>JAOWBW010000002.1:1868769-2468769 GCA_026119855.1 Campanula takesimana
AAAAGATGCAGTAGTGTCTTGTGGGGCCGTCGAGGTCGCGGATGATAAGGCCTTGGTGGTTGATAAGGTCCCCAAATGGGTATGCTTGCTTGAGTCTTCTTGAGTTGAATAAAGACGGATCTTCGGATGCAACTAGTGCATGAGGAGCAAGAGCCACACTTTTTCTTTGATCTTGGAGAAGGGGTGTGAATTGCAGAAACATTGGGATGGCCAAGGCATTTCCCGCTATAACCCTAGAGTTTAGCATATTGAATCGTTTTCATTTTCTCTAAGACTTCCTTCATAATCTCGTTGTAAGTTCTAACAAGAATCATCAAATTCATTCATAACTTCGGAGCCCTCCTTTCAAACTAAAAGGACTTTTAACGTGAGTACTAGGAGACCCCTTTAAGCTTGGACCACTCCCCACATTGCATTGTTCGAATACCATTGCCCAAAAGATGTCATTGCGAAGCCCTAATATTGCCCTTTGCTTGGATTACTATAATGCCGTAGCCCAAAGATTGTAAATTGTGAAGCCCCAGGCATTCGGTGCCAAACTAATTGAGAAAGCTTCCAATGTTTCATATGTCTTTACTAGGGCCACCTTTGGGGGAGGCGAAGTGAATTGCATTTTTGCCGAGGGAGCCTTTTAAACTTGAGTCTAGCCCCTAGAGTGCCATCATCGATTGTAAGTAGAGCAAGAAAGGCTATCATTGATTGGGGGAGCAGGCATGAGCGCACATGACAAGAAGGCTTCTCGACATTCCTTTTGAGAGACTTTGAGGATAGTCTCACACATCTTTCTTGAGCGTAGCCCCTAGGGCTCATTAACTGTTAAATGAAGAAAAAGAAGCTCTCGTTATTGAGTCATATAGCCCCTAGGGCATCAAAAGACTCATCCTCGTGCGAGGGAACAAACATAAGAGGACATGGCAAGGGATACTCCATTCTCTAGAAGCCTTTTGATATACTGTAGGGACACATGCTTGAAGAAGCTTGAACTTTTCGCAACCTCGTACCCCATATCAATCATGAGCTCATTCTCGGACAGGCCTTCTTTCACATGAGCCCAAAAATGCACATTGCAAGAACAATCTCTCTTATGCCAACAACCCAAAACGACCTTTGATTGTGCTGTATCTTGTCGAGCTTTCGCAATTCTGAAGTTGACTCGGTGATGAATTGACTTGTTAAGGAGATTCAATGTATAACTTGTCTTCTTTAGAGGCCGGGGATCTCCATTTCTCTTTCCCTTCTCTCTCTCACTCTCTCATTTTTTTATGACGCACCCTGTTTTTGCCTAGACCCCCCTTTCGGGTTTTCAATCTAGCGGGTATCTCTTTTGCGTTTTTTTTTTTTTTTTTGACTCAATTGATGAGGAAGTGTGCATTGACTCTAGCTGAGGATGAGAGACATGTGATTTTGCGGTTGAGACCTTTTGTCACTAATGATGAGTGACATTGACTCGACTAGGGAAGTATCCCCAAGTATTGACTTCGTGTATTTATATTTATTGAATGACTCACGAAGGCAAGTAAGTCACTGAGAGAGAAGAGAAGGAAAGACCCAATTTGATTGCAAGAAATGGGAGTATCGCTGAAAGAGAAGAAGCCCCTAGACTCGACAAGGAACGTGAAATGATTTCAAATCTAGGAAAGTTGTTCAATCTTATGGTGATTAATTCATTGGCATATGAATCGTACAAAGATGTCTTGACAAGTTCGAGATGAAAGCCGATCACCATAACGCACTAGGGCTAAACATATCTTCTTTCTTGCATGAGACCGGACCCGCAGGTTGCCTACGTCCTCCAGTGTAGAGGCTCAGGTCACCGTAGTTCTTGTGTATGCTCATTTCGCCGTGATGAATGTTGCTTTGTCGTGATTTTGTTGATGTCGCTTCGTCCGTGGAAAATGATATTGATCTTGTACTTCTTCGATTGAGGGGGATTTTTTTTTTTTTTTTTTTGTGCTCTAACTTTTGCCTAGGTTGTTTTGAAGACTCAACCTAGCGAGCTTTTTTTTTTTTTTTTTTAATCCCTCTTTGAAACATTGCTTGATTTCTCCATGGTTGTTGCTCCACCTTTCTTTGTCGCTTGATGTCTTGGATTTGTCGTTGATGTTGTCGCCTTCGTCACGATGTTTATCCCCTAGGCGTTCAAGTGATGGCCTTCGTTCTAAAACTTGTTTAGACATCTTTTCATCATTTTGCCAAGAATTAGATTGAAAAACTTGGAAGAGTGTATGAGGACAAGAACGACTTTTATTTGATGACTCAAAATATAACATGGGACAAGAGAAAACATTAATGCACACTTAAGAGGATAGTTGAATCTTTTTTTTTTTAATCCTATTTCTAGGTAGAGAAAGAGAAACGGAGATTGTTGTCGTCGTCCTTGTCGTTGTAGTCCTTCTTGTTGAAGCCCCTAAGTCATTCCTGTTTCACGGTTGCTCTTCACCCACGGTAAATTCCCCATTGTCGATCAAATCTTGGATGATGTTTTGGAGAGCGAAGCACCCTTCGGTAGTGTGGCCGCTATGCTTGTGGTAGTTGCACCATTTATCATGTGCATGATTTTTATGTATCCCCTTTGGCTTGTATCCATCTAAAGGCTTAACCTTTCTATTTGCTACCAAGGCTTCAAATTCTTCAGATCGGGTTACTCCTAGGAGAGGAGTGAAAATTCGGTTGTTGGCGGCACCTTTTTGACTTTTGAGGGACGAGCCACTTGAGCATGTTTTACCATTGACCTTTGCCTTGTTGTCGGTGAATTCTTGCAAACGGGCTTGAGTTTGGACACTTCTTCCTCGTGAATTCTCCTCTCGAGATCAAAACGGGCTTGCCACAAACCGTCTTTACGTCAGGCATCCTCGACAAGTCTATCCATTTGTTCCCCCATGGCTCTTATTATGTTGAAAAGTCTTTAGTTAGACACGGAAATGTTCTCACCCTTGATGTTGTTGCCGTTGGAAGCCATTGGACCTATTGAAAGAGCACGGTTGATCTTAGATTGACCCACAAACACCTTTTGAATAAAATAATTTGACCCACAAAACAAGAAAATGACTCAACTACATAGAGAAAAAGACTTTTTTTAAAATTTATTTACAAAAGTCGGAAGGACTTGGGGTTTCTAGAAATATAGTGGAATCGTCACACTAGTATATAGACCTTCTCGCGGTCCCATATACTCATCGGATTCCACCACGCTTGTGATCCCTACATTTGACGGGATTGAACTAAATTAATGTCATAAAGCATACTTGCGGGGACGGAGTTTTATTTCATCCATATAACCACTTGGGACGGAGTTTATTTTGTCCATAATAACCACTTGTTTCTTTGGAAACAGCATGTATGATTTGATGACATTAGTTTAGGGAAATCTCGACACATGAAAAAACGACTTAGTCACGAGTGTTAGAACCTAGACAAAGAATGTGTTGTCTTGTGCTCGTCTAAATAGAGGCTTAAGGTCATCCCCGGCATGCAGTCGTGAACTACGCCACGGGTTGAGGTTTACCGCTTCGAAAGAGTCAAGGTCGGGTGGAGCTTGAAACTCTCTAGGACGGGCCTCGGCGGGTTTGGGGTTATGAACTTGTGCGACTCGATATTGAGCAATTCATAAGAATATGTGCATGTAGTGTGAGGTTAAGCCAAGTGAAAAAATATATATTTTTTAAAAAAACAAAATAAAAGCAAATAATAACATATTTACAACTTTCGAATCACCCGTGTGACCGATAAAATAAACACATAGTAAAAGAAGTTATGTGCAGGCCCGGTGCCCACACACTGTCAAAACTGTTATGTTTCTGTGCACTATTCTATTTTGGAAATGCGCCCAGAAGCGCGCGCAATTGGATACCTACTCGGGAAGCACGCGTGTTAGAGGAAGAGGGGCAGAGGCGCCCGCTTCTGGGTGAGAACCTGCAAATTAGTTGGTTCAAGGGATTACCTTGACCCTAAATAAGAAAACTTTCCCCTGCAGAATTTTTTAGCACAGAAGCATGTAATTGAAGGACGGGATGAGAGGCGGGCGATTCTGGTGTGAAGGTGGAGGCGCGCGCCTTAGGCCAAGAAGGCCATAGGCGCACGCTTCCCACCTTTTTCCACCAGAATGCCCAGAAAACAGAATGAAGAACACCAAAAATAAAAACGTAAGTTTAACCCTCTAAATTGTCCCTAGCGGAGTCGCCACTTTAGATACCCGGGAGGAGCCCACACGCTTGGCTAGAGCGGTGGATTGATAGGATGTCTATTTGTGTTTTAAGTTGTTGTTGTTAGAGTCGCCACCTATGTTCTAATATTTAGCCTAAGTTTGATACGAAAACAGAGATTCTTGTTATGAGGTTCGGAGGTTAGGTTACGAGATGGAAAGTACTTACACACCCATCTCACCCAACTAATGTTGGTCTTGCTTGTTCAAAGTCTACATAAGTAAAATATTCTTCCTATTCTTTGATAAATGATAAAAGGGGTTTTAAAAGGGGTGTTTGAAATGTAGGGAGATAACTCCTTGACCAACTTCAATGGAATGAAGTGGCCTTTGGTGTCATGTCCCGAAATGGTTTGGGTGATTGAACGTTTGATCAAAATAAGGGAAAAAGAAAAGAGATGAAGAAGAGACGGGAGAAAAGAATAGTCTTTTTACCTAGACTCAAAATAACTTCAAGTACTTCTTGGGAGATTGCCTTTGGAAATGCCTTGAGAGTATTTTGTGTATAGTATTCTTATGTTGCAAAAAGAAGGTCCTTTGAAAGGTTGGAGAACGGGGGTTTTTATAGTAGAAAACAAGATGTTTTTTGTGCCAAAACGAAGTCACAAAGATCAGTTTCCCGGGCAAAATCATGTAAAATGAGCAAGGGAGGGATTCTTGGACAGAATTTGTAACTGACGCCCAGGTGCGCGCGCTTCCTGCCTTGGTGGCGGGACGCGCGCGCTTCTGACCCCAAAGGGCGGAGACGCGCGACTTCAAGATGGCTTTTTTGACATAATGGACTAGAAAGTCAGCACTGTTATTCAGTTTAGTCCCTGGACTTAACAAAGTCAGTCAGGAACTTAACGGAAGTAACAGAAACTAAAGAGAAACACTAAAAATAGGGAGAAACACAAGATCAAACGTGCGATCGGGGTGAGCGGTCCAAGGTGGGGTGTCTACAGTGCCTCTGTAAGTATCCTATTCTTTTTTTTATATAACGAGATAGTTATATTAATATAGAAAGAAGGGCTCAAGGCCTACAAAGTTATGATACATATTCCGAGCAAAGGTAGCATTCTTATGGGCATAATTGACTATTTCCCTATGGACTTTACATATGCTAAACTTAGCAAAATTCCTATTTGCTTTTGATGTCATGGATAATCGGTTCCAGTCTGGATGGAGGATGTACCCAATCATTAATGAAAGAATTCGCTAGGGAAGAGTCAGTAAGCGCATGATTGTTTCTAATATCATGCTGCACGACCCATTTCAAATCCTTCAGAATTGCAAGGCATTCAATCTGGATACTGGAGCTTGTTTGTGTGATGAACTCTCTATCGCTGTTCTTCTGCCTCCAGGGTCCCATGATTCCCATCCTATGCATGCCCAAGGCTTACCCTTTTTCCATGCACCATCTGAGATAAGAATCTGGGTGTCTTGTTGATTGTAGTTTTTGATGTATTATTCTAAAGTCTTTCCATTTCTTGAATCAAGACTTCTTACAGAAGATTGATGTTGGTTTTGTTGATCCGCTATGCTTGAAATTTTATGTTGCCTTCCGATTTCTTCCTAACCATCATGACCTATCCAGTTTGACACGTCTCGCAAGACGAACACGACGTTGGTTTCAGAAAATTTTTTCGACTTCAAAATCTCAAGATAATACATTTCAAAGTTATTGGAGTTTTTCTTTTAAGGCACTCCACATGGCAAGCGTTGGGAGGCGGGCGGGGTTGGGCTAGGATGGGCGGGTCGCTCCATGGAGTTTTCTGTCTCAAAAAGTGAGACAGTCTCACCCAAGTCTTCGCCTTTCGTCTTTATCATCTTTCTTCTCTTTCTCCTCTTCCTTTGTTGGATTTTATACTTTCCATGTGTATAATAATAAACTAAGGTTTTTATTAAAAAATAGAATTTCAAAAAGTGGGAGTAGAAATTAGTGTTTTAGAGATTATGGTTCTAAAATGTGTGTAATGTGACAATGGGTTCTTTAATGTGCAGATGCAACAATAGATTATGATTAAATTTTGTGTATAACAATACGGTTAGGTTTTGAAGATTTGGGGTATAAGATTTGGATTTTTTTTAAAAAAAAGGTTAAAAATCGCTTGAGCCTGCTGACCAATAGGCTCGGGTCAAACAAACAAACGAACTGTTAGAAAATATTACAACAGAGTGAAGAAAACAGAATAAAAGTTTACAACAGAATTAAAACTAATACTGGAAATGGTCTTGATGGGTTTGTCCGTACAATGTCCTTAAGACAAATTCGCCCCCTCGCCGATGTTGTGCTTGAGGATACGTTGGATGCCTGTCTCCCAGGATACAACGGACGGACTAGACAGAAACTGCACAATAGCACCTCCGGTGAACTTTGATGTGCTTGGACTGAGTCACCACGGAAAGAAATACAGAGGGCCCAGGAAAACGCTAAGAAAGAAGAGGGTGTGAGACTGCTTGAAGTTTCTGTGTGTTGAAAATGGCTGTGGAAATGGCCATTATAAGCTGCTCAGAATATCTCATTTAATTACCTCACTAAACTGGAATCAATGCAGCAATGAATAGGCTGTTACAAATCAAGGATTAAACGCATGACTGTTACAGAATCAAAAGAATTGAATTTGATAAATTGAATTTGAATTCTTTGTGGTTGGGACGGAAAAAACAATATACAAAAAAGTGGCTTGTCGAGGTAGGCTACTTCGGAGCTACATTCGTATCCGTAGGACGGCACCCCCCTTGCGCACCCAGGCGCGAGAGAGAGCATCTAGTGTTAGAACATGGCTTACAATACAAGTTATTTGGGACTTTCATAAATAAAATCATGACTATAATATTAATATAAAGTATAGTTGATAATAAAATGTGTAGAATTCCTGGATGTATAATTATCTAATTGTGATGGGCAAAAGGGTAATATAACATCATTAATCTTGAAAGGGTGTGGTCTCTAAATGAAGTGTCACCATGTTTGTCGCGCCCCGAAAATTCTAAATTTCATAAATATTAAAATAGCATAATATACATCTCCAAAATGCTAAATACCGAACCAGGCGCGTGAACTCTGCTATAAAACCATCATAATACCATAAACATGTCGATGACCAAACCACATCAGCTATTAAAACTACACCTCAACGAGATTACAACTCGGAGACTATCTACAAGTACGGAAGAAAGAATGACTAATAACATATATACCCAAAAGACAACAGTACTTACATAACACTGTACATTGTACAACCACGGCCTCACAACAAGAATACACAAAAGCTCTGTAGAGTAACTACCCCAAAAGAGTATAACATGCTCAGAACAGCCCCACAACATCAGATCTCACCGCTTACAATCTCTAGCTTTCCTGTGAACTAAGGAAAACAAATTTGAAAGGAACGGGGTGAGATAAATCTCAGTAAGTTACTAATGCAATTACATGACATGCTATCATGTACATAATAATATCAAGTGAGCATTCTCAATATGCAATCACATAACATATAATGTGAGCGGATAAACCAACTCATAACGCAGCACATAAGGTTGAAGTAAACACATTACAAAAGATACGGAGCCACGGTTCTTCCAAAAGGATATAACAAACAGGGGTTCCGAAACCAAACAACAACAAGAACAACGGGGGGAAAATGACACAAAGTCATAACCCAAAACGTGTAGCTAGAATACTCACACAAGGGAGCTGGCTTATCTTAACCAAAATGTGTAGCTAGAATACTCACACATGGGAGCTAGCTCATCCAACCAAGGCCATTTGGAAGGGGTAAAAAAGGGTTACCAGTGGGAACATTATAATGGACTTGGCTCGGGAGCCATTATAATCTCCAACCACTGCCCGACTCAACCAAGTAATACCAGCTGGACTTTTCTAACTATTGCACAGTCAATATATGATTCCAAAATAGGGAACCATACCAAGTACATCATAAAGATGATAAACTACTCATAAAGAGCCCAACAACCATGTGCATTAGAAACATTTCTCAAACAAAGGATTTCAAAGTAGGAAATCACACAAAAGCATCATAAAGAGATAAACAGGGGATGCTCATAAAGAGCCCAACAACAGTGAACATTTCCTATGAGTTATTCATAAATAGTACGATGACTATGAGCCAACCATTTCTTTACATTTAGAATTCCCAATTAATGAATCCGAATAAATACATCATCAAGATGTTAAACAAATCCGTAGGGCACTTACACACACCATTTCACACCTTGCATCCGTTCATAATCGAACCAATTCCTAACACCCTTGTGTTCCACAACTCCTATCTAGGTAACCTAGAATAGGACTCAAAACCTGGACATAAACTGAATCCTAAATCATTTAAATTGGAACAACTTAGTCTTCCAGCAGGACTGTGCGGCCGCCCAAAACCACATGTGCAGTCGCCCAGAAACTATCTCCCAGGCTCTAAAACAATCCAGATAGATGTGCGGTCGCCGACCCTATTTGGGCGGTCGCCCACTCACCTCCGTCAGCCATAATCAGTTCTTTCCTACTAACTCTGTTTCACCGTCTCAAAAGTAATATTACAACGTCTTATCTTATGTATATAAACTCATAAAATGATTCCAACAGTGAGAATACTCACAAAATAGCCCAAATAACAAATAGCTCCAATACTCCCACAAAACAATAATTATCAAGAAAAGTATCACATATAATATGCATAAGCAATATTATAATTTAAAAGGGAGTAGTAACTTACTTGCTACGGAAATAGTACCGGAAATAGTACCGCTGACATATTTTTCTGATCGCTAGATTTGATCTACTCGACGCCCCGAACATTTTGGTGAAGTCAGATTTTAGAACGGAGTAATAAATAATGAGAAATTGAAGAGAGTTTGGGTCAAAACCCATACTCTTCGCAGAACAGAAGGAGAATGGAGAAGAAAAGGGAAAGTTTGTTTGTCTGCGCAGAGAGAGGTCGGGAACGTAGGTTAAACAATTGGCAAGTTACACTTAGTCCCCTCAAAGTAATCAATTACATTTAATCCCCAAGGTTTTAAATTTAACACTTAGCCCCCTTATCATTATTTACAAATACTAACTCAACTATTTTAACTTCTACTCATGCTAATTAGTCTCTTTTGTAACTAAATACTTTTATTTAATATTTTAATAGATCAAGTAAGTCTTTTAAAATAATCAAACTAACACAAATTAAATTATAAAATAATATTCTGCGTAAAATTTATATAAAATTGGGACGGGTCGTCACACTCATGTGCTCAACTTATGACTAAAATAGTGCCGGGGTTTGGGGTCGTTACAATGTTTACTATTTAAAGGCATTTCCATCAAGCCTAAGACATACTACATTTTCTTACTTTCTCTCCTAAATTCTCTTCATTTGTTAGAAGTACTTGAGAGATTAAGAAGACACTCATCATTTAGAATAACATATCTCCATACTTGTTCTTCATTTATCCCTAAAGTTAAGAACATGGATTCAACAGGTATATCTCGCTCCGCCTTTATCTTCTTCTCAATCTTATTCTGAATATGAGTGTGGCATTCAGGGATCATAAATTATTCCAACAATTGGTATCAGAGCCCGCTCATATTTTGGTTTGAGTTTGAGTTCTTTAAGAAAGCCTTAAAACGCTTTTACTTTGATTCATTTTTCCTGTTGAATCATAAAGATTTGATGTCGATTAGGGACTCTAATTCATTCATAGAGTACTAATAATCTACATCTGAAATTAAGAAAAATGGTTTGAAAGTTTTGTTCATTAAAATCAATGGTTCAAGTTTGACTATCCCTTCATAACATGGTTTTATGTTTTAGTGCATACCATGTGGATCTACTTACTTGATTCTATTAATTTTAAAAGCAAGATTATCCTAAATAGCGTGGTTTTATGTTTTAAGTACATACCATATGGATCTACTTGTTATTCATGCCTTTAAAAAAAAATGGACAAAAATCAAAGAAGTGCAGAAAATCTGGCACGGTCGTGCCCTTTGTTTAGCACGGTCGTGCGCCTTCATTTCCTTGAACCGGTGTCACCTGGTATGTGCTGGTCCGGACGGGTGTTTGGTTTAGCCCGATCGGACCACCTAGGGTTTCATGAAACAGTGGGTTTTAATGGCATGGTCCGGCCGGATCTTTGGTATAGTCCGGTCGGACCTCTTGAACCAGTCCGGGCGGGTATTGGCTTCAACTTGGGCGGACCTCAAGACTTGCACGGTCATGCTAAGTATGTCGAGGAAAACAATGTTTCTGTAAATTGTTGCACGGCCGTGCTCTTTTCTATGCACGACCGTGCAAACACTGTTCACAAGTTTTGATTTTTCAAGTTTCTGCACTAATTTGTTTTTCCCCTTTGAACAAAACATACATCTTTTCAAACCTTAAAATCTTGATTAATTATATGCTTAAACAATTTTATTCATTGTTTAAATAATATCATCGCCAAAGTGATTAACGTTATTTAAACCCAAAATTGTTAAAGTGTTGAATGTTTAAGTTAATATGTGAATGACTTGAATTTTCCAAAGAAGATCTTGACATTTGACTAAACTTGAGCATTAATGTGGTAACAAATAAAATAAACATTAAGTTGTCTTGTTAGATACTTAAGTCGGCCCAAAGGAAGATTAAGTATTTGATTAAGATATGGTTCAAATTACTTGTTACCTAAGGCAATTATTTATGAGTCAACTCGCAATCCAAAGATTAGTTTTGATGTCATGTTGATTGTCTTGTTGATGGATTTCATTGATATAATTAATCATTTATTCATTGTGTAGTTTCTTATTATGTTTTGTATTCATTCTTGTTCTCGAAATTCAAACAGATTTACTTATTACTTCGTCTATAATTACTGCTATGAGTACCGTACCGATGCTTAATGGAACTAATTTTAAAACTTGGAAAAATAAAATGATAATGATCTTAAGCTATATGGACATAGATCACGCATTAAGGGAACCGTTTCCTCTTACTCTTTCTGATGAAAGCACTCAAGAAGATTACTTAAATATTGAGAATTGGAAACGCTCCAACCGCGTGAGCATAATGATCATGAATATTGTTGTCCCGAAGACCATTTTGAACAGTGTCTCCAAGGATGTTGATGCTAAAACATTCCTTGATATTCTTGAGGAACATTTGACATCTACCTCTTCTCATGGGACTAAGAAAAAAGGGAAGGAAATTGCGGTTGCAAATAAAAAGATGCTTAAGGGATCATCTAATGATCATAAGGAGAAGAAATGCTTCTTTTGCAAAGACCTCACTCACATGAAGTTTGACTGCCCTAAGTATCACGCTTGGCGTGCTAAGAAAGGTATGTCATTTGGTCTTGTTTGTAACTAAGGCTAATTTGGTTTTAAATTCTTACATATACATGGTGGTTGAATTGTGGTGCAACAACTCACATAAGTGTGTCTATGTATGGTTGCCTGAATTACCGAAGACTCAGTGAAGATGAGAGATTCATCTATATGGAAGCTGGAAATCCGGTTAAAGCTATAGGCATAAAGACTTTTCGGTTATTGTTAAATACTAAGTATTGTTTTGTATTAAATAATACATTTAATGTACCATCATTTTAGATGGAATTTGATATATATATCACAACTAGTTTACCACCCGTGTGATGCACGGTTTACTTAAGTTCATCACAAATTTCTCACTATTATTAAAAAATAAAAATCGTTTACCATAAGAAATATTTACTAAAACAATTATTTTTAATTAAATATTGTATTTCATAAAAGCATAATGTATGCTAGTATGAAAAATTTAAGTTTCTTTTAGTATTTAGTAATCACATGTTAGTCTAGTTTTAAATAAATATTTTTGTTATTATACCACGACGTTCGACTTAGACATGCAATAAGTAAGTTTCACCACCTTCAAATTTTTATCAGAAGTTTAACTATATGCTAATTTAAATGGCATATTTGAAAGTTTTAGGGATGAAGGAGTAAAATATTAAACATGATAGGATTGAAGAAATATTTATTTATTCTTCAATGTTAAGTTGATTTTATTTTTTTGACTGATCCCTCAGTCCTATTTATATTATCCAAATTTAAATTTTCTGACCAACATAATTACTTTGACCAAATATTAATGTCAATATGAAATTCTAAAAGATGTTTAGATTGACTTTAATATTTGATCAATGTGTTAGACTAAAAAAATTTAATATAGACAATAAAAAGGGGACGAATAAAGTACTACAATTGTTGGTTTATTTATATCAATTTTTATGGCCAAATATTTAATGTCGGTTTTGAAAGTTAAATGTTGGTTCAAAATACTTGTCATTTTTAGTATAAAATGTTTAGATTGACTTTAATATTTGATCAATGTGTTGGACTATTTTTTTTTAATATAGACAATAAAAAAGGGGATGAATAAAGTACTACAATTGTTACAATTGTTGGTTTATTTATATCAATTTTTATGGCCAAATATTTAATGTCAGTTTTGAAAGTTAAATGTTGGTTCAAAATACTTGTCAATTTTATAGTATAAAATGTTTAGATTGACTTTAATATTTGATCAATGTGTTAGACTATTTTTTTTTAATATAGACAATAAAAACGGGACGAATAATTAAAAAATAAAAATCAAATATTGTATTATATAAATAAAATATTTAGATTGACTTTAATATTTGATCAATGTGTTAGACTATTTTTTTTAATATTTGATCAATGTCAGTTTCTCACTATTATTAAAAAATAAAAATCGTTTACCATAAGAAATATTTACTAAAACAATTATTTTTAATCAAATATTGTATTTCATAAAAGCATAATGTATGCTAGTATGAAAAATTTAAGTTTCTTTTAGTATTTAGTAATCACATGTTAGTCTAGTTTTAAATAAATCTTTTTGTTATTATACCACGACGTTCCACTTAGACATGCAATAAGTAAGTTTCACCACCTTCAAATTTTTATCAGAAGTTTAACGATATGCTAACTTAAATGGCATATTTGAAAGTTTTAGGGATGAAAGAGTAAAATATTAAACATGATAGGATTGAAGAAATATTTATTTATTCTTCAATGTTAACTTGATTTTTTTTTTTGACTGATCCCTTAGTCCTATTTATATTATCCAAATTTAAATTTTCTGACCAACATAATTACTTTGACCAAATATTATTGTCAATATGAAATTCTAAAAGATGTTTAGATTGACTTTAATATTTGATCAATGTGTTAGACTAATTTTTTTTTAATATAGACAATAAAAACGGGACGAATAAAGTACTACAATTGTTACAATTGTTGGTTTATTTATATCATTTTTTATGGCCAAATATTTAATGTCAGTTTTGAAAGTTAAATGTTGGTTCAAAATACTTGTCATTTTTTAGTATAAAACATTTGTAGATCTCAATTTTACCTCATATTTGAACTACTTTCATTACATTGATTGTATACTTTGAAAAAATAATGCATGAGAGAGAAATAATACTATGGGTACTTTTGTTACTTACTTTATAAAATTTTTATAATAATTGCATTTTTATTATATTTAAAAACCTCTAAAACAACATCTATTTTATGCTGAAAGGGAGTATAAATTAAAAGAATGCAAGTTATACCACCTTCAAAATTCCATTAGAAAAATAATAATAAAAATTGATAATTTAGAGGATATTTAGAATTTTAGTGGGTGTAACCGTAAAATATGAATGGTTAAGGATAAGAAAAACCTTAAATTAATGCTCATTTGACTATCTTTCACTGGATATCAACGGATACAATATTATATAATTTATCACACTACTCTTTTCGTTTTGTTTCCTATTATACTCCCTCCGTCTCGATTTAAGGTTTTTAGTTTGACTTTATACGCTTATTAAGAAACCAATGTAAATTTGATTCAAGAAAGTAGTGTGTGGATGATATAATTGTCCATTCATAAAGTAAGTTGGTGAAAAATAGATGGGTCAGTGATGAATTTTTTGTAATATATACTCCCTCCGTCCCATTTCAAATTGCAAAAGTTGCCAAAAAGGGTGTCCCAACTAAAATTGCAAAATCCAAAAATGGCAAGTTTTAACCCACTTGCACACTCACATCCACTAACCCACTAACTATTCTCTACCCCACTTTCTCTCTCCCACTCAACTATCAACACTCACAACACATCACCTTTTTCACTTTTTCCCTTAATCCCCGTGCCAACCTAGTATTTGCAATTTGAAATGGGAAGGAAGGAGTAAACTTTATGAGGATAAGGATGTCCAAAACACTATTATTTCTTTGTCATTTAAGGAACAAAACAACTAAAAACCTTAAATTGAGACATACTAAAAAAGAAAGTAAAAACCTTAATTTGGGTATTTTATAGACAAGCAAAAATTGTTAACTCTTTTGTATTTATACTGGAGTATTTAATAGTCAAGCAAAAATTGTTTGCGGAGTATTTACTTTTTTCAAGCATCAGTAAAGAAAATTTTTATTTCTAATAATTACTAAGTGAACATTAAATGTGAAAATAAAATACTGCCAACAACATTTTTAATACTCCAATTTATCTTTTCGATCAAAAAAAAAAAAAAAACTCCAATTTATCTGTCGTTTTGCTACTTTTTAGCCTTTAGTGACGAAAGTGCCCCTACTATCATTAATATGAACTTCTCGATTACTCCGCTACACTTCTCCTCTTCTCTCTCTTTCTCCATGACCTTTCTCAAAAACAAATCTCTTCATTACTCCATATTTTACTCAAAATCAGAGGCAAAGACGGTGAAGAATTGCTGACAAAACTTCAGCTTACCGACAATTGTGTGTTCTTGCGGTTTTAAAGTCGAAAGAAAATCGATGATGATACGTTGCTCCAATACCGCCACAAAGATATTTCAGGCGGCCGTTGAGCACCGAGTGCAAGTTCTCGGCCGCTCCATCTATGTCGATTCTCTGCGGGTTTTTGAACTCATCGTTATCCTCACCCACTGCCACTCTCTAGTTTTATTTTAAAAAATTAGGGTTTTTTTTTCCCTTTTCGTCAATTGTGATACAGAAAGGTGTCATTCGAGTCTTAAAACAAAACAGGGAGAAAAGGATGGAAAAAAAAGAAGATGAAAATGACAAACTAAAAATGATTTAAACCCAGATAAGAACTTAATTTACCAAAATGAAGGAATCAAAACAGGGAGAAAAGGATGGAAAAAAAAGAAGATGAAAATGACAAAATAAAAATGATTAAAACCCAGATAAGAACTTAATTTACCAAAATGAAGGAATCAAGATACATGTACAGCAGAAAACAAAGATGGGTAAAAAGATGAAAATGTCGAAGTGATGCCTCCTCTTCTCGTAGGTGAACTTTGCTTGTTAATTTCTTATGGAGAAGAAGGATGAGCTGTAGAGGAGTAGAAGAGTAAAGTGAGTCTGACCTTCTGAGTTGGTGTAGGTGGCCCGTAGGCATTTAAAAAGGATAGAGAAAGGGTATATAAGTAATTTTGAGGGGGTATTAAATCACTCCTTGGTTATTGTGATATGGCCTAAAATGTCAGATATACTGGAACGCCCAGTTCTCTTCCCCCCCAAAAAAATCCCAGTTTTTTATATAAAAGCGAATAAATAAACCCCATTTAAGTACACCATTTCCATAATCTCAAAAATAAGTTGATGATGTCAGCAATACATTTTGGAGGGAAAATTTTCAATGTGGTGTTGCCAAGTGTCAAAGATGATGTCAGCTGGTTTCTGATTTAGTATTATTATATAGATATTAGACAAGGAAAGTTACTCTTGTTCATTTGGTAATAATAGTTATGATCTTTATTTTTATTCCAAGATTGTTGGTACTAAGTATTTCGTCAAGTAATCTTTAATTGCTTGAAAATATTCAAACAATAAATGAGTCTCATAATAATGAAACCAAAATAGAAAGCAAAAGTCATCAAGTGAAAATTCTTATACCTTATGGCATAAACATTTAGGTCATATCTCCAAGAGGAGAATTGGGAAGATGATACATTTACACTTTGGTGTATATACACCACCAATATATGTGTGACACATACACTATCTGGTTATAGATTTATCATCATTCCTTGAAATAATTACAGAAAATGCCATTAACACACACACTTGGCATTATTTTATTTGTGGTGTATAGATAGACTTGGTGTAAGTGTAGCCTTTTCTGGAGAATTGACAAGCTTATGTCAAAAGGAATCTTTTAAACAAACTTGATATTCCGAGAAAAGACTTTTGCATTAAATGCCTTAAAAGGAAAATTTAGAAACACTAAAGGAAAAGTATCCTCGAGAGCATCAAGTGTCCTAGAACTAATAAATACGGAATTTTGAGGGCCATTCACTACCCCTTCATGGAATGGTCAACAAAATTTTATTACGTTCATAGACAACTACTCTCATTATGGGTATATTTTACTTCATGAAGAGTCTCAAATTTTGGACGTTTCAAGTCTCATAAGGCCAAAGTTGA
Organism: Campanula takesimana; assembly: GCA_026119855.1. Lineage (NCBI taxonomy): Eukaryota > Viridiplantae > Streptophyta > Magnoliopsida > Asterales > Campanulaceae > Campanula > Campanula takesimana. The sequence goes on from JAOWBW010000002.1 coordinate 1,885,419, forward strand.
AAGTCAACTTAGGAAGACTATTAAGAACGTTAGGTCCAATCACGGTAGTGAATACTATGATCGGAATAACGGTTTTGGGAACAACGTCCGGGTCCTTTTGCTCGCTATCTTGAAGAGTGTGGGGTTGTCCCCTCGCTACACTATGTCGGGTATGGCTTACATAAATAGTGTAAGCTAAGAGACATAATAGAACCCTTAAAGATATGGTAAGAAGTATAATTTCTTATACTTTCTTACCTCACTCATTATGGGCAATACATTAAAACCGCAACTTATATTCTCAATAGAGCTCCCTCTAAGGCTACTACTAATAAAAACCCTAATGAATTATGGACGAATAAGAAATCGTCCTTAAATCATATCATGTATGGGTTGTTCAGCAGAAGCTAGGCCTTATAGGCCTAATAAGGGTAAAACTGGACGCTAAGACCATTAGTAACTATTTTATTGGGTATGCCGAGAGATCTAAGGGCTATAAATTTTACAACCCGAAAACTAGAAATCTTTTGAAACGGGAAATGTTAGGTTCTTTGAGGATGTTGAATTTAGAGGGGAAATTAGGAATAGTTTTGAATTTGAAGAGGAAGAGGCATCCATTTCTATACCTTTTCCCATAGTAGTTCCAATTGGAAATCAAGTACTTGTACCTGAAATTCAAAGAGGAACATACAATTCAAAACAATGACTCCCCTATAAATATTGAACAACATGAAATGTTGATCATAAGAGGAAATTCAACAACCTCAAAATCAGGAAGAACCGGTGCCCTTAAGGAGATCCAATAGAGTAAGAAGGAATTCCGGATAATTATGAGGTGTATCTTGTCGAAAATGAAGGACACTTAGGTTTAGTGGGAGATGATCCTCTCATCTTCCATGAAGCCATTAATAGTCTTAATTCTCATAAGTGGATCAATGCCATATAGGAAGAGTTAAAATCTATGAAAGACAACAACGTTTGGGATCTTGTTCCATTACCTAAATATGTGAAACCTATAAGGTATCATTTGGTCTTTAAGACCAAAAATGATTCACAAAGTAATGTATAAAGATATAAGGCTCGTCTTGTTGCTAAGGGATTTACTCAAAAAGAAGGCATTGATTATAAAGAAACAATTTTTCCGGTATCTTCTAAAAATTGCTCTTAGGATCATTATGGCACTAGTAGCACTTTTTATCTTGAGCTTCATTAAATGGATATAAAGACAGTTTTATTTAATGGAAACATTAATGGTAACTGATTTGGATCAAACTAATCAATTAGTTTGTAAACTTAAGAAATCTATTTAGTGGTACTTAAAATTTAATCATGTTATTATTTTATTTGGTTTTGAAATGAATCTTGGTGAAAATTGTGTATACCATAAGTTCAATGGGAGTGAATTTATATTTTGGTCTTATATGTAGATGATATTTTGCTTAAGTTCAGTGGGAGTGAATTTATATTTTGGTCTTATATGTGTATGATATTTTGCTTACTAGTAATGATAGAACTTTTTTAAGGAAACTAAGATATTTCTTTCCCGAAATATAAGGTCTTGGTAAGGCATCTTTTATATAAGGAATCCAAATTCACCGTGATCGCTCACGAGGTATCTTAGGATTATCACAAAAAGCCTATATGGATAAGGTATTACAAAGGTTAGCATGCAAAACTGTAAACCACATGACACCCCTGTTTTAAAGGAGACAGGTTTAGTCTCAAAAAGTGTCCTAAAAGTAAATTCTAATCCAAGTATATGGAAAATATCCATTTTTGCATCAGCATTATGAAGCTTAATGTATACGTAAATCTTGTATTTATTGTTGGGATGCTTGGTCAATACCAAAGCAATCCGGAAGAGAACATAAGGTAGCAGCCAAAAGAATGAAAAGATATTTACAAAACACTAAAGAACTACGTGCTATATATTTGAAATCGGATCATCTTGAGATCATTAGGTATTCCGATATTAGTTAAATTATATGGCTGCATAAGTTTATTAAGGGACTGCAAATTGTCAACAAGTGTCGAAAGACCACTTAAGGTTTATTGTGACTATTAGGCAGCAGTCTTATAACAACAAGAGTTTATCAAAGTCTAAGCATATAGACATTAAGTTTCTTGTTGTAAAGGAAAATGAACAAATAGAAATACAACTTGTATAAACAAACTCTATTTTAGCGTATCCATTTATGAAAAGCGTTATCATCTTCAGTGTTTCATATGGGTGTAACAAATTTTGATAACATTTAGTATAGTGGGAGTTTGTGTTGTTCTTTCAGTAATTGTTCTCTTATTTTAAAGTTTTGATCTCATTTGGTTAAAGATGGACTAGTTGGAGAATATGTATATATTCATTATGTTCCATGCTACACATCTATACTTTTGATCTATGTCATTTAGTTGGATTTGTATATGTGATTATAGTGGGTTTAGTTGTGAATCAATTACAACGACTACCCCTTCAGTCCTTATAGGACGGGATTGTTATAAGTGACAACAAAGTGCACATTTGGGTTGTCCTTTATGTTATATTCATGATTTAAAGAAAGAACTTATTTTGTAACCCAAGTGGGAGATTGTTAGAACATGGCTTACAATACAAGTTATTTGGGACTTTCATAAATAAAATCATGATTATAATATTAATATAAAGTATAGTTGATAATAAAATGTGTAGAATTCCTGATTGTATAATTATCTAATTGTGATGGGCAAAAGGGTAATACAACATCATTAAGCTTGAAAGGGTGTAGTCCCTAAATGAAGTGTCACCATGTTTACTATTTAAAGGCATTCCATCGAGCCTAAAACATACTACATTTTCTTACTTTCTCTCCTAAATTCTCTTCATTTGTTAGAAGTACTTGACAGATTAAGAAGACACTCATCATTTAGAAGAACATATCTCCCTACTTGTTCTTCATTTCTCCCTAAAGTTAAGAACATGGATTCAACAGGTATATCTCGCTTCCGCCTTCATCTTATTCCTCAATCTTATTCTGAATATGAGTGTGGCATTCAGGGATCATAAATTGTTCCAACATCTAGTCCACACAATCTTAACCCATACAAATGGTTAATTGTATTTAAACTAGCTCACCTTTTTATTCTAAACCAATGTGGGATAAGTACTCAAGACTTTACCCACCAATGGTCTTTCAAATTATTTCCCTTCTTATCCCATTTGAGATATCCTTTTAAAAGAAAAAGCCTAGGGAATTTTCCCCTTCCCTTTCCATGTAGGATACTTACCCATTCCCAACTTGCCCATTATATTTTGAGCATTCTAACTCCTACCTTCCACTAAATAAATTGGACACACCAATTTATTACTAACATGTAGGAGTTAATGAATCCACATTAAATCATAAAATCGACAAACGGTTTTTCTAAGGAAACGTGCGCAATTTCCTTCCCACATTTACACATTTTTCCAACACCAACATGGTGATTTCTGCCAGATCAGAGCAGTTTCAACTTGTTTGCGTATCGTATGGACCAGGCTTGATATGTAAGCTCGCACGGACCTCTTCACAAGGGCTAGGGAGGGCAGACTACCTTGATGGCCATCAGCACCTAGAATTGAACTAAAATTTTATAGTAATTTAATATTTTAATTTTAAAAAAATAAATAAATAATCTTTAGGAAAATGCACAAATGTCCCCAGTTTTGGCCATCTTAGAAATTAAGTCTTCAAATATATTTTGTATGATTTAAACCCATTATAAGCGTAGTGATGAAATTTATGCTTGTAAAATATTCTAATTGTCTTTGATTTGATTTATAGTCAACTTATTTTTTATCGTAAAGCCACCATGTGCTTAACGTCTAGCCAATTTTTTCGTAGATAAAATTGGTACATAATATGAAATGACTTGACTATTTGTTTATTTATTACATACTCCAAGACCAATGATCTATAAAACATACTAGCGGGTAACACGTGCTCTGCACGGGAAACCAATACTATATCTTAAAAATAATATTTTAACTATAGTTAACTAATATAGTAATTATCATTTTAACTAAAAATATTATTAATAATAATTAATCTATATAATTACTATTATTATAATTAAATAATATTATTGATAGTAATAGCAATGATTAATTTATATAATAATTATTATAATTATTATAATAAACTAATACTATTAATAGTAATAGTTAATAGATATTTAACTATTATGATTAATTAATAATTTAACTTATATAATAACTATTATAATTAACTAATACTAATAATAGTAATAGTTAATGTATATAGCCTATTTATAGTTAACTAATACTATTAATAGTAAAAACTAACTAATAAAGTAACTATTATAGTTAACTAATACTATTAATAGTAACAATTAACTTATATAGTAACTATTATAGTTAACTAATACTATTAATAGTAATAGTTAACTAATATATTAACTATTATAGTTAACTAATACTATTAATAGTAATATTTAACTTGTATAGTAACTACTATTGTTAACTATTACTATTAATAGTAATACTTAACTTATACTATTAATAGTAATATATTAACATACATATTAACTATAATAGTTAAGTAATACTATTAATAGTAATAGTTAACTTGTATAGTAACTATTATAGTTAACTAATACTATTAATAGTAATAGTTAACTTACTATTAATAGTAATAGTTAACTTGTATAGTAACTATTATAGTTAAGTAATACTATTAATAGTAATAGTTAACTTGTATATAGTAACTATTATAGTTAACTAATACTATTAATAGTAATAGTTAACTTGTATATTAACTATTATAGTTAAGTAATAGTTAACTTGTATAGTAACTATTATAGTTAACTATTACTATTAATAGTAATAGTTAACTCATATCATAACTATTATTATGAGCTAATAGTATTAGCTAATAATGAGAATATCAAAAGTCACACACTTTTAGGATAGTGATGATGTGGCATCACGAAATGCAAGATTCTTTCATGATTTGTCCACGTGGCATCACCACATCTCTCTTCACCAACTTTAATATATATATATATATAGATTTATGGATTCACACCCTAACTCAAATGCCTCTTGGGGGTGAAGAAGTATTTCTTGGGGGAAAGAACTCCTTTCTTCAAACCTTGTTTGGTCAGTGAAAAATGGAACCAAAATCAAAGCTTTATCAAACCCTTGGATACCTGGCTGAAATCTAGCTATCTGAAATCTAGGAATGATGGAATTGAACATTTCCATTCCAGTGTTTGTCTTTTACATCTGTTTCAGTTAAGGAATGAATGTTTGATTACTATTACTATGCGGTCTTAGTTTGGTTAACATTCCTACATCAGTAATGTTTTTTTTTTCTTTTTCTTTTTAAATTCATTTAACAACATGAAGTTATAATTTTTTTTTAAAAAAAAATAAAAAAAATCTTGTTCTTAGTAACTTAAATTTGTTCAAGGTTCCAATCTAATTAAAAAATAATAATAAATTAGCAAAACTATCCTTTACTAATTAGTAATGTTCATTGAGTACAAAATAAATGAAAAAAATGGGTTTCATATAAAAAGAAGAACAAAGAGAAGAACACATATTCAAGGTGAATATTTGAAGGAAATATTACAAAGCATCATGTTGTTAGAACAATTTTAATCCCTGAATGCCACACTCATATTTAAGTAAGAGAAAGAGGAAAAGATGAAGCGGAAGCATGTAATAAATGTATACCTGTTGAATCCATTATTGTGTCTTGAAGGGAGATTAAGGATGATGAAGATGTAGGGAGATGATCTTCTAAATGAGAGTGTCTCTTAAGTTTCTCAGAATTTCTTCTAGATAATTATGAAGAGAGTATGTAGAGAGAAAAGTAAGAATTTAGTATGTTTAAAGGCTTGATGGAGGGGCCTTTATATAGTAAACATGGTGACACTTCAAATAGGGACCATACCTATTCATTTCCAAAGCAATGTTGATTTACCATCTTGCCCATCAAAGATAGATAAATAACATTTCAGGGATTCTACACATTGACTATTTTGACCATACTTTATATTAATGTCATAGTCATGACTTTATTTATGGAAGGTGCCTATTAACTTGTGTTGCAAGCCACAATGATCTAACAATCTCCCACTTGGGTTGCAAAACAAATTTCTTCCTTTAAATCACAAGTATAACATAAATGACAACCCTTATGTGCACTTTGTTGTCATCTATAACAATCTCGTCCATTAGCCATATAAGTATAGGACTAAAGGGGCAGTCGTTGTAATTGATTCGCAACTAAACCCACTATAATCACATATACTAATTCAACTAAATGACATAGATCAAAAGTATGGATGTGTAGCATGGATCTTAATGAATATATACATATTCTTTATGATCATCATATCAGCATGTAACGTAGTTGCATTTTAGTAGCTTACTGAGATTTATTCTCACCCTTTATTTGTTTACTGTTTTAGATAATAAAAAAAAAAATAAAAAAAAATCACTCATATTAAAATATTTGAACACCTCCCCGCTCCCCACTACCCCACCCACCCCTCACCCTACCCACCCCCACAAATTTTTTTTACTCTTATTAAACTTATTTTCTAACAACTCCCACATTCGCGTTCCCTACTCCCACTACCCCCACCCCCACCACCCCCCCCCCAAAAAAAAAAAACATAAAAATTACTCATATTAAATTATTTTTGAACACCTCCCCCACCCCACTCCCACCTACCCCACCCCACCCCACCCCCCACAACCACCCATCCACCCCAACCCAAAATCTCCACCCACATTCAATTTTTTCTCATAATAATTCTTTTCCTCATATTAAATTATTATTATTTTCATATGAAAATATTTTTCGGAAAACATTTTCCTTAGATTTACCAAACAACCAAAAACATGTTTACGTCATTTTCCGGAAAACATATTCATTTTCCGGAAAACATTTTACTGGAAATCATTTTCCGAAAATTGTTTTACGCGAAACAAACAGAGCCTAAGTTAGTGGGTATTTGTTATGAATTGATAGGAAAGAGAAAAATATTTTTTTTAAGTAAGCAGCAATAAGTATGGAATACCCAAATGAAATAAGTAGCGATAAGTATGGATACGAGTCTTTAGCTATGCGCCTAAGCCTCAATTTGATTGGGCCTATTATTTTTGATGTCTTAGTTTGACCTAGATTAATTTTTCATGAGTTGACAAGCAAAAATTGATAATTATTGAATTTAAGGTAGATTTGTACTCTACTCCCCTATCCTATTTTAAGAGTCAATTTTTTTTAAAAAATGTGTCCTATTTTAAGTGTCAAAATTTTAAAATAAAAATGGATCATATATGTCATACTCACAATAATTATCCACTAACTCTTCTCTACTCCATTTCTCTCTTCTACCCAACTATCAACACTCACAACATATCACATTTTCCTTAATTCTTGAAATCACCCATTTTTTGACTATTTAAATGGGACGGGGGGAGTATAAGCTAAGTACAGGGAACAAAACTACTCCCTTTGTCTCACTTGAATTAGGATTCTCTCACATGAATTTGAAAGTTGTTGTTAGTATAAAAGTGAATCCCACAAAATAAAAAATTTCCATTTTATAATTGTCTTAATTCAAATGAGCCACTCAAAAAAAAATTGTCTTCATTCCCGTAAATTACTCTTTCCGTCCCAGTTTAAAGTTTTTACTTTCCTTTTTGGTCTATCACAGTTTAAGGTTTTTAGTTGCTCTATTCTATAAATGAAAAAGAATGAATAGTGCTTTGGAGAATCTTGCCCTCAAAAAATCCATTTAATTACAAAAAAATATTACTTACCTAACTTACTTTCACCAACTTGTTTCAAGAATAGTGTTTTGAACATTTATATCATTCACTTTCTACTTTTGATTTGACTCGTTTCTTTTGTTTTTGCCTTAATTTCTTAATAGCCGTGCATAATCAAACTAAAGAACCTTAAATTCGGACGGAGTGATTATATTTTTCCCAATGTCAAAGGTTACAACAATCCCCACCTCCCAAAACGTGAACCCCATTACACTCAATCATTCCTCTCCACCTCCAAATCTCCAATCGTCATCATCATTCCCTTTCACCAATCCCAGATTCCATTACACGTTGTCAATCCTCGAATTCGAAAATCTCACGTCACGATCTTCCCCTCCCGCCATGGATATCTGGCAAAGAGCTCGTTCCTTCGCCGAAGACGCCGCTCGAAAATCACAGGAGTTTACCAAAGAAGCTGCTAAGAAATCTCAAGAGCTGACTCAAGAAGCCGCCAGGCGATCACAGGAATTCTCCATTGGATCATCCAGGCTATCCGAAATCGTCTCCGAGGCTTCCAAGAGGTCCAAAGAGATCGCTGCTGAGGCTTCCAAGCGAGCCGACCTCCTCAAGGTCGAGGCTCTAAAGCGAGCCGATCAGATCAAGGCTCAGATTCCTGCCGCGGCTTTGTCGCACCTAGTTGATGTCTCAGCGTCGGCGGCTTCTCCGTCGGCAAGTGGCGCCCTAACGCCGGAGTATCTCGAGAAATTTGGGGTCACAGATGAGTTGCGAGAGTTCGTTAAAGAAATTACGATCAATACATTTCGAGATTTTCCTCTGGAAGGTATTTAGCCTGCCATTTTTCTGGTTAATTGTTGATAGAATAAGATATATTAATAATTTTGCACAGATTTATGACTAATTGTAACATTTGAAAATGTTTGTAAAGAGTGCTTTACCATGAAAATGTTGGAAGGAGAAAAGAAAATAGGATCCATGAGTATTTTGGGTTTCCGTTCGTGTCATTATGTTGCAAATAAGAGTAGATCTCTTTCGAAATTTTCAAAGGTTACATTGGTTCAGTAACAAAGTATACCAAAGTCAAAGGAGCCTCCTGGTCCCATTTTTATTGGCCACATTTTCATTTTTATCTGTCCCATTTTATTTGGCAACTTAGTAACTCAATGCAAAGTCAAAGGTTAGTCATCAAATTAATGTTTACTGTTTATGTGAATATTTGCTTGTACTCAGGGGCAGTGGTGTATAAACTCTACATTTTCTTATCAAAAACCGACTTTGGCAACTTTTAAAGATTACTGAGGTTATAGGTTTTTAAAAACATTGTGCTGCCATGAGGGTTAGGTGTGACTCGCGAGTATCCAGTTGATGTGAATGAATGGATATAAAACCTTGTTTGCAAGCAGTAAAATCAGTAATAAATGGCTGTGAGACCTGTTTACTAGCTAAGGCGGTTTACTTTTGCTTGTTAGTACATGTAGGAGATAGAAGGTAGTGCAAGAGAAATATCTGAGATTTAAGTTTTTGTCCCTCTACCGACAGAAGATCGTATATGTCCGTAAGTCACCTGCCAAGATGCTAAAGGTGACTTCAAACTCTGTTATACTAGAATCTACATGCTAATGAACCAACCAAGTATGTCTTATACCACTTAGGTGAGCCCTTACAAAGTTTTATCTTCTACAAGACTACCCCCCTTCATTTGGTTTTATGCCACATGCAGGGCTTGTTGATGTGGTCTACCAAGGCCATTGTCTTGACCATTGTTACTTTGTCTAAGTGCCTGTAAACTAACTAACTTAAAGTTGTTACAACAACCATCAAGTTGTTACAGACTCATCCGCTGAGTTTGTTACAACTTGTCTATGTAACCCTTGTACTTCTATATCACCCCTCAAACTGGAAGTGGAGAACAAATTCAACACAAATAGTTTGGACAATAAATGCTTCAACTAAGAAGAAGATAAAGCCTTTGTCAATAAGTCAGCAGGTTGATTGTGAGTAGAGATATGAACCGGAGATATAAGTCCTTCTTTGACTTTTGTCCCTAATGAGATGACAATCAATCTCGATGTGTTTAGTACGCTAATGAAATACAAGATTAGAAACAATGTGAAGAGCAGCCTTATTGTCACAATGAACGGACACTGGAGTAATCTTAGCCACCTCAAAATCTTTAAGATATTGAACAAGTCACTTCACATGTAGCATTGGCCATACTCATGTGCTCTGCCTCAAGCCCTCAACTGAGCTCCTAGACACAGTGAGTTGTTTCTTTGCTTTCCAAGACACATTCCAAGACACAAGGCAACCACCAAGCATAACTCTATAACCAGATAAAGATCTTGTGGTTCTTAGGCAAGCTCCCTAATCAGTATTACAGAATATAGAAAGAGTAAGAGGACTTGACTTTGCACAAAACAAGCCTTGACCCATTGACCTCGTTGAGATATCTAACAAGCTTGAGAGCAGCATTTAAATGAGGTTCTCTGGAAGAAGCCATAAATTGGCTTAGAATATGAATGGAATAGGTGATGTCTGGTCTTATGGTAGTCAAGTAGATGAGTCTGCCAACAAGTCTTCTGCAGTGGTCTGGATTAGACAAAGGTTAACCTACATTAGTTGTAAGACCATGGTGTTGTTCAATATGGAAAGCAGAGCGTTTTGCATTGGAGAGACCAGTGTCTGAAATAATGTCAAGAGTGTATTGCCTCTGATGCAAACAAAGACCAGTAGCATTCTAATTTCAATCCCCAAAAAACATCTCAAAGGACCCAACGCTTTGATATTAAACTGACCATGAAAATATGTTTTCATAGCAGTAATAGACTCAGTATGGGGGGGGGGGGGGTCTTGTAACTATTATATCATCTACATAGACCAAGACAATAACAAGTGTAGAAGTTGTGTTATAGGTGAACATGGAATGATCATTAGATGACTGAAGAAATCTAAAGGCTATGAGATCAGAGGAGAACTTTTGGAACCACTGTCTAAGAGGCTAGAGGCCTGCTTGAGGCCATATAAGACTTAAGAAGTTTGCATACTATAAGAGAGTTAGACTTCTCAATTTGCATAGAGGAAGAAAGAACATACCCTTATGGAAACTTCATGAAAACCTCCCCAGACAGATCACCATGGATGAATGCATGAGTAACATCTATTTGTTCAACAACCCAATTTTTGATTATAGCAACTCCAAGTATGACCCTCACTGTTGTCATTTTTGCCACATGGGCAAATGTCTCAAAGTAATCTAAGCCTTCAGTCTGAGTGAATCCTTTAGCCACTAACCTTGCTTAATACTTATCCGATGTACCATCAGCCTTGTACTTCAATTTATATATCCATTTACAACCCGTAGCTCTTTTTTCCTTTTGGTAATTCTTGTAACACCTAAGTCTTGTTTTCCTCTAAAGCAGCTATCTCAGATGCCATGACATGCCACGACAGTGCACCTGTTAGGATCTTTAGTGCACCAGTTAGGATCTTTGACAACTTGATGATAGGTGTGAGGCTAAAATATTGTGTAGATATTGCATACATAGTGATAGTATGAAGGAGATATAGCTTCGGCAAATGACTCAGATTCACAAATTCATCCCACAGAGATCGAAATTTAGTAAAGCAGAATTTGTCATGGTTCCTTATACAAGTGAGATCATATCCTTACAAATTTAAAATATCTGTGTAGCATTGCCTTGGATAAATGGACTCTCCAAATCAGTCCAAATATCCTTGGCGGTGGCAAAATAGACAATGCTTGACCTAATTTCCGACGATACAATATTCAAAATCCAGCTAATGAGCATGCTATTCCATTGATCCCAATGTAGAAGATATTTAGAAGTGGAATTAGGTGGGTTATGAATGCCTGTATACCGAGTTTCATTTTCGACGATAATGCTACAGATATAGCTCGTTTCCACTGATTATAGTTGGAATCATTCAGAATTTCAGTAACAAGGATCATACCGGGATGGTCATTGGGATGCAGATATAGTGAATGCGTCGGATTGGGTTGTAAATTTGAATTTGCGAGGTCGTATTCATCTGTCGGTAGAGTTGCTCCGGCTGCTTGATCTTCACCGGCCATGATTGATCTTCAAATTCAGCAAGGATGATGAACAAATTGAACTAATTTATGAAGTTATTGAGATTGAAATTCGCGGCGGAAGCGATAATGGACGACGAGCAGGAAATACGTCTGATACCATGATAGAATGTAGAGAGAAATTCATGTAAAGTGTTTCTGATAGTATTGATGTTAATGAAAGAATATTACACAGATGTCTTATATACATCTTTGTCTAACTGCCTGTAACTAACTGACTTAAAGTTGTTACAATAACCATCAAGTTGTTACAGACTCCTCCCCTGAGTTTGTTACAACTTGTCTATTTGACCCTTGTACTTCTACAGGGACCCAAGGTGTCAATGTGAGTTAAAGTAGTCGTTTAGGGTCACACATATACTTTCTCTCTCTCTCTCTCTCTCGCTCTCTCTCTCGCTCTCTCTCTCCCCCTTCTTCTTCCATCATTCTTCTTTCTTTTTCCTGTCATTCTCATTTTGAAGCCAAGGACAGTATGAAATCCAGTAAGACTGTTTTTTTTTGTCTGTTAAGGAGTTGGGCTGGTTCTTACCGTCTCCTTTCACTAATCATTCTGTAAACAAATACCCTTTGTTGTAGTGGTTACTTGATCTGCCAATGCATTCTGATCGTATTCCATGACCTTATTTGATTACTGTGTACTCCATGTTTCATGCAGATGATTCTGAAATGTCTGATATCCCCACGGTCTCAAATGTTCGGCAGGACCTGACCAAGTGGCAAGAAATACATGCCAAACTTGTTCTTACAACTGTAAAGGTAGCTACCTTAATTTCTCAAAAGTGGCAAGTTTTTTTTTAGCTTCTAAGGGTAACACATTTTAATACTTCCTTCATCTCAATATAAGAGTAGCATTTGACTACACACGCAAATTAAGAAAATGTTTGAAATTCTACTAAACATTTGAGTTCATACTAGGCGATAATATCTGAGTTTAAACTTGACGGGTAAATAAAGGTTCATTTAGTCATTTTTTGTAAAAAGGTTTTCTTAGAGGGAAATGTTGCTCTTTAATGGGACGACCCAAAAAGAAGTAAACACCTCTTTTATTGGGACTGGGAGATTAATGAATTTTCCTTGTTTTCTTAATCATATTCATGACTCTTTAAATCCATCATGCTATATTTGTTTGTGATTGACATCGAAATGTCATATCTCTTCTAATTTTTAGATCTAATGCTTGGGATATGCCAATGATTACTTTTTCTTGAGGTATTGATTGGAATGCGGAATATCTTCTCAAAAACGCTTTTGGATTTCCAAACTATATATTGTTGGGTGTATGAATCTCTGTTGACAGTCCTGTCTTGAAGTTCTTTTGTCTTTGTGGTTGTTGTTGTTATTCAAATTGGCCTTTTAGATTTGACAAATAATACATGTGAATTATGAATTAAAAAATGAAAAGAAAACTTATAGTCATGGGAAGGTTTAATTTCATTTTCAACGATCGTTCGTACTTTCAGTGACTTCCACTTTAACCATCAAACTTTTTTTTTTTCTCACAAAAATCACTCTACTTTCAAAAACCTCTCATCTTGACTAAAGAATTGCGGATTAGGGCACAAATTAGTGATGGATTAGACACAAATTTGTGGTCGGGATGGGAGGTCTTCCAAAGTAGAGTGGTTTTTGTGCAAAAAAAAAAGAAAAGAAGGTATGATTGTTAAAGTGGAAATCGGGTGAAAGTAGTTGTTGAATTTGAATTTGAACATCATGGGAATTATGTATTCAATGCTTGGCTGTTCTCAAATACCATTTCACATTTTATAGGGTGCCACAATCACACTATTTAGCGAACTTTAATTCACAAAGTCTGATAATTCGCCAAAGCTTTCAAGATCTTTGAATTGGCTATGATTTCTTCCAGTTCTCCTTATCAGAAACTGCGTTCAACAGAAAAGCCAAATCTTCATGGGAGTGGAAAGTCAACCCAGCCTATCTGTACAAGCCACCAAAAGAGTCCTTTGAGTCTTGTACTACTACTGGGTAAAGGCGTGAAGCCATCAAACCAGAAGTCGTGCAATGGTTCATGAAATATATATCCCTTAGTTTAGTGGGCCTAATGGAAAATGTTTTCTTATTTTAGGTTGAGAATACCTGTATTTATAAATAAGAGATTGTTTATTTATATTCTACAAACCAAAGGACCAGCATTCATACACATTTTTATGTTTATCAGAAATGTAAAAGAGAATAATTAACCTCTAGTAATTCCTTTTCTTATCTTAATATACCAGTATTATATTTTATTTATTAATAAACAGATACTGGCTAACGAAACACTACAAATAAGCACTAACGAGCATCATGTAAAAATGTTTGTGGATCTTGTAAAAAGGATCATATCCATGTAAGTGTAAAACAATTGACTTAATGGTCAAGTATTATGATGTTATTCATCTCCATAGCTATTTAATATGTTGAGGTTATTGGTTGATGAACTTTGGGGACTGTGAAGAGGTTTCTTATTCTTAGATACCAGTCAAACTTAGCAATCATGCTTGAGAACTATACTATTGTCTCAAACAGTTTGTTATATCGTTGCAGGAAATCTCAAAGTTGAGGTATGAGTTGTGCCCACGTGTAATGAAAGAAAGAAAATTTTGGAGGATATATTTTATTCTAGTGAATAGTCACGTGGCCCCGTAAGTGACTTCTGCTTCTGATGATATGCTTTTCCTATCTCTTTATGGTGTTAAGGCTTTTTCATCTTTCAAATTCTAAAAATAGCTTTTGTCATTCGGTACCCTCTTTAGCTTTCTGAATTGGCACCATTGTGGTTTACATTTTGCAGCTTTTATCCATCTTAATTTGACTGGATGTACTGTAACTCTTCCCATCACAACATTGAACAGCCATCTTAATCAACCTACACTAACATTTTTAAGAGTAATTGAAAAAGTTTAACAAACTTTTGTACTCCACATCCTAACCTTTGAGGTAAATCAGACTTACTGTAAAAGAGTTTGATCAAATCTCATCATAACCTTAAGAACATTTTGGCGAACAATCTTTGTCTCATCTCAACAACGGTAAAGAAAAACAGAGATAAGTAATTTATTTATTTTCACTAACACATAAATCTTCATTTCCGCTCCACCAAACTTCCAAAGATCATTCACCACCATCTCTTCACTACCACAATACATTTTTCTTCATCCCAAACAACCTCACCATAATTTCTTTTCCCAAAGTGTATAGTTTTACTATCTCACTTCCTGGAAAGTTGCTGCTGGAAGTTAGCAGTTTTAGATTTTGATTGTCTTATATTCATATTGCTGGTCTGGATACAGTGAATGGCAATAATAAACGATAACGAAGTCTGATTAACTAAATTATGCTGTGAAAGTATTCCTAGAATTGAACTTTCTAGTTACTTTCTCCATTGAAAGTTGGCGCATTAGGGTTTTACTATAATGGTGATCATGAACCAGCCTTTCCGGTTATCTGGATGTCAATACTTTATGAAACCTAGCATACCCACTGTCGTATACTGTTACTTTATCGATCCCTAATCCTGCTTCATTTGTTTGTTGAGTTGGTTTTGGAGGAAACTAGTTCCTCCATAAGTTATAAAAAGTCCACTTTTTAACCCATAAACCCTAAACCTACCCTAAATCTTAAACGCTAAACCTTAAACCCTAAACCTTAAACCCTAAACCTTAACCCCTATGAAAACAAGACTTTTTATAACTTATGGAAAAACTAGTTTCCCCCTAAATTTTCTCTTGTTTGTTTATGAGGACATGTTTCACCTTGTGGGTTATAACCTAGTTCACTTGAAGTTAAGTTTGGCATATGCTTAACTAAAATTTTCCATTGTTTCCTCATAAAGTTTGAGTTCATTTGAAATGGTTACAGAACCATTGATCTAGCATGTGATTTCTGTTGCGACCAGAGAGCATGGCTAACAAACCATAGTTATTAAAGACCCAAGGCGCAGTAGGTGAGCCTAGGCGCATGGCGTAAGGCGGGCGGGTGCCCGAGTGACGAAGCCCGCAAAAATACCTTAAAATACCAAAAATATAGAAGCATAAAAGAAACAAGCATAAATAGATGTTCAAACAAGCATAAAGAGAAGTTCAAACAGGACTCTAAGTCTAAATCCTATAAAAATGATAAGCAGTTGATGGTCATCCTAATATTTGAACACATATAGCGAGTCAAGGAAAAAAACTCAGGACTTAAGGAAAGATATACTCCTTCCGTCCCTCTTTAATTTACAAAAATGAGTCTTGGCACAAGTATTAAGAAAATGATTGAAAAAGTGATGTGTTGTGAGTGTAGATAGTTGAGTGGGAGAAAGAAAGTATGGTAGAGATTAGTAAGTGGATAGTTGCTATGAGTATGACTGGGTCCCTCTATTTAAAAAGTATTAAAACATTTCCATTTTGGGACTTTGTAGATTAAAGTGAGACAACCAAAATGGCATCGAAAGAAATGAATATTCATTTTGAGACGAAGGGAGCAATATACATGAATTTTAGTAATTGACATATCAATTTCAAAAGTTCAAAAATACGTATCAAATATCAAATTGGAGTAAGGAAAAAGGTGATGTTTTTAAATCAAATAAGGTTGGTTATCAAACAAGCCCTACAAGACAAAAAGAAAAGAAAAAGAAAAAGAAAACAGAATAAAAACAAACTTGTCGGAGCTGATTAGGGTCGCCGGAGGTCGTCGTTAATCGTTTGGAGGAGTTCCTAGTGTGATTGCTACTCTTATACAGAGTAGCGATGCGTGTACGTGAGAGAGTCGTGGGAGAGGAAGAGTATTAGTCCCTTAGTTACTATGTAAATCATGTAATTGCTGGTCAATTGACGCTAACGGAGCCTAGGCGCACCCCATCAAGGCTCGCTTTTGAGCCCTAGGTGCGCATAAACCCTCGCCTTCGAAGCAGCGCCTCGCCTAGCACCGCCAAGCCTCCAATGCCGCGCCTCTCTGCGCCTGCGCTTTTAGTAACTATGTAACAAACTGATTTGTCATAACAGACCAATTCTTTCTTTTGATCTTCCCCTGGTATGCTGATGGTGCGCATGCATATGTATCTTTTACTAAATATATGTATCGCTCCTAATAGATGAACACTGATGATTCAGGTATGAGTATCGGTACAATGAGGAATTAAAGAGAATATCCGTTGAAGAATTGAAAGGGAATAAAGTACAGGAAATTCCTGCAGTTGGAACTCTTTCTGAAATGCTGGAAGAGGGAAAGAACCAAAAGAGTAAAAGTGCAACTTCTTCAGCAACTGAGCAGGACTTGGATGTATTTCTCTTGGAGATCTTGGTGACAGTGACGACGGCCCAGGTATAATTTCAGAAATTGCCACCTCTTGATTCTGAGCTAATGAGCTTTTTTAGTTCAGCTATAACTGATTCGTTTGATTATTCTTTTGCTTCAATAATAAAAAAATTGAATAAAGAAGTTGATAGAAAAGAGAAAAGGGGACCTGAAAATTTTCCCTTTTACCCATGAAAATTTTCCCTTTTACCGGTGGAGTGAACAGTTCATATTTGGGCAAGTGCAGAAACATGCCTAGCAATGTTTGAGGCCATTGGTGTTGTTTGGCAATGATTAGGGGCTTTGATGGTTTGTAGTACGATGGATTTTATTGCAGGAGTAGCAAAAATATTACTGAGGTTCATGTTTGGGAGGAAATAATTATTGCAAATCACTCCTATTAATCACCTCTTTTTTACAAATTATTACTCCCTCTGTCCCAAAATGAATGACCGAAAACTTTTCAAATTTGCTCTTGATCAAGAGCGAATTTGAAAAGTTTTGGGTCATTCATTTTGGGATGGAGCTAGTATCTGATTTCCCTTCTTTTTTCATTTTATTGTGTATGTTACATATAACAAAAAAGTGGTTTACGCACTTTTTTGTAGCCTGGTCTCCACATAATGCCTGAAATCTAGTTGATTGACAATCTTATTCATTTTGTCAGATGATGCAGGTGATGACTTTGATGATGATTTTGACAAGATATAGATATTGGTAAGCTAGAGATTATTCTGTATTACTGAGTACTTGGTTTTTGCACACTTCATTTTTGCCTCTTTAATATTTTGCTGCTCATCAATTTTTTATATTTATTTCCCCCTTCTTTTTGGTTCAGAACTTGAGTTTATTTCAACACATAACATGCTAATAGCTGTGAGCATATTTTGCTCATTTTTCAGTATAACGTGAAAGAGAAATGTTTGATTAAAATAGGTGACAATATCAGAAACTGAAGGGACCATGAAAGTTACTCCCTCCCGTCTTGAAGTAAATGTCCAAAAAAAATATCAGTTTGCTCTTGATCAAGAGCAAATTTGATTTTTTTTGACATTTATTTTGGGACGCAGGGAGTACATAATTTTAATGATGGAGGCTGTTCCATTTAGGAGCCCGATGTCTCAGATGGAGTTGTTGTACGATATTCCCAATTGTTTTCATTCATTGCTTAATTCATGAATGTCTAATAACTAAATTTGCATGTAAAAACTATCATGTTTCAGTCTGCACTTGCAATTATATTCCGTGACCATTAAAAAATCTCTGTATATGTGATACTAAAAGTGCTTAAAAGATAAATTCCTCAATATTCTTGAATTCAATTCGGGATTGGTGGAGTAACAAAGTTTGTGACTGGCAGGGAAATGGAAACAAAGCTACTGAAAGGCACTTATGTGACAGCAAGCCATTCTCTGACTTCGGTGATGATAATTGAATTGAGGATAAATCATTCTTGTGATTGAAGTCAAACAACCTATTACTGGAACCGGAACCATGATGACACAGCTGGTATGGCTCATATGATGTTTATTCTTATGCTTCTAATTTATTTTGTTCGTTCAGTATTTCATTACTACGCTTGAAATAATGAAACTAATACCACAAAAACTAATGGTGCCCAGTTCCAATTTTAAGTATCGTAATTTGTGCACCCAATCGCCTTTTTTTTTTTTTTTATTTCGTGCATTTATGTAAAGTTGTTGGATATGACATTGTTTTTCTTCTTTAATATTCATTGAAGTATAGAGAGAACCACAAATTTTAAAACGTATTTTCGTATATTATGAATGTGATTATACAGCTAGGTTTTTGTTCGTTTGTGGAAACGAGTCGTCTAACATGGGTTTGGTCTGTCTTTTA
Organism: Campanula takesimana; assembly: GCA_026119855.1. NCBI lineage: Eukaryota > Viridiplantae > Streptophyta > Magnoliopsida > Asterales > Campanulaceae > Campanula > Campanula takesimana. The sequence continues at coordinate 1,904,426 of JAOWBW010000002.1, forward strand.
TCAGCTGTGTCCTTTTGGAAGAAGTCTCACATTGTTTGTTTGTTTGTTTGTTCTTAGGTTAGGGAGTTAGTTTTTCCTGAATGAAGCAGTCAGTAAGTCATACCAAAGGTGTTAAAAATTGCTCTTTACTGCCTAAATTGTCAAATGTTTTTTTATTTATTTTTCTAATTGTTGCCAATGGAACAAACATACCCATTTTCATGGTGGATATGTGGAATGGACTTTTGTTCCCAGTAGAAAACTTGCAGCTACTTATTATTAAAAAAATAAATACTCGGCGCGTTCCGGCTTCAATTGTGCAGCAATTTAAGTGAAGGAATTAGTCGTCTCTGACTAAAATACTTGCTGTTCGATCCTCACATTAAAGAAATGGTACAATTCATTTTGGCTTCAATTCTGCAACAATCTAAGTGAAGGTCATAGTTGAATGAGCTTGAACCAAGATTCTCGTCTCAAAATCAAAATATAGTCCCGTTTGAGTTTCAAATACATTATAAGTTTTAAAATTCAGTGGTTTGGAGGCCTTTTTCAATTATATTTTTTTTTTGTCCCGTTTGTCACAAAGAACTCACACAAAAAATACGTATCATTTTTCAAACAGTAAGTTTCATAATTCAAATAGTAAATTTCAAGAGGTCTTGTGAATTTTTCGTAGCACTCGTGAATCTGCAATGTAAATGTCAGTGCTAATATTATAAAATGACAGTCATTTATAAAAAATAATTTATGTGAGATTATGTCTTATATCACATTAATAGCATAATCACGCCTGTACTCACGGACGGCATTAATATAGTAAAAGCTCTAATTAATACTCCATAAAAGCTCGATTACTATAATTTGTCACGACCTTTGCCTGCATTAGAAGTTAGGGCTGACATTAATGCATTATATGTTGGGTTTGGTGCTACAAAACGATCAAAGGTCAAGTTGAGAAATACCCGTTTAAGAAAATTGGTCTCATTTAATTTGATTATTAACTTAATTAATTTTTAATAACAAATTATGAAAACTTAACCATCTGTATAAAATTCTAAATATTATTGATATGTCATTAAAATTATAAGAACAATACTTACTATATGATACCGTCTCACGCTGTGAGACGGCTGCCCCTCCCCCTTTTCCCAAAATCCACGTGTTTGTTAAAAAAAAAAAAAAAGCCTCCAATAATTTTAAAATGCTGTATCTTGAGATTTTGAAGTCGGTTTTTTTTTTTAAAAATAGCGTTGTGTTCGTCTCGACGAAACGAATAAAACTATATAGGTCATGATATGGTTTATTTAAAAAAATATATATATTTTGTAATATACAAAACAAGCGAGCTGCTCGTCATAATAAAATGTAACATTTTCTTATGAAGAAAGTAATAGTTTGGTCTTAAATAAGTAACACTTTTTATTGTAAGATGTAACAACAGTTTCGCAAATAATATAAATAATTTTTGTGATTAGAAAATGTAACACTTTCTTATGAAGAAAGTAACAGTTTGGTCTTAAAAAAGTAACACTTTATTGTAAGATGTAACATCAATTTCGCAAAATAATATAAATAGTTTTTTTTTTTTGAAAAAAAAAGCGTTACATATGAGAAAAAAGTGTTACATTTTCTTATAAAAAGTGTTACATTTCCTTATAAAAAGTGTTACTTTTGCTGGCTAGCAAAAAATGGCAGGAGAAAAAAAATAAAAAAAAAATAAAAATAATAATAATTAAAATGGCGGAACGGTCTCACAAGGTGAGACCGTCGCATAGTAGTCGAGCTCAAATTATAATATGAACGATAGCAACTTTGAAAATTTTATGAAAGTAATTATAATCTCGATGTATTTGAAAGATGGTTTCATTTGGTTTTTTATGGTCAATATAAATGAACTTTGATCAAATATTAATTACAATTTAATTATCTTAGTGAAATTTAAAATATTGGTATCGATAAATTATTAAGTGATTTGTCAGTATTTAGTTCGAAAACTTTATTGAGATGATTAGAGTGACATTAGTAATTGGTCAGAACTCAAACGGAAACTATCTTTCTGGGGATTTGCAAATCAGTGTCTGATGTTTTAATTTTGTCAATTTAAAGTTCAAAGTTAACAATTTTAGTTAGTTAAGTGTTTTTTTTTCTTTTTCTTTTTGAGACGAAATTGTTAACAAAAACCAGTTTAATCACACGTGTCTTGTATGTATGACCAAATTGGGATTATTTTGGTCATGTAATGAGCATTGGAGTGGCACCTATTGGCCCTTCACGTCCACCAAATGCTCCCCCTTCCCCTACCATCCAGTGCCACAGCCACCCTCACATATGAGGATTTCGAACCGCTGCACCCCTACCCCTAGTTAGCTCCACCCAATGGTTCCGATTGGAGCCACCTCATTTTAGCTCCACCCAACGGTTGAGATGTGGCTGAACTCGGTGAGACCCACAAAAAATTGAAATCATCTTAGCCGCACATCCAAACCGCTCGCCTATGTGGCCTTGATCGGAGCCGTTGGGTGGAGGGGTGGAGCTAACTTGGGTGGAGCGGTTCCGGGTCCGTATATGACTATCGTACCTAACACCATCCTCCTCAATCTTTCCTTCCCGTCTCATTCCCCCTTTTCCGTCATCCACCCTTATTTTGGTGTCTTCACCATCTTCACTCTCCACCAACCACGACCTTATCCCCCCCCCCCCCCCAACCTTTATATTCTAACACCCACCCTGTAGAAAATTTGGATTTGTATGTGTGTCTATGCGTGTCAGTGTGCGCGTGTTTGAGCGTATGTGTGTGTGTCTTCTGTGCATGTATGTGATTTTTCATTATTAAATCTGAATTTGAATTTCTATGAAGATTGGTTAGGTTTTATTTTGATTTTTATGTTTTAGATTTTGCTTTAAAAACATGGGATTTTTTTTAAAATTTAGATTGTGGAAAGGTTTTTCAGGACGGTAGAAGTATGGTGTTTAGGAAATGGGGCGTTGGTTTGTGGTGGTGGTGGATTGTTGGTGTTGAAGATGGTGGTGGGCTGGTAAAAAGTAAATGTGAAAATCTAATAATTAGGTTTTGTTAGAAAATGTGGTAAAATGTCAGTGAGTGTTACTCACGTGCACGGCACATGATCGAAATAATCCCAAGTAAGTTTCACACGCGAGACACGTGTGATTTAACTGGTTTTGTTAACTATTCCACTAATTAATTCATTAATAAAAAACTATTTCACTAAATAATCTTAACAAACTAGCATTGTTAACTTTAAAATTTTAATTAAAAAAAAAGTTAATTGTAGACCTTTATTGACACACCTTTTATATTTTACTCCTTCCGTCTCATAATAATGGTTACTTTTAGTGAAATCTACTACTAGTTTGTTAACTAATATTTTATGCTAAACTATTAATTTTTCATAAAATTAAAAAAAAAAGTATTAAATCATCAATAAAAATATTATCAATAACTATTTCTATTTTTTATGAACATAAATGATTTAGCATAATTAAGTAAGTTTGAGGGGGAGTACACCTTAATGTATTATTTGCACAAATTAAAATTGGGTTATCCTTTTGAGAGGGATAGAGTATTAATTAGAGAAAGTCTTGTGTGTGAGAGACGGTCTCACACATGACACGGACTCGATTAGAAAAGAAATGGAGCTTGCCCCGCCCCACCATAGGGGGCAAACTATTTACTCTCTCAACTGAGACTCGTATCACGTATGAGACCGTCTCACACAAGTTTTGTGTCAATTATACTAGTTTAAGACTGTCACTACTTTTTATTGGAAGATATTTCCAATATATAGGAGTAGAAAATGTAACGTGATCATTCATTTCACTCAAGAAACAATTCCTCCCTTTCCACTACCCCTTTCATTAGGTGGGAGTGTGTTAAAGACTGTGGTATGTTGGGAATTTAGTGGTACTCCGTTGCAATCTAGATAAAGAACAATAAACCCACAAGCACAATAATGGAAGAATCACACACACAAGAACACAAGAATTGTTTACCCGGTTCGTTCAACACATGAACTACGTCCGGGGGCAATTGCCAATTAATAATATATTGGCTTGGCAATTGCCCCCGGACGTAGTTCATGTGTTGAACGAACCGGGTAAACAATTCTTGTGTTCTTGTGTGTGTGATTCTTCCATTATTGTGCTTGTGGGTTTATTGTTCTTTATCTAGATTGCAACGGGGTACCACTAAATTCCCAACAACTGGTATCAGAGCTTTGGTTCGGAGGATTCAAAGTTTCATTAGTTGATTAATTTTGAATCACGTTCTTGGGGACTATGTGAAGCAATCAAGATGAAGAACTCAATCGAGAAATTCAACGGTGTGAATTTCACGTTTTGGAGGACAAGGGTTGAAGATTACCTTTATTGTAAGGATCTTCATAAACCCTTAGGAGCGAAACCCGAAGACATGTCACAAGGGGATTGGGAGACGTTAGATCGGAAGGCGTTAGGAGCGGTGAGGAGCGCTCTAACCGACGACGTTGCACGGAACGCAATGGAGGCCAAGACAACGGTGGGGTTGCTACAGATGCTGTCAGACATGTATGAGAAGCCGTCTAATATCAATAAGGTGCATTTGATAAAGAGGTTTGCGAATACGAAGATGTCATAGGGGCAGACAGCAGCGAGTCATATCGGCAGTTTCAAAGGTATGGTGGACCAATTGAAAAGTATTGATATTACTTTCTCCGATGAAGTGTTAGCATGTTTTCTACTAAAATCGTTGCCTGATAGTTCGGAGGTAACTGTCACAATGATCAGTACATCGAAAACACCATTAGTGTATACGGAGGTTCGAGATCTCATCCTTCAAGAGGAGTTGAGAAGGAAAGAGAAAATGGGAGAATCATCCGCAGATGGGGCTGCACTTAGGGTGGAGAGAAATAGGGGAAGGGGAGGACCGAAAAGGGGGAAAAAGCCGGTCAAGTGCTACAATTGTGGCGCAATGGGTCATATTAGTTATGACTGTCCGGATAAGGATGGTGATGCACACGTGGTGGATGATGGAGATGTATTAATCCTAGGAGAGGAGCAGTCAGGTGAAGATTGGGTGTTGGATTCTGGAGCTTTTTGTCATGCTAGTGGGGATGCAAAAACAATGGAGCGGTATAAAACTAGAGATTTTGGGGTTGTCTATCTTGGTGATGATCAACCTTTGAAGATCAAAGGTAAGGGGGATGTGATGATGAAGACACCTAACGGGGCTGTTTTACAATTTCACGATGTGATGCATGTTCCGGACTTGAGAAGGAGGGTGATTTCTGTTGGACAACTTGATGATGAAGGGTATGGTGTGACCTTCACTGGTGGGTCTTGGGAAGTCACAAAAGGATCTAAGGTGATAGCTCATGGGGTCAAGGAGAAGATGTTGTACTCTACCTACAATGTCGACATTCGCTCGGGTGGGAGCAAGAGGCTAAAGAACCGGCCTATTGGTATAGAAAGGAGAGACATCAAGAAACGGTATGTTAGGGGGGAGAAGGACACAAAGTTGATTAACGCGGTGTGGAAGTCCAAGTGCCCTAACAGAGAGCGTGTTCAGACCAAGAGAAGACGATGCAAGAAACAAGGTGTGTCCAAGTTTCAAGGGGAAGCATTGCGAGAAAGGTGGGTCTGGAGGGAGAAGGCGAAGTTAGACTTACGGAGAGAAATCAAGGTAGAAGCTGATTTGGGGAGGCAAGAACTATCTAACACGGAGGGGTTGAAAAGGTCGCTTGGTTTCAACTCGCCTTAGTATTTGAGCGGGAGGCTCGGTAATGTCAAGCCAATATGGGGGGGGGGTAAAATGTGTTCAAAGGTGTTCACTCCGTGGTGGGAGTTGATGGGTGTTTCTATGCTTATGAGTTTAGTCTCCAGGTGGGAGATTGTTAGGATTGGATCCTAAACTACAACGAAGAAAAGGAGTCTAAGTCGGGGGAGTTGGTGAGATCAAGAAGGAGTTCAAACCGGAGGAGAACCTCTGGGCGGAGAAGCAGGCGGACGCCTGGTGGTGACCAGGCGGGCTCTCATTTAGGCAGAAAGGTTGGTCCGCATGGATATTAATTCGAGCGGGCGCCTGGTAAGGGGTGAGCGGGCGCTTGGTATGCCGGCTGGGCTGATTTGTTTCCTATTTTGACACAATCTCTTTTTAATTTGATTTAGATCTTCCTTGTACTGCTATATAAGCATAGTCACGACCTAGGACACATTGTAGCAAATTATTAAGGTGTGATTAATAATATATTGGCTTGGCAATTGCCTCCGGACGTAGTTCATGTGTTGAACGAACCGGGTAAACAATTCTTGTGTTCTTGTGTGTGTGATTCTTCCATTATTGTGCTTGTGGGTTTATTGTTCTTTATCTAGATTGCAACGGGGTACCACTAAATTCTCAACATGATAGTAATTCATCTACTTTGACATTAATGTTTCCTTTTTATAATCCAAAAATGTAAGTCCATTAAAGATGTTTTTGTCCCCAAGTAAATAGTATACATTTTAAAGGAAACTTGTAAACCATAACACGAACGATTGTCATAAGACCACAAGCTTGTTAGGTGCATACTACTCTAAAACATGTTTAAAATGATATTTATGTATACTTTAAATTTGACTATTTCAGAATCTTTCACTCATGTACGAACTTCTAATCCATTTATATTTAATTTACCAACGTTTTAAAGAGTTGCTTTATTTATTTATATACTAGTATTATTTATATACACTGATAAAATTGTAATAAGCTACTTTCTTTATTTGGATATGCAAACGATTATATAAATAAAATGGAGGAAGTATATAAATATGACTTACTCCCCTCCGTCTTATACTTATTGCTACCAAATGGGAGTGAAGCAAATACTCCCTCCGTCCCACCTCATTTGAGACTTATTTCCAATTTGGTCTGTCTCACTTCACTTGAGACTCCCCAAAATGGTAATCTTTTTATAATTTTATATTCAATCTACCACACCCACTCATTCTCTCTTTTCATTTCCACCACACAATTAAATTAACCAACCTACTATTAACCCCACTCATTCTCTCTTCATTTTCTACCACACATTTTCTTTATTTTATTCTTTTTCCTTAGTTATTGTGCCCACCTCTTAGGTCTCAAGTGAGGTGGACAAAAGGAGTATGTTGGAAAATTAAGTATTGTTAGTGGGTAGGAGAGAAAAAAAGTTAGTGAATAGTTGTTGTAAGTGGATAGGAGAGATAAAAGTGAACATTTTGAATAAGTAACAATATGTATAAAACGCCTAAATTGAAAATAAGTAGCGATAAGCATGAAATAAGAAGAAGGGAGTAGTTTATTTGAGAAAGACAAAAAATAGTTGGAATGTCATATTTAAAGAGAATTGATAGAAATATGTAAATATTTGACATGTGACTAAGGAAGAATACCCTACACAGTACACTACACTGTCACTACCCCACTCTTCACAAGCATCACCATTCCTTCGACCGTTCTGACACTATCAATTACCCATCCTCCGTTATAACGGAAGTAACGGGAACAGCTCATATACGCTAACAGAATCTAACGGCGGAAATATTAGAAAAGCCAAGTTGTTAAATCTCTTCCTCTTTTAGGAGTAGTTGCCGGCTTCAATCTCGGAAAATATCGCGAGAAATTGTCGGCTGCACCCGACATAATCTAACCCGGGTACAGTTTCTCGAGATACGGGGTTGGGCTTATACTGCCACGTGGAGGGTGCTAAGGCGAGTCGATGGTTGACACGTCTGATGCTGGACTTAATACCCGCGGGGCCATTTTAATTGGCTGGTTAGCTGGCTAGTATTTATTGGCTCATTTATTATATTACTTCCGGCATACTTTTAACCATGGTTCAACTATGAGAATAATCAGGTGTAAACAAATGCCTACAGCCTACCCTCGTTCCTTCAGCAGTTACCACCAACAAATGGCTTGAATTGGACAAATTTTTTGGTGCAAAATAACTTTCTATTTTAGGTAAAGAAAACATTAAAATTTCTTTTCTACCCTTACTTTAGAACTTGTTATACATTAGTAATGTAAAATTAATAGGGTAAAATTGACAATTTCATCATTAATGAGTGGTAATATTGCATTCCTTAATACTCCCTCCGTCCCCACTCACTTGACACTTATTTCCATTTTGGTCCGTCCCAGCTCACATGACACTTCCCAAAATAGCTTACTTTTTATAATTTTATTTTCACTCTACATATCCACTCATTCTCTCTTTTCATTTTTCACCACTCATTTTATTCAATCAACACTACTATTTACCCCACTCACTCCCTCTCTTCATTTCTACCACACATTTTCCTTATTTTATTATTTTTCCTTAGTTATTGTGCCCACCTCTTGGGTGTCAAGTGAGGTGGAACGGAGGGAGTACTTGTGAAAGGACCAAAAAACGACAGTTATTTTGAATCAGATAAATTCAACCGACCAAATCCTCATTTATTTTATTACGCATCATTAATTAGTTTATTGTTTTATTGAAATTGAGAGGTTTTCTATAGCACATCTCCCAAAAATAAATTCTATGTACACTTAAATCATCATACAAATTCAACTTACCAAATATTCATATATTTTTTTGCTAAAAAAAGTAAATAAATATTCACTTATTTCTGTTTAACCAAGAGATGATTCAAGATCATTAACAGGGGTATAATCGAGACAAAATTGTAAAAGTGTCTTGATAATAGTAAAGCGACATACATTTGGAAACATATTTTTACTTTTAAAGCTACAGATATTTTGAAACAGAAAGAATATCTAATTTTGAAAAGATAATTCTATTAAAGTCAATCAACCATTGAATCAAAAAAATTATTATAAATATTATCTAATATTGAATCTGTAACAATTTTTCAAATTATATAAATAAAAATAATTCATAATGGTCAAAATCAATTAATTAAAACCACAAATTATGAGAAAGGTATTTTCCTTTGACTGATGTAGTAGAATTATAAACCAATTTTATTACATACTAATAAAAGTAAATTAAACTTTAATATACTCCTTACATCCTAAAATAAATGCCTCTTTAAGAAATTATCCCAAAAAATGAATATCCACATTATAAAAGAAAAAACTATCACTAATTTGTTTTTTTACGATATTTCATCTTTTATTCATTATATACTTGCAATATTAAATATTTAGAAAGTGTATGTATTCAACTTGGCCACTAAATTTTTTAAAAAGCCATTAAATTTTGTAAAAAGTAAATTTATTCAAAATATTCTTTGAAGGCAATTTAGATATTAATTATGAGACAAAAAGAGTACCATTTATTTCTTTTTCTTAGTATGTAAAAAATGTTTCGTAGGATACAAAAATGATTGTTTAAGAAAATTGAATTATTTCCCAAATTAAAAAGACTTATTTGAAATAACAAAAAAATAAAATTTATTTTACTAGTAGGATTAAAATTAGTTTTGTGAAAATACCAAGAAAATTAAAATTTATTTCCTTTTATGAGTATTATTTAAATAATAATTATTTAAAAATCCAAAAAAATAAATTTAACTTACTTTTGCTGGTATCATTAAAAATACTTTTCTAAAAGACTAAAAACATATAAAAAAAAAGGGAAAACATATGACAAAAAATAATAAAAACTAAATGAAATATTTAATGGGGATTTAAAGGGTAATTATGTAAAACAATGATTATGTAATGAATAACCAAATTATGTTGGGATAATAGCTCCTCCATATTTTTATATATTAAAAATTCCATTAATTTTTTTTTATTCAGAAATGCAATACTTAATTAAATTTGAGATAAATTCAAAAAAAAAATGTGATATGTACTATAAGAGGCATGAAGTATGTCAATTAATAGAAAATCTTGATTATAATAGAATGTGCAGACTTTTCTTTACAACGTCTATCTTTTTAGGTAGTAAATTTCAAATCCCTACTAATAACATACTCCCTTTGTCACACCTTACTTGAAACTTATTTCAATTTTAGTGTGTTTTAGCTCACTAGAGACCTCCCCAAAATAACCAACTTCTAATAATTTTATATTGAATTTACCCACCACTCATTCTCTCTTCATTTACATCACTCAATTTATTCAATCAACACTACAATTTACCCCACTCATTCTCTATCTTCATTTTATACCACACATTTTCCTTATTTTATTCTTTTTCCTTAGTTATTATGCCCACCTCTTAGGTCTCAAGTGAGGTGGGACGGATGGAGTAAAAAATAAGAATTGCCCAAAAAGAAAAAATAGTACTCACTCTGTCCCTAAATGAGTGTCCATTTTCAAAAAAAAATTATCCCAAAATGAGTGTCTTTTTTGAACATAACTTTGTCCTTAAATATTTTTTTTCGATTTTTTTTCACCGGTCTCTTTATACGTGCAAAACTAAATGTTTGGAAATGAGATTACAAGATTATACTCCCTTCATCCCATTTTAAGAGTAAAAAATTTCCCAAATGGTTGTCCCAATTTAAGAGTCAAAATCCATAAAAAGGAAAGTTTTTTTATACTTCTTTATTTAGTGGGCCCTACATGTCATACACACAACAATTATCCACTAACTATTTCCTACCTCACTTTCTCTCTCATACCTACTTTCTATACTCACAACACTCTACTCCACTATCTATATTTTATAATAAAAACATTATTTCCTTATTTCTTGTGCCATCCTATTTTTTGACTCTTAAAATGGGACGGAGGGAGTATATGAATTTTTGCCACCAAATTGTACAGAAAGTTGAGATTTTCAGATGTCCCTTAAAATGAAATTTGGACACTCATTTAGGACATAGGTAGTAAGAAATAAGGAAAAAAAAGTCATAATTGAAATTACACATCCACAAACAACATAATTACAAAAGGTTCAATGCATGACCGATCTTGTGAATTTTGAGGTTTAAGGCAAGCGGTTTAAATCGGGCCTTAAATTTTCTGTTTTGAATATGCCTTTGAATCAATATGCGTATTGGTTAAGGATAGATCCGTAACAAGTTCAGTAATTCATGGGACTGAGAATTGTGAATTCTTTTGGAAAGGGATTAATGATTTATTCAAGAATAAGGATTGTGTTGTCCTTATTAGGGATGACAACGGGTCGGGTACGGGCCGGGTTTGTCCAAACCCAAACCCGAGCAAAACATCATTCAACCCGGACCCGACCCGAAGGTCATCAAACTCGTACCTGTTAAAGATAAATAGTATTCTCGTTTATTTACAATTGTTTATTTGTTTCCTATATTAGTTAGGACTTAATTATAGGTAGGATTCTTTACTTGCTCATCAAGCTAGCTCTTGTATATATACTCATTCATTGTGTCAATAATAAGTGAGATGCCTTTTACATAATTATTACTCTTATATGGTATCAGCTTGGACGATCCTACCCTCGTCTAGTTGATCCGGCCAAGCAGCCTTCCCAACCCTAATTCTCACCCATGGCCGCCGACATCTCCACCATCCCCAACCCCGATGAACCCGATCACCCCCTCATCATAGTTTCTCTAATACACATTCTCAAACTCACCACCACCAGTTACATTGCTTGGAAAATCCAAGTCGAAGCCACCCTTATTGGCTACAATTTATCCAAATACATAGATGCCTCCCACCCCACCCCACCCGAAGATATCACCACCACAATTGAAGCCAAGCCCGCCACTGACACCTCCCCCGCCGTGGCTGCTCAAACCCTCACCACATCTTACCCAACATACAAAACATGGTACCGTCAAGACAAACTCATTCTCAGTGCACTAATCGGCACCCTATCCCCTGATCTTGTACCTCTGATCTCTCAATTCCCTACCACACTCAATGCGTGGAATACCTTAGCAAAAACCTTCGCCAATCCCTCCCGAGGTCATCTCAAACAAATCAAAGATCACCTCCGAACCATCACCAAGGGCACCCGTACCATCTCTGAATATATGCGCGACATGAAGACCTGTGCTGACCAACTCTCATCCCTAGGCCGCCCACTTGATACCGACGATCTCATCGACAGAATCCTTGATCAAATCAATGATCCTGACTACGATACTGTCATTCATGCTGTTCAAAATAGAGAAAACCCCATCACGTTTGATGAACTGCATGAAAAATTCATCATTCGTGAGCTATCCCTCAAACAAAAGAACCGCCTCACTCAACCCTTCCCAGCCTCTATCAACTACGCCGCCAAACCGCCCACTAACAACAATTCCCCTCGCCCTCCATCTCCCGCCAACCGCACCACCACCAACAACAACCGACAGCCCTACCGCGGCATTTGCCAATGGTGCCGACATCCTGGCCACTTCCTCTCCCAATGTCAGGCATTCCGAACCCAATGCCCCAATGTTTCAGTTCCTACCCCTCCCCGCCCCAATAACAACCGCAACACCAACGCTAACCCACCCACCTACCGTAACAACAACAACAACTACACCAATAACCGTCCCAACCCCTCCATACATGCTGCCTCCACCTCTAGTCCTCCCCCTCCTTCTTGGTTGTTTGACAGTGGTGCCACACATCACGCCACTAATGACCTAGCAAATCTTTCGCTTCATTCTCCCTACAACGGCACTGATGAACTATTCATTGGTGATGGCTCCGGACTCCAAATCTCAAACATTGGTTCTACTTCCTTACTCTCTCCTCACACTTCATTTCAATTAAATCATGTTCTTCATGTCCCTTCCCTCTCCCGCAATATTATTTCCATCTCTAAATTTTGCCTTGATAATCATGCATCTGTCACATTCTCATCCAACTCATTTTATGTGAAGGACAACCAAACTGGAACCATACTCCTCCAGGGTCAACCTAACTGTGGCGTCTATGAATGGCATCCGACTCTCTCCGCTGTTCACTCTGCGTCAGTCTCCTCTACCACAAATTGGCATCACCGCCTAGGGCATCCTTCGTACTCTATCCTACGTCATCTTAGTAATAGTTTCAAGTTATCAATTCCTACTATTAAAGATTTTCATTGTAATTCGTGTGCTTGTAATAAAAGCCACAAACTTCCGTTCTATGATAATACAATTCAGTCCTTTGGTCCTCTTGATATTCTTTATAGTGATGTATGGACTTCTCCCCTTCTCTCCCCTGATGGCTTTAAATACTACATCATTTTTGTTGATCACCACTCCAAATACATCTGGTTCTACCCATTAAAACACAAAAATGATGCCCTCACGGTATTTTCCCACTTCAAACCACTTGTGAAAAAATACTTTGCTCGCACAATCAAAACCATCTATAGTGACAATGGGGGGAGTATCTCGGTCTCCGTCCACTTTTTACGTCCCATGGCATCCAACATCTCACCTCTCCACCCCACACTCCCGAACATAATGGTTATTCCGAGCGCCGTCATCAACACATTGTTGAGACTGGCTTGTCTCTCCTATCCCACTCCTCCATGCCTCGCAAATACTGGCCTCTAGCCTTCGCCACTGCCTGCTACCTCATCAACAGAATGCCCACACCCACCCTCAACCTCCAATCTCCCTACTCCATTCTTCACAAACAACCCCCCAACTACCTCAAACTTCGCAGCTTCGGCTGTCTTTGCTACCCCTGGCTTCGACCATACACCACCCACAAACTCGACCCCAAATCGGTTCCTTGTGTTTTTGTGGGTTACTCCCCTACTTAAAGTGCATATCACTGCCTTGATCTATCCACACACAAACTTTACACTTCCCGCCATGTCAAATTTGTGGAATCCCAGTTTTCCTTCTCCACCCTATCCTCCATCTCGTCTCCAACCTTCTCCTCCTCTGATTGGTGTCTCCCTTCCACTCCCCAAACCGCCCTTCCGCACTCCGCCACTCCTCTAACCGCCACACCGCAAACCGGACCTTCTCAAACCGCACTACTCAAACCGCACCTACTGCTCCTCAAACCGCAGCCCCTCAAGCCGCACCTACTCAAACCGCAGCCCCTCCAGCCGCACCTACTCAAACCGCAGCCCCTCAAACCGCACCTACTGCTCCTCCAACCGCACCTCACCCGACCGCACCTACAGCCCCTCCCACCGCATCTCGACCCATCACACGCTCTCAAAATAACATTCACAAACCCCTCCAGAAACTTAACCTACATGCCACCTTACACAAACCACCTGAACCCTCCACCATCACCCAAGCCCTTAAAAGCCCTGTATGGCGTGAATCCATGCAAAAAGAATTTGATGCTCTCATTCATAACCGCACGTGGGAACTTGTCCCTCCCTCCCCTTCTCAGAATCTTGTCGGCTGCAAATGGATCTTTCGCACTAAGTATAATCCAGATGGGTCTATTGATCGTTATAAAGCACGCCTTGTTGCCAAAGGCTTCCATCAGAGACCCGACATTGACTACTCCGAGACCTTCAGTCCGGTTGTCAAACCTGCCACGGTCCGCACTGTTCTCACCCTTGCCACTGTTCATGGCTGGCCGCTCTGCCAAGTTGATATTAACAATGCCTTCTTACAAGGCACTCTTTTAGAAGATGTTTACATGGCACAACCCCCTGGCTTTGACTATCCCTCTACCCCATCCTATGTGTGTAAATTACGCAAAGCTATTTACGGTTGAAACAGGCTCCGCGGGCATGGTATAATGAACTCCGTCTCTACTTGACCTCTCTCGGTTTTCGAAATTACGTGTCTGATTCCTCTTTATTCACGGTTCAGCTGCCCCAAGGAGTCATCTACTTGCTTGTTTATGTCGACGACATCATCATCACCGGCTCCAATGATGTTCTACTACAGTCTTTCATCTCCACCTTTTCCTCCCGGTTCTCTCTCAAGGATCTTGGAACACTTTCCTACTTCCTCGGGGTGGAAGTTCTACCTCATCCTCGCGGTATTCTTATTAGCCAACAAAAGTACATTCTAGATTTATTGACTCAATCCAATATGACCGATTCACGACCGGTCCCCACTCCTATGGCACCTCAACCGTCTCTCTCCATCAATCGTGGCACACCACTCTCAAATCCAACTGAATTTCGAGCCTTGGTGGGAAGTCTCCAGTATCTCGCTCTCACCCGGTTAGACATCTCATTTGCTGTAAACCGACTGTCTCAGTTCATGCACAAACCAACTGAAGAACACTGGGCCGCTCTCAAAAGGGTTCTGCGGTATCTCAATGGCACCCACAATCATTCTCTCCTCATTTGTCGTGACTCTCCCTTGACTCTTCACGCATTTACTGATGCCGACTAGGTCGGTGATATGGACAATTATGTCTCCACAACTGGTTATATTGTATATCTGGGAAAGAATCCCATCTCTTCGAGTTCTCGCAAGCAAAAGTCTCTGGCTCGGTCCTCGACCGAAGCTGAGTATCGGGCTGTCGCCGCTACTGCCTCCGAAGTCATGTGGATTCAGAATTTGTTGACCGAATTAGCTGCTCCTCTCACCTCATGTCCCAGCATCTACTGTGACAACCTAGGTGCCACTTACGTTGCTGCAAATCCCCAGTTTCATTCCCGGATGAAGCATCTTGGGCTGGATTATCATTTTGTTCGTGAGAAAGTTCAAGCCAATACTCTTCGAGTTTCCTTTATCTCGAGCAATGATCAGCTTGCTGATGTGTTAACCAAACCGCTCCTCCGAGCTCGGTTTCATTTTCTACTATCCAAGATTGGTCTCACTACTCGTTCGTCCATCTTGCGGGGGCATGTTAAAGATAAATAGTATTCTCGTTTATTTATAATTGTTTATTTGTTTCCTATATTAGTTAGGACTTAATTATAGGTAGGATTCTTTACTTGCTCATCAAGCTAGCTCTTGTATATATACTCATTCATTGTGTCAATAATAAGTGAGATACCTTTTACATAATTATTACTCTTATAGTACCCGCCCAAACCCGGCCCGACTACATAACAACATTTTTTTTTGCTTCATCAATAACTTCATCCTATTTGGGCTTTAGCCAATTTCCAACATTCAAAAAATTTTAAGTTTTTAACTAAGACTTCAACAAAAAGGACTAATAATATATACCAAGTATGGGGGTAATAATGGAGTGGTATAAGGGTAGAATAGGAAAACCCTACATGAACTAAGCATGCGGGTCGGGGTTCGGATCGGGTTCGGGCGGGTCAACTGGTGTTACCAAACCCGGACCCGAACCCATCGGGTTTTGGAATTTGGTTACCAAACCCGCCCCGCTCGGGCCGAAACGTTTCGGAAACGGGTTGGTTCGGTGAAATTTCCATCCCTAGTCCTTATGAGAATAAAGTTGCTTTATCTCTGAGAAAAAGGAAATCATTTTGATACAGGGATTAAGGTTTAATTAGGTTTCTTATTGGTATAAGGAATTGTTCAAGAATTAGGAAAGTTGTTTTCTAATGAGAATAGAATTACTTAGTACACAAAAAATATGATTCTTTCTCCTTTTAGGGTTTTGGTTATTTATGTGACTATAAATACAACTCTTCCCCTAGCATAATAATCAATTTGTAAACTTGTCGACTAGAGCTAGAACTAGAGAGTAGATCAAGATGCTCAAGAAGTTAGACAGAAGTTCAGAGAGATACAAAATAGGTATGTAATTCTAGATCTAGGGTTTGCACAGTCAAGAATTATTGTGATCAATAATTCGTACAACTAGATTAGTGTGATTTGTATATGTGATCTCCATATTAATAATATATTCTTCCTCCACCCGTGGACATAGCCAAATTGGTGAACCATGTAAATCTTTGTTCTTGTGATTGCTTTACTTTTATCATCAAGTCTTGTTAATTGCTCTAACATTCTCCACGGGCAATAGTCTTATGGTATTTCGAATCTCTATTTCTCTCTTCGTCTTTTCGTTCCCCATCGTCCTTAGATGTTTGTTTTGAATTTCACTAAGTTTTTTGCTTTCTTGAAGGCGTAGACTAAAAATTAGATATGAGAAATTAGTTAATGACAATATTGACTTTCAAATTTTATTCATGTGAAATTAAGATGTGGCACTTTCAATAGGTGAGAGTCGTGTTCGATACATGAGAATTATTATAAACCCAAGCAGCCTTACCACAATGATTGTGTTTTACACCAAGACTCTCAATTCATAGAATAGAAGCTCTAGAGATGAATAGTGATGCTAAACCAAAACTAAATTTCTATTGAACGTTTTTATAAACAATGAGCTTGCAACGTCCAAATGCTTAACGTGGATACTGCCAACCACAAGCATTCAAAAAAATCGTATACGGGAAAAAATTGAGTTTGAAGATACGATAAATGGAAGCTTTTGGGTCAACAATAAATGCCCAACCAAGCACCCCAAACATTACAACTATGCTCTCAACACAATGGAGAGAAAGTAAAGACTCTCAATGAAGGAGAGAAGACAACGATAAAGGAATGAAAATTCAAATAGAAGGCTTTTTTAATATAATAAAAGGAATAGAAAAAATAGTGTTATATGGTGGTCGAGGGTGTTGTTGATGGTGGCAGAGTTTATGTTTGATGTTTTTCTAGTGGAAGATGAAAAGGGAAGAAAGGATAAATGAAAAGAGAAGTTACCAAATACTGAATTTTAATGTATCCTAATTTAATTAATGAACTTGATTTTCTTCCTTAAAATCCAAAACATTCCTCACTCATATGGATATAGAGATTTGGTCAGACAAGTGACTTCAATATTCAATATAAGCTATTTTTCAAAGATGTATCACCTCAACATTTTAAGCATTTTTTTTTTAATGGAGCAATATTTGCATGTTAAATCATACAAGTCTTAGAATTTGTGAAATTTAGGGTTCGATCTTTCTGCTTACTTCTCATTTATGACACCGTAATAAATGTTAGCATATAGGACGATTTCTCATAAATATTGACTAAAAAAAATCAATGTGATAAAGGAAGGATCAAGGAAGTAAATATTGATCAAAGTCAAAACAACTCTTAATTGAGCATCAAAAAGTCAAAAGATACATTGGAGTAATATGGACCGCAATGTATAGGATAACAAAACGTGAGTAACTGAACCATGGTTAAGGGAAGCGATCATGTATGTATATACTCTCCTCTTTTAAGTGTATATGCACACCCACGACGCGGTGGTTCTTATCTCTCTCTCTCTCTCTCTCTCTCTAGCCCTCACGCTTTCCCCACTCTCTCTCTCTCTCTTCACCGGCCACCGACGTCTTCTGCTTTCGGCTAACTTCCATTTTCGCCGGGGAATCATCACACCCCCTGATATCTTTCATCCGCTAGATTCGTTTCAAATTTGCGTCACAAATCCAATCTTTTTGCCGCACTTTATTCTGGAAAGCGCATTACAATCACGTTCTATTGATCCCCCCAAAGATCGAGGCTTTTTTTTTTTTGTTTCAGTTTTCATTGATTTGTTGTAGAAGTTTGGGTTTCGTGTGTATTTTGAGAAAGGAATCTGCTAAAAAACAAATCCAAGATTTTGACACATTTTGAGAAGAGAATGTCGCTTTTCTTGTGCTAGTTTTAGTATAAGTCGGATCGAGTTTGATTTCGTTCCGTTATAGTCAATTTTGGATCTCCATTGTGAATTTCGTGCCTAATTGGGGGCATTTCCTGTTGTTTTTTTTTGATCCCTCATTGTCAAAATTGGTGCCTACGCTCTTCAATTTTGTACAGATTATTAGGGTTGAAGGTGTGGGGTTGATGTATGTATGAGGGGATATGTGCAAAGTAGAGAGAGAAAGAAGTGAGGAAACGGAGAAGAGGAAGTGGGGGGCGATGGGATTGAAGAGTTTGAGAGAGAGCAGAGTTGAGAAATTGAAGAGTACAATGGTGTTTAGATCTTCAAGGATGAAGCTGTGGATAATTAGGGCAACGACGACGGTATTGTTATGGACTTGTTTGGTACAGTTGACGGCATTGGGTGATTTATGGGGACCTAGGGTTTTGAAAGGATGGCCTTCTTGTTTCACTCATGATCCTTCCTCTCTTGCTGCTTTGGATGCCCAATTGCAACCCCTTGTTCCTGCTCGTGTTCTCCCTCCAAAGAGTGAGTTTTATATGTAATTCCTTTTAATTTTCATTTTTAATTGTATGTTTTTATGTCCCCTTGTTGTTAATTTGTTTATTATAGCTCGATTTTGTTTGTTGGGAGGACTAAAAGTTTGCCTGATTGTTGAATTTTTGTTTGTTGATTCGTATTCTATGCTAGCACAGGTGCTAACTTTGGGGGTCTCGGGTCGTGTTTGAGTCTCTAATGTTGTGGTTTTCTTTTCTTTTCTTGATGTCTTTCCTGATTGTTACTCAGTTGAGTCAACGTTGTAAGTTCATATCATTATCCCTTTGGTAGAAATGGAGGTCTGTAGAAAATTCCCCTTCAATTCCGTGATGTTCATGCATAATCATTAGTATATCAGCAGTTTGTTGCAGCATAACATTTGTCATACCTGCTTACCTCGTTTTTGCTGTTTCCTTTAGGTGTTTTCAACTTATCGAATTATGTCCTTGCACATTCTACTTCCCTTTTTAGTGAGCTTCTACTTGGCTGACTCGGAGTTTCTAATGGTTAGTTTAAAAATGCTGTTGCGATTTGCAGGGGTTTACAAGAACAATGGTTACTTGATGGTTTCATGTAATGGAGGGCTTAATCAAATGCGGGCAGCGGTGAGTGTTCATTTTGCGATTCAGGCCCAAATATAGCACACCCACTTAGTTTAACTGACCACCACTGTCTATATATTTTTTAAATTTTGTTGAGTATTTGTTTCTGTATTTCCTTGCAGATATGCGATATGGTTGCAATTGCAAGATATTTAAATGTCACTCTTATAGTTCCTGAGTTGGATAAAACTTCTTTCTGGGCTGATCCAAGGTGCGTCTTTTTATGATTCTTACACTCTAGTCCACACATAATTTTTGACGTTCTGAGTTTCTCTTTGCTGCACATTTGATCACTAATTCCCTAATGTATTTTCTACTATGAAATTGCAGTGAGTTTCAAGACATTTTTGATGTCGATCATTTCATCACATCATTGAGAGACGAGGTTCGGATTCTGAAAGAGCTTCCTCCTAGACTAAAGAAGAGAGTGGAACTAGGAATGATCTATTCAATGCCACCCATTAGTTGGTCGGATATGTCGTACTATCAAAACCAGGTTGGTTCTTGATAAACTTTTTCATTGAACGACTTCTTGAATGAGACCCATAAAATTTACATTAGGACATCGTACTTTTGCATGCAGATTCTACCTTTGATACAGAAGTATAAAGTTGTTCATTTGAATAGAACCGATGCTCGACTTGCCAACAATGGTCAGCAACTTGAAATCCAGAAGCTACGTTGCCGAGTAAATTTCGGTGCATTGAGATTCACTACGCAGATAGAAGAGTTGGGAAAAAGAGTTATTAAGCTTTTAAGGCAAAATGGTCCGTTCCTTGTCCTTCATCTCAGATATGAAATGGACATGTTAGCATTTTCTGGCTGTACCCAGGGTTGCAACACTGAAGAGGTAGAAGAGTTGACCAGAATGAGGTGAGGATACACCCTTTGACTACGTAACATTATTGAAGTCATATGCTCTCCTATTGCTTTTAAACCTTATTTCTTTGCAGATATGCTTACCCATGGTGGAAAGAGAAGATCATAAACTCAGAGTTGAAGAGAAAGGATGGACTTTGTCCATTGACTCCCGAAGAAACTGCTCTGACTCTAAGGGCCTTGGACATTGACCGTGACATCCAGATATACATTGCTGCTGGGGAAATTTATGGTGGGCATAGAAGAATGGCTAGTCTTGCAGCTTCCTATCCAAATTTGGTTAGTAAAAAAACTGAATCTAGCTTTTCACTAATTGAAACTTGGTCACTCCGTCTTTCATACTCATCAATTATCTTCTGGATCTATGATAAACAGGTTCGGAAGGAAACTCTACTGGGGCCGTCAGATCTTGGATATTTTCAGAATCACTCATCTCAGATGGCAGCACTTGACTATCTTGTTTCACTGGAGAGTGATATTTTTGTTCCTACGTACGATGGCAACATGGCCAAAGTAGTGGAAGGCCATCGCAGGTACTTTGACTCCCCCTTCATATTTTTAAGTTACCGCCTAATGTTACCCACTTTACCCCAGAAAGGTAGTCCCATTTGACTTTTGATAGTCAACACAAATGAATTTTGATCAAATATTACTGACAATCTAATCATCCTAGTGAAGTTCTAACAATTGTTATTGATAAATCACCAAGTGATTTATTTATCAATTAGATTGACATTAATATTTGGTCAAAGCTCACTTGTGTTGACCATCAAAAGTAAAATGGAAATATCTTTTCCGGGACGGAAGGATTACTAGCATAAGGATTTCTCTTTGTCAATCAAGTAGTAGGCCACGCATCTAAAAAGGTAGAGACAAAATTTCTCTTTTGTGGATGTTTTTCAGATACCTAGGGTTCAAGAAAACAATATTATTGGACAGAAGGCTTTTAGTCGATTTGATTGACCAATATAATGGTGGATCATTGACCTGGGAAGAGTTCTCCCATGCTGTGAAGGAAGCCCACTCGGAGCGAATGGGGAACCCGACAAAAAGGTTGGTGATTCCAGACAGACCCAAGGAAGAAGACTACTTTTATGCTAACCCTGAAGAGTGCTTGCAACCACCAGATGATGAACTATTGAGCAACATTATGTGACCGTTTGAGGGTTGGGATGCGTTTAATCCGAGGCGGGTCCTATAACATTGCACAGTGTAATCTCAGGGGTAGAAGATCGAATCGGCCTACGAGTGGAAAAACGGAGGAGGATTTGGTTTTGAAGGGTTGGCTAGCCTTAAAGAAGAAGAATATTTTCATGGGGAAAGAATGGGATTGTAGCAGAAATCAACAACTTATAATATATATTTTTTAATAATTCATTTTCATGTATAGAAGAAGCGACCACCCTGCCATTACAGGGTGTTTATATAAGGAACCCTAATGTACACAGTGAGAGAGAAAGGGGGGATGCAAAATATAGATTTGTTTTCCAGAACAGTGAGGTTTCATGGTAGTAAGTAGGTGGTTAATCCCTCGTTAAATATTTTTTTCCTTCTTTTTGTAGGAAATTTTACGGTTATTTTACTAGTATTTTTGTTCTTGCTAATTTGGCTCACATTTCTACTTTATTTTTATTTTTTTTAGTATTTTTATACTGTTTAGGGTTGTTTTCGGTTGTGTGGCATATGTTTCAGTGACCGTTGGAAAAGGTTGAAAATGATGGCAATTTTCTTATTCCGTTTTGTGAAGAAGATGATGAGGCAATGGAAGTCAAAAAACATTCCTTGGCATCACAACTGGCTTTTTGGGCATATTCCACAATTGGTTAGCGATGACCTCCACCACGACTCTCTTGATTCTGGCACACCATATTAACAATTGAGCTACTCTCCCATGAGAACACCTATATCCGTCTCTTTTATTGTGAGACTTTTTCTTAATCAAACCGACCCGACCCGACCCATTGAACCGGATCCATGACCCATGAGGCATAACCTGCCACGTGGCAACCACCCATTGGCAAAAAAAAAAAAGTTTTTTTTTTGGAGTTTTTATATTTTTTTTCGGCTTTTCCGTCGTTTACCAAAAGTAATAGTTACCATAACTTAATGTAATGACTGTATACATATAAAGTAACATTGTTCATAAGTAAACGTAACACCTGTTTTACAAAAACAAAAGCTCGTTTTACCATTTTTTTCAAATGTAATACTAACTATAATTACGTGTAACCCAAACAATATCTAAATGTAATTATCATTTATACTGAAATGTAATAGTGCTTTTGCAAAAATGTAAAATATTTTGTATTTTGATTTAATTTTTTGAAAGAAAGTAACATTTGAAAAGTAACAACTCATATATATGAATGTAATTGTTTGTACAAGTCAATGTAACACTTTAATAAAAGAAATTATAACATATTTCTATAGATAATGTAATATTTTTACATGTAATACTAATCAAGTGTTTCTGGCTCTAAAAATGTAAATGGTTGAATTATTACTTTTTCTATACATATGTGTTACAATTATGTATAAACACTGTTACATATAAGTAACACGTTCATTACATTTTAGTTGTAATAAGTATTACTTTTGACAAACGAAGAAAACATAAAAAAAAACACTGTTACTTTTCTGTATATATGTATTACTTTTATGTATACAAACTGTTACATATAAGTAACACGTTTGTTACATTTAGTTATACCACACATTTTCCTTGTTTTATTATTTTTCCTTAGTTATTGTGCCCATCTCTTAGGTCTCAAGTGAGGTGGGACGACTCCGTCCCAGCACAAGTAGGATTTTTTTTCCCTTTTAGGCCGTCCCAAAACAATTGAGACTGCCTAAAATAAAAATGTTTTAATATATTTATATTCAACCAACCCAACCTTTTAACTCCACTCATTCTCTCTCTTCATTTTGTACCACTCAATTTATTCAACCAACACTACTATTTACCCCACTCATTCTTTCTCTTCATTTTCTACCATACATACACTACTCCTCTCTTAATTATTGTGTCCACTCCTCTAGTCCTACTTTTTGCTCGGGCAGAGAGAGAGATAGTATATATAATTGATTTGTCTTGGATGTGTCACCTCTATTATTATAGAACTAGCTAATACTCCAATAATATATGATTATATGAATGTGACTAATCATTCTATTCCGAATTCCTTAAGTTAATATTTTTGCTCATATTATTTAAATCTGGTGATAATGCGAATATTAGCATTATCGTAGACACGATTTCAATTTCATAGTTGTCTAATGAATCTGACAACGAGTTTGAATCCTCCAAGCTGGTCAAATTTTCTACTTCCTCTATCATCAAAGACGAAGTTTTATAATTTTATTGCACCGTATAAATATTAATTTTTTTAATTATTAGGCGATTCATTGATGTTAATTAATTCATTCAATTAAAGAGTACTCTCTAATAAATTCTTAAAAAATTAAATGTAGTTCATACCACGTGTCTTCCGTTCATTGTCTATTGAATAAAGTGTAACTGACTGAGAGGAGTTAGAGCATCTACAATAAGAGTTTTTTAGGAGCTCCTTATTTTCATAAAAGAAATTTTTATAGCTTTTTTATCGTTGCGAAATTTTTGAAAGAGCTCCTAAGAAGTAGCTCTTTATAGAAAGAGCTCTTAAAAAGCTCATTTGAGAAATAATAGCATGAATTTTCATCAATTTCTCATGTTATAAAAAGAGTTTTGCTATTGTGAGAAAAGCTTGAGCTTTTTATTTAATAATTTTATGAAAATGCGTTATATTGGGAGCCATAAAAAATCTTCTAAAACAATTTTACCATTCTAGATGCTCTTAAATTTATACTCCATTCTTCCACCTCATTAAATTTATGCCACTCCCTCTGTCCCTAAATGAGTATCCATTTTTAAGAAATCTTTGTCCCAAAATGAGTGTCTTTTTCGAGTATAACTTTGTCCCTAAATGTTTTTTTTTTCGAAATTTTTTTCACCGGTCTCTTTATGCGTGCAAAACTAAATGTTTGGAAATGAAATTACAAGAATATATATGAATCTTTGCCCCCAAAGTGTACAAAAAGTTAACATTTTCAGTTGACCTTTAAAATGAAATTTGGACACTCATTTAGGGACATAGGTAGTACTATTTAAGTGAGACACTTTCTATATGACGAATTTAGCAATTTCTAATGTGACAAAAAATCTTCTAAAACTATTTAAGAAATTTTATAAAATCACTAATATCCAGCTCCAGCAGCTCATTGTAATTTAAAAATTATCATGAAAAATAACTAACGATAATTAAGTTAACTTAAAATTATCAAATCATTAATAATAGTCGACATAATTCAAAAAAGTTGAACCTTTAATTACTTAATAATTTTGACAATGAGAGGAGTGTGTTTTGGGGGAAACTAGTTCCTCCATAAGTAATAAAAAGTCTTTTGTTTTTACCCTTAAACCCTAAACCTGAAACCTAAAACCTAAAACCCCAAACCCTAAACCTTAAACCCTATAAAACAAGACTTTTTATAACTTATGGAGGAACTAGTTTTCCCCAAAATTTTCTCCAATGAGAGAGTAGAAAAGGACTTTAAAAGGTGGGGGATGAACTGGGAGGAGAAGGGTGATTGGGTGGCCTGCTGCTATTGGGTGGTCCCTGTTGGAGTATTAATAAATGGTTGGAGGGGCGCACAAATGGAATGTGTGGACTGCATACGGTAGGCGTGACGCTTGGTTAACAATTTAACCTCAAAACATTTAATTTTTATTTCATAAAATAATGCAAGTATAATATAATATTATTGATTGCCATCATTCTAGGATTCTATGTGTACTCGGTCGGTCGTATAAATTTTCTAATTGCGACTCATCACTTGTCTTTTCTCTTTCTTTCTTATGCATCTACAAGAATGAATTTGCGTCATCCAAAAATATATGCACAATATTTGTTTTTTGAAAACTATTTATGACTAATTTTGAGAGAAATTAATATTTCAACAAGTTATAAGAAGTAAACTTTTTAATATATTTTCAATTTTAAAATAGTGAGTTTAAGACTTAAAACAGTAGCGAGTTTAAGCTTTAAAATAGTGAGTTTAGACCTTAAAACACCTAGAAATCACGAGTTTAGGCCTTCAAATAGTGAGCTAAGACCTTAAAACGTATATCACATAGTTCGTATTTAAGAATAAGATTTTTTATAAATATAAACATACATACATCTATACTCCCTCCATCCCACCTCACTTAAGTCTTATTTCCATTTTGGTCAGTCTCACCTCACTTGATACTCTCTAAAATGGAATGCTTTTACACTCATAACACCAATCAAATCACTATTCCTTGATTTCCTACTACTCATTCTCTCTTCTACTTTTTTTTTTATACTCACAATATTTTTTTTCTCTCTTACTTTTTTTTTTTTTTTTAATTCTTGTGACTAACACAAATGTGTCAGTGATGGGTACGGAGGAAGTATATGTATACTCTATATTATTTTGAGTTAAAAAAGTCTGTGAATATATAAGTAAAATATAATTTGCACGCGAGACTTATAAAGTAAATATATTAGTATGACAAGTGAGTAAATTTAAATATAATCAGTGGCGAGGCTAGAGCATAGCCAAGGGGGTCCGACCCCCTTTGTCTTTTATGTGTTTAACATTTTACTACCTTTGAAATTTAGAAAAATTTATCTTTTAGCACTAAAAGTATAATAAATTTTAAGTTTTGACCTCCTTTTCTTAAAGAAAAAATTGCAATAAATTTTAATTTTGACCCCCTTTCTAGTTAAATTTGTACATTACTCACTCTGTTTCAAAATACATGTCGTTTTAGACTTCTTCACACATATTAAGAAATGCAATTAATACAAAAGACCTGTCTACCCCTAAAAGAATCTGAAATTGATAGTCAATGACTTTCTGAGAACAAGTGTTACCTCAAGTGTTAGGTAACACCCCAGATAACACACACGGACAGAACACACCCGAGTAAAATAGATTTGTAAAAGAGTTTTGCAGCGGACAAAAGCACAAGAATTATTTTTCTCAAGTTATATAAATATAACTTGAGATGCCTAAATGGCGAAAACTTTATAATCAATATGAGTACCAATTACAAAGTAAAAAGGTTCCCTATAGCTAATACAATATATGATCTATGGAACAAAAAATAGAAATCCTATCCTATCCAAAACACACTCAAACCCGAAGTATTTGAGTGTTAAAAGAGTGTATGGGAGAGAGGACCTAACGAGCCAAGAAGTACTTTGGTCTTTGTGCTATGGATGTGTATATGAATTTGGCTTGGTTACAAAGTGTTCATCCTAGCACTATTTATAGCCAACAAAGACTTGAGGGCTACTCAAATAAACAGCCTTGGGGCTGCCTTCCACGTTGTGAGAGAGTGGGGAGAGTGAGTGGGTTTGTTCTCCACAAATAGTGCAAGACTTGGTCCACATTCCATGATTTTCTCAACCAATTTCTTTGTGCCCAAGTCTAAGCTTCGCCCACTTGTACTACATGCTTCTTCATGCTTGTACTCTCTTCTTTGATCAGCAACAAATCTTTTGAATGAGTCTTCCCACGTTTTTCCATATTTAACACATGTTAAATATGTTTGTAACTTCTCCAATTTTCAGCATTTATGCATAATTCTCTTTTAATTTCTTCTCCATGTATTTAGCTCCTAAATCCACCTTATTATAACCTGAAATATGGACTAACATCTAGACAATAATATTAGGACATTAGTATAAAAATTATATTAGAAAGAAATGTCAAATTACAAATTATATTCGTTAGGCAGCACTAGACTGTCAGTGGCAACATCTGAGGTAACACCTCTGTCTGCACTAACAATCTCCCCCTTAATTTGAGATTTATTTCCAAGCTCCTAAGTGACGGTACCTGAAAAATATGTTAGCCATACACAGTATAACAGAGCATCTCCAAAAAGTTAAACTCCCCATTAATCTAGGAGTTAACCAAAACAACAAAGATTTACAAAAACAATATTAGTTTAAAAACAAAATCAACTTTTGTGCCTCAAACTAGTAGTTTAAAAACAAATGTAAATCCAAGTTTTAAAACCACAAAACCACAAAATATTATCCAAAGATAACCACCAAAATAACCACCAAAGTATTTAAGTTCTAAACTAAGAAACCGAAATACGAAATTGTTTTAAAAACCAAACCAACCAAAAACAGAAATTGTTTTGAAACCATTTCAAAGTACCATTAAAAGTCATTGCCCAAGAGTTGTGGCAACATCAACCTTCAAACAAGCTTATTCTTCTTCTTCATCATATGGCTCATCACTTATGCCAACATCTCCAGTAACATCTTCAGTAGCATCATAATCACCAGCAACATCTGTAGCAGCACTTGTACCAGCACTAGTACCAGCACCACCATCTCCCCCAGGTTGGGAAGAAATCAAATTAATGAAGCCGATGGAGTCTTCTTGGAGGGTTAAGCAGTAGATTTGGAGAAAGAATGGGCTTTTCTTTTGGGTTTCTTGGTGGCGGTAATAGGTGGTTGAGAAGCAGTCACTGTGGGTGTAGGTTAAGCCGAGGTAGCAACCATTGATGTAACGCCCGTCCTAATTCTTGTTAAATTTTTGACTTGCTTGTTAAATTCTTGACTAGCATATTTATATGTTATTTTATTTGAGTTAATTATTTAACTACTTTAGAAAATTAAGGTGGTTAAATGTCAAAGTTGAAAGTTTAGGGGCCTTTTTTGTCAAAGTTAGAACTTGAGGGGCCTAAGTGTCATTTCTTGGAAGTTAAAGTATATCTTCTTGGTTTGCCTTTCTCTGAGATTCATTTCTCCCCAAAATTTCTTACGCTCTCTCTGGGTGAAAAAGCTAAGTTTAGGATTCTTCATATTCTCGACTCCTCGAGCTTAATTATCCATCTGTTTGTGATTCTGATCCCGGATAAATATTCGTGGCGTTGAATAGAGCGTTTCCTGCCGATCAGAAATTAATTTGGGTCAACTTGATTTCGGACTAGGTAAGCTATTGACTCCCCCTTACTTGTAATAACATGCATATATGTTATTCCCGCTACTTGTTCTTGTTAAAATTGTGTTTTGAGCAATTTTCGTGATACTTGTAAATTTGGGACAAAGGGAGTATACGTATACTGAAAATACACCTTGGGTTGAATGAAAATATGTTAATTGAACATGTTGAGTCCCTGGGTATTGTTAAAAGGATAGTGAAAATTATACTCCTACTCGTGAGACGGTAAAATATTAACTTGATTTAAATATTATTAGAAAAATTGTACCATTATTTGTGGTACGGGGAAATGAATGGAAGTATCCCTAAATGGGTATATTAGTATATTATAAAATTCTACTTATACTTTTGGGACAGTGAATTATTTAAATGAAATAAAAGAGAATTATTCTATTACTTGTGGGACAGTGATAAAGTAATGAAGTATCTCTATAAAGTGTTCTGAGCATGTTAAAATGCACTCTTGAATATTAGAAAGTGTTAGTGGGTTTATACTTTTACGCTCGGGACGGAGAATTCGAAGTCTGGAAAGAAATTTGGTATTTGCTGAAAATTGTACCAGTGGTGGTCCTATGAGCGCCCGCCCATTTCCCCAGAAGTTTTGGTTTTAAAAGTGTTCTATTGAGCGGCCGCCCGGTCAGTGGTAGGCGCCCGCCCGGTCCCCTATTTCAACCAAAGTGTTTTAAATCTAAATTAAATTGAAAGCTTATCCCTTGTTAAGGCATATAGCCTTAAGATAAGATGTCATAGCAAGTGTTGTGACACCTTAAGGGCATTAGAAGTGAGTCTTGAACATGAGTACTAATTAAATTAAAATGAGAACTTGAGTATAAAAGGAAGAACTCTTTTTATGTCTTGAAAGTGCTATGAACAAGCACTTATGTGTTATGCTTGTCTTGGAACTAATGGTTGTGTACCTTGAGAACACCAAATTAGTGTCTTGAGCTTGAATATCCTATGTAGGGGATTATGAACTTGTAAGTATGAGTTGTATAGCTCATTTACTTAAATTGAACTCGAAGTATTCTTGGTCTAGGTTTAGGGTACTACCCTAGATAGCCTAGATGAGTGTTGTAGAACACTCTAGTACTGAAAATAGTCCCTTTGTGAACAAAGGAAATGTGGACTTGAATCATAATTAAATGATAACTTGAGTATAAGAGTAGTAACTTTATTTTATGTGTCTTGAAGTTAATGTTTGTGTACTTTAGGGGCACCAACTAATATCTTGAGTTTGAATGTCCTAAGAAAAAGATTGGAAAATAATTCGTGAAAGATGTATAATTCATCTTCCTAGCTTGAAATTGAAGTATAAGATAATTAACTCTTGTACATGTTTAACCATCCAAAGAAATGGATTGAGAACTTGGAGATAAGATGATAAAATCTTGTATATGTCCTGAATGTCTTGAATGTTCTGAATGTCTTGAATGTCCTGAAGGTCTTGAATGTCTTGAATGTCTTGAATGTCTTGAATGTCTTGAATGTCTTAAGTTGAGACCGTAACTTGAAGTATAAGACAATAAAATCTTGTACATGACTTGAACATCCAAATAATTGGATTAAGACTTGAATATAAGATTATAAAATCTTGTACGTGCCTTGACACCAATATATGTGTATGGTAATAAACTTGAAAGATTCTTGATGTGTATATGCAAATCTTGCATATAGTCACTTGATAGAATGTGGCTTCTTGATTACTTGATACATGGTATGAATAACCAAAAGAGTTGGGATATGGAACTAGATAGAGAATGATTAACTCTACTACATACTTGAATTTGATATGCGTATATTGGAAGTGCTATGAATAAGCACTAAAGTACTAGTGATTGGTTTTAATCATGTATATACTCAATGAAGTATATAAAGAATAAAGAAGATATCTTGTCTTGAAATGGGTTCCTAAAGAAAATAGGGACTAGTGTAATATGAAGATAATTCATATAATCGTGAATACTACGATTTAAGTTAATAAGAATAACTGCAGAACACAATATGTGTTGGAAGATGTATTCGATTATTAACGATACATATACGTGAGATATGACTGTGACTAGGTATGATGTGACCTATTCTACTGCGTATTTAGAGTCTAAGGTATTGGGCTCTATTTGATAGTAAGGGTATCGTGATAGACACTTTAATGTGTTAAACGTGATATGAATATGTACGTGCAAACTTGGAATGTAACAAAGTGATAAAGAATGATATACCCTACTAATGGTTTGAGGTCTGTTATTAATAGACTCTAACTTGGATTGATCGTGTTATATGGACACTCTGCGTGCCATTGTTAGATTGATTTTTCTTCGCAATGATTGCGTATGTGTACTTGTATTCTCGTGAGCACATGATACATGACTACATGGTGCATATTCTCGTGAGCACATGATACATGATTACATGGTGCATAAAGACTGGTCCACTAATATGGGACTTAGTTCTATTCTCGTAGTTCAAGTAAACATCTACTTGTGCATTCTCGTGTGAGTCCAGCTGGCTTATTTGGTTCAGAGGGGTGTATAGGTTCACGCTTATCGCGAGAGCTGGGGCATAAGTGATAATCGTGGGTCTATTCATGCGGTCTGTTTTTCCCTTACTACCGGCCATAGTAAGGGCTTAGCATCCTGTATTAGAGCAATACGCCTGATATAAGTGAATGCTAAACTCGTGAACACCTCGTGAATCTTTTTCTTGTGAATGACACTGGTTACCGGATCTTCTTATATACTGCATAGCAGTCTCTTGATCTTGATCGTGGTTGTCCTCAGCTATACAAGCATCGACAACAATGGTATTCTTGGGAGAAATAAGGAAGGATTCAGGTAATGATACGTGATAGGCCTATGTGAATCTTGGTGAGTTGGTCTAGCCTCTCACACTACTTGACTACTTGTTACCTGATCATATCTTGAGCTTGATTACTTGTTGAGTTGGCTTAGCCTCTCCTATACTTGTTACTTGATGATACTTGATATATGATTACTTGAGTATCTACTGGAATTGCGTGATAGCATGTCATGTAGTTGCATGTTAATAGCTTACTGAGATTTATCTCACCCTTTATTTGTTCCCCCCCCCCCCCAGGAAAGCAGGGGATAGTACGCAGTGAGGCTCGACATAGCTGGGAACGTACTCCGCAGGATGTTCTTGTTTGAGACTAGTGTCCTTTTACACTTTGGTAAGGACGATGTTGTATGAGTTGTTAAACTCAGGGCTTGTTGGGGTAGACTTGTGTAGTACTTGTTGTCTCTAGACATCTCTTGATGCCAGATTATGTGCTAGGCATGTCTTCCGCTGTATGTAACCATGTTTGGTTTTAATTTTCTTGGTCTAGAACTCGTTGTGAGCTATCTTAGCTCCTTACTCTTGAGTATATATATATCATGTCAGTTTGTTTCTAACAGGTATTGTTCCTGTTTTCCGTTAGTTTCTTGTTCCTTGTTAGTTACGCGCACCAGGTTCGAGGTTCTATTAGGGGATCCCGGGACTTGGGGCGTGTCAGTTTGGTATCAGAGCTATGGTTAGCTCTAAGCCTGGATAGGGTCTACGGCATTCGTGGGTTGGTTTATGGGTGTGCTTCTGACGTTGAGTGTTCCTTTACTTGTTGTTATACCAGGCATATGACTGGTGTTGATAGTGTTGATCCAATTGGATTAGATGGTTTGAGAATCGAGAGCGCGAGTCTTTAAAGACTTAGGCGTATCTATCTTGTCTAGTGGACATTGTTTCGTGCTATATATGCATGCTTGTCCTTATCTCGTGAACTACGTGGAAGTGTATTCTCTAGTAAGAGATTACATGCTTGATATCGTTATGTATAAGATCTTGATAGAAGTGTGGAAGATAACACCCTATACGTTCTGTTAGGATTCATTGTTAGTTCACCCACCTTAATTTGATTGATCCATGCCACGTGTCTTTTTATGGACTTTAGGACCGCGTGTAATGAAGTTCTACTTCAATTTTTAAATAAGTCCATTTCTAGTGTTTTTAGTTGTCCAGGCTGAGTATAGTTCGGTTGTATCATTAGCGGTTTAGTGCTTCAAGCCGTCATCTTAAGACCGCCAGCATGGAGCCCTTCAGTTTTCATCAAACTGCAGTTTGCATGTTTGATGAAACCGCACATCAAGATCATTCTTCAAACCGCCCCTATGCTTGGTGAAACCGCAGATCAGTTATTGAAGAATTAAAGAGATGTCATTTATTCCTAAGACAAACATTCCCTTTTTGACCGTAAAAAGATGTTGTTATGTCATGTCAAAATAACTCTAAGTTAACTTGGAGTTTCTGCAAGGAATGTCAGTTTTTCTATCAGTTTGAATTGTTTACCGTTAGTCCTTTCTGCAACAAAGGACAAATGTCAGGTAGTGGTGCAACAACTACCTAGGACTACAAGACAAAACCAAGGACGAAAATGACAGCTCAACCAATGGGATTTCGACAGCACTGTACCCTTCAGATTTGATTCAAATCTTTACCCAACGGTCACAAGGGTGCTCTGCCTATAAATAGCCTCCATTATTCAATAATGAAGGTTGCTGAGCTTCAAGAGATTCATTCCCAAGCATTCAAGTTTGCTTTGAAGATTTAAACCCAGATATTCATATCTTCAAACCATCTCTATTGCAAACCCAGTTCTTCATCAAAGCTTCAAGCCTAACAACCATTCATACTTAGCCTTTACACCGAAAGAATTCCACTTGCTCAACCATCATTTAGATACTTAGAGCATTTGATTTCTTTTCACACACACACCCGATTTATATGATCACATAGATTATATACTTCGAAAACACCGGTTGTTATTATAGCTTAGGTTAGACTTATTGTTTAGAGTTTAGATTCATCTTGTAAAACCTCCTCTAAATTAATACAAGTCTCATAGCTATTAGAAAATCCTAGACTAACCATCTAGGTAGAGGACGTAGTTCATTTAAGAACGAACCTCTTCAATTTGTGTGTTGGATCTTTATTTTCTGTCTTGATATTTATCTTTCTTGTTTGTGGTCTTGAACTCGTTTCCATATACGAAATGACTTGAAAGATGAATTGTGTTTTCCTTTAAACTTTAAGTTTAACTATTCTGTTGCATCATAGTGTTTTCTCAACCCGAGTCAAACCTCCCAACTCTTTAACTAACATATTTGGCCAAACCCGCAAACCCCGCTGTGCATTTTATCAGTTCGGTTCTTGTGCTTTGAACCGCAGTTGGCAAAACTGATAAGTACTCGGTTGATTTTAAGGGTATTTTCGAAAAAGTTTCGGACCGCTATTCACCCCCCCTCTAGCGGTTCTATACCCTTGTTGCCCTCTGGGACCAACAAGTGGTATCAGAGCAAATCCACCAAATTTATTTTTACAAGCTTAACCGCTTGGGTGCTGATCCAATGGCAAACACAAACACCCATATGATGCAAACATCCAATTCAAATCACTTACCGATTCTGGATGAAGATAGTTTTATTTTTTGGAAAGATAGGATGATGAAACACATGATTTCATGTGATCGTAGACTGTGGACCGCGGTTACTGATGGACCATATGTTCCTATGAAAGCTAATCCTCGTGCAGGAACCGCAGGAGAAGAAGCTGAAGTTAAGAAATTAGAAAGTGAATGGACTGATGCAGACCGCATCAATGTGGATTTTGATGGAAGAGCTATGTCCATGCTAGTTTCAGCTATTGACCTGAGGACTCATTCTAAGGTGCTTCACTGCAAAACCGTAAAGGCTACCTGGGATGCTATAGTTGACTTTCTGGAAGGAGATTCAGATACCAAGAAGAACCGCCTCTATCAACAGAGAAGACTCTTTGACTATTTTGTTAAAGATCCTAAGGAATCTCTTAGACAATGCTATGAGAGGTTTATTGATATTGTTAATGTTTGTTTTTCTCTTGGACATGTCTATTCTAATACAGATTTGAACATGAGATTCATGCAAGCACTTGGTAGCAAATGGCTGATCAAAACTACTAACATTGAAGACAACAAGGACTTGGAAGCTCTTGATCTTCGACACTTGTATGCCATGCTGAAGGTTTTTGAATTTAAGCTTGAAGAGGTCCATGAAACCGAAAGCAGATTTAAGACCCTCTCTCTAGCTGCATTCAACAATACCTCATCTCCTGTCTACAATCCAGACCATCATCAAACCGCTCCTCACCTCCACTTGCAAACCGCTTCTCCTGACCAAAATGTTCCTAAATATAATCCTCAAACCGCACCTTCTGAATATTACCAACAGTCTCACCAATCCTATCCTCAATCACATCAACCATATCCTCAATCTTATCAATCTTATCAGCAGTCTCATCAATCCTACACTCCTCCTCAAAGTTCATATGCTCAGAGTGTAGGATCACAATCCTCAAGTTCTACTCAAGTTGATTTTGATGAAATGGATGATGAAGAATTTTCTTTGTATGTGAAGAAATACACCAAGTTCAGGAAAAACAATAGATCTCAATTTCCATCCAAAGGCCCAGCAAAGTTTGTCCCTCCAACCAGATTCAACAAAACTGCAAATCCCAAGACTAGGGATGACTTGGTTTGTTATAACTGCAGACAACCAGGTCACTTTGCTTCAAGTTGTCCCAAACCGAGGTATGAAGCCGCGCCAGCAAAGAAACCATTCAACAAGAAATTCGTGAAAAGAAGAGGAATGGTAGCAGACCAAGGAGATCAACCGCTGACATGGATGGGTTCAGACTCAGATGAAAGTGATGATGAAGAAACTGCTAATCTCTGTCTCATGGGATTTGAAGAAAGAATTGAAATTGACGAAAGCCTTCCACTGCCAAAACAACAAATGAAGTCAGTTTCACCTAAGACTCCTGAGGCTATATCAAGCAGAGCTCCTACAACACCAAACTACACTCCCGAGGTTCAAGCAGACCAAAGTCATGATGATCAGGTACTAGAACGTGCAAATATTATATGTCAACAACACACTGTACTTAAAAAGGCATATAAACTAATGGCTGCGGAACTTGAAGAATCCCAACGTGTATGTAAATCCCACAAGGAGGAAATTGAAAATCTCAAGCTCCAAATTGCTGGGATATCTACTATTGTGGATGAAAACCGCTATCTGAAGGACAGAACCGAGGTACTCCTCACCCAAATCCATGATCTTACCGTACAAAGGGATGACCTCCAAAAAGTGACCGATGTATGGACTAAGTCTGGTGTCACCGTGGAACAAATCCTAAATTCACAAATTCCTACTTCGGATAAAAGTGGATTGGGGTTTAAAACCGATGATGGGTGTAAGTGTCCTTGTCTCTGTGCTGAAGGTGGTGTGAAACCTACTGAACAAACCAAAGAAAAACCTAAGGTTAATCATGCTGGTAAAAAGGGCTCAATACAAGAAATTAAAAGAGAAAATTATTTCTTTGAGTACCCTAAAAACCAGACTGGGAGAGATTCAAAGTGGAAAGAGAAATCCATAGCGGCTGAGGCAACCAAGGAAGTATTGAGTGATGAAACCGCTCCTAGTCGGTTTAAGGAAATTCCTATCATTTTCCCTAAAGCCGCACCTAAGAGGAAGGTTGAGCTCAAGAAGGTAATCTTTGTTAAAGCCAAAACCGCTGACCCAGTAAAACATGAGAAACCGAAGGTCAGTAAAGGGTTTGTAAAACCGCAACCAAAACCTGGATTTATTCATTGTGCTATTTGTGCTGATTTTGGTCATAGTGCTGGTCATTGTCTTTTAAGATTCACACCCAATGCCAAGGGACGTAAAAATCCTAAGCTAAAACAAGTGTGGGTCCCAAAAAGCTGCTAACCCTAGGACCCAAGGAATAAGGGGACCAAAACCTTTCATGTTTATTTTTCAGATTTCATGTTTTATGGCTGGAACCGCTAAGAAGAAGAAGGATCTCTGGTATTTGGATAGTGGATGCTCACGACACATGACTGGAGATTCCGAACTACTCTGCAGTTTCATCCAAATGAAAGGTCCCCCAGTAGTGTTTGGCAACAACAAGAAAGGAGAAACAGTAGGATATGGAGCAATCAAACGAGGAAAGGTGACTATTGAAAATGTGTCACTAGTAGAAGGACTCAAGCACAACCTTCTCTCCATATCTCAGTTTTGTGACAAAGGAATGAACTGCATCTTCACATCAACTAGCTGTTATATCAAAGATGCTTCCTCTGAAGTCACTCTACTGACTGGCAACAGAACAAGTGATGTTTATATGATAGATTTAAGAAATATTGTTTCTA
Organism: Campanula takesimana; assembly: GCA_026119855.1. NCBI lineage: Eukaryota > Viridiplantae > Streptophyta > Magnoliopsida > Asterales > Campanulaceae > Campanula > Campanula takesimana. The sequence goes on from JAOWBW010000002.1 coordinate 1,941,135, forward strand.
TTGCTGACCTCTGTTTTGTAGCCAAAAATATAAGTGAAAGCAGCTGGTTATGGCATAAGCGGCTCAGCCACTTGAACTTCAAGTATCTAGCAAAACTGCACAGGGATGGTCTAGTAAAAGGACTACCCAAAGTGGCTGACCATCATGATGAAAAGTGTAAAGCATGCCAGCTTGGAAAGCAGCCCAAACAGTCATTTCCTAGTAAAACCGCACCTTCAACGAACCGCTGTTTGCAACTGCTGCACATGGATTTATTTGGACCTGTCCCAACCGCCAGTATTGGAGGAAACCGCTATACACTTGTGGTGGTTGATGATTATTCAAGATATACATGGGTGGAAATGATGGCCTCTAAAGATGATACTTATGGCATCGTAACCGCTCTCTTTAGACAGCTCCAAACTCAGAAATTGGATGACATTGTTTCCGTGCGTTCAGATAATGGAACCGAATTTACAAACAATGGTGTTGCCCAATATTGTGATGATCATGGAATTGATCATAACTTCTCTGCCGCTGGGGTTCCACAACAGAATGGAGTTGTAGAAAGAAAGAACAGGACTTTGATTGAAGCCGGGAAGACAATGATTGCAGAAGCAAAGCTTCCCAAATACTTCTGGGCCGAAGCCGTCAATACCGCATGTTTCACCCAGAACCGCTCCCTAATCATCAAAGTTCACAACAAGACTCTTTATGAATTGTGGCGAGGCAGATCACCCAACATTGCCTTCTTCAAAATATTTGGATGCAAGTGCTACATCTTGTACAATGGCAAAAAGCATCGAGGTAAATTTGATGCTAAGGCCGATGAAGGTATTTTTGTTGGTTATTCAAAACACTCCAAAGCTTTTCGTTGTTTCAATAAGACATCTTTAAAAATTGTAGAATCAGTCCATGTTACATTTGATGAACATAATCTTCTTGAGCCACATATGGCTCCAAATGTTGCTGATGATTTTAGTGGTTTTGAGACAGGTACATCATACCATAATCATGCAACCGCAAATGACCAACCTACTCAAACCGCTCCATCAGGTTCTCCAGCCGCTCCAAATCAAACCGAAGGTGTTGCTGTAGAACCGCATTCTTCTGATCCCATTCAAACCGTTGATCCAGTTCCATACATCACCTTCAATGAAGATTTCAATGAATATCAAGAAGAGCCTCCTCTGGAAAATCTTCAAGAAATAGTGGTTCATGAAGACATCCCTCCAGAAATCAATGAACATAGAGACCATCCAACAACTAATGTTATAGGTCCTATCAGTTCTAGTGTTCAGACAAGAGGAAGCTTAACTCATAGGGATAACCACAGTTTGTTCTCAACCGCACTGTTATCTCAAATGGAACCAAAGAAGGTAGATGAAGCTCTAAGTGATCCAAGTTGGGTAGCTGCAATGCAAGAAGAGCTCAATCAGTTTGAAAGATGCAGAGTTTGGACTCTAGTTCCAAGGCCCAGAGATCACACTGTAATTGGAACAAAATGGGTATACAGAAATAAGATGGATGAAAATGGTACTATTACAAGAAACAAAGCAAGGTTGGTTGCTCAGGGTTATAGGCAAGAAGAAGGGATTGATTATGATGAAACATTTGCCCTTGTAGCCAGACTTGAAGCCATTAGATTGTTCCTGGCTTATGCCTCCTTCAAGAAATTCAAGTTATATCAAATGGATGTGAAGAGTGCATTTCTGAATGGTGAACTACAAGAAGAAGTTTACGTAGCTCAACCGCCAGGATTTGAAGACAACAAATATCCCAATCATGTCTTCAAGCTCAAGAAGGCCTTGTATGGACTCAAACAAGCTCCAAGAGCATGGTATGACACTCTATCTAAATTTCTTATTGAACAAGGCTTCTCTAGAGGTAAAATTGATACAACCCTATTTATTGCTAAACACAAAGGTCATTCATTATTAGTTCAAATATATGTTGATGATATTATTTTCGGTTCTACTAATGAGACTATGTGTGTTAAGTTTGAGAAGCTTATGAAAGGTAAATTTGAGATGAGTATGATGGGAGAATTGACATTCTTTCTTGGACTCCAAATCAAGCAATGTCATGATGGAATCTTTATCAACCAAGCCAATTATACCAAAGATTTGATCAAGAAATTTGGGCTTGAAACCGCTAAGCCAGTTGATACCCCAATGCAAAAGGCCTGCAGTTTGGATCAAGATGAACGAGGTAAGAAAGTTGATCAGACTCTCTACCGAGGTATGATTGGTTCTTTACTTTACTTAACTGCTAGTAGGCCGGATATCATGTTCAGTGTTTGTGTTTGTGCTAGATTTCAAGCTGACCCTAGAGAATCTCATCTTATTGCTGTTAAAAGAATTATTAGATACTTATGTGGATCTGTTAACCTTGGACTTTGGTACTCCAAAGAATCTTCATTTGATCTATTAGGTTATTCAGATGCTGACTTTGCAGCATGTAAGATAAGCAGAAAGAGCACAAGTGGTACTTGTCAGTTCCTTGGAACCCGGCTTGTATCATGGTCCAGCAAGAAACAAGCATCGGTTTCAGTCTCAACCGCTGAAGCTGAATATATTGCGGCTGGAAGCTGTTGCTCTCAAATTCTCTGGATGAAACAGCAGTTGGAAGACTATGAAGTATTTGAGAAGAACTGCCCTATCTACTGTGATAGTACTGCAGCAATATCAATCTCCAACAATCCAGTACAACACTCAAAAACCAAGCACATTGACATAAGATATCATTTCCTCAAAGATCATGTTGAAAAGAAGAACATTTTTCTAGCAAAGGTGGGAACCGACGATCAAATTGCAGATATTCTCACCAAACCGCTTGAAAATTCTAGGTTCTTTTATTTACGAGGAGAAATGGGTATGCTGGAACTTACTTAATATAATTCATGCCTATTTATTCTTGTTCTAATAATTTTTGTTAAGTATTTTGGCTCTATTAAGAAAATGCAAATAGCTTGCGGTTCAATCGACAAAACCGCAACAAAATGGTTCGGTTAAAGATTCCACTCAAACCGAAGAGTCAAGTAGAATAATTTCAGTTTTGTCTAAACCGAATTGTCAAAGCAAGGTTTCGGTTTTTATACTGAAACCGAAGACAGATCTGGAAGATATCGGTTTCACCTAAACCGATAATGAGGAAAAGGTAAGTCGGTTTACGCAAAACCGCTCAGGTATGAAATTGCATTTTAGTCCCTACTTTATGTCACTTCATTCGTTAAGGACCTTTTTGAAATTATCTCTGCCGCATTGAATGCGAATCGACAGGTACACTGACGGTTGAGTTTCCTTCAGCCGTCATGCCCGCTCCACTACCCGAGGTGGTTAATTGAGTATAAAAGACAAACCATTTTTCAATTTATCTTTTTACCTTCTTACTCTTTTTAGCAAAAACCCCTTCTCTCTCCACTGTACGCACTCATCTCTCTCTCTCTGTTCTCACTCAAAATTCTCTTACTTAAACAAAATTTTTAATGGCACCAAAGAAATCAATTGATCTTGCTTCTTCTTCTACATCGTCCAAACCATCGAAGCCTGATATGGTATGAAATTCTGAACCCTAACTCAGTATACTTCATTTATCCGCCATTGTTGAAGCTTAAAAGCTTGTTCATCTTCCTTTGATCATTTTATGCTTTTTCTTCAATTTCTTGGTAGATTTGTGCTCGCATTTACTTATATACACTGTTTAATTACTTTGTTTTAAGATTTGTGTTCAATTTTGAGCAAAATCAATTTTGGGGTTATTTGGTGTTCTTGCGAAATTTTGCAGATTCTGGGTTCATGTGTTGTTATTTGTCTTAGTTTATTTAGAACTTTGTTAGAATCTACTCTTTGTGATCATTTTGATATAATTTTTTCCACGTTTTGGTTAAGATTTTGTTTTGCATATTCATACTCTGTTCTTCGTGTTCTTCATGCATTCAAACTCTTTTTCAAAATTTTCCCTCTTTGATCCGTTTTGCCTTCACTGTTCCTTCATTCTTTGTTTTTACATTTTTACCCTTGCTCTCCTTGAACCGCATGTTTTCATTGTTAGGTTTCCTTGTTATAGTTTGTAGGACTTAATCAAACCGCGGTTTGCTTAAGGATTCAAACTATCATTCTTTAAGCTATTTCTAACTAAGAAAATCTTTCAGGATCCCTCAAACTTTGTTCCCGGCTCTAGGATTCTTGTGGATGAAATTAAACAAGATGCAGTTGGAAGAAAGATCCTCAAACTGCTGAATGATGCAAAGCTGCTACCTTTGTTTCTTATGGATGAACCGCAGTTCGTTACAATTATCTGCGCCGAATTCTTTGAGAATGGGATTTCCACAAAGGCTGCCTTACTAGATGTAAGAGGAGAACCGATAAGGGATCTGGAATCCGGAGAAATACAGTTTGAAGATGCTATCAAGTCCACCGTATGTGGCAAAGAAGTGATCCTAACCGCTTCCAAGATTGCAGTTCTAGCTGGTCTTGAGAACTCTGGAGTCATGGGGATAAAACCGGAACTTCTAAGTAATACTACAATGGAGTTGATTGGAGTAAATTCTTTCTCCACCAAGAATTCCTCCAAAAATGACTTTGGAGAGGTGATGGCTCACCTATGTGAATTGGTGGATTCTGGAGTTATGTGCAAGAATGGAAACCACAACAATTTTACAAGTGAACAGTATGCTTACTGTGTGGCCATTCTTAAAGGGAAGAAACTGCACTGGCCCAAGGTTGTGATGAAGGAGATCATAAATGCTCTAAACCGCCTCCATGCTGCTAAAGCCGCTGGAAAATCCAAGGTCAGAACTCATTGCAGGTTGCTGACAAAGTTCTTGCATCAAGATACTGCCATTTTCAAGTTCTCGGCTGAAAACAAGGACTATTGGTTGGATCCAAGTGAAAAATCTATCTTTGGATTGTCAAGACTTGATACCTTCAGAACAACTTTTGGATGGCGGTATGCTCAAACAGTTTGGAATGAGGACCCTCTTCCTGAAGCCGAACGTGGCCCATTTCCTGAGGCTCGGCTCAACAAATCTGGGAAACCGTATGCGGTGCCATTGCTGATCAGGCCCATGCTACGATGCTAAGAAATGAAGGTCAAACTGCTACTCTAAACCGACTGGGGTTAAGTCATTTAGCTCAAACCGCAGTACAGGCTGAGGGGGAGTCTGCGGTTGAGGGGGAGCCTGCAGTTCGGTCTATACCTGCGGCTCGTCCCAAGGAAACCGCTGCTCCAAGGAAAAGAAAGGGAACTGCTCAAATCCCTTCAGTTATTACAAAAGCAAACCTATCCAAACCGACTTCTAAACCCTTATCCAAACCGACATCAAAACCTTCATCTTCTTCAACCTCTTTTCCCCCATTTAGACTATCTCCTACTCTTTCAAAACCTATCACTTCTAAACCCTCTATTCCCAAACCTCAAGTTAAACCTCTCTCTCCAGTACATCAAAATGTGGAGCAATCCTTTAATTTTGCTATGGATGCCGCCTCTCTTAAAGCCGCCAAGGCTAAATCCATTCCAGAACTTATCCCTTCACCTCATCTTTCCCTTCCTATCCCTTCTCCTCCTAAACCTTCCACTTCTAAACCGCCCTCTGTTCAATTCTCTGAAGAACAGTTGGCTGAAATTTTTAAAGCCTTCCCAAACCTTAAACCTTCCTCTCAAACCGATCCTGAGCAGACCGAAGTGTCTGAGGATGCGGTTCTAGTTGAACAAACCGCTGTATCTACCATTGTGGTTCATCCTGAGCAAACCGGTGAGTTTGAGGCTGTAGCATTGCCTGAGCAGACTGATATGTCTGAGGCACTTGGTGAACCTGAGCAAGATGATGAAGTTCTTGAGGTTCAACCGCCAAAGAAGAAGAGAAAGTTGGTGAAGAAAAGTGATTATGTGGAGCATTGGCAGTCAAGGCCACCAGGAGCTGTAGATTTCAGTGAAGCTGACTACAAAAGGGATCACTCACCACTTGAAGGAGCATTTGCAAAAGAGCTAAGAGAAAGAGCTGAGATGAGGAAGGCAGGTATTGACCCAATGTTGGTTGAGGTCTCTCCTCCTTCACTTAAAAGAAAGCTGGATTTTGATTCACCAGAACATACTCCATCTTCATCTCCAGACTTACCTTATGCCTTAGCGGTTCAACCTTCACCGGTTCTTTCATCTGCTCAACCTTCAGTTTCTACGTCGGTCCAACCGATGGCTCAGTCTTCAGTTTCACCATCTGCTCCGCCATCGGTTTTATTCATTAAACCGAAGACAAAGAAACGAAAGAATGCTGCTGACTTAGCAAAATATCTGAAGCGGTTCAAGACTGAAACCTCTAGGGAAAGAAGGGCTGGAGCCCATGCTCGTGCCGCCGCCAAAGCCGAAGCTAGATTCTTGAAGGCTGGCCGCCCTAACCCCTATGCTATTTTTCCCAAGGATGAGATGGAAGCCGCAGTTGAAAAATTAATTCTTTCAGTTGCAGAACAATTGATGGGTGAGATTGCCGATCAGGTACTCATGGATCCCACTATTGCTAGTCAATTCTTTCTAAAATTAACTGCTAGAGCTTATCCTCCTATGTTGAATTGGAGATTTGTGCCTTCCCCTTCCATTCTTTTGAATGATGATTATTTGAGATTTCCTCTTCTTCCTCCTTCCCCTCCTCAAACTGCAATTATCCCTGTTCACTCTTTTCCTCACTTTGATCCCATTGAACTTGAAACCGCTCTTAGGATCTCTATGGGTGAAACTTTAGAAGAGGCACACATTCTTTTGAAGGGCAAATCCAAAATGCCTTCCTCATCCCATCAATCTGATGATGCCATCCAAATTTCTGATGATGATAATTCCAGTGATGAGCACATCCCTCACTATACTCCTTCTGATGAACCGCCCTCTTCAATTCCTTCCTATCCAATTCTACCTTTTCATGGTACAACCGCCGATTTAATAGATGCGGTTAGGAACATTCAAGTTCATCAGCAAACCGCCACTTCTAGGTTTGACACTCATCTCCTCACTATTCAATCTGATCTTGATGCCATTAAGGGGGAGAGAGTGAATGAGAGATTTGATGATAGGTCTTGCCAACAACAGCTAGATGAGAGACTGAACTTAATCTTGGAAAATCAACTGGCCCTTCAAGATCTTGTCAGAACCAACAATGATCTTTGCAGCTTAAAGTTTCAAGCCGTTGATGCATCACTTCAATCTGTTGTTGAGAAACTTGACATTCTGGCTCAGCATGCACTTGATTCTTCAGAACTTATCCTGCATAGAACCGGGAAACTTGTCAAGCAAGCCGCTGCAATTGAATCAAAGATTGATGAACCAACTGAAGTTCGGCTTCGTGCAGCTGACTTTGTTTTTGAAACCACCCATGGATCCGGTTCTAGAAATGTTGATCAAACCGCCCCCGCTGTTGATGTTCAAGTTGCAGAAGAACAAGCTGCTCAAGATGCTCAAACCGTTCAGAACCAAACCGCAGATGATGCTGCTGCTGCAAGGGGTTCTGTTGCAGATGAAGTAGACTAGATTTATTTTCTTAGTCTTTTTAATGTCTCTTGTAATTCATACATTGTAAGTTACTATTCTTATGATTGAATTATAATGAGAATGACTGCATAGCATTCTGTTTCCAAAACTTTGTTTATTCAAACTGCTTGTTTGTGAAATAATGCTTGTATTTATTAAAACCTCATGCACTACATTCATCATGAAAATACTTTTTATTGCATTATGTTTTAAACATTCAGTTTAAACATGCATTTCTGATCCTCAAAATCATATCATCTTTTATGCATCTGAATGTATTTCTTTTCTATCTTTTCTTCATTTCCTTTGTTTTTGATAGATTAGAAATCTATGATCTAGCATAGTGTGTGCATTGACTTGGGACATGCAATTTCATGAAATTTATTTCTGACATGTTCTTACCAAGTACAATCTTTTGCTATTATCATAGTGTGGTAATGGCATCAATCAAATAGGGGGAGATTGTTAGGATTCATTGTTAGTTCACCCACCTTAATTTGATTGATCCATGCCACGTGTCTTTTTATGGACTTTAGGACCGCATGTAATGAAGTTCTACTTTAATTTTTAAATAAGTCCATTTCTAGTGTTTTTAGTTGTCTAGGCTGAGTATAGTTCGGTTGTATCATTAGCGGTTTAGTGCTTCAAGCCGTCATCTTAAGACCGCCAGCATGGAGCCCTTCAGTTTTCATCAAACTGCAGTTTGCATGTTTGATGAAACCGCACATCAAGATCATTCTTCAAACCGCCCCTATGCTTGGTGAAACCGCAGATCAGTTATTGAAGAATTAAAGAGATGTCATTTATTCCTAAGACAAACATTCCCTTTTTGACCGTAAAAGGATGTTGTTATGTCATGTCAAAATAACTCTAAGTTAACTTGGAGTTTCTGCAAGGAATGTCGGTTTTTCTATCAGTTTGAATTGTTTACCGTTAGTCCTTTCTGCAACAAAGGATAAATGTCAGGTAGTGGTGCAACAACTACCTAGGACTACAAGACAAAACCAAGGACGAAAATGACAGCTCAACCAATGGGATTTCGACAGCACTGTACCCTTCAGATTTGATTCAAATCTTTATCCAACGGTCACAAGGGTGCTCTGCCTATAAATAGCCTCCATTATTCAATAATGAAGGTTGCTGAGCTTCGAGAGATTCATTCCCAAGCATTCAAGTTTGCTTTGAAGATTTAAACCCAGATATTCATATCTTCAAACCATCTCCATTGCAAACCCAGTTCTTCATCAAAGCTTCAAGCCTAACAACCATTCATACTTAGCCTTTACACCGAAAGAATTCCACTTGCTCAACCATCATTTAGATACTTAGAGCATTTGATTTCTTTTCACACACACACCCGATTTATATGATCACATAGATTATATACTTCGAAAACACCGGTTGTTATTATAGCTTAGGTTAGACTTATTGTTTAGAGTTTAGATTCATCTTGTAAAACCTCCTCTAAATTAATACAAGTCTCATAGCTATTAGAAAATCCTAGACTAACCATCTAGGTAGAGGACGTAGTTCATTTAAGAACGAACCTCTTCAATTTGTGTGTTGGATCTTTATTTTCTGTCTTGATATTTATCTTTCTTGTTTGTGGTCTTGAACTCGTTTCCATATACGAAATGACTTGAAAGATGAATTGTGTTTTCCTTTAAGCTTTAAGTTTAACTATTCTGTTGCATCATAGTGTTTTCTCAACCCGAGTCAAACCTCCCAACTCTTTAACTAACATATTTGGCCAAAACCGCAAACTCCGCTGTCCATTTTATCAGTTCGGTTCTTGTGCTTTGAACCGCAGTTGGCAAAACTGATAAGTACTCGGTTGATTTTAAGGGTATTTTTGAAAAAGTTTCGGACCGCTATTCACCCCCCCTCTAGCGGTTCTATACCCTTGTTGCCCTCTGGGACCAACACGTTCTATGTTAACTTGGTCATGTTACCTAGATGAGACATTGATGTGATACGTGTTATGGCTTGGCTCTTATGTGTTATGATTTGGCTTTCTATATGTTATGCCATTCTTGTTTGCCACAATAGATGGTGAATAGTTCTATGCTAGTATACTTGACTATTTTTATGAGTATGATATAATTATGTATAATATTCATGTTCTGCATTGAAAGTTCAAACAGTGTTATCGAGATTGTACTGGGTACTTAACCTATGTGATTGACAGTGGAATTTCTACACCAAACCAGATGGATGTATCCATTCTTGATGAGATCTCAGCTATAATTTCTACTGAGTAATACATGTTACTTGATGAGAAACCTGGATTATCTTGAGTTGTTACAGTGCGAATACAGTGCTGACATCTGGATTAATGTTCTTGACCTCGATTGAGTTAAAAGAGTTGAAGATTCAACTTGAGAAATTTCTTGATAGGGGATATATCTATTTTGAAGTGGGTTTACTTCAGGCATCTTTGTTGACCTATAAGTGGAAACAACCAAGGTACGCGTGTTCTTGAGATTTTATTGATCTTGTAAGAGATTCATTAATGAATTTCGAAGGCAGCTCTATCGTTAATTATTTGACACCGAGAGCTACACCTTTTCGATGGATTGATAAACGTGAAGTCAATTTTTAAATATTGAAATGATAGATGACCACGACTTCAGTATTTGAGATTGCTTAGTGGATTTGACTAGTATTACAGTGATCTGGAGGATATGACCAGTTCTATTATTTTTAGTGGATATGTCAAGTTTCACCAATATAGTGGATTGACTAATCGAGTCTACTTGACTTTATGTGTTTCGATGTTATAATTGATACATCCGGATTGCATAGAATATTTGTGAGCATACGTGTAATATCTATTTGTGAGTATATATGTATAGTCTTGATGCTCTTGAGTTCTATTTATTGATTATATAAGTTATAATCTTGATTAGTAAAATTCGAGGACGAATTTTCTTTAAGGAGGGGAGGATGTAACGCCCGTCCTAATTCTTGTTAAATTTTTGACTTGCTTGTTAAATTCTTGACTAGCATATTTATATGTTGTTTTATTTGAGTTAATTATTTAACTACTTTAGAAAATTAAGGTGGTTAAATGTCAAAGTTGAAAGTTTAGGAGCCTTTTTGTCAAAGTTAGAACTTGAGGGGCCTAAGTGTCATTTCTTGGAAGTTGAAGTATATCTTCTTGGTTTGCCTTTCTCTGAGATTCATTTCTCCCCAAAATTTCTTACGCTCTCTCTGGGTGAAAAGGCTAAGTTTAGGATTCTTCCTATTCTCGACTCCTCGAGCTTAATTATCCATCTGTTCGTGATTCTGATTCCGGATAAATATTCGTGGCGTTGAATAGAGCGTTTCCTGCCGATCAGAAATTAATTTGGGTCAACTTGATTTCGGACTAGGTAAGCTATTGGCTCCCCCTTACTTGTAATAACATGCATATATGTTATTCCCGCTACTTGTTCTTGTTAAAATTGTGTTTTGAGCAATTTTCGTGATACTTGTAAATTTGGGACAAATGGAGTATACGTATACTGGAAATACGCCTTGGGTTGAATGAAAATATGTTAATTGAACATGTTGAGTCCCTGGGTATTGTTAAAAGGATAGTGAAAATTATACTCCTACTCGTGAGACGGTAAAATATTAACTTGATTTAAATATTATTAGAAAAATTGTACCATTATTTGTGGTACGGGAAAATGAATGGAAGTATCCCTAAATGGGTATATTAGTATATTATAAAATTGTACTTATACTTTTGGGACAGTGAATTATTTAAATGAAATAAAAGAGAATTATTCTATTACTTGTGGGACAGTGATAAAGTAATGAAGTATCTCTATAAAGTGTTCTGAGCATTTTAAAATGCACTCTTGAATATTAGAAAGGGTTAGTGGGTTTATACTTCTACGCTCGGGACGGAGAATTCGAAGTCTGGAAATTTTTTTGGTATTTGCTGAAAATTGTACCAGGCGCCCGCCTTTGATCCTATGAGCGCCCGCCCATTTCCCCAGAAGTTTTGGTTTTAAAAGTGTTCTATTGAGCGGCCGCCCGGTCAGTGGTAGGCGCCCGCCCGGTCCCCTGTTTCAACCAAATTGTTTTAAATCTAAATTAAATTGAAAGCTTATCCCTTGTTAAGGCATATAGCCTTAAGATAAGATGTCCTAGCAAGTGTTGTGACACCTTAAGGGCATTAGAAGTGAGTCTTGAACATGAGTACTCATTAAATTAAAATGAGAACTTGAGTATAAAAGGAAGAACTCTTTTTATGTCTTGAAAGTGCTATGAACAAGCACTTATGTGTTATGCTTGTCTTGGAACTAATGGTTGTGCACCTTGAGAACACCAAATTAGTGTCTTGAGCTTGAATATCCTATGTAGGGGATTATGAACTTGTAAGTATGAGTTGTATAGCTCATTTACTTAAATTGAACTCGAAGTATTCTTGGTCTAGGTTTAGGGTACTACCCTAGATAGCCTAGATGAGTGTTGTAGAACACTCTAGTACTGAAAATAGTCCCTTTGTGAACAAAGGAAATGTGGACTTGAATCATAATTAAATGATAACTTGAGTATAAGAGTAGTAACTTTATTTTATGTGTCTTGAAGTTAATGTTTGTGTACTTTAGGGGCACCAACTAATATCTTGAGTTTGAATGTCCTAAGAAAAGGATTGGAAAATAATTCGTGAAAGATGTATAATTCATCTTCCTAGCTTGAACTTGAAGTATAAGATAATTAACTCTTGTACATGTTTAACCATCCAAAGAAATGGATTGAGAACTTGGAGATAAGATGATAAAATCTTGTATATGTCCTGAATGTCTTGAATGTCCTGAAGGTCTTGAATGTCTTGAATGTCTTAAGTTGAGACCGTAACTTGAAGTATAAGACAATAAAATCTTGTACATGACTTGAACAACCAAATAATTGGATTAATACTTGAATATAAGATTATAAAATCTTGTAAGTGCCTTGACACCAATATATGTGTATGGTAATAAACTTGAAAGATTCTTGATGTGTATATGCAAATCTTGCATATAGTCACTTGATAGAATGTGGCTTCTTGATTACTTGATACATGGTATGAATAACCAAAAGAGTTGGGATATGGAACTAGATAGAGAATGATTAACTCTACTACATACTTGAATTTGATACGTGTATATTGGAAGTGCTATGAATAAGCACTAAAGTGCTAGTGATTGGTTTTAATCGTGTATATACTCAATGAAGTATATAAAGAATAAAGAAGATATCTTGTCTTGAAATGGGTTCCTAAAGAAAATAGGGACTAGTGTAATATGAAGATAATTCATATAATCGTGAATACTACGATTTAAGTTAATAAGAATAACTGTAGAACACAATATGTGTTGAAAGATGTATTCGATTATTAACGATACATATACGTGAGATATGACTGTGACTAGGTATGATGTGACCTATTCTATTGCGTATTTAGAGTCTAAGGTATTGGGCTCTATTTGATAGTAAGGGTATCGTGATAGACACTTTAATGTGTTAAACGTGATATGGATATGTACGTGCAAACTTGGAATGTAACAAAGTGATAAAGAATGATATACCCTACTACTGGTTTGAGGTCTGTTAGTAATAGACTCTAACTTGGATTGATCGTGTTATATGGACACTCTGCGTGCCATTGTTAGATTGATTTATCTTCGCAATGATTGCGTATGTGTACTTGTATTCTCGTGAGCACATGATACATGACTACATGGTGCATATTCTCGTGAGCACATGATACATGATTACATGGTGCATAAAGACTGGTCCACTAATATGGGACTTAGTTCTATTCTCGTAGTTCAAGTAAATATCTACTTGTGCATTCTCGTGTGAGTCCAGCTGGCTTATTTGGTTCAGAGGGGTGTATAGGTTCACGCTTATCGCGAGAGCTGGGGCATAAGTGATAATCGTGGGTCTATGCATTCGGTCAGTTTTTCCCTTACTATCGGCCATAGTAAGGGCTTAGCATCCTGTATTATAGCAATACGCCTGATATAAGTGAATGCTAAACTCGTGAACACCTCGTGAATCTTTTTCTTGTGAATGACACTGGTTACCGGATCTTCTTATATACTGCATAGCAGTCTCTTGATCTTGATCGTGGTTGTCCTCAGCTATACAAGCATCGACAACAATGGTATTCTTGGGAGAAATAAGGAAGGATTCAGGTAATGATACGTGATAGGCCTATGTGCATATTGGTGAGTTGGTCTAGCCTCTCACACTACTTGACTACTTGTTACCTGATCATATCTTGAGCTTGATTACTTGTTGAGTTGGCTTAGCCTCTCCTATACTTGTTACTTGATGATACTTGATATATGATTACTTGAGTATCTACTGGAATTGCGTGATAGCATGTCATGTAGTTGCATGTTAATAGCTTACTGAGATTTATCTCACCCTTTATTTGTTCCCCCCCCCAGGAAAGCAGGGGATAGTACCCAGTGAGGCTCGACATAGCTGTGAACGTACTCCGCAGGATGTTCTTGTTTGAGACTAGTGTCCTTTTACACTTTGGTAAGGACGATGTTGTATGAGTTGTTAAACTCAGGGCTTGTTGGGGTAGACTTGTGTAGTACTTGTTGTCTCTAGACATCTCTTGATGCTAGATTATGTGCTAGGCATGTCTTCCGCTGTATGTAACCATGTTTGGTTTTAATTTTCTTGGTCTAGAACTCGTTGTGAGCTATCTTAGCTCCTTACTCTTGAGTATATATATATCATGTCAGTTTGTTTCTAACAGGTATTGTTCCTGTTTCCCGTTAGTTTCTTGTTCCTTGTTAGTTACGCGCACCAGGTTCGAGGTTCTATTAGGGGATCCCAGGACTTGGGGCGTGTCAATTGAGGGCTCATCAATTGACATAGCCATGGAAGGAGAAACACGTGAATCCATGGGAGATATGTCCATGGGCGAAATAACACCCGAGACAACACCCTGAGACTCTTCTTGAGGTGCGGATTGTTTAGGATTTCGGGGAGGAGAAGCCATTGTTGAAATTGAGAGGTGGGATTTGGGAATTTTGAGAAGGGTTTTGAGAATTTGTGGGGTTGCTGTGAAAGAGAAAAAGACGAACGAGAGAGGGAGTATATATGTGCGTGTTTGTGAGAGAACGAGAGAAAATAGGGATATATATTTTAGGAGGCTAGGAATGTGAAAAAGGATAGAATTTAATTTAAATTTAACTCTTATCATTTAAATTAACTAACACCCCTATTTTTACTCACATTTAAAACTATCATAATTAAAATCCCCCTATTTACAAACACACAAAATAGCAAACTCCCTACACATTCGATTTTTTTTAAAATAAAACAAAAAATAAACAGTAAAAATAAAAAAATTGGACGGTAAGATAAGGAAGTAACAATCTCCACAAAAATTTGAAGATAGAGTCCTAGATTTTAGCGAAATTGTTACAACCATATTTTACCACAAAAAAAAATAAAAAATTGTTTGAGACTTTTTCAAAATTGTAAAATCATTTTTTTTTAAAAAATAAAAGACTTTCAAACTTTAAAAATTTAATAAAAAATCTGAAAATAAAATAAAAAACTAATGTAGCACACATTAATGTGTTAATGGCAACGATGGTAACACTTAAGATATCATTCATGATAAACATCCCTTACTAGATTTAAAACAAGACATTTTAATGCAAGCCTCATTTTTAAAACACTTGAGGCAGAGATATGCTTCTTTAAGAAGCAATTGAGGCTTAACAAGTTTTTTTTTTAATTTTCAGGTATTTCAAACATAACAAGCTTATCCTTTAATTTAAGCAATTTTTAAACATATTAACACTTCTTTATCTACAAGGAAGCATCGTAGTAGCGAGCTCCGTGCCCCGAGTCCTTATAAAGTGTAAATATGCTTAGGTGATTTGTACCTTTCAAGTAGGATACACTGTAGCTTCGAACTCCATGTTCCTAATACTTAGTACAAACCACAAGATAACATCTCCCTTTGGCAAGAGTGCATCGTCACAGCGAACGCCGTGCCCCGAGCTACTAAGAAGATATTATCTAAGCCTTTTTAGCCTTTATGCCTCTGATTTTATCAAAAAGTTAGTGACTTTGTCACTTTTGAGTACAAAGGGAATTTTATCAAAGATGTTACCTTGAGTGTTATCCTACCATAACAAAAAGGTCAGTATGTGCCACCGTCAATGGATAGAAAAAGCTACCCACTGACATATTTAAAACAGAGAAACATAAAAAAAATGAAGTTTTTTTTTTAAATAAAAAATAAAATATTATACAACAACAAAGATGATCCAAGGGGATTAAACAAGACACGGAACAAGAGACTTTTTCAAGTTAGAAAATCTCTTATGGTTAAAAACTTGAATTAAATATTCATCTTTCAAAAAAATATTTTTAGAATCAAGCTTAGAAAGAAAACATGAATGGTTTACCATGTCTCGATAATTAACCGGTTCCTTACCTCTAGTTTGTATCCCTTCGTCTAATCTTCCTATCACTTGGGATATAGGATGATTCTTTTGAATCTTCAAAGGGGGAACTCTTCTGACGGGATCATCTACTCTATTGGAGTCCTCATTATTTTCATTTTCTGCAACTAGACATACTTCTGGTGTTATCTCTGGTGTTGCCTCAGGTGTGGTAACACTGGTGCTGACATCTGGTCCAACACTTATGTCGACACTTGTCCAACATAAATGTCAAATTCACTTTGAGGTTGTTCCAGCAGTACCAAAGGAGGATAATCACCTGGTTCATCTGCAATACTTGACAGATCATCAAAAACAATATCTACAGATTCTTGAATAGTTTCCAATCTTAAATTATACACTCGATATGCATGATTGTCATGAGAATATCCAAGAAAATGCCTTTATCACTCTTAGAGTAAAGCTTATATAAGTAATCCCAGTCTTTGAATATGAAACATACACACCCAAACACATGGAAGTAATGTACGTGTGGTTTCTTCCCATTCAAAATCTCATAGGGTGTCATTGTTAAACCTGTTGGAATTATGCTCTAGGCCCTTGAGAAAGGCCTTACGTTACATCATTTGTTTTGGAGATAACAACCTGGGGTTATAATATGTTTTACATGTTTATTATAATAATCCCCGTCCCTAGAACTTATGAAGAACTAGTATAAGTTTAATTGATGATCATGTGTATTAGATACAGATTAAGCTTATGGGTACATGTTGGTGACCATGTACTGGACATGACCCACCTATGAGATTTATGTCATGGTCAAATGTCATAATTAAATGTCATAATAGTTATATCATTGATATCCTTAGACCTGAGATTATTACAGTCTTCCACATGATGAACATTATGTTTGACGTACTCAAACGTCACTCCTAACCGGGTGGTTATAAAGGCTACGATTGGCATAATCGGATTCATGTAGGGAAAGGTAATAAGTCAATATGGGATTTGCCCCTCTCTCTCAAGAGAGATATCTCCTTAGGCCTCTCGTAGAGTGAGATTGATGAAATGCGTGGCCGCGCTCAAATGAATTGATGAGATCAATACCATTTGCTCATTATCAATCTACTCAAGATCGAGAAAGCATTGAACAATATAAGTTGACATGGACCATGACTTATGTTCAATATGATATCGTGAGACAAAAGGATTGTGATATATTCTATTGAGGATTACGAACTTCTTTAAGTTATATTAATTGGGTAGTCATGATGGCTTGCTAGAGTCCGCTCATGATTTATGAGTTTAACCTTGGTTGGACTCATTGCCAACTTAATATAATCCTATGGGGTCACACACAAAAGAACGAATTGTTTAAAAGGCTAAAAATGACTTTTTGCTGGTGCTCGGCCGAGCACCTCAAAGGACTCGGCCGAGCATGAGAAACAGAAAGTTTTGACACAGAGGTGCTTGGCCGAGCACCTTATAAGACTCGGCCGAGCAGGCCCTGTTTGGGCCCAAAATCTGATTTCGTGTTTTGACGGGTTTTGACCTATTTCTCCTAAAAGGTTTAGGACTAATGAGTTTAAATACCTCTCTCTTAACCCTAATCAGTATGGATTGATATTGTATCATTATTGGTAGCCTCCATGTGTTTGAGAAACATATTCTTGAGTTTAGATTGAGAATCAAAAGCTCAAGAACACAAATAAAATCATATAGCCTTTGAAGATTAGAAAAGCGTGTTTTCTAATGGGTCTAGCAATCCAGATCTAGAATCATTCTAGATATTCGTTCGCGTGTGGATAAACATAGAGGGCGTTGGCATCAACTCCTTCAAAGTTTGTGATCCAAGTATTACGGTCGTTCCTGCGTTCGTGATTCGAAGAAGCGCGAAGAACAAAGATTGAAGATCTCAGAATTTTAAAGCTCCGTCACGGTTAGTGTTCTAAATTCATCCTCGTATTAATTTAATCATCGTGATCGGATCTAGGCTTTTGAGTTTTAATTCCGCTGCGCATGTTTGCTCAAAACCCAACAGTGGTATCAGAGCCCCGTTCATCATGATTATTTTAATAATAACATGTTAATGATATAATTGGATTATATGTTTTGGCATGCTATGTGAATTTGGATTCAAGATGTTTATGTGATCTGAGTTTTATGTTTGTATATGAGATATATTGAAATCATAAAATCGCACCGTTTAAATACGTTATGTGGGATCTACGATTGCAATAATAATTTGATTATTATGTTCCTTTAGATTATTAAAAATTAATTGGATTGATTTGTTGATGATCTTTGATTCATGAATAAATCGTTTATTCAAGGTTTTGATGAACATGATGATATGATCATTATGAACACCAAATCCTAAATGAATCGGGAAATCAATCTTAGAATTAAAATTCGACAAGAAAATCTGTTCTGTTCGTGGTGCTCGGCCGAGCAGTCTATAAGACTCGGCTGAGCAGAGTCGTCAGAAGCAAAGGGTTTTCTGGAACACAGAGGCGCTCGGCCGAGCACCTTAAAGGACTCGGCCGAGCAGGTTGATTTTGGACATAATTTGTTTTTCAGATGGCTGGTTTTAGAAACCGTGTTTCCTGAAATTAAATGGCTTGTTTAAAATTACTTTGGATTGAATTTGTTTGATGGCTGGTTTGAGAAACCGTGTTTCCTGAAAACAAATATCAAGGTCAAAAGTAATGAATTGATGGGACAAAAGAATTTAGAATCGAGTTACTTTATGTAAAGGATTGTGGATGCCTATTGGCTTAGTTTCGACCTTACATAGTTGTTTCTTCTAGTTTCTAAATTTGGTACGGGATTGTGGATGCCTTCTGGCTTAGTTTCGACCGTACAATCGTGCTCTCAATAATGTGTTAAAGAATTTATCCCCATAAATCAATCACATGAAATCTTAATTTAATTAATGAGATTAGTTAAATTATTAACCGTTGCTTTATGTGTTTATATTATGTGACTATAAACATTGACCATGCTATATGTCATGAACCTTCTTTAAAATTTAAGTTCTGTGCCAATCCATGATTAAAACACTTGTGAGTACGTGGGTAGTTTTGTGTGGGTTACGCCCTAGCGTAGGTGCATTGATTCTATCCATTTATGAGCAAGATGAGGAAACATTGATTCCTATACGTTTAAAATGGTTTAACTTAATTAGGCTATCAAAACAGTTTTGGGCCTAAGGCACAGATGAGATTAAAACATGTTAGATATACGATATCTAAAATCTCATAAAAGATCTAAGAGTCATATACGATATGATTGACAAGGAGTTGTCTACCTAAATAACTTATTTTGAGCAGTCGTGCCCTAGCCGACTCAAAGTTAAGTGAAATATGGATCTTAGCCCATTCAAATTATATTATACATTGGATGTATATGAAGGTTATATAATTTAGTGGGAGTATTTATGAAATACAATCTATATATCTCTTAAATGACTAGTATGAAATATAGGTGTATATTTATTTGCATATTTGTGTAGAATATTTTCTTAAACTTTAATTATGTTTATTACTGCGATCTGTTCTTCAGAATGGAAATTATTCATGAGCTTAAGAATTGTTTTAAAGCAAGAATGGAAATTATACATTCTTAATAATCCTGAGTAACCTAAATTGCAATATTAATTTGATTAATATGTTCCGTAGGATCATCAAAATTTAATTTGATTAACTTGTTGATGATCTTAGATTCATGAATAAATTGTTTATTCTTGGTTTTGATAATCATGGTGATTTGATCACCATGAGCACCAAATCCTAAATGAATCAAGAAATGCAATTATAGGATAAATTTGGAAATTTAAAATCTACCGCTTCTAAGATAAATATTTTGAGTTGAATTTAATTATCAGATGATTGGTTTCAGAAACCATGTTTCCTGAAATTAAATGTCAAGTTCAAGATTAATTTGGGATTGAATCTAATTTCAGACGGCTGGTTTGCGAAACCAAGTTTCCTGAAAAGTGATGTCAATTAAGAATTCAGATAAACTAAAATTAGAATCTTGAATTGTTCTTGATTGCTGAAGTTAGTCGAATTGATGAGACATTGGTTTGTGCTCTCAATATCTGAACTATCATGCGGAAAGATGATGACCTAAGTCGAAAATTCGATTTTGACTTTATGATTTTCTAAAAGGAAGGATTAAAAGCTAAAGGTAAGACAAACGTTGTCAAACCTAAAGAAAATAATTGTGGCTAAAATTATGACTCTAAATAATGCAATTTGGTAATGTGGCAATTTGATTGACCATTTAAAATTGCAATCAAAATTTTGGATGATCAATAAAAAGTGAATGGTAGTGAGACAACCACAAAGGATATTTATGCTATAAAAATTAATCTTTCTAATTTTAATCATTGGGTATTGGATACCGGATTGGATCCCACATTTGTATAAATGTGCAACAATTAATAAAAAGAAAGACTATTTATAAAAGGTAAAGTTAATCTGCGAATGATAATGATGCAAGAGTTGCAACATTGTTCGTGGAACACTTATGAAGTGGCTTTGCTCATTAAGTAGAAAGTATTATTTTGCTATAAGATAATGAAGGATATTTATTTCTTATTTGGAATAAGAAAGAGCTTTATTTATTATGATTTGCTTTATCGTATTGTTAAATCATATAAATAAATCTCATATCCTAAATCTTGAAGAACAAAATAATAAATAAGACTACAACATAAATAATTAAATTCTCAAGGCATTATTGTTTTGATCAAATAAATGAGAAACGCATATCTAAAATTCCATGGGACGGAGTTTTAAAGTCATACGATTTTGAATCATATGATTTATGCAAATCTTATTTACTTGGATTAAGACAACTTTTACTAGGAGTAGTAAAAGGCTGATATCTTATTAGACCTAATACATGTCGATGTATATGGTTCATTAAGTAGCAATGCTAAAAGAGGATTTTGGTAACTTGGCAAAATTATTCAGAAATCCCGATTCGATCGTGATAATGAATAATTGAACCAAGAATTTGACAATCATCTTTAGGTTGTAAAATTGTTTCACAAATTAACTCCACCAAGAACACCATTTAGAATGATTTGTCTACGTGGAGGTGTAGAACCTTATTGGATATGGTTCATTAGATGATAAAATCAAATTGATCTTCCATTATTTATTTTGGGGTTATGTTTTAGAAACCGCTATAATTACATTAATTTGAGTTCCATTAAAATAGGTTCAAATGTACCATATGTGATATGGAATGAAAGAAAACTTGGTTTGTCTTTCATAAAGATTTAAAATGGTGAGACTTTTTGCGAAAAGACTTGTTTGGAACAAGCTCACACTTAAATCTAATAAATGTATTTTCATGGGATATCCCAAGGAAACTTGAGGATATTATTTTACTTCTAAGAAACAAATTGTTTGTTGCTTGTAATGGTACTTTTCTTGGTAAATTGTTTATCTCTAAAAGAATCAGTGAGAGTAAAATATATCTCGAATGGTTCGAGACCTAGAAGATAACATAGAACCTTAGATGGAAGTTGAATGAACTTTCGCAAGGAGTTGTGGAAATTCGTTCAAATTACACAAGTTAATTGCATATATGATAGGATACAATCTATAATGAGAAATATTGAATTTCTTATTAAAGAAAGTATAAGAGGTAAAGTTCATTGAGAATGATATATTTACTTCCTATCAAAATGCAATGTCCGCTCCATTTTAGATTAATGGCCTGGAGTCATAAATTCTAAAAGGCAATCCATGTATATTAATCAAGTTTGGAACTTGATCTTTCTAACCTAAGGTGTAAAAACCAAAGGATGGAATCAAGTTTTTTTGGAGAAAACTAACATGGACAGCAAAGGAACATACTAATTAAGCAAGATTAAATGTGAAAAGGTTGACTCATATTTCGACTATGATAAAACTTTTTCACTTGAAGTCATGCTTTAAGTTATTAGAATTCTCATTGTCATATCTTCATATTTGGAATATGAAATTTGACAAATGGATATCAAAACAGCGTTTCTTAACGGGAACTCACTTAAGGATGTATTGGATACAACCTGAAGGTTTTGATTGTCTAGAAATTCTAATAAAGTATGTATTTTGCGGAAATCCATGAGATGGATTGAAGCAAGCTTCTTGGAGTTGAAACAATCATTTTGATGGAGCGTTCAAATCGTTTGAAATTCATCAATAATGAGACTTGTGTTTGCTAAGAAATTAGTGGGAGCATAGTCTAATTCCTAGTCTTAAATATATGTCTAACATATAGTTCATTTGAAAGAGTTTCTTAATGAAAGGACTTAGGAATAAGCCGCTTATATCCTTGAAATTAATATCTATTGATATTAATCTAGGAAGTTGATTGGTTTGTGTTAAAGTACTTATGGAGACAATGTACTGAATTGTTCAGTATGCAAGACTCTTGGAGAAGAACTTGCGAAGTTGTCTAATGACAGTGTTCTTGGCAAGACTTAGTCTTAGTGGAAGACTAATGAGCAAGAATACATTATTAGGATTCCATATGCTTCAGCAATTGGATCTATCATGAATGTCATATTATGTACTTAGACGGTATAACTCGTATACTTGGAGTATGATGAGAACATACTAATCGTATCCTAGTGAAAGTCATTAGATAATGATCAAGAATATCCTTGTGTACTTGAGAAGAACTAAGGATGCATTCTTGATGGTTGTTGGAATGGGAGATGATCTAGTAAATGGTTACATAGTTACATGCTTCCACATCGACAAGGGTAATTTAAATCGCAGTATAAACATATGTTTAAAATAAGTGCTATTAGTTGGAATAGTTATAAGCAAATACACTATAATTTATTCTACGAATAAAATTGAGTATTTAGTTACAAGAGTTGTAGCTAATAGAGTTGTTTGAATATAGATGTTATTAGTAAAACTAGAAATAGTTTATAGTGATACTAATCCAATGGACCTTGTTGTGAAATAACGGTTATTGCACAAGCTAAGGTGCCAAGTGCTCATCTATGATCCAAACACGGGCTCAGACGTTTCTATCTCTACGAGAAATCGTTGACATGGGAAGTGTCAAAAATATGCAAAATACCTTATGATGATAACAAAGACAATCATCTTACATGTGCTCACTTGCAAAATGATGGAGATCATAACTTAGCTCAATGAGTATTGGATACACGTTGATTGGGCCTAGTGCAAGTGGGAGATTGTTGGAATTATGCTCCAGGCCCTTGAGAAAGGCCTTACGTTACATCATTTGTTTTGGAGATAACAACCTGGGGTTATAATATGTTTTACATGTTTATTATAATAATCCCCGTCCCTAGAACTTATGAAGAACTAGTATAAGTTTAATTGATGATCATGTGATGATCATGTGTATTGGATACAGATTAAGCTTATGGGTACATGTTGGTGACCATGTACTGGACATGACCCACCTATGAGATTTATGTCATGGTCAAATGTCATAATTAAATGTCATAATAGTTATATCATTGATATCCTTAGACCTGAGATTATTACAGTCTTCCACATGATGAACATTATGTTTGACGTACTCAAACGTCACTCCTAACAGGGTGGTTATAAAGGCTACGATTGGCATAATCAGATTCATGTAGGGAAAGGTAATAAGTCAATATGGGATTTGCTCCTCTCTCTCAAGAGAGATATCTGCTTAGGCCTCTCGTAGAGTGAGATTGATGAAATGCGTGGCCGCGCTCAAATGAATTGATGAGATCAATACCATTTGCTCATTATCAATCTACTCAAGATCGAGAAAGCATTGAACAATATAAGTTGACATGGACCATGACTTATGTTCAATATGATATCGTGAGACAAAAGGATTGTGATATATTCTATTGAGGATTACGAACTTCTTTAAGTTATATTAATTGGGTAGTCATGATGGCTTGCTAGAGTCCGCTCATGATTTATGAGTTTGACCTTGGTTGGACTCATTGCCAACTTAATATAATCCTATGGGGTCACACACAAAAGAACGAATTGTTTAAAAGGCTAAAAATGACTTTTTGCTGGTGCTCGGCCGAGCACCTCAAAGGACTCGGCCGAGCATGAGAAACAGAAAGTTTTGACACAGAGGTGCTCGGCCGAGCACCTTATAAGACTCGGCCGAGCAGGCCCTGTTTGGGCCCAAAATCTG
Source organism: Campanula takesimana (assembly GCA_026119855.1). Classification (NCBI taxonomy): domain Eukaryota; kingdom Viridiplantae; phylum Streptophyta; class Magnoliopsida; order Asterales; family Campanulaceae; genus Campanula; species Campanula takesimana. The sequence goes on from JAOWBW010000002.1 coordinate 1,965,233, forward strand.
ATTTCGTGTTTTGACGGGTTTTGACCTATTTCTCCTAAAAGGTTTAGGACTAATGAGTTTAAATACCTCTCTCTTAACCCTAATCAGTATGGATTGATATTGTATCATTATTGGTAGCCTCCATGTGTTTTAGAAACATATTCTTGAGTTTAGATTGAGAATCAAAAGCTCAAGAACACCAATAAAATCATATAGCCTTTGAAGATTAGAAAAGTGTGTTTTCTAATGGGTCTAGCAATCCAGATCTAGAATCGTTCTAGATATCCGTTCGCGTGTGGATAAACATAGAGGGCGTTGGCATCAACTCCTTCAAAGTTCGTGATCCAAGTATTACGATCGTTCCTGCGTTCGTGATTCGAAGAAGCGCGAAGAACAAAGATTGAAGATCTCAGAATTTTAAAGCTCCGTCACGGTTAGTGTTCTAAATTCATCCTCGTACTAATTTAATCATCGTGATCGGATCTAGGCTTTTGGGTTTTAATTCCGCTGCGCATGTTTGCTCAAAACCCAACAAAACCAGGTCTTAGAAAGACTCTATTTGAAATGTGACAAGCCGTGCTCAAAGCTTCAGCCCAAAATCTTTTTAAAATCCGTTTTGAGAATAACATAACACGGGCCATATCAAGCAATGTCCTATTTTTTCTTTTGGCCACCCCATTCCGTTGATGTGATTTTGATACCGAAAAATCATGGTTTATCCCCTTTTTCTTACAAAAACTATAAAAGGAAACATTTGCAAATTCTTTTCCATGATTAGATCTTATACGAAAAATAGGTGAGCAAAACATGTTTTTGATTTTGGAGTGCAAGAGATTAAATTTATCTAAAGTTTCATATTTTTCTCTTAGGTTATACCCATGAAAACCTAGAGAAATCATCAACTATAACAAAAATATACCTCTTACCTCCCAGGCTTTCTACCTCGATTGGACCCATCAAATCCATGTACAAAAGCTGAAAACAATGTGTTGCCCCGAAGTGTTGCTCTTGGTGTTGGGCAGCACACTGGGTAACACGAGTCTCCTCATTTTTAAGGCAGTCTCCACAAACCATTTTGTTATTAAGATTCAGTTTAGGGACTCCTTTGACAGCCTCAAACTTGAAAGTGTTCTTCAAGTTTCGATAATGGGCATGTCCAAACTTTTGATGCCACAATGTAGTAACATCTATTTTTGCCAAATGGCACACCTGTTTGTCTTCAAGAAAATAACAATTGTCACATGATCTAGTTCCTGTCATCACACAATTGTTAGTATAATCAAAGACTTCACAAGTATTTTTATTGAATTTCACCTCTAAGTTGTCATCACAAAGTTGGCTAATACTAATTAAATTAGCTACAAGACCTTCTACATGTAAGACATTTATAAGGCAGGAAAACCAGTCACATTTAGTGTCCCTTTTCCTATTATATTACCTTTGCTTCCACCACCATAAGTTACACTACCACCTTGAATAGATTCATAATCCTTTAAAAACATTTTTGTTCCCATCATATGGCATGAACATCCACTATCAAAATACCATGATCCTTCAATATTTGTTTTTAAGGCAGTGTAAACAACATCACATCTCAGATTAGCTTTAGGTTTCCATGACTTCTTTTTTGTGTTTTTGACTCTCTGACAGGAAGTGTTATCTGAAGTGTGGTAACACTTCAGGTAGCACCGAGGGACTGGACTCTTTCTTTGAAAGCTTGTCACATTTGTTTTTAAAATGTCCAGTAGTGTGACAATATTGACATACTTTCCCTTTGTCAGAAACGTCACTTGAACAAGAATTTTGTCAAAATCGTGACCTTTCACAAAACATATATTATGTTCATCATAAGACAAAGAAGAAATAATTCTATATAATGATTCTTGGAAACCAATACCTGCTTTGAGAGGCTTACTCAAATTAATAATTTCATCCAGTTTGGATGATCCGATGTTGAGTTTCTTCAAGGTAGTTTCGGCTAAAGTCAATTTGGCCTTCACTTTCTCTAGCTCGGCATCTCTCTTGGATGCTTGAACTTCCAAACGAGTCAAGTAGGCCTTGAGTCCATCGTTTATCTTGGTTAAAGTTTTAACCACTTTGTTCTCTTTCTTCCATTCCTTGAGCAAATCCTCACAAAGGTTCTTTAAACCAGAAATGAGTTCATCTTTGCTCAGCTCATCCTCTTGTGAACTTCCTGCATCAAGGTTAGTGGAAACCACGAAACAAACATCATTATATGAACTGAAATTGTTATACCTGACAGGTGTGGTCTCAGGTGCTATCTCCGACTGGAAAACATCTAAGGTAACATGTTCAGTATCCGTGTCACTTAGTGTGACAAACATGATTGTTTGATCTGGTTCTTCCTTCTGGACTTGTCCTTCATCTTCATTATCACTTAGGGAAACCCATAAGTTCTTTCACTTTTTCCTTAGAGTGTTGGCACACTCATTTGAATAGTGACCCCATCCCGAACAAGCATGACATTAAATTGAATCAATGTATTTGGGATCAGATCTTGATTGATCTGAGGATGCCCTACGCATTGGAGCTGACTTCTGAGTAGATGGGAACGTCCTTCTTGGCATCGAATCATACACCTTGGTTTGTTTCTCCTTTTCTTTTACCTGCATCTTTTCATTGTTAAACTTTTTAACCATAGCATTATATTTTCTAGCAAGTAAAGCAACACTGACATTTTCATCCAATTCTTCAAAAATTTCATCTTCATCTTTTGAAAAATCCGAGGATTGCACTTTCAAAGCAATATTTTTCCCTTTAGAAGCTTCACTTTGTTCAAGAAGATTTGACTCAAAATTTTTCAAAATACTCATTAAAGAATTGATGTCCATAGTAGAAAGATTGTGAGCTTCTTCAATAGATGAAACTTTCATATTGAACCTCTCAGGAAGAGTTCGAATAGCTTTTGAAACAAGTTGTTTATTGGTGAAAGGTTCACCCAAAAGTGGACACTCATTTGCAATATCAAATAATTTTTCAAAATATGATGAAATAGTTTCATTTTCACTCATCCTCAACCTTTCAAATTTACCAGTGAGAGTTCTAAGCTTATTATCACGCATACTATTATCACCTTCACAAAACCTTTGTAAAGTGTCCCATGCCTCCTGAGCAGTGGAAATGTTTTGAATAAGTTTGAAAATATGCATATCAACCCACTCAAAAATAGCATTAAGTGCTTTTTCATTGAAATTAGCTAGATTAATCTCTTCAATAGTCCAATCAGATTCAGGTTAGACTTGAACGTCACCATCTTCATCTGGGGGTAACAAAGGAAGAGAGTAACCATTTGTTATAGATCGCCAAGCCCGAAGATCAATTGATTTGATATGTGAGCATAGGCGGATCTTCCAATAAGCATAATTCGAGCCATCTAAAATAGGAAGACGTTTCTGATTGGGATTAGCAGGATCGAAAGCCATGAAAAAGGACCGAACCACTTAGTAACGTCAAGTGACCAGGCTCTGGTGCCAATTGAAATTGATAGTCAATGACTTTCTGAGAACACGTGTTACCTCAAGTGTTAGGTGACACCCCAGATAACACACACGGACATAATATACACATCCGAGTAAAATAGATTTGTAAGCGGACAAAATCACAAGAATTATTTTTCTCAAGTTATATAAATATAACTTGAGATGCCTAAATGGCGAAAACTTTATAATCAATATGAGTACCAATTACAAAGTAAAAAGGTTCCCTATAGCTAATACAATATATGATCTATGGAACCAAAAATAAAAACAAAGTACGATGATCCTATCCTATCCAAAACACACTCAAACCCGAAGTATTTGAGTGTTAAAAGAGTGTATGGGAGAGAGGACCTAACGAGCCAAGAAGTACTTTGCTCTTTGTGCTATGGATATATGAATTTGGCTTGGTTACAAAGTGTTCATCCTAGCACTATTTATAGCCATCAAAGACTTGAGGGTTACTCAAATAAAAAGCCTTGGGGCTGCCTTCCACGTTGTGAGAGAGCGGGGAGAGTGAGTGGGTTTGTTCTCCACAAATTGTGCAAGACTTGGTCCACATTCCATGATTTTCTCAACCAATTTCTTTGTGCCCAAGTCTAAGCTTCGCCCACTTGTACTCCATGCTTCTCCATGCTTGTACTCTCTTCTTTGATCAGCAACAAATCCTTTGAATGAATCTTCCCACGTTTTTCCATATTTTACACATGTTAAATATGTTTGTAACTTCTCTAATTTTTGGCATTTATGCATAATTCTCTTTTAATTTCTTCTCCATGTATTTAGCTCCTAAATCCACCTTATTATAACCTGAAATATGGACTAACATCTAGACAATAATATTAGGACATTAGTATAAAAATTATATTAGAAAGAAATGTTAAATTACAAAGTATATTCGTCAGGCAACACTAGACTGTCAGTGGCAACATCTGAGGTAACACCTCTGTCTGCACTAACAGAATCCACTTACCTATGCAATTAAATGCTTAGACAAGAAATGTGTTGCAATTAATGTATAAGGGTCTAATTGGCATACAAGAGCAAAAATGTCTTGAAACTAGTAAAACGTCAAGTATTTTGGAACAAAATATAACTCCTAAAACGTCATGTATTTTGCAACGGAGGGAGTATTTTGTAACATTTACGTCTAAAATATTTCCGACCCCCTTCAAACATATTGCTGGCTTCGCCACTGAATATAATAACACTAAAAATGTCTAATTTCAAAAATAAGATTTATAATAGCTTCTAATATTTTGAAAAATAAAAAACAGTACTCTCTCCGGACACAAATATAAGCAAAAAAGTTTGTTTTTTTTTTTTTTTACCTAAATATAAGCAAAAAAGTTTGGTTTCAATACAAAACTCATTAAATATAACTGTATTTAATAATACTCTTTTACCAAAAACACCCTTAATTAATTACTCATTTTCAAATACAAGTGCACATTTATTACATATTTTATATGAGGATATATTAGTAATTTTAACATAGTTTTATTATAAAATCAATACAATTAACTAACTTTAACTACTTTATTAGTAAGTGTGATTTTAGTTAATTTTGCTTATATTTGTGACCGGATAGAGTACACGTTAATTTTAACATAGTTAATTTTGCTTATATTAGTAAGGCTGATGGTTCTTTAGATAAATACAAAGCAAGATTGGTTGCTAAGGGTTTTACACAAACTGAAGGAGAAGATTACTTTGAAACTTTTGCTCCTGTGGCCAAAATGACAACTGTGAGGGTTTTCTTGGCTTTAACTGCCATTAAGGGCTGGCATTTAACTCAGATGGATGTGGCTAATGCCTTCCTTCATGGTGACCTAGAGGAAGAAGTTTATATGCAGCTTCCTCAAGGGTATATTCCTTCCTATTCTGTCTCTTCCTCCTCTACTCAGAGACCTATTGTTTGCAAACTATTAAAATCTCTCTATGGCCTCAAACAAGCTCCAAGACAGTGGTACAGCAAGCTTGCTTCTGCTCTTCTCCAGTTTGGTTTTGTAGAGTCTCAAAATGATCATACTTTGTTTACTCTCTCCAAGGATGGTCATTTCACTGCCCTATTGGTCTATGTAGATGATATCTTGCTTACTGGTTCCAGTTCTCAGGTTATATCCACTACCAAGTCTCATCTGCACTCTCATTTCAACATTAAAGATCTTGGTCCTCTCAAATTTTTCCTTGGCATTGAAATTGCAAGGAATACTGATGGCATCTGTATTCACCAAAGAAAATACTCATTGGATATCATTTCTGATTGTGGTTTAATGTCTGCTAAGAGTTCCAAGGTTCCTATTACTCAGAATCACAAATTGGCTTATGCTTCCAGTGACTTATTTTCTAATGCTCCTCAATACAGAAGGCTTCTTGGCAGACTTGTGTATTTAACAATCACAAGACCTGACATTACTTATGCTGTGCATATTCTAAGTCAGTTTATGTCTCAACCTAAAGTTTCTCATTGGAATGCTGCTTTGAAATTGGTGAGGTATCTTAAGGGTACCATTGGTCAAGGCCTTCTCTATTCTTCCTCCAGTCCTCTTACATTATCTCTCTACTGTGATGCAGACTGGGATGCATGTCCATTGACCAGAAAGTCTTTATCTGGTTATTGTGTTCTCTTAGGCTCTTCTCTCATTTCTTGGAAGACTAAGAAACAGGGCATTGTGTCTAAATCTACTTGTGAGGCAGAGTACAGAAGCATGGCTCAGTCTTCTTGTGAAATTGTTTGGCTTGTCTCTCTCTTATCTGATTTTGGTATTACCAACTTAACTCCTGTCTCTATGTTTTGTGATAATCAGTCAGCCTTGAAATTGGCCTCCAATCATGTTCATCATGAGCGCAATAAACACATTGAAATTGATTGCCATAATATCAGGGATAGAATTGCTTCTGGGCTTATCACTTCTAGCTTTGTGCCTACTACTCTTCAATTAGCTGATCTATTTACCAAAGCTGTTTCTGGCTCTACTCTTCAGTTCTTACTTTCCAAGCTCAATGCTCTAAACCTGTTTAGCCCCATGAGCTTGAGGGGGGCTATTATGGATACACAAAATAACACTCAAGGATAATGAGTGTCTTTTGGTATAACTGCCAAGGGCAGTATAGTCATTGTACAAAGAGTTTGTTAGTCAGTTAGATAGTCAGTTAGTTAGTTATTTCGAATAGCCAATCAGAATGCAGTATGTGTAATATAAATACTGAGAGTGCTCTCATTTGTAATTAGAATTTACAATACACATTACAGAATATACAATTTACTTTCTCTCTCTAAGTTCTTCATTCTCTCTCACATCAATATTCATCTTCATCTTCATCTATTCGATCATGATCCATGATACACATTGTATCACACGTTAAAACTTGGACGAAAAGAGTATAATTTTTTTTTGTTGGAGGTAAGAATCAAAATTGTATTTTAGTGGATCTGATGTAAAGAGTCGAGTCACCTGTACCACTTTTGTGTGCCACTCCATGTACCACTTGCAATCCAACCGTTCACATGTTTACATAATATTATGATAATACCCATCTCAATAACTGTGAGCCATTAGATCACTTGTGGCACATGGAGTGGCACACAAGGTGGTACAGGTGATCTCGACTCTGATGTAAAAGGTTGAAAAAGTAATAGGTGTAAAATCCAATGCACATCTTTCTTGTAAAAAACAATTTCTGAAATCCCAATGTGACTGAATGATCCAAGGAGCTAAAGCCTTGACTGCCCTTGCATAAATAAAGTACAAAATTGGTACAAATTCGACCGTTGCTTTACTTAAGCCGTACATCACAATCACCCAAAAGTTGCCTACTGCCCAAATGTAACAAGCAAGTGAAATTTTTGGTCTCAATTTCTTTTTCCTAAGCCATCTAATTGATTTAATCCAGATTCATGTCCGATAAGATTTTAATCTGCTGCTTTGTTTATCAAGCACAACTGCATTTTCAAGATTTAATTTTACATTTTTTTATTAAGTTAAAATAACTCCCAACTAGTTTATCTACACACTTGCAATTGATGGTGGTCACAACTATTCACTATATTATACTAGATGCAATTTTGAATAAACAGTAATAATAAAAAAAAAATAGCTTTTATATCATACTTTACTGAATTTTATCATTTTTTAAAAAAATAATAATAATTATTAAGAACATTGACATGCACAAGAAAATTTCTCTTGATTAAACAATGATTAAATTGAGATGTACACAAGTCGAAAACACCTAATAAATCAAAGCAAAATAATAATAATAATAATAAATAGTCTTACGATGTCAAATAAAATTAAGTGAAAGAGATGAACATCAAACAGACAAATGCCATCACTTAAGTGCTTTCTCCATAAGCAAGATTATTTTATACTACCAATGGGATAATCACTTTTAGTTTAAATGTCAATGGATCTTTCACCTGATCCAATGCTACTATAATTGCATCCTTAAAATTTTATGGGATTGTTTAACCAACATATGAAATCCAGTGCCGGCTCTAAAAAAAGATAGGTAGAGGAAGCCGCCACTTAACAACAGTCCAAATCCTCTGTGCCACTTCATGTGCCACAAGTGATCTTATGGCTCACAGTTGTTGAGATTGATATTATTGTAATATTATGCAAACATGTAAACGGTTGGATTACAAGTGGTACATGGAGTGGTACACAAAAGTGATACAGGAGATCTCAACTCGCCACTTAAGGCCTCCAAAATTTATCCATTTTTTAGAGTCAAATTTCTTAATTTATTTATATACAAGTATGTGTTGGATAATTGTTACATAAAATTAACATGTCCCAGTGAAAAGGCTGAGATTGTTAAGGTTTAGTGAAACAAACAACCGAATTTTAAATTCTGCCCTTGTTATCTTTATCCTTTTTTTTTTTTTTTTTTTTTGATACTCCCTCTCCCTCTGTTCCAAAAGATAGTCCTATTTTGATTTTTTATGTTCAACAAAAATAAACTTTGACAAAAGATTGATGTTAATTTAATAATCACAATGAAATTATAAAAATTGTTATTGATTAATCAGTTAATGATTTATCAATTATCAAATGCTCCTTCCATTAAAGAGATGTAATTGAATTATCAAACTTTTCATAAATATATTTTCTTTATTTATTTATGCACTGTTTATAACAAGTTAAGTTCAACTAACTAAATCATTAAGGAAATTGACAAGTGACTGTAGTCTGTAGGACCCAACCTAAATTATTTTATCTATGTTCGATGTTTTTTTTCTTTTTTGTTTTTTTCTGGAAAGGAAGCTTTCAAACTTTGTACTAAGTTGGGCCCAAATAAATCTCAATCTACGAGCATTGAATAAATGGGCCTTTTATGTCATGCGCCCACCGGGCCACCACCAACTCCGAGACTCGTGCATTCGGCTTACCGCTCTTTAACCCCACAACCCAACAAGTCAACACACTCTCACTCATAAATTCTACTCTTTCATTCATGAGTCTAACTATTCAATTATTCCTTTGTCTCGAAATAAATATCTTACTTTTCATTTTGGTTTGTCTTAAAATAACTGTCGCGTTACTAAAATTAAGATATGAAGTTTGGTAATCTTTCTAAACTACTGCCAATTTTAATAGACACGAACAATGCAATGTTATGAGAATCCACATAGATGAATGGATTGGAGTAATCAAGGAAACAAAACACAAGTAAAAACTTAAAAACACTCACTTTAACTATGATATTTATTTCGGGACGGATGGAGTATCATGTTTCAAGCAGTGGCATAGCATATTTGTTTTTTTTAATGGGGAGTTTTTATGGTGTTAATTTTTCGTGATCAAAATGGGGAAAACCACACTTTTTAATGATGATAATAAAAAATAAACCTTACTAGTGGAGTACTTGTTTGGCGCACTTTGAACAGCAAAAGGAACAATTGCCTTACCCCCTTAAAGCCAAGGCCAAGGGGTAGATCCTCCCCTGGTTTCAAGTGATTTTGTTTTAAAAAGCGAAAAATTCATTGGAATTTTACAAATTTTAGAAACTGTGTAGAAACAAGCAAAGCATAGTTAGACTTTTCATATTCCAATCAGAAAAATAGTACTCCCTCCGTCCCAAAATGATGTTCACGTTTGACTATTCAAACTTTTTAAGGATATGAACATTTGCTTCACTAGCCATGTTGTGTTTATGCACATTTAAACCTAAATTGTAAAAATGCGAAGAACTTTTTGGGACAATGAAAAATGACAAATGAGAAGATTATTTCGGGAGTAATCCACAAACCGTCTGGATTCTCAGCAGATGAACTTTGGTTTCAGGAAACTGGAAACCGGCCTTCTAAGACTGATCATTCTGGATACAAAAACCAGAACGTAATCTCGGACCAAAATAACAATCAACAACATTACATTCGAAATAAAGCACTCTACTCTAATCTAATCTACTCTTACTTTAGCTACACAATTTGAGGACAAAAAAAAAATGAGAAGATCATTTCGGGACAGAGAGAGAAATAGAAGCAGAAAAGAAAAGCAGAAGTTGCAGCTGTCCCTTCTAATTTCAGAAGCTGATTCGTCTTGCATTTGCTACCAAGAAGCTTTCGAGCCTTGCCCAAAGAAAGAGGCTGCGACAACTTAATAAGTAAATCAAATTCCTTAAAAGTTTGAAAAATTATTTGCGACACTAAATTACTAATCATGGGATAGTGGGAATATACTCCACCTATCTCACGATAAATATCGCATTTAAACGATTTTACTAGATATGCGCTTTAGTTGTTTGCACATTTACTTGTGCAATGATAAAAATGCATTATAACTAGTATTTCTTTATTTGGAAAACGTGATAGTATGTATTTTAAGACTGACCAAGATAGGTGACATTCATTTCAATATGAGACTGAAGGAATAATCTTCTATCTCGAAATTTTGAGTACAAAAAATGATTTGGCGGTCATTAATCAGATTTGCAGTTAATAAATACTGAAGCTTACAAGATCAAGTTGAACACTGCCAACTCATTTCCTAACCAATGTAAAATTGGTATTAATAAATCACTTACTCCCTCTGTCCCTAAATGAGTGTCCACTTTTAAAAAATCTTTGTCCCTAAATGAGTGTCTTTTTTTAACATAACTTTCTCCCTAAACGTTTTTTTTTCGAATTTTTTTTCACCGGTTTCTTTATACGTGCAAAACTAAAGGTTTGGAAAGGAGATTAGAAGATTATATATGAATCGTTATTACCAAATTGTTTAAAAAGTTGAGATTTTCAGTGTCCCTTAAAATGAAATTTGGACACTCGTCTAGGGACAGAGGGAGTAATATTTAATCAGTTACAATTTTTAAAATTTCACTAAAATGATTCGATTGATATCAATGTTTTGGTCAAAGTTTATTCGTACTTACCGTTAAAAAAAAAAATCAATTTGGAGAAATTTTCTGGGACAAAGGGAGTTTTACTCAAGGCACAATCCAGCACATGTTACAGGTATCATGAATGGGCATTTATTCTACCTCCCTGGTGGCTGGGGGTGGGGAACAAGCAGAAAACCAAAATTATATGGGAAACCACCTTTCATATCAAACAAAACATACAGAATAAAATAGAAGTGGACTAACCAAAAATTTCTGGAAATTATTGTGCTATATTTACACCCTTGAATGACCCTTTCTCTCGAGCTTGATGGTGCTTACTACGTCCTTTACAAATGCGTAAAAGCATTCTCTACAAGAATCTGGCATTAATGTGGACCTGTGAAGCTGACGCATTTCCTCACCATGGTGGCAAACCGAGCCTGGGAAGGAGCGGATACCAACTTTAAGGGGCTCTAAACCACATGTGGCCAAGATGGAATGTGTAGCATGTCTAGCAACATCCTTGAATGCATCAACTTCTGCACACAAGCAATGGATTTGATTAATAATAATGATCATGACTCATCATCAAACAGAAATATAATCCATATCACAGATTACCGCAATAAATCTCAGTTAAACAAGTACAAAACTCAAACTAGAAAGGTCAAGACTGAGGAAATCACAGATTCTTTCCATTGCATCCTTTAGATATAATATATATATATATATATACTCCCTCCGTCCCACTCGAATTAGGACAAATTTCCATTTTGGATGTCCCATTCGAATTAGGACAACCCCAAAATGGAAGTGTTTTATTTAATGGGACCCACATTCAAACTTACAACAACTTTCCACTCATCATTCTCTACCCCACTTTCTCTCTCCTACTTTACTTTTCATACTCACAACACCTACTCCACTAACACTTTTTCCTTAATCCACGTGCCCAACCCAAAAATCCTAATTCGGGTGGGACGGATGGAGTATATATATAGGAGAATAAACAACAAAAGCCTGAGTCCAAAAAAGATTTGGTAACATGAATCATCATATGGACTCGTCTAAGAAGAGATGAAAAAACAATGAAAAAACAGAGTAAAATATAATTAGGGTATTATGCAAATATTTCAACTGCTTAACAAGTTCTATACTGTTAACTCAAATTTGCATAGATAAAATGCCCTGATATATGAAATAGAACTCCTATCCTAGAGTAGCTGGTCACATATTAGGGAATGCCTATCCGTATATTAGGGGTTAATCAACAATTCTATTGTATTAAGAGCATAACAAGAATCTAACAGAATTAAAGAATGTTCTGGATAAATCATAATGGCCTTATGTCATAAAAACTCGTCAATGCAGACCTAGAAGCGGTTCCAACATCCAGTAGACATACATGCATAGAATAGATAGAGAAAATAACTTGAAAATAATGGTAATACCTAGTTTTTCGTCTCTAGTTAAAAGCTTTAAGTTGAGCTTCACAAGAGATTGAATCTCACTCTTAGCTTCATCAGCTTTTAAGACTTTGCTATCAATAAGGCCTTTAACCATCCCCTTCTGAGAACTGCATGAGGAGGATGCATGAAGCCCTTGTTTGGCACGAGATATTTCAGAGGCCCTCAACGATGACTTTTCTGCAAGAGTTAAGCTAACTGTCTCCATCTGGTAAATGCTGGAGGAAGACGCATTAACGTCTCGTTTGGCACAAGACATGTCAGAGGCATTTTTCGATGATCTTTGTGCAGGAGTTGTGGTCATAATACCGACACCAAAGATAGTTTTTTGTGGTACGTTCTCACAATTTTTTCGATGGTTCAGTTGAACAGCCATCTGGCCCTTTCTCGAAGATGACAATTCACGAAATCCTGATGCATTAGCTGAATTACCCGCAATAGATCTTTTATTATCCGTCGGAGTACCTCCTTTTTGTTTTGCTTTCTCAAACATCTTGTACTTATCATCATTCTTTTCATGAGAACAAGATCGTTGATTATTTTCAATTCCACCTGTCCCATGATCCATTTTCCTGAGTTGCTTTCCATTTGACGTGTTAAGAGTCAAACTACTTCTACCTGCTCCTTTTGGGGCAGTTGAATTAGAAACGGGGTTTTTTGACAGTGTCTTTCCATTCTTCCGTCCTATAGACTTTGCAGCATTCATCATTTTCCAGGCTTTATCTACATCATACGAGCGTTTATCTGGTAATACACTGCTAGAAGAATCCCTTTGAGAAGTTGACTGCTGAGATGAGAATGATGAAGATTTCTGTTGATCTGATCTATCTCCAACCGCAACATTAAATCTTTCCCTCAAATTGGAAGAAAAGTTCAATGAACCAGTTCTAAAAGCATTCCAGTTTTCCCGTAACGCTTGAATACGAACTTGTACATTACGACAACGATGCAATGTTCTTGCACCCAACTCAGTTGAAGTAACTGCAGTTTCAGGGACCACAGATGATGGCAACCGACTTCGAGGGAAAGGTCTCTCATTCCTAAATTGATCACATTCTCCTATAATGTCCCGGATAGACACAGGTTCTTTAGCCAATCGCACTCCATTGAAGTTCTCCATGCTAGTTGGATTATCGCAATTGTGATCCACTTCACTCTCTGTATGTTCGTCCTTTAAAAGAGTGCAGTCGTGGCAAAACCAATCACCCTCGGGTACCGTGACACCCAGACCGACACAGTAAGTGTGGGCAGCAGAATCACAAAGATCACATAATAGCAGAAGACATTCATCAGATACACCATGGCACACAGTACACTGAACTTCCACATATCGAGTTGGAGGGCCTATTGTTGAATTGCCCAAGCCATTGTAATACTGCATGAAATCATGAAAAGCGGTGAATAAATCGTGTAACACGTTAATCTGCAGGCTAGAGAAAAGAAAATAATTGTGTCGGAAAAAGGCCAAGAACAAATTCACCGAAGGTTAGTGGAGTGCCTCCAGAACAAGAAATCAACCAAATAATGAGCAAGGAAAACTTTAAAATTCTATACATCAATAATGAGCAAACCCAATGAGTTAACTCATCACATCTTTAAACATCTACTCCCTCTGTCCCAGCTCACTTGAGACTTTTTGACCAAAACTGGTCAACTTAAGGTCGGTTTGACCAACACTTTATAGAAATATTTATGATCCGAACAAAAATTAAAAAAATGTAAAATGACCACCATTAAAAATTCTCCCAATAACAATTTTTAAAAAGTTTTTTGGAACATAAATATTTCTATAAAGTGTTGGTCAAACCGACCTTAAGTTGACCAGTTTTGGTCAAAAAGTCTCAAGTGAACTGGGACGGAGGGAGTATATAATAAGAAATCAAGTTGAACAACAGTCTGCCAGTCCATGACTTCCCCCTTAATTTTGGCAATATCAACTCATCGAATCCAGGTCAGTTTAAACTTCTATATGTCAAATAATGAGCAAACTTAATGAAGCGTCAGTCTAACAGTGCATTCCAACAGAGCAAGGAAAACTTTAAAGAATCCTGAACACATGTACAATGTATCTAGCACAAATCTCACAGCACTAGTATATTGATTTCTATTCCGTTAGAAACAATAACCCTTCAACCCTCTCTATCTACAAGTAAACCATGAACTTAATTTCACTACTCCGTCCCAAACTGACCAAGCATTTTCAAAAATAGTTTGCTACAAAATGAGTGTTCATTTTTTGGTAACGGTAATAAATTCAATATCATTAATTATCATGCTTTAATTTGCAGAAATATTATGATGTGACCATCAACGGCACTTATGAATACGTGCTACCGTGTATGCTTAATAGTCAACTTCAAATAATCCTATATTTCCTTGAAAAACAAAAGTGGAATTCATTTACGGAACAGAGGGTAGCACAGGTGTTGGTCAACGGTAAGAGTTGAAATCAAGCATAAGCCTATTTTCTTCACTAAAGCGGTAAAGCCTATACCCTCTATCCCAAAGTAAGTTTCCTACTTTCCTTTTTGGTTCGCTACATAGTAAGGTTTCCACTCCCAAAATGGAAATTATGAACTATGTTTTCAACAACTTTGTCCTTATAATGCTTGTATATTACTCCCTCCATCCCATACTTTTGGTTACCAAAAAATAAATGCGCCGGAATCTCTGTTACCCGGACTCTTCAAATATGTTGAAGTACCCGGGTCCGATACGTATCGTGTCCGACACGACACCCTGACACTTGCTTTTTTCATTCGGATAAGACAAGAAATATTTGAAAGAAAAAAAGGAGTGAGTTGACTTCATTTATAAAGATTTTACAAATTTTAATGTTGTTTTACTTAATTATACAATATACCCAGTGGCGGATCTAGGCCCTTTGAGGAGGGTACTTCGACCCCCCCTGACTTCTGTAATTTTTACAAATTTACCATTTACAGTTTTTGAATTTACTATTTTGACCCTCCTGAAAAGAAAATTTCAGGGGGGTCTAGATTCGCCACTATATACCATAGTAAAAAAGGAGTGAGTTGACTTCATTTATAAGTAATGTATAAATAGTCTATTTATACTATTTTGATTTGTCCTGAAATAATGCTCGTATCCCGTACCCGTGTCCAAATTTAGGACGGTGTCCCAGTGTCCAAAATTATTAAGAAAATTGTATCCGACACTAGGATCCGTATCCGTGTCGGATCACGGATACCGTGTCCGGGTAACATAGGCCGGAATTAAGAAAAAGTAAATATAATATTGATAGTGGAGTAGGTCTTATGAGTATGAAAAGTAACATATGAGAGATAATGTGGGGTAGGGAATAGTAAGTTGATTGGTGTTGTCAGTATAAAAGTAAAGTAGGAAAGAGAATGAGTGGGGAGGATAGTAAAGATTCTTTGCTATTTTGGGTAGTAACCATTAGTATGGGACGCTCAAAATAGAAATAAGTAACCAAAAGCTTGGGATGGAGGGAGTACAAAAAAGAAAAGAAAAATCAATACTTAAATTACCTAGTTTTACCCACTTGGAACTATGCATAGTGCTTTTGGACAATTATGTCCTCAACCCACTCGAGTTTTTTTACCCATTTTTTATTGTTTCCTTAATAAGCATGCAAAACCATGGTAGGAACCAAACTCCGGGATGTAGGAAGTACATTAGAGTACTTAACACTAAAAAGATTCAGTCATCCAATACATAATAGCAATATTTATTAGGATGGAAATATTGTAAGAAAAAATTGATCATTAACATCAGTTAAGATGTCATTGCAGTGCTTCCACCGCCATTGGAAAGTAATAATGGTAATAATTTCAGAATACTTCATACAAGTGCTTTTAGGGTGTGTCTGGCAACTCCATTTCAAGCATTAGATTTGGAATTGGAAGACAACTTCAAGCACGTGTAATTTTGTTCTTCGAATTATATATTCAAGCTTAGAACATGGATTGCCAAGCAGATCGAAGCCAGGAATTCTGTAGAAGGGGGTCAAAATCATGATAATGTGGTATATATCCTAAACTAAAGGGGGTCAGATGATAAATTTTTTTATTGGTAAAAAAGTTATCGTCTAGAACTTGAAGGTGGTAAAAGTGGCACTGCTCCAAAATCAAGGGGGCCGATTGACCACCATTGTTTAGGCGTGGCTTTGCCACTGTTGCCAAGGACAGTCTTAGTTTTTCTTTTTCGGCATTTCACTGTGAAATAGATTTTACTTAATACTCCTACCGTCCCAATTGAAACTACACACGTTAGGTTGGGTACTTTAGGTTGGGTGCGGGAATTAATGAAAAGTGTTTGTGGGGTGGTTGTTGTGTGTATTAAAAGTGGGGTAGGAGAAAGAAAGTGAGGTAGCAGTTAGTGAGTGAAAAGTTGTTGTGAATGTGAAAGTGGGTCCCATAGGATAAAGAAGTACTCCCTCTGTCCCGGAATAAATGTCCTACTTACAATTTCGGTTTGTCCCAAAATAAATGTCGCATTACTAAAAATAGGATATGAAATTTGGTGATCTCCTATACTACCCATTTTAATAGACACAAACACCGCAATGTCATGGGAGGTGCTACTCCGCCTAGATGAATGAACTGGGGCAATCAAGGAAACACCACTAAAAGCTTAAAAACATTGACTTATCAACTATGACATTTATTCCCGGGCAAAGGGAGTATTATAAATTTTCCATTTTAGGAGGTTTGTAGTTTGTAACGGGACACCCAAAATGTAATATGTGTAGTTTCAACAAGGACGAAGCTAGTAGAATGTCCATTATTTCTTCCAAAGGTTACGCAACCGCATTCAGGATGAAGTAGAATATCTATTCTAGACTAAATATGAGTCAGTCAGGTTGTAGTGCTAATGTTAAACTTTCCAGACTAAATATGTTGGGATTTTTTTTATTTTCTTTCTTGAAGGATTTAGAAAATCAGTTGTGGTATAGGAGTAATATGTTATCTTGATTCAAGATTGATTCAATAGCCAATCATCCATCTTCAATTGAATTATATCTTGCCACAATTTACTCAATTAAGGGTACTTATCTCCCCTGTGTCAGATCGCCAGGAAAAAAGAAAAGAAAAGGGATAATGACCTGATCGCGAACGGGAACGTTAACAACTCGTTCGGATGGAAAGAGCCCAACTTTGGGAGGGCGGCGGATGGTTTCGAAGCGGCGCTTGCACAAAGGGCAACGAGACTCGACCTTGGCCCACTCCATGATGCAAATAAAGCAGAAGCGGTGGTCGCAGCAATCGATCCACCCTCTGATCGCCTTCCCTTCTTCCAACAAACAAATTCCGCAGCACTCGACTTCCGGTTCTTCCTCAATTTTCGATTTGCCTTTGGAGGATGAAGACGGGGACGGGGATAATGCAGAATTTAGGGTTAGGGTTTCGGTTTTGGGACGCTTGGAAGGGGACGGTGATGCTTCGGGATACTCCATATCCAGGGTGGGGGGAGGGTGAACGTGACTGGCTTGTGGATCGGAGCCGGTCGCCATTGATGCCTAGTAGAGACTGATTGTTATTTTGGAGGTTTTCCTTTACCTCAACAAGATTGATGATGGGTAAAAGGATTCACAAATATTTTCTTCTCCCAATTAAATTGGGATAATGTAGTATTTCGAATTATTTTTTAGAGCATGCAGTATTTTTCTTGATACTACCTCCGTCCCTAAATGAGTGTCAAAATATTATTTTTAGGGACATAACTTTTTGTATGATTTGGTGCCAAAATTCATATATAATCTTGTAATCTTTTTTACGAATATTTAGTTTTTGCAAGTATAAAGAGACAGGTGAAAAAATATCGAAAAAAAAACATTTAGGGCAAAATTATGATCAAAATAGACACTCATTTTAGGACAAAAATTTTCTGAAAATGGACACTCATTTAAGAACAGAGGGAGTATAATTTTTACTTGCTAAAAATTTGTTTCTGTTTAAAAAAGAAATGTTTATTTTTGATCGCAAGAAATGTTTATTTGCATAACATGACTAGTGGAATATTAAAAAACTTACAACGCAAAATAATAATAATAATTATTATTATTATTAAATAATAATAATAAGAATAAATAATAATAATAATAATAATAATAATAATAATAATAATAATAATAATAGTTATAGCAACAACAAAAATTAATCATTACTATCATTATTATTTAATTAACTTATATTTAATAATAATAATAATATGAATTTTGGATATATTGGAGAAGTAATTGAAAAGTTCTTCTTTAAGTTTTTTTTATTATTATGTAAGATCATAAAAATAATAAAAAATATTTCGTATAATGATATTATTTTCAATATTATCACATTCATTATTGTTTTTTCATCTTATTATTTTTATTATTACCTATATTAAAAATTATTAATTGACTAAATAATAATAATAATTAGATATATTTGTTGTTGTTATAATTATTATTATTGTTATTATATCTAAGAATACTACAATTAAATTATTTTGCATTGAAAAAAGATTTGTATTAGTAATACGTCATTAATTGAAAGGATTTTTTTTTATTTTTATTAATATGAATACTCAAACCTAACTGCGTTAGTCAATTCGTTAATGTTTGGGGTTTGTGGTATCAATAATAATTTTCGGACTTTTTATATTGAAGAAATATTTTTTGGGTTTTTTGGATATGAAAAAAATTTAGAGGGTTTTTTTGGTATTTTCCCCTAATAATAAATTAAAGAGTCTTTTGTTATTATAGTATACTTTTAGGAATTATTAATTTTCTATTAATTTCTAAAAAAATGTTTACTTTTTACTCTTACTTTATTTACCTTATCCACTTGTCATTTTCGAATACTTAATTTATGGGTCTCACTTGAAAATTTGTATATCCCCCCGTCTCACTCGAATTAGAACAATTTTTCATTTTGGGTGTCCCATTCGAATTAAGACAACAAAAAAATGGAAGTGTTTTATTTAATGAAACTCACATTCACACTCACAACAACTTTCCACTCATTTTTTTCTACCTCACTTTCTCTCTCCTACTTCACTTTTCATACTCACAACACCTACTCCACTAACACTTTTTTCCTTAATCCCCGTGACCAACTCAAAAATCTTAATTCGGGTAGGATAGATGGAGTATTTAAAATCTTGTCAATATCGGTATAAATGATCTTTCCTTGTGTTGGGTTAGAGCAAGAGCCCCTGAATATAGAGCCACTTGACCTTCCAACCTAGTTCCAAAACCTCATTCTCACTCAGAATACTAAATATACTCAATCATCAGTTTATGATAGAGTTAAGTACCTATTTCATCCTTAAACTATTTAAGTTTTTACCTTTTCGTCATTAAACAATTTATTTTTACCTTTTCATCCTTTATCTTTTCATCCTTGACCTTTACGTTTGGTTGATTATGTGATCCTTCTGTTAATCTACCGTCTAAAAGTCCGTTAAACCCGCTGATATGAACGTGGATGTGGCATTTTTTGCTTACATGGAACCATAAATAGGAAAAGTTTGTTGTTGTGAAAGTTAAGGGGTAACAATGAAAAATATAAAACCTAAAAGCCTAAATTTATTGTCAATAAATAAGAATGACTAGAAAGTAAATTAAACCCTAACTTTTACATCGCGTCCCTTCTTCCCAAATCCCAACGCATTAGCTATCGTTCTACTTCTTTCCAGGTATAAACCCTTCCCCCTCCCCTTCCCGCCCGGCGCCGTCACCCTCCCCCGCACCGCCCAATCGCCCCTCACCAGTTACCCGTGACATGCTTCCTCTCCGGCGCCATCGTTACCTTCTTCCCCAACGACGTTTGTGTTCTCCGCAAAGGCATGTGTAGTGATAATATGCAAGCATATCTTTCCACCGGTCAAATCCATCTCCCACTCCCACTCCCTGCTCCTTTTCTGTTCACTTTTACCCATCAAAACCACCGGCGGCTGCTCGTGTTTTTCTAGATCAAGATCTAATTTGCAACCCACCGACCAACCTCACCATTTTCTTCAAAAATCCTAGTCTCCCTCCATCTCGTTGGCGGCTGCTCGTGTTTTGCTAGATCAAGATCTAATTTGCAACCCACCGACCAACCTCACCATTTTCTTCAAAAATCCAAGTCTCCCTCCATCTCGTTCTTTCTCTCCGCCAGTTTTTGTGTTTGATTAGATTTTTGTAACGAAATTGAGTCTTTTATTTCATATCTGAATAGATTTTTGTGTTTGATTTCATGGTGCGTGTTGAGTTTGATTATGTGCGTCTGTTACTTTGAATCCGGTTTTAAAATCGTATCTGGGTTTCAAATCTGGGATTTTAAATGATTGTGGATGTGTGAGTTTGAATCTGATTTTTGAAGATTTGGGTGATATTTGTGTTTATTTAATTGGGTTTTGATGATTTTGGAGATGGAGTTTCATGGTAGTGTTGAAACTGTTATTGATGGTGATGAAAACTGGTATAGATGGACGTTGATGGTGGAATGAGACTGGTGTAGTGCCGGTGGTGGTGGTGAATGATGGTAGTGTCAGTGGTGTGAGGTAAGGGTAGTGGTTGCCTTTGATGGGAAAGGGTGGGGGTAAGGATTTGCATTTTTTAATTTACACTTTCACCTCTTAATCTAATATAAACATTAAATTTTGTTTGCTTAGTCAACATCATAAATATAAAAAACATGACGTCATTATGCCACGTCAGAATTTTTAATGGCAAAGTGAACGGAATGTTGACGGAAGGATCACATAATCAACGAAACGTAAAGGTCAAAGATGAAAAGGTAAAAAAAAAATTGTTTAATGACGAAAAGGTAAAAACTTAAATAGTTTAAGGATGAAATAGGTACTTAACTCGTTTATGATAAGGAAACAATAATGCAAGTTGTTACGAGACGGAGACAGTAACGTATTATTCATAATGCAAGTGGGTAAAAGGTAAATTGATATTTTTTAAAATTATACAAACATTATAAAGATAAATTTTCTAAAATATTATTTATTATTTATCACTTTGAGTATGGTACTCTTACTAGTATATCATAAAGAAAAATAAAACTCTTATTTTAAAATGGAAAAAGGATATTCTTAGTCGAAGAGACTACTAAACTAAGGTTTAATAGCATGGACAGTGGGAGGTTTATTTAGAGCTTTTTATTTTTATAAAAGAGCTCTTTAGAGTTTTTTTTTTTTGCCATCTTTGTAAAACAAGCTCTTTTTTGTATTTTTTTTTTTTAATATTTACCAATTCTCTAAGCAAAAAATAAGCTTTAACATTGTGACAAAATTTTAAAGAGCTCTTTCGCATAATTAAAAAATAATTTGACATGTTAAAATTATAAAAAAGCTTTTTCAAAATTTCTTACCGTTATAAATGCTCTAAATTACTATTGAAAAAGGATCACAATCCAAGTTTAGAAGCTCGAGTTTTTTTTTTTTTTTTCAAAAATGGGTTTTTTATTTCATTAATGATAGATAAATTGCCATGACAGCTACAACTAGACCTATAAATAGGCTAATACAAATCTCCTTAATGGGATTCGAACTCGAGACCTCCGCATGGGAAGCTAATACCGGATACCGCTTGAGATAGAGCTCTTTGGTAGAAGCTCGAGGTTGTTGATGTTGGAATAGAGATCATAAAAGGAAACGAAAAGAAGAAAATTCTGCAGGAGAGCGAGCGGGCGCCTGGGGTTCACCAGGCGGGCGCCCTAGTTGGCAGTAGCAATGACTCCTGGCGGAAACAAATGCAGGCGGGCGCTTGCATAGCACCAGGCGGGCACCTGGTGCCGCGTCACAGGATTCGGGAATTGCAGTTTTATCAGGATTTCTCTTGTGTTTAGGTTTAGGACTTATTCTAGGTTTGCTATATAAACAATGTTCCGCCCCATAACTCATTGTAACTCCATATTTACATATTATAGTCAAGATCCTGGCTTGGTAGTGCCCCCAGACGTAGTCAAACATATTGACGAACTGGGTAAACAATTTCTTGTGTCTTCTCTCTGCTTTATTTCTTGTGCTTGTTTGTGGTGCCATTATTTTCTTGGGATATTGCTTGGGTGTTGGAGGGTCAATTCCACAACAACTGGTATCAAGAGCTTTGGTTGGACGATCAAAGGGGTTTATCAAGCAATCAAGAATGGGCAAGGATAAACAAGCGGTGGAGAAATTTGATGGGTCTGACTATGGATATTGGAGGATGCAAATAGAGGATCTCTTGTATAATAAGGATCTCTATAAGCCTCTAACAAGAGTCAAACCGGAAAAAGAAAAGCAGGAAGACTGGGATCTCATGGATCGGAAAGCCTTAGGGGTGGTTCGATCTACTTTGTCGAAGTGGATCGCGAAGACTACCAGGAAGGCGAAAACCACTAAGGAGCTATTGGATTATCTTACTGAGAGATTTGAAACTCCATCTGCTGCAAATAAGGTTGATTTGATACGCAAGATGGGTAGTCTCAAGATGCAAGAGGGAGGATCCATAGCTAAACACATCGATGAGTTTATGGATGTTATAGACTCATTGACTGCGTTGGAGATTACTTTCGGTGACGAGGTTCATGCGTGTTTATTGCTAGCATCCTTACCAAGGAGTTGGAGCGGAACGGTGACAGCGTTAAATGCTTCAGCGGGTAAGAACAAATTGAAGTATGATGATGTTAAGGACTTTCTCTTGGGCGAGGAAAATCGCATAAAGAAATTGGGGACACCGTCTACTTCGGAATCGGTCTTGGCTACAACTAGTAGGGGAAGACCATGTTCTAGCAATAAAGGGAGAACAGGGTCAAGGGAAAGTGTAATCGGGGGTGGGGATCAGTATGAGGAGAACAAAGAAAGACCAAGGGTTGCAAGAGGATCGGTAGAGTGCTATCATTGTAAGGAGTTAGGACACTATAAGAGGGATTGTCCCATGCGAGGGGATAAATCGGTGAATGTGACAGTCGAAGGTGATGATATACTGATTCTAAGTGTTAGTAGTGCGCTAAAATCTTGGGTGCTGGATTCAGGGGCATCATTCCACTCATGCGGGCATGCAGGAGCGATGAAAAATTACACTTCCGGTGATTTCGGTAAGGTGTATCTGGCGGATGGCGAGCCTTTGGAAATCAAGGTGAAGGGGGATATCAGAATAGGAGCATCGGACGGGAACGTCTTACATCTACACGGGGTCAGACACATTCCGGGTTTGAAAAAGAACCTGATATCAGTTGGGCAGCTGGGTGAAGAAGGTTACATGGTAACTTTTAGCTGTAGGAACAGGGTTATTACCAAGGAGGATTGTGAGATCGCTCGGGGTAATAGGGAAGGAAGATTGTATTTGATAAACACCAATGATAGTATCGCGGTGCCGTCAGCCAAGGGTGATACGGATTTGTGGGACTGTCGATTGGGTCACATGGGTGAGAAGGGGGTATCCCCGGTAACTTCTCGGGGTGGTGTGTCATATTATATGACCTTCATTGATGATTCGACAAGGAAGGTCCGTGATTACTTCTTAAAAGGGAAAGATGAATCTTTCAAGATGTATAAAAAGTGGAAGGCCTTGGTGGAGAATCGGATTGGACTCAAGGATAAATGCTTGAGGTCTGTTAATGGTGGGGAGTATGAGCTCTGGGAGTTTGAAGAATGTTGTGATGCGAATGAAATTTGCATGAATATTCTAAACTCGGGTGGGAGCGGCACGGTTCATGATGACCAAGGACAAGGGGTCACTGAAGATGAACCAAATACTCCAGGACCGGATATTCCGCTGCGTAGATCTAACAGTGAGTGTAGATCGGATGCAAAGGCTCCAGGTTTCGCAAGCAAGGTGAAGTTGAAGCTGGGCATAGCTTCAACGGGGCTTGGAGAATAGGGGAGGACGGCACTACCATGATCGGGGTAGGACGACACCAAGGATGAATTGAAGACGGATACGGGGTTTGTATACGCGGTTGATCTCTAGGTGGGAGATTGTTGGAATAGAGATCATAAAAGGAAACGAAGAGAAGAAAATTCTGTAGGAGAGCGAGCGGGCACCTGGGGTTCACCAGGCGGGCGCCCTAGTTGGCAGTAGCAATGACTCCTGGCGAAAACAAATGCAGGCGGGCGCTTACATAGCACCAGGCGGGCGCCTGGTGCCGCGTCACATGATTCGGGAATTGCAGTTTTATCAGGATTTCTCTTGTGTTTAGGTTTAGGACTTATTCTAGGTTTGCTATATAAACAATGTTCCGCCCCATAACTCATTGTAACTCCATATTTACATATATTATAGTGCAAGATACTGGCTTGGTAGTGCCCCCAGACGTAGTCAAACATACTGACGAACTGGGTAAACAATTTCTTGTGTCTTCTCTTTGCTTTATTTCTTGTGCTTGTTTGTGGCGCCATTATTTTCTTGGGATATTGCTTGGGTGTTGGAGGGTCAATTCCACAACAGTTGATAGACCACAACACTCACAATACACAAAGTTCTAGTGACCATTCTCACCGTGGCAAAAGTAATTTCACTTTATGGATAGTAACTATCGTTCAGATTCAAAATAATTATCACTTAAACAATTTTCACACCTTTTTTTTTTCTGAATGAACAATTTTCACAAGTTAAATAAAAAATTATTATTTCAATTTAGTAAAAAAAAAGTACTCCCTATGTCTTAGAGTATATGTCCACCCTCTCATTTGCATGGAGATTAAGAAATGATGAACGTGATGTAACAGTTGTGAGTATGACTAAGGTAGGAGAGAGAATGAGTGTGAGAGAATAGTAAGTTGATTGGTGTTGTGAGTATACAAGTAGGAGAGAGAATGAATGAGAGAAATAGTAAATATTCTTTGCCATTTTAAGAAGTTGATATATACTCTGGGACAGACTAAAAAGGAAAGGTGGAACTATACTCTGGGACGGAGGAAGTATCAATAAATAAAGTATCAAGTATATTTTATTCATTATCACTCTCACTTATTTTTTTCTCTCACAACAAACACAATCAATCAATAACAATAATTTCGAATGTAAAGGTAAGAAAGTAATTGACTTAAAAATGACAACAATTTTTGACTTAAAATGATCCAAAAATGACGATTATTTTGAACGGGAGGGAGTAATTATTTTGTCCGTTGCTTTTCTTAATTGATTATAGTTGGGCAAACATAATTACTCATTCCGTCACATTTCAAATATCAAAAGATTTTTTTTTTAGTGTCTCGCTTAAAATTTCAAAAGCCTAAAATGTAAAATTTATATTATTTTTAATTAATGGGGCCCATTTATCATGCTCACATAAACAACCCACTAACTATTATCTACCACATTTTCTCTCTACTACCCAACTATTTAAACTCACAACACATCAGTTCTTTAACTATTTCTTTAATTCTCGTGTATAACCATATTTTTACAATTTGAAATGAGACGGAGGGAGTATATACATATCACTCTATCTGAACCAAAATTATAAACTCCTTTCAGCCCAAAACAACTTATATGTTAAAAAAAATTGGGTGTTCCATTCGTAACTCTCACTTCCTAAAAAAATTATTATTTTTATTCATCATTCTCCATTGTCATACTCACACACTTAAATTGTGGATCTCACTCTCAAATTGTCATACTCACAACCATTTTTCACTTACAATAATTATGAACATATATACTCTATAAGTGGAGAATGTGGTGTTACCACAAGTGCTGTCAACGATGTTTCAATGTTACTAGACGAGAGTTTGGATTATATTTGAACTTTTCTTTTCGCAATATTATCTTGTACTAATATTTAACATATTTTGCAAGAATGCATTTTGTTGGTCCATATTTCATGTTGTAACAAAGTTGAATGCTAGAAATAAGGAGGGAAGTTGAAGATAATTGAAGTTACGCATTAAAGGAGTTTTGATGCATAACTTGTGGATTAAAGGCAAGATAAAAATGTGATAAAAAGACTCATACAACTACTGAGTATTGAGCAAGGAAGTATAAGATATTTGAAGCTTAAAGATACAAGAGGATGAATCTAGAACTTGGGCTCCAAGAAGTGGTTCCTACAAAGGTGGGATTGTGATCATTTTTGCCCCAATAGTAGGAAATCACTCGCTCCACTCTCTCAACGAAATTCTCCAGCCATTTCGAAGTATTCCCCAAGTCTTTTGAAGACTATAAATAGCAAGAGATGTGACAAGAGAAATTGCAACACACAACACTTGAAGAAATTCAAGTAGAACACACCCTTGCACACAAGAACATACACTTCTTGGTTTAATAAGACCCCGCCTCCCTACTCGTTTCCATTCTTGTAATCTTTGATTTCAAGTTTGTTTGGCTAGGATAAGGTTTCATGTATGATCTCTTCGGTTCTTAGAGCAATTCTTGTAATAGCGATAGGAATCTTTCGGCCTTGTACAAATTATACTTTAAAATAGTAAGGTCTTGCCCTCGTGGCTCACCCAAGATATATATTTATATATCTTGAGAAAACCTATTTCTTGTGTGTTTTTCTGCTGCAAAACTATGTAAAAATTATTTTTCAATTCGGGTGTGTAAAGTGTTGTCGGAAGTGTTATCGTTGCATTGTCAACACCTTTGATAACACTTTCTAAAACCATGGCCATTGACATTTTCATACTCTTTCATTAATTTTCGTGCAACAACAAAATGGTGCAAACTGTTTTGGGGCGGAGGGAGTATTTTGAGTTGAACACCCAGCCAAAATTAGATCATACTCTTTCATTAATTTTCGTGCAACAACAAAATGGTGCAAACTGTTTTGGGGCGGGGGGAGTATTTTGAGTTGAACACCCAGCCAAAATTAGATACTATCAACCGGAAGTAGGCAGACAATTTCGTCCATAGGTTGGAGATTCATCCTAATACATTTACATTAATCCAAACAAGATCAAGAGAGTCTCGATTAATTAAGATTCCAACTTCCTAATCCCACTAATGACTAAACCCAAGTGAATTATTTTGCAAATCTCAAGCAAAAAGATAGGACAACAGAGAAGTTCGTTTCCAAATTAAAACCTTAAATGAATCTCGTACTTTTCTTGAGAACTCTGAAATCGAGCGAACCAACAGCTTTTTCTATTTTTCATATCCGAATCGAATCGACTGAACAGACAGAAGATAGCCGAGAATAACAAATTCTACAAGAGTTTATTGCAAAACTGACATGCGTACTTTCATTTATTTTCAATTTGACTTGCAAACTTTGGAAACATCAAATGTGGTTTGCGTACTTTCATTTTCAAAATTTTGAGACGACTTTTTTAACACCCATTAAAATACATAACGGGGCATAACAGATGTTAACCAAAAATAGGCATGTGCAGTGCACATGACTACTTATGTCTGCAATTACTTATGTAACCCTCACTTGATCCGGTCATCAAAGAAAAAGAAAAAAAAAAGGAAAAAAAGAAAAGAGAAAAAGAAACACGCTTTCTCCCATACCTATCCCCTCCCAAATTCGCCACCGCCGTCCATCCACTTTTCTCCGGCGACCGCCCCAACTTTGTTAACCCATCGTCCAGAGACTACTGCAGCCGCAAACCTTTAGCCGTAAATGTCGACGCCAGACTTGCCTCGTATTCGCCTAACATGACGATATTTGGGTTGAGGGATTTGGCTAGATTGCGGGTTGTTTCTACTCCGGCGTCGGTTTCGTCGAGAAGATTGTATAACTGGAGGATGAAATTGACTGCTTCAATTAATCAATTTTTCGATTTCCTTTGAAATGATATGGGTTTCGATTTTTGAGATATGGTTTCCGATGTCAACAATGTGAATTTCGTCGGCTTCAATTTTTCGATTTCCTTTGAAATGATCTGGGTTTCGATTGTTGAGATATGGTAAACGCTGAAAAAGAAACACCCAAGAACACCAGGAGATAGCTTAGACAGCCTCTTGAATTTCTTGAATAATTACAGGTGAGTCATTTCAAACTTTTAACCCAGATCTAGTCTGGTGGTTCTGGAGATGGGGTTTCTGTTGAGAAAAGAGAAAGTGAATATTTGGGATTGGTGAATAGGAAGAAAGGAGGAGGGAGGTTGAAGAGGAAGAGAGAGAAAGGACAAAGTTGGGAGATTAGGAGGTTAGGTTGGAAAAGAGGAAGACAAACATTCATGGAGGACAAACCTCGTATTTATGTGTGCGTTGTGTGGTTTAGTGTAGAAAATTAAGGTAAATTTGGGAAGGAGTAGCATTAATGGCTACTGCTAGTTTATTTTTCACTGGAAGATATGATTGGATTGATTTTGCATGGTGGTTATGTAGTGTTGTTTAGGTGGCAGTAGTGGTGGCATGTTGGTGGCAATATGAAGAAGACGACCTAAGTTAAATTCAATGTTTAATGACTGTTTAAGCCCTTATATTGTTTTGTTAAATGATAAAATTACCCCTCACATGACAAACATATGATCCATTATGTTAATGTTTGTTATGCCCCGTCATGTTTTTAACGGGTGTTAAAAAAATCGTCTCAAAATTTTGAAAATGAAAGTACGCAAACCACATTTGATGTTTCCAAAGTTTGCAAGTCAAATTGAAAATAAATGAAAGTACGCATGTCAGTTTTGCAATAAACTCAATTCTACAAAATCCAAAGAACTCGCCAATAACACCAGCGAGTTTCAAAAAAATTGGGTCATGACAAGATTGTTATTTTGGGAATTTTTAATTGAAAAAGGAATTATTTGAGAAAAATATCAGTTATAATTATTACTATCATTCTAAAAAAATGATAATGCAGTCCCCAAACGAGTGGTCCAGTGGTAAAACTAAGCCTCACGCTATTTTTTGCTCGTCAGCAAAAGTAACACTCTTTATAAAGAAATGTAACACTTTTTTTTTCATATGTAACACTTTTTTTTTCCAAAAATATACCATAATTTTTCTGAAATAGATTAAAGATAACATAAGATTGACAACTAAACTAATGTTATATTTTATAATAAATGAATGTAACTTTTTTTCTCAATTGTAACACTTTTTTGGGTTTTATATTCAATTGAAATGCAAAAAACGATTATATACATGATTTTTTACTTTTTTTTTTAAAAAAAAATGTAACATTTACTCTATAAAACGGTTACATTCATCTATATAGCAAATTACAATTATATGTACACTGTGTTACACTACAATTATTACTTTTTATAACCACAAAAACTACAATTTTTTTTTTTGCAAAACTGCTGTTACATCTTACAACAAAGTGTTACTTTTTTAAGACTAAACTGTTACTTTCTTCATAAAAATGTGATACATCTTTTACGACGAGCATCTCACTTATTTTGTGTGTTAAAAAGTACTATCTAGTTTTATTCGTCTGGTCGAGACGAACACAACGGTATTTTTTGATTTTTTTTCGACTTCAAAAATCTTAAGATATAACATTTTAAAATTATTGGGGAGGTTTTTTTTTCTCGCGACACGTGTCGCGATTTGGGAGGAGAAAGGCGCTGAAGCGGACAGGTTGACCTGGCAAGCATGGGTAAGATTCATGGGTGGATCTGTCTCACAAGGTGAGACGGTCTCACCCAAGTTTTTGCCCACCCTCGGTGACCGCTAGACATGCCTAGTTCATGTAAACCGCCGGTTCACGGTTCACAATATGGATGAACCTTATAAAACCGCATATACCCGGTTCACGGTTTATACGGTTTGTTTTTTATTTTTAATTATTTTTAATATATTTAACGGAAAAATAGATGAAAGTTATAAGGAAATTGATTGTGTTCACCCAATTTCAAGGAAAATTAGTTGGTTTGTTAAACAAAATTAACAAAAAAAGTGGATGAAAGTCATAAAAAGATTAACAAAATGGATGAAAGTTATAGGGAAAATGTTAAAATCTTAAAGTTCATGTTTCACGGTTCAACGGTTCATGAACTGCTGGTTTAGAGTCTATGGACCTCATAAAACAGTTGTTGGAAATAGGTTTTAGAAATGTGGTTTGACCACATTTTGACCCAATTTTCAAAATAGTTTCATTTTTTGTAAATGAAAATAAGTTGCTAAATTGAAATCTACATTTTGTATAGATTAGGAAAATGCATTTATTTACTCAAAACCATTTCCGGATGAATGAGAAATTAATGCACAAAGTGTGCAACTTTAATGGGTTTATGAAGAGTTGGAAATGTGGAAAGCCATGTATCCCACATTGGTTGGAAAATGAAAAAGATGAGAATATTTAATACAGCTCATCTAAGAAGGTTCCAATCAAGTGTGGACTTGGGCTTCCAAGCTTAAGTGGTCCATTGGGCCAACCATGCAAGCTAGTGGGTAAATAATTTAATTTTGGGCTAGCCCAAAATTGACCTATGACCCACGAAAGGCGGTTTAGGGCGCACTTCGCATCGGTCGCTGGGAGCTTAATTTTTTGGCAAAGATGGGCTAGGTGGTGGATCAACCCGTGGTCTTAGGTTGGGCTCAGGAGTGGATTGGGCCAGACGCTGGAGCGGCCCACCCGAAAAGGTTCTGGTTCGGAGCGGTAAGGGTCACACCGGTTCGGTTGTAACCGCCGGGCCAGCCCGCGTCTATTCGAATGGGCGGGTCTAGAGACTTGGATCGACCCAGTCAATCTCAGTCCTTCACTCAGATCTGATCCGACGGTCCAGAACTCACCAGACACCAATTATGCATATTCCCAAAAGACTCCATGACTCTTCATATACTATATAAAGACTCCCCAGGATTGTCAATTCATTCATTCCAATATCCAAAGAATTAGAGAAATCTGAGAGAGAGTCATATTGAAGCATTATTCCCTTCAAGTCCAGAAGTTCCGAGCATTAATATTTGTTCGCCGAGTTCGTTAGTTTGAAGTGCTTCTACTAACGAAAGTTAAAGTCGTTGCATCTTAGAGAAGATTACCGTTAATCCATGAACACCAGTGCGGGGCAAATTCTTCTTGCGAAAATTGTGTCCAACACAAGCCTCGACTAAAATCCGTCCCCATTTTAGTTTTAGTATTTTCGTCATTTTCAAGAAAGCCTATATAATTTACCTAACAATCGCAAGAAGAATTTCTGTTTTCTTGAAGAATGACAACCGATAACGACACCACCCAGTCCTCCGGGGTTAATGCCCGTCCGAATCCAGAAGTAACGAACCAGAATGTTACTCCTGCCCCTGCTCTGACTCACCCGGCACATGGTGAGAAACCTCCGAAGTTTATCGGGGTGGATTTCAAGAGATGGAAGCAAAAGATGTTCTACTTGACCACCCTCAGCCTTCAGAAGTTCTTGAAAGAGGACCCTCCTGAAGTAGCTAATGATGATCCTGATCCGCAAAGGTGGGTTGCAAAGGAAGCTTGGGAACACTGTAATTTCTTGTGTAGGAATTACATTCTCAACAGCCTAGACGATTCACTCTATGGTGTGTATAGTCTATGGAACTCTTTGGAAAGGAAGTACAAGATTGAAGATGCCGGGTCAAATAAATTTGTCGTCGGTAAGTTTCTTGACTTCAAGATGGTGGACACCAAAACGGTGACCAGCCAGGTTGATGAATTTCAGCTCATACTTCACGGCCTAGCAGCAGAAGGGATGATTCTTAATGAACCATTAAAGGTGGCAACGGTCATTGAGAAGTTACCACCAGGATGGAAAGACTTCAAGAACTATCTCAAGCACAAACTGTAGATACACCGGGATGCCTACTACTTGGCTAGAGCGGTGAATTATCCTAGGATATCTAACTGATTTTAGATTGTAGAGTCGCCACCTATGTTATTGAGGAAACATAAGAAAAATCTTAAGAAATAGCCTATTTTAATATTACGAAACTAGAGATTCGGGAAGAGAAGGGTTCGGGGGTTAGGTGACGGAGTGGGAAGTACTTAAACACCCACTCCGCCCCGCTTACGTGGGTCTTGCTAC
Organism: Campanula takesimana; assembly: GCA_026119855.1. Classification (NCBI taxonomy): domain Eukaryota; kingdom Viridiplantae; phylum Streptophyta; class Magnoliopsida; order Asterales; family Campanulaceae; genus Campanula; species Campanula takesimana. The sequence goes on from JAOWBW010000002.1 coordinate 1,997,334, forward strand.
TATTGGTGTTCTAATGCTAAATGTCCTTATTTTAATATGAGAAAAGTGCTAACAATTATAATGTAAAGAAAAGGGGAATTATAAAAGAGAAATAAGAAGAAACTTGTTTTATTGATTAATTTATGCTAAAGATTACATTAAGAGAAGAATAGTAAATTGAAGTAAAGATTGAAATGTAGGGAGATGACCTTAACCAACTTTAATGTAGTAAAGTGGTCATTTGGTCATGTCCCATTGATGGGGATTGCATACATTGACTAATACAAGTAAAATAAAAGAAGAAGAATAAAGTACCTTTAGAAAGGAAGAACTTCAAACTTGAACTTGGAGATGGAGTTGTTGTAAAGAAATTGTTGTGTAGAAATTTGTGTAGAGTTTTGTTGCTAAAACTCTTGTTGGGAGAATTTGTGTATAGTAAAAGTGTAGAGAAAGTTGAAGTCCTTTTCTAAGGTAGAAATGAGGGGTTTAAATAGGTAGAAAAGAGAGGAAAAGATGGCTTTTCAACCAATAAGAAAATAAATAAATAATAAATAATAAAGAGAAAATTAAATAATAAATAAAAGAATTTTTTTTTTTTAAAGCAATGGCTAGAATAATGAGATTGGAGGTTACAAAACTTGGAGGTAAAAAGGAGTGTTTGTGATCAAGAAAAAATGAGAGAAATAAGGTGCAATCCGTTACTGCCATAATGGGAGGCGCGCGAGTCCGGCTTTAGGGGCGAGACGCGCGCGCAGCCCACAAGCAGTGCCGGAGGCGCCCGCGGGTGGAAATGACAGAATGACAGAATGACCCTAAAAGTTAATTATGTTATGCAGTTTAGTCTAAAACTAACTGAATCAGTTAGGAACTTAACCGAAGTAACAGAAATTAACAAAAATAAGTTAAATAAAAATACTATGTATGTAATCGGGGTGAGAGGTCCAAGGCGGGCTGTCTACAGATCCCCTCGGCGACGTGGATTGCAAAGCAAATCACGTCGACGAAAGTAAAACAACCGCCGAGGACATCGACAAAAGAAGATAAAGACTCGATAAAAGGCAGGAATTATTGAAATTGCAAGAGATAGGGGTGCGCTCCTTGTGTGAGCGACTTTTGCTGATAAAAGGAGTGCGGTGGCATGAAATCGGCCCACCGTGGCCAATATTTAAAGTCCGTATAGGGGACTGAAGGGACTCGAGAGTCTGCCTGCTGGTTTAGAGGGACTCGAAAGTCTGCCTGCTGATGTAGAGGGACTCGAAAGTCTGCCTGCTGATGTAGAGAGACTCAAAAGTCTGCCTGCTGATTTAGAAGGACTCAAAAGTCTGCCTGCTGATGTAGAGGGACTCGAAAGTCTGCCTGCTGATTTAGAGGGATTCAAAAGTCTGCCTGCCGATTTAGAGGGACTCGAGAATCTGTCTGCCGATGTAGAGGGACTCAAGAGTCTGCCTGCCGATGTAGAGGGACTCGAGAGTCTGCCTGCTGATGTAGAGGGACTCAAAATTCTGCCTGCTAATTTGGAGGGACTCGAAAGTCTGCCTGCTGATGTAGAGGGACTCGAAAGTCTGCCTGGTGATGTAGAGGGACTCAAAAGTCTGCCTGCTGATTTGGAGGGAATCGAAATTCTGCCTGCTGATTTGGAGGGAATCGAAATTCTGCCTACTGATTTGGAGGGAATCGAAATTCTGCCTGCTGACTTGGAGGGAATCGAAATTATGCCTGCTAATTTGGAGGGATTCGAAATTCTGCCTGCTGATTTGGAGGGAATCGAAATTCTGCCTGTACCTGTTATGAGTATGCTTTGCAAATGCTTGTTCTCGCGTGAGATGAGAGAAAATTGTGCTTGTAGTGTGAAATAATGTGATTTGAAAAGCAGAGATTGCTTGAGAGAGAGATTTTGTAGAGATGGATAAATTGCTTTTGTGTGTGATGTGATTTGAAAGGAGCTTTGATGAATGATGTTCATACCTTCACTTACCATGGTCGCTTGATTTGGGATGGATTTCTGATGCCGTGGCTTTGATGAAGGATGTTGACACTTTTGATGAAGATGAGTTGCTTGTACTTTGATGGAGTGTTGGTGAGATGACATTCTGGATGACGGGTTGGTCGTACCAAAAGGCTGCCTACGTATCCCTTAAAGAGAATCAGACCAACGTAGTTTAAGGATGATGGAGAACGCTGGGGAAGAAGCTAAGAGCAAAATAAAGCACATACTTTTTACACAAGCAAGAAAAAGAAAAAAGAAAAAAACTTTTTGTCGTTTTTTTTTTTTTTTTAGTTCGTGGGTGAACCATTTTAAGCATTGTGTGTTTGTTAAGCCAACCCAAGATCAAGTCATGTTCGATCGAAGTCCGGATTGCCCTGTTGAATTCTGTCGTTGTCTCTGTTGTGCCCAACGAAGATTGATGTCTAGCCCCAAGAGATTTTCCGATTGTAGGGCTCCAATAGACTTTTGATGTCGAGATACCAAAGGGTTGCTGATTGTAAAGCCCCTAGAATGCGTTTGATGCCAAACTTTGAGTGACTTGCGTATCCCCAAGATAAATCAGCTTTTGGCCCATTTGAATAAATTGCCTTTTGTCGATGTGAGCAAGCCCCAAGCTTCGAGAGATTGCTAAGCCCCAAATGCCATATACTTGTTGTTTGCGAGCTTCAAGACGGTGGAATGTGAAGTCCTTTCGATGTAAAGCCCCAAATTATCTTGGAATCGGCTCGGCATTATATTGAGAGCGGATGATGGAGATCTCCTTCTTACTCTTACTGGGGAGATGAATGGCCTCATTGTGGTCGGTACCCAAATGGCGGAGGGCTTATGTTAAAAGATGCAGTAATGCCTTGTGGTGTTGTCGAGGTCGTGGATGATAAGGTTTTGGTGTGAAAAGTCCCCAAATGGGTATGCTTGCTTGAGTCTTCTTGAGTTGAACTAAAGACGGATCTTCCGATGCAACTAGTGCTTAAGGCGTGAGAGTCACACTTTTTGCTTTTGATCTTGGAGAAGGGGGTGCTGAATTGCAGAAACATTGGGATTGGCCATAGCATTTCCCGCTATAACCCTGTTTTGATAGAGTTTAGCATATTGAATCTTTTTCCTTTTCTCTAAGACTTTCTTCATAACCTCGTCGTAAGTCACAACATAAGAATCATCAAATTCATTCATAACATCGGAGCCCTCCTTTCAAACCAGAAGACCTTTGACGTGAAGTACTAAGAGACCCTTGAAGCTTGATCGCTTTCATGAAGCCGTAAGACTACTCCCAAATTGCATTGCTCGGGTATCATCCCAAAAAGATTGTCAATTGCGAAGCCCCAATATTGCCCTTTGCTTGGATTACTGTAATGCCGTAGCCCAAAGATTATAGATTGCAAAGCCCCTTGAGGCATTCAGTGCCAAACTAATTGAGGAATCTTCCAATGTTGCATATGACCTTGCTAGGGCCATTGTTGGGAGGTGAAGTGAATTGCTTCTTGCCAAGGGAGACTTTCAAACTTGAGTGTAGCCCCTAGAGTGCCACCATTGATTATAAGTGGAGAAAGAAAGGCCCATTCTTGATTGGGGGAACAGGCACAAGCACACATGACATGAAGGCCCTTTGACATTCCTTTTGAGAGACTTTGAGGATAGTCACACATCTTTCTTGAGCGTAGCCCATAGGGCTCATTAACTGTCAAACGTAGTAAAAGAAGTTCTCGTTCTTGAGTCACATAGCCCCTAGGGTGTCATCATTTTTAGAGCAAGAGACTCGTCCTCGTGTGGTGGAACAAGCATAAGAGGACATGGCAAGAGCTACTCCATTTCTCGGGAAGCCTTTCAACATACTGTAGGGGTACATGCTTGGAGAAGCTTGAAAACTGAGTCACACGTTGTTGCCATTTGCTGCCCAAACCAATTGACTCACTGGGGACTTTTTGTGCAACCTCGTACCCCTCAATGATGGGATCATTCTCGGATGGATCTTGGTTACCATGGGGCTTCTTTCACATGAACCCAAAAATGAACATTGTCGGAGAAAACTCTTACCAAACAACCTTTGATTGTGGCATGCCTTATCGAGCCCTTTGTAATTCCGGAGTTGACTCGGCGGGGAATTGACTTGATGAGGAGAGTCAATGTAGAACTTGTCTTCTTTAGAGGCCGGGGATCTCCATTTCTCTTTCCCTTCTCTCTCCACTCTCTCATTTTTTTATGATGCACCCTGTTTTTTGCCTAGACCGCCTTTTCGGGTTTTCAATCTAGTGGGTATCTCTTTTGCGTCTTCATTTTGACTCGATTAATGAGGAAGTGTGCATTGACTCTAGCTGAGGAGATAAGACATGTGATTTTGCGATGGAGACCTTTTGTCACTAATGATGAGTGACATTGACTTGACTAGGGAAGTGGTCCCTAGTATTGACTTCATGTATTTATATTTTTTTTTGAATGACTCACAAAGGCAAGTAATTCATTAAGAGAGAAGAGAAAGAAAACCCCAATTTGATTGCAAGAAACCGGGAGCGTAGCTAAAAGAGAAGAAGCCCCTAGACTTGACAAGGAACGGAAAGCGATTCCAAATCTAAGAAAGTTGTTCAATCTTGAGGTGATTAATTCATTGGAAAATGACTCGTACAAAGATGTCTTGACAAGTTCGAGATGAAGGCCAATCACCATAACGCACTAGGGCTAAACATATCTTCTTTCTTGGAAGAGACCGGACCCGCAGGTTGCCTACGTTCCTCCAGTGTAGAGGCTCAGGTCACCATAGTTCTTGTGAAGGAATTGTTGCTTCGTCGTGATGGTTGTCGATGTAGGTTCATCCTTTATTGGTGGATGATGATGTTGTTGTGAACTTCTTTGATTGAGGGGCATTTTTTTTTTTTTATGCTCTAACTTTTACCTAGGTTGTTTTGAAGAGTCAACCTAGCGAGGTTTTTTTTTTTTTTTTTTTTTTTAAATCCCCCTTTGAAAACTTTACTTAATGTTGCTCCACCTTGTTTTGCTTCTTGCCTTTTTCGTTGATGTTGTGGCCTTCGTCACGATGTTTATCCCCTAGGCGTTCAAGTGATGGCCTTTGTTCTAAAACTTGTTTAGACATCTTTTCATCATTTTGCCAAGAATTAAATTGAACAGCTTGGAAGAGTGTATGAGGACAAGAACGACTTTTATTTGATAAGACCGACTCAAACTTTGACATTAATGAGAAGTAAGAAAACTTAATGCACACAAAAGAGGACTTTTGACTCTTTTTTTTATTCCTATTACTAGGTAGAGAAAGAGAAACGGAGATTGCTGTCGTCATCCTTGTCGTTGTAATCCTCCTTGTAGCATGATCTCTTGTTGAAGCCCCATTTTAAAACCAAGCCTCTTCTTTGATGAGTTGCTCTTCACCCACGGTAAATTCACCATTGTCGGTCAAATCTTGGATGATGTTACGGAGGACAAAGCATTACTCGGTAAGATGGCCACTATGTTGGTGGTAGTTGCACCCTTCATCATATGCATGATTTTTACGTATCTTCTTCATCTTGTACCTTTCCAAAGTCTTAACCTTTCCCTTTGCTACCAAGGATTCAAATGCTTCGGCTCGAGTTACTCCTAGGAGAGGAGTGAAAATTCGGTTGTTGGCGGCACCTTTTTTACTTTTGAGGGACGAACAACTTGAGCATGTTTTACTGTTGACCTTTGCCTTGTTATCGGTGAACTCTTGCAGACGGGCTTTGAGTTCGGAAACCTCTTCCTCATGAATTCTTCTCTCGAGATCAAAACGGGCTTGTCATAAATCATCCTTACGGCGGGCATCCTCGACAAGTCTATCCATTTGTTCCCCCATGGCTCTTATTATGTTGAAAAGCCTTTCGTTGGACACGGAAATGTTCTCTCCCTTGTTGTTGTTGCCGTTTGAAGCCATTTGACCTATTGGAAGAACACAGTTGATCTTAGGATGGCCCCAAAAACATTTTTAAAAAAAAATAAGTTAACCCACAAACAGGAAAAGACTCAACCACATAAGGGAAAATGATTTTTTTTTTAATTTATTTATTTACAAAAGTCGGAAGGAGGTAGTCCTTTTTGGGGTTTCTAAAAAAATAGTGGAATCGTCACACTAGTATATAGACCTTCTCGCGGTCCCATATACTCATCGGATTTCACCATGCTTGTGATACCTACATGTGACGGGATTAAACTAAATTAATGTCATAAGGCATACATGCGGGGACGAAATTTTATTTCGTCCATAATAACCACTTGGGGACGGAGTTTTATTTCGTCCATAATAACCACTTGTTTCTTTTGGAAACGGCATGTATGATTTGATGACATTAGTTTAGGGAAATCTCGACACATGAAAACCGACTTGGTCACGGAGTGTTAGACCCTAACTAGAATTGTGTTGGCTTTTGCTCGGCTAAAGAGAGGCTTAAGGTCACCCCCGGCATGTAGTCATGAACTACGCCACGGGCTGAGGTTTACCGCTTCGAGAGAGTCAAGGTCGGGTGGAGCTTGAAACTCTCTAGGACGGGCCTCGACGGGTTTGGGGTTATGAACTTTGTGCGACTCGATTGTGAGCAATTCATAAGAATATGTGCATGTAGTGTGAGGTCAAGCCAAGTGACAAAACATTTTTTTTTTAAACAAAAGAAAAAAAAAAAATAAGCACATAATTTACAACTTTCGAATCACCCGTGTGACCAATAAAATAAACAGAAAGTAAAAGAAGTTATGTGCAGGCCTGGTGCCCACACACTGTCAAAACTGTTCTGTTTCTGTGCATTGTTCTGTTCTGGGAATGCGCCCAGAAGCGCGCGCATTGGGCAGTGGCTGTGGGAGGCGCGCGCCTCCGAGCGAGAGAGGCCGAGGCGCCCGATTCTGGGAAGTACCTGCAAATCAGTGGGTTCAAGGGATTGCCTTGACCCTAAATAAAAATTCTTTCCCCTGAAAAAACTTGTTAGCACAGAAACATGGAATGGAAGGACAAGAAGAAAGGCGGGCGATTATGGTAATTGGGGTCGGACACGCACGCTTTAGGCCAAGAAGGCCAGAGGCGCGCGTTTCCAAACCTTTTTACCAGAATGCCCAGAAAACAGAATAAAGAAGACCAAAAGATGAAAACGCAAGTTTAACCCTCTAAATTATCCCCAGCGGAGTCGCCACTGTAGATACCCCGGGAGATCCGACTACTTGGCTAGAGCGGTGAATTATCCTAGGATGTCTAACTGATTTTAGATTGTAGAGTCGCCACCTATGTTATTGGGGAAACTGTCACGACCCGAAAACACGTCTCTATTTTATTAATAAATAAATAATTAATTATTTATTTATTTATTTGACTATTTATTTATGTGCGCATTTTATATCTCATAATATTAATTTGTGTCTAGCATTATTTGGTTGATATTGTGTTAAGTGAGAAGTAGGGAATTATTAGGAAGAAGGGTTACTTGGGTTTAATTGCTCTAGTTAGAAGAGGAGGGGCCGAGGTGTAACTTTTGAAATGATTTTAACTACTTTCCCCCCTTCTCCCTCACTCTCTTCCTCACCCTACTCTCATCTCCCTGCAAATCTCTCTCTCTCTTCCAAAGAAAGGTAAAATCTTCCTCTCCCTATTTTCTCCATTTTAGTCATCTTCCTCTCATCTTTTCTTAGTGCTCATTTTATGAAATGTGTTTAGATCGTCGATAGGATCGTGTAGAGCCAAAAATATCTGAATTCCGTCTCATTCCGTAAAATTCAAGTAAGTTTCTTTTCCCCCATTTATGCTAAAAATGTTCATCTTTAACTCCATTAATGCTCTAGTTGATATTTATGGCTTCTTTGGTTGATTTGGAATTTACTTGTAATTTACCCATTTTTGTGAAATTTGGGTGTTTGATTCATCTCTTGGTTTGGGTTATCTAATAGATGTCATATGAGTTATTTTAGACTTATAAGTTGTTCTAGTACCTTATTATACTTGTTGGATGTGTTAGATTTTGGTTTGGTTTTAGTTTGGGTTGATTTTTGAAGGAAACCCAGAATTTTGGCCGGATTTGGTCCCTCCGGGCAAGGAGGCGCGCGCACCCTTTGGGAGGCGGCGTGCGCACCTTTATTCCCTTTTGAAACTCGACCTTCTGATCAAAGGAGGCGCGCGCACCTTTTCAAGGGAGGCGTGCGCACCCATTTCTTTTCAGAAATTATACCTTCTTTTGTTGTGAGGCGCGTGTACCATTTTCTTGAGGGCGTGCGCATCCTTTGGGTAGGGCGCGCGTATCCCTTGGCGCGAGGCGCGCGCACCCCCTTCCCCTGTGTTGTTATTTTATCCAAATCCTTCGGAGTTCATAATTTTCTCATCCGGACTCCGTTTTAGACGCGTAAACTATCGTTTTAAAGATCTCCTTGAGTACTATTCTAATTAACTTAAGTTAACATCGTGGAACATCTTATGGTTCGGAATTGGTTCCTTTGTGAACAAATGTAATGTGGAAATTGATCAATTATTGTTGGGAGTGTTGGAACACTTGTATGACGTGTTGTTGGTTTAATTCATCTTTTATGGTGGTTAATTGATATGGTTCCCTACTTTGGAATCATTAGTTGTTTATTTAAGCTAGTATTTATTACTTAGCATTATTTGAAAGTCCAGCTGGTTACTTGTGTTCAAGTCAGGCAATGGATAATGCTATAATGGCACAAGCCAAGTCCAGTATAGCGTCTCCCATTGGTCCTTATTTCCTCATCCAGATTGGCCTTGGTTGGGATGAGCTAGCTCCTTTTGTGAGTATTCTAGCTAGTCGTTTTGGGTATGACTTTGTGTCATTTCCCTTGTCCTTTGTGACATGTTACTATTGGTTATGGTTCCGGTACCGAGGTTTTCTCTTCAGCTTTTATGCTACTATGAAGATGTTGATTGATTGATTGTTGAAGCTGCGCAGCGATCCTTTATTTGGTTCTATCAGTTGGGAAACCTTGGCTAATATCCTTTGTTATTTGTTTATTTCCGCTGCTATCTGTTAACTGCTAATTGCTATGTACTATATGTGATTTATTATTGCTTATTGCATCATAGCATGTCATGTAGTTGCATTAGTAACTTATTGAGATTTATCTCACCCCCTTTATTTTATCTTTGTTTTTCCTTAACCCCCCCCCCCAAGAGGAAAGGATTAGTACTCGCTGATCACTAGAAGGACGTCGAGTGTGGAAGTAGCTTTTGGGAAGGTTGTTTCGGTTTGCATTATTTAAATGTATAACCTTTGGGATAGTGTCACCAAACATTGACGTCATTAAGAATTGTGTATTTTGTATTTTTGGGTATAAGCTTGTGGAGCTTATGCTAGTTGTATTTTGTTGTTGTCAAGCTTGGATTTATAAAACTTGTGCTATCATCTTTTGGCATAAAATGGAATTTTTATCTTCAGTATTTTGGTAATTGTGTGTTAAGTCGACGTCCAGTTCGCGTGCTCTTGGCCCGCGGGGTCGGGGTCGCGACAGTTGGTATCAGAGCTACGGTTTAGCTCTAAGTTTAAGTATATGTGGACTAGTATGACCTAGGAGGGTAGTCGTGTTCGGAGTGAGTAACGGTTGTTGTTTTATGCAGGCACTTATTCGAAATGGTTAGAAGAAGAAGTGGTGAAGGTAACGCCAGAACTTCAAATCAGAATGAAACAAGAGATGAAGCCCGTGCAATGTTTCAGGGTATGTTTGAGGCGGCCATGAAGGCTATTCATGACCAAGGGCCGAGAGTAGAGCAAGCACCACCACCCCGATACGGTTTGGAGCAATTCTTGAAACTGAAACCGGCGGAGTATAATGGGGAACCCGATGTGAAGAAGGCCGAGTTATGGATAGAATCAATGGAGAAAATTTACGATGTCTTTGGTTGCACTGGTGAGGATAAGGTCCGATTTGAGGCCTATAAGCTTGTGGGTACCGCCGAACATTGGTGGAAAGGGATTAATGCAAGTTGGGACGAGACTAATACACCGTATGCGTGGGAATTGTTTGTGTGGAAATTCAAAGAGCATTTTATTCCGGTAGTTGATCAGAACCGGAAGGAGATCGAGCTTCTCAATTTGGATCAAGGCTGGTTGTCTGTGGCTCAGTACTCGGCTAAGTTCACAGAATTAGCCAGGTACTGTGAATATCTTGTGAGGACGGAGGAGCAGAAAGCAATGAGGTTCATCCGAGGTTTGAAGACATCTATCCGGACTCAGCTTATAGCTTAGAGGATTCTGACATTCCAGGATGCCGTGGATCGTGGATACCTAATCGAGCAAGACATCGGGGAACATAAGAGGAAGACCGAGGTTGCGAACACGGGTAAGCAATGAAGTCATACCAAATCTCAACCACATCAGCGTTTAGATAACCGAGGTAATTCGGGAGGACCATCTCAGTTTAAAGGACAACCCGCACCAAGGAATCCGGGTACTACTCCGGGGAACCAAAATAGGAGGCTTTGCACCTATTGTCAGAGGGAAGGCCATTCAGAGGACCGGTGTTGGAAGAAACAGGGTGTTGGGTTTCGTAGTAACATGCGCAGCGGAATTAAGCATTTAAAATTTAATGAAACCCAAAGCCCATAGATCCATTCATATGATTAAGTCAAATACAACATAATGAATACTAGAATACTAACCCTTGACGCCTTTGATTTTGCAACCTTGAATTCGATGGAGGCTTGAAATCTTGATCATGAACAAAGCAAGAATCACGAACTATGAAGATGATAAGTTTCACCCTCTAGCGGTATCCACACCACGAACGAATATCAAGAACACTTGATCTTGGTTGCTAGACCAAATTATGAAACACGCTTTCACAATTGTAAGAACTATATGGAATTATGAATATTCTTGTTCTTCACTTTTTGGGATCTTAGAACAAGAAAATAACCTCTCAAAACCTTATGGAGGCACTCATAATCATCTGTCTAATGGCTGCTGAAAGGATCCTTTTATAGGTCCTAATCCTTAACCCTTAAGGACTTAGGAAACCTAAATCCCGTCACCAAATTAGGCAACAAAGAATTCTGGCCGACTTGACTGGCACGGTTGTGCCCTACAAACTGGCACGGTCGTGCCATCAGGTCCGCATGATTCCCCCATATCGACCATTTTTGGCACGGTCGTGCTTGTCTTCTTGGCACGGTCGTGCCAAACATGCCGACAGGTTTTGCCTTGGTTTGGATTTATGGCACGGCCGTGCCATTTTAAGGCGCACGACCGTGCCAGAGCCAAAATCTGACATTCTTCCATAATTCCCATTTAGTCCTTTACGATTCGTTCTATTTGTGTGTGACCCTCTAGGATTACACTAAGTTGGCAATGAGTTCAAACATGAACCCATAAGATATGATTAGGTTCTAGCAAACCGTCATACCTACCCAAATAGTGTAACTAGATACAAGTTCGCATTCTTTTTAGAACATGTCATAATCCCTTTGTCCACGATGTCTTTGAACACAAGTCATGGTCAACAAGTCAACTTGTTTTGTTCAAAACTTTTCTCGATCCCGAATATGTTGATAATCCAAATGACATTGATCCAATCAATCCATTTGGGTTTGGCCAAACATTTCACCAACATCATTCCTTCGAGGGGCCCAAGCTTGACATCTCTCCGAAGAGGGACAAATCCATTTGGCTTATTATTCTTCCCTACGTGAATCCAATCATGCCAATCATACCCTTTATAACTACCGTGTTAAGGCAGCGTTTGAATATGTCAAACATAATGTTCATCAAGTGGAAGACTATAATAACTTCATGTCTAAGGATTCAAATGACATAACTAATATGAGATTTATATATGACATCGACCATGACATAAATCTCATACCGCGGGTCATGTCCAGTACCTTGTTCCAAACAAGTACCCATAAATCTAACATGATCATCCCATGATCATTTAGCCTTTATACTAGTGCTTAACAAGCTCTAGGGACGGAGATTATTATAAGCAAACACGAGCCATAATAATAATCCTATTATCTCTTTATTATCATGATAACTTACAACGTTCAACAAACGTGCCTAGGGCACCAACACCAACACAGGGTAAGTGTACCAATTGTGGTCAGTTGGGGCATTTTGTAAAAGATTGCCCGAGGTTCAAAGGCCAACCATCAGGGTCAGGAGCTGGTTCTTCTCAGGGCCAGAAAATAGATGCTGCGGGAAAGCCCAAGGTTCAAGGAAGGGTATTTTCCATGAATCAACAACAAGCTACCGATGATCCTTCCGTTATTGGAGGTATTGTTTCTGTGTCTAATGTGGGCGCTCGTGCGTTAGTAGATCCAGGATCATCGCATTCTTACATATCTATGCAATTTGCTTCTCTGCTAAATGCTACATTTGAGTCTTTACCTTATGTGCTAGAGGTGTCGACCCCTATAGGAGAATGTTTGGTGACTGATAGAGTATTTCGTGCTTGTGATGTGCTTATATGTGGTCGTGTCTTGTGTGCGGACTTGGTAGTCCTTCCAATTCAAGACTTTGATGTTATTTTGGGTATGGATTGGTTGAGTAAGTTTCATGCTTCTGTTGATTGTTGTAATAAAGTTGTTACTTTTTCTATTCCCAATGTGCCTAAGTTTGTTTTTGAGGCTAGTCCTTTGAGTAGAAAAATTCGTTTAATTTCTTATGTGAAAGCGAGAAAATTATTACATCGTGGTTGTGAGGGTTACTTGGCTAGTGTGCTTGATACCAAGAAAGAATCACCCGGTTTGGAAAGTGTTCGGGTAGTTAGAGAATTTCCTGATGTTTTCTCTTCTGAGTACGATATGCCGCCCGATCGAGAGATAGAGTTCTGTATAGATATTCTACCAGGTACAGCTCCGATCTCGAAAGCACCTTATAGAATGGCCCCGACAGAGTTGAAAGAATTGAAGGTTCAGTTGCAGGAGTTGCTTGATAGAGGGTTTATTCGACCTAGTGTTTCCCCGTGGGGAGCACCGGTTTTGTTTGCTAGAAAGAAAGACGGTTCGTTGAGGTTGTGTATTGATTACCGAAAGTTGAATCAGGTAACGGTGAAGAACAAATATCCTCTACCGCATATTGATGATTTATTCGATCAACTTCAAGGGTCGGTAGTATTTTCTAAACTTGATTTGAGGAGTGGGTACCATCAACTGAAGATTCGATCGGATGATATTCCGAAGACTGCTTTTTGCACTCGTTATGGTCATTATGAATTCTTGGTTATGCCGTTTGGGTTGACTAATGCACCGGCCGTGTTTATGGATTTGATGAACCGAATCTTCCATCCTTATCTTGACTCGTTTGTAGTGGTTTTCATCGATGATATTCTTGTCTATTCTAAATCTCAAGAGGAACACGAGCAACATCTGAGGATAGTTTTATCAGTTCTTGCAAAGGAGCAGTTGTTCGCGAAGTTTAGTAAGTGTGAATTTTGGCTCGAGAAAGTTTCATTTCTGGGGCATGTTATTTCTAAAGATGGGATTTCTGTGGATCCTTCGAAGATAGAAGCTATTGTTGATTGGAAGAGACCCGAGACAGTGACTGAGATCAAAAGTTTTCTGGGGTTAGCCGGATATTACAGGAGGTTTATAGAAGGGTTTTCACGGATTGCTACACCGATGACTCAGTTGACCCGAAAGAATGTTCCGTTTGTGTGGACTGAAAAATGTAATAACAGTTTTGAGGAATTGAAGAAGAGGTTGACTACTGCACCGATTCTTGCATTACCGAATGTGAACGACGACATTTATAGTGATGCATCGAAGGAAGGCTTGGGTTGTGTGTTAATGCAGAATGGGAAAGTGATCGCGTATGCTTCGAGGAAATTGAGTCCGAGTGAACAGAATTATCCTACTCACGATATGGAATTGGCAGCTATCGTATTTGCTCTTCAGAAGTGGAAGCACTACCTTTACGGAGCGAAATTTGAGATTTTCACGGATCACAAGAGTTTGAAGTATCTTTTCTCTCAGAAGGAACTTAATAACCGACAACGTCGATGGATGGAACTTTTGAAGGACTATGATTGTAAGATATCCTATCATCCCGGGAAAGCAAATGTTGTAGCCGATGCGATTAGTAGAAAATCTTATGTGGCTTCGATGATGGTTCGAGAGTGGAAAATGCTTGAGGATGTTCGAGATTGGTGTCCTCGTGAATCGAGACATGGGGCTATTTTTGCGAATATTAGGGTATCTCCGACCCTAATTCAAAGAATAAAGGAAGCTCAGAAAGAAGATCCCGAGTTAGTGAAAATAATGGGTAAAATGAAAGAGAAGAACTTCGAGGATTTTTCTATCAGTCCGGTTGGAGTATTGACTTTTCGTGGACGGTTGTGTGTACCCGACGTTGATGGAATAAAGAGGCAAGTTTTAGATGAGGGTCATAAATCGAGATATACTATTCATCCGGGTAGTACGAAGATGTACCAAGACCTGAAACAACAATTTTGGTGGAACAACATGAAGAGAGAAATAGCTGAGTATGTATCGAAGTGTTTAACTTGTCAGCAGGTCAAAGCCGAACATCAGAGACCCGCAGGACTACTTCATCCATTAGAGATTCCGTAGTGGAAATGGGAACATGTGACTATGGATTTTGTTACGGGGCTACCTCGTACCCGTAGGAAGTTTGACAGTGTTTGGGTAATCGTGGATAGATTGACCAAGACTGCCCATTTCTTACCGATTGATATTAGATACTCGATGGAGAAACTTGCGACCCTTTATATAAATGAGATTGTGAGATTGCATGGGGTTCTGGTTAGAATTGTGTCGGATCGTGATCCGAGGTTTACTTCTAGATTCTGGAAAGTGTTACAGGAAGCTTTGGGTACCGATTTGAGATTTAGTACAGCTTTTCACCCTCAGACTGACGGTCAATCCGAGAGGACTATTCAGATTTTAGAGGATATGTTGCGAGCTTGTTCGATGGACTTTTCTGATTCTTGGGATGTTCATTTACCTCTAGTGGAGTTTTCTTATAATAACAGTTATCAGGCTAGTATCGAGATGGCTCCTTACGAGGCTTTATATGGGAGAAAGTGTAGATCGCCTATCTGTTGGGATGAAATCGGGGAAGCGAAGATATGGGGTATCGATTTGGTTCAGAATTCAGTTGAGAAAGTCAAAGTTATTCGGGATCGATTGAAGACAGCCCAAAGCCGACATAAGAGTTATGCGGATCACCGAAGACGTGATCTTAATTTTCAGACCGGAGACCTTGTGTTCTTGAAGGTATCTCCGAAGGTGGGTATTCGAAGGTTTGGGAAGAAAGGTAAATTGGCTCCGAGGTTTATAGGGTCGTTTGAGATTTTGGAAAAAGTGGGACTTCTTGCGTATCGACTTGCGTTACCGTCTACTCTAGACCGGTTGCACAACGTCTTTCATGTTTCTATGCTTCGGAAGTATTTGCATTACCCATCTCATGTGTTATCGAGGGTACCCGAGGATATAGACCCTGGCATGTCATATGAGGAACGACCGGTTCGGATTCTAGATACTAAAGCCCAAGAATTGAGGAATAAGAGCATAACTTTGGTTAGGGTTCTATGGAGGAATCACAATGTCGAAGAGTCGACGTGGGAGCTTCGAGAAGAAATGGAACGGAAATATCCGTGGCTTTTAATTCGAGTAAGTATCTTTAAAATTCGGGACTAATTTTCTTTTAAGGTGGAGTGAATGTCACGACCCGAAAACCCGTCTCTATTTTATTAATAAATAATTAATTATTTATTTATTTATTTGACTATTTATTTATGTGCGCATTTTATATCTCATAATATTAATTTGTGTCTAGCATTATTTGGTTGATATTGTGTTAAGTGGCAAGTAGGGAATTATTAGGAAGAAGGGTTACTTGGGTTTAATTGCTCTAGTTAGAAGAGGAGGGGACGAGGTGTAACTTTTGAAATGATTTTAACTACTTTCCCCCCTTCTCCCTCACCCTATTCTCATCTCCCTGCAAATCTCTCTCTTTCTTCCAAGGAAAGGTAAAATCTTCCTCTCCCTATTTTCTCCATTTTAGTCATCTTCCTCTCATCTTTTCTTAGTGCTCATTTTATGAAATGTGTTTAGATCGTCGATAGGATTGTGTAGAGCCAAAAATATTTGAATTCCATCTCATTCCGTAAAATTCAAGTAAGTTGTTTTTCCCCCATTTATGCTAAAAATGTTCATCTTTAACTCCATTGATGCTCTAGTTGATATTTATGGCTTCTTTGGTTGATTTGGAATTTACTTGTAATTTACCCATTTTTGTGAAATTTGGGTGTTTGATTCATCTCTTGGTTTGGGTTATCTAATAGATGTCATATGAGTTATTTTAGACTTATAAGTTGTTCTAGTACCTTATTATACTTGTTGGATGTGTTAGATTTTGGTTTGGTTTTAGTTTGGGTTGATTTTTGAAGGAAACCCAGAATTTTGGCCGGATTTGGTCCCTCCGGGCAAGGAGGCGCGCGCACCCTTTGGGAGGCGGCGTGCGCACCCTTATTCCCTTTTGAAACTCGACCTTCTGATCAAAGGAGGCGCGCGCACCTTTTCAAGGGAGGCGTGCGCACCCATTTCTTTTCAGAAATTATACCTTCTTTTGTTGTGAGGCGCGTGTACCATTTTCTTGAGGGCGTGCGCATCCTTTGGGTATGGCGCGCGCATCCCTTGGCGCGAGGCGCGCGCACCCCCTTCCCCTGTGTTGTTATTTTATCCAAATCCTCCGGAGTTCATAATTTTCTCATCCGGACTCCGTTTTAGACGCGTAAACTATCGTTTTAAAGATCTCCTAGAGTACTATTCTAATTAACTTAAGTTAACATCGTGGAACATCTTATGGTTCGGAATTGGTTCCTTTGTGAACAAATGTAATGTGGAAATTGATCAATTATTGTTGGGAGAGTTGGAACACTTGTATGATGTGTTGTTGGTTTAATTCATCTTTTATGGTGGTTAATTGATATGGTTCCCTACTTTGGAATCATTAGTTGTTTATTTAGGCTAGTATTTATTACTTAGCATTATTTGAAAGTCCAGCTGGTTACTTGTGTTCGAATCAGGCAATGGATAATGCTATAATGGCACAAGCCAAGTCCAGTATAGCGTCTCCCATTGGTCCTTATTTCCTCATCCAGATTGGCCTTGGTTGGGATGAGCTAGCTCCTTTTGTGAGAATTCTAGCTAGTCGTTTTGGGTATGACTTTGTGTCATTTCCCTTGTCCTTTGTGACATGTTACTATTGGTTATGGTTCCGGTACCGGGTTTTCTCTTCAGCTTTTATGCTACTATGAAGATGTTGATTGGTTGATTGTTGAAGCTGCGCAGCGATCCTTTATTTGGTTCTATCAGTTGGGAAACCTTGGCTAATATCCTTTGTTATTTGTTTATTTCCGCTGCTATCTGTTAACTGCTAATTGCTATGTACTATATGTGATTTATTTTTGCTTATTGCATCATAGCATGTCATGTAGTTGCATTAGTAACTTATTGAGATTTATCTCACCCCCTTTCTTTTATCTTTGTTTTTCCTTAACCCCCCCAGGAGGAAAGGATTAGTACTCGCTGATCACGAGAAGGACGTCGAGTGTGGAAGTAGCTTTTGGGAAGGTTGTTTCGGTTTGCATTATTTAAATGTATAACCTTTGGGATAGTGTCACCAAACATTGACGTCATTAAGAATTGTGTATTTTTTATTTTTGGGTATAAGCTTGTGGAGCTTATGCTAGTTGTATTTTGTTGTTGTCAAGCTTGGATTTATATAACTTGTACTATCATCTTTTGGCATAAAATGGAATTTTTATCTTCAGTATTTTGGTAATTGTGTGTTAAGTCGATGTCCAGTTCGCGTGCTCTTGGCCCGCGGGGTCGGGGTCGCGACAGAAACATAAGAAAAACCTTAAGAAATAGCCTATTTTAATATTACGAAACTATAGATTCGGGAAGAGAAGGGTTCGGGGGTTAGGTGACGGAGTGGGAAGTACTTAAACACCCACTCCGCCCCGCTTACGCAGGTCTTGCTACTATTGGTGTTCTAATGCTAAATGTCCTTATTTTAATATGAGAAAAGTGCTAAAAATTATAATGTAAAGAAAAGGGGAATTACAAAAGAGAAATAAGAAGAAACTTGTTTTATTGATTAATTTATGCTAAAGATTACATTAAGAGAAGAATAGTAAATTGAAGTAAAGATTGAAATGTAAGGATATGACCTTAACCAACTTTAATGTAGTAAAGTGGTCATTTGGCCATGTCCCATTGATGGGGATTGCATACATTGACTAAGACAAGTAAAATAAAAGAAGAAGAATAAAGTACCTTTAGAAAGGAAGAACTTCAAACTTGAACTTGGAGATGGAGTTGTTGTAAAGAAATTGTTGTGTAGAAATTTGTGTAGAGTTTTGTTGCTAAAACTCTTGTTGGGAGAATTTGTGTATAGTAAAAGTGTAGAGAAAGTTGAAGTCCTTTTCTAAGGTAGAAATGAGGGGTTTAAATAGGTAGAAAAGAGAGGAAAATATGGCTTTTCAACCAATAAGAAAATAAATAAATAATAAATAGTAAAGAGAAAATCAAATAATAAATAAAAGAATATTTTGTTTTTAAAGCAATGGCTAGAATAATGGGATTGGAGGTTACAAAACTTTGAGGTAAAAAGGAGTGTTTGTGATCAAGAAAAAGGAGGGAAATAAGGTGCAATCCGTTACTGCCATAATGGGAGGCGCGCGAGTCCGCCTTTAGGGGCGAGAGGCGCGCGCAGCCCACAAGCAGTGCCGGAGGCGCCCGGCGGTTGAAATGACAGAATGTCAGAATGACCCTAAAAGTTAATTATGTTATGAAGTTTAGTCCAAAACTAACGGAATCAGTTAGAAACTTAACCGAAGTAACAGAAATTAACAAAAATAAGTTAAATAAAAATACTATGTATGCAATCGGGGTGAGAGGTCCAAGGCGGGGTGTCTACACAAACGCAAGGAGATGAGTCTTGAAGACTTGGTGATTCGGATTCAGATTGAGGAGAATAACCGCAAGGCTGAAGAGAAGTCTGCCAAGGGAAAGGTGGAGGCTAAGGTCCATCTTGCTGAGTCAAGCACCAACAACTGGAAGCGAAAGCCCTCTGGAGATGCCAAGAATGGTTCTGGGAAGAAGTTTAAAGGTGCTTGCTATAACTGTGGAAAATCCGGTCACGTGTCCAAGGAAAGTCGTCATCCAAGGAATGAAGACCTAAGGGCTAACAGGAATCAAGCCAATGTCGTTGATGACATGGATCTTGATCTTGCTGCTGTGGTGTTTGAAGCCAACGTGGCAAAGTTGGACGACAACCCGAGAGAGTGGTGGATAGACACTGGAGCTACCCGCCACATATGTGCTGGCAAAGAGAGCTTCTCATCCTATACTCCTATCAACGGACGTAAGCTCTATATGGGAAACTCCGCTACTTTCGATGTCGTTGGACTTGGAAAAGTTGTGCTGAAGATGACCTCAGGCAAGGAGCTGACGCTAGTGGATGTGCTGCATGTTCCAGACATTCACAAGGATTTAGTTTCAGGCTCGTTATTGAGTAAGGCTGGCTTTAGGTTAGTCTTTGAATCTGACAAGTTTTTTTTTTTTTTACCAAGAATGGTCTTTTTATTGGAAAAGGTTACCTTGATAAAGGCCTTTTCAAAATGAATGTAATGAATGTTTACCGCCCAGATGCGAAGAATAAAAGTGTTTCTTATGTTTACTTGTTGGATAGTCCTGATTTATGGCATGGTAGATTAGGACACGTAAATTTTAACACAATTAAGAAGTTAGTGAATAAAAAATCTTTACCAATACCTAAATTCGATTCAACTGACAAGTGTGAAATTTGCGTAGAAGCAAAAATGACTAAAGGATCATTTCACTCCGTAATAAGAAACACGAAACCTCTAGAATTAGTTCACACAGAAATTTGTGATCTAAGAATAGAGGGGAACCAGTTTCTCAAATAGAATATGTAAGGATAATTGGCAGTCTAATGTACTTAACTAATTGTACACGTCCAGACATTACATATTCAGTAAGCAAACTAAGCAGGTTCACAAGTAATCCCAGTGCGGATCACTGGAAGGCCCTAATGAGGGTATTGAGATATTTAAAGTATACATTGAAACATGAGATACTTTATAATAGATATCCAGCAGTATTAGAAGGATACTGTGATGCCAATTGGATATCTGACACGAAAGACTTAAAGTCTACAAGTGGATATGTATTCACAATAGGTGGAGGAGCGGTGTCATGGAAGTCTTCCAAACAAACATGTATAGCGCGATCTACGATGGAATCGGAGTTCATAGCTTTAGCAAAGCTGGTGGAAAAGCTGAGTGGCTAAATAATTTTTTGGAAGATATTCCTTGTTGGAATAAGCCTGTGCCTGCTGTTATGATACATTGTGATAGTCAATCAGCAATAGGAAGAGCACAGAGCAGTATGTATAATGGTAAGTCTAGACACATTCGTCGTAGACATTATACCGTTAGACAGTTGATCTCAAATGGCGTTATCACAATTGACTATGTGAAGTCAAAGGATAACTTAGCAGATCCGTTTACAAAAGGTATAAACAGAGATCAACTGTATAAGCTGTTAAGGGGAATGGGTTTAAAATCCACAACAAAATAACACATAGCGGACACTCAACCTTGAGAATTGGAGATCCCAAAACCTTGGTTCAATGAGATAACTAAGTTATGAGGTTTGGTTGAAACACTTGGAACCTGTTTCATACTCATTCCTTGAACATCCAAGTGTATGTACCTGCAACAGTGGTGAGGTTAAGTTGAAGAAACTTTTAATGATTCCTATACCTAAGTGGTGGAGTATTACAGGATACCCTTTATAGGAGATCACCTATCTAATGAGAAGTAATAAAGCCGCTTCTAATGAACACTTATGAAGAGATACGGTCCATGGCCAAAATGGACTCAACGTGAGAACAAATAGTGTTAGAGCTATTATTGTGTAAGTACTATTGTCTTGATATACATTATTGTAGACACCCCGCCTTGGACCGCTCACCCCGATTGCACACTTGATTTTGTGTTTCTCCCTCTTTTAAGTGTTTTCTGTTAGTTTCTGTTACTTTGGTTAAGTTCCAGACGGACTCCGTTAAGTTCGGGGACTAAACTGAATAACAGTTCTAACTTTCTAGTCCATTCTGTCAAAAATTGCTTTTCAGAGTCGCGCGCCTCCGCCTCTTGAGGCCAGACGCGCGCGCCTTCCGCCGCCTAGGTGGGATGCGCGCGCTTCTGGGGTGTGTCAGTTACAGATTCTGCCCAAGAATCTCTCCCTTGCTCATTATACATGATTTTGTCCGGGAAAGATTTCTTGGAGACTCCGTTTGGATCCAAAAACTCCCCTCTTTCAACTATAAAAGCCCCTCCAATCCATCATTGGAAGGGACCTTTTTCCTCACTTCTTTTCTAGACTTTTCCTTGGGACTTCTTTTAGACCTTTTTCAACTAAAGAACTTTGGACCTTAAGAAGTGTTCTCTTCAAGTATTCAACCTCTTCTTCAAAGCTTTTCAAGAGGTTCTCTTTGAAGGATACTATAGGTAAATGTCTTAAACTTTCTTCTTCTTCTTCTTCTTCTTCTTTTTCTTCTTCTTCAATCATATGTGCAATCACCCCAAAACCACTTGGGACATGACACCAATGGTCCTTTCATTACATTGAATTGGCCTAGGAGTCATCTCCCTACATTTTAAACTTTAAAACCCCTTTTTTTATCATCATTCAAATAGGAAGAACACATTTATATTTAAAGTGAATTATGAACAAACAAGACCGATTTTGCTCGGGCGAAATGGGTGTTTAAGTACTTCCCATTTCGTAACCTAACCCCCGAACCCCTCATCCCAAAGAATCTCTGTTTTCGTAAATCAAACTTAGGCTCATAAACATTAGGTTTTCTTACGTTCCTAAAAAACGTGGGTGGCGACTCTAAAACACAATTAGACATCCTAGGACGAGCTCACGCGCTCTAGCCTAAAGCCGTGGCCTCCGCCCCCGGGGTATCTACAGTGGCGACTCCGCTGGGGACTGCTTGAGGGTTAAACTTGTGTTTCTGTTCATAATTCTCTTTTTTGGGCATTCTGGAAATTGATATGGGAAGCGCGTGCCTCAGACCTTCATGGTCCAAAGCGCGCGCGTCCCGCGTCAAAATTCCAGAATCGCCCGCCTTCCATGTGTTCTTCCTATTCTTCCTATTATTTCGTGCTAACAAACATTGCAGGGGTTTCATCACACAATCAGGACCAGGGCAATCCCCTGAGTCTATAAGTTTCTGATAATCTGACAGGTTAGACCAGAAGCGGGCGCCTCCCAGATACAATGCGGCAGGCGCGCGCTTCCCACAACACCAGCCCGAGGCGCGCGCTTCTGGGCCAATATCCAGGGCAAGAACAGGTTTCAATGACTGAACAGAACAGTGGGGTGTGGGCACAGTTGCCTGCATCAGAACAGAATTGAACCCTTGGACTGTTTAACTTTGTGTTTATTTACCGGTCACACGGGTGATTCGGGAGTTGTAATTTACGTGATTATGTGTTTTTTTATCTTTTCTTTTCAAAAAAAAAAAAAAAAAATTGTCACGTGATAGACCTCACACTACATGCACATTACTCCTATAAATTGCTCACTATCGAGTCGCACAAGTCCAACCCCAAACCCGTCGAGGCCCGTCCTAGAAAGTTTCAAGCTCCACTCGACCTTGACTCTTTCGAAGCGGTAAACCTCAGCCCATGGCGTAGTTCATGACTACATGCCGGGGGTGACCTTTAAGCCTCTTTTTAGCCGAGCACAAACCACACAATTCTAGTTAGGGTCTAACACTCCGTGACCAAGTCGGTTTCCATGTACCGAGATTTCCCTAAACTAATGTTTTCAAATCATACATGCCAACTTGTTGAAACGGACGCAATAAAAATCCGTCCCCAAAAGTGTTATTTTGGACGAAAATAAAAAATTCGTCCCCGCATGTATGCTTTACTACATTAATTTAGTTTAATCCCGACACATGTAGGATTCACAAACGTGATGGAATCCGATGAGTATATGGGACCGCGAGATGTTCTATATACTAGTGTCACGATTCCATTATCTTCTTAGAAACCCCAAAAGGGACCCATTCCCTCCGACTTATAAAATAATAAAAAAAAGAGTCTTTTTATTATGTGGTTCGAATCGTGTCCCCAACTGTGTGTTCTCAACCTCTTCATGGACCGAAAGTGTGAACCGAGACTGATAAGGGCTACTTCTCCAATTATAGGTCCGATTGGTACTCTCCGCATCTACAGGAATTCATCCAACCGGCTTGTTCGTGAACCGATCACTTCTACAGCTTCTGCATCATCAATGGCCGGCGACTCCAGCACCAACAACGCCATGACTCTCGAGCAACTCTCTGCCATGGTCCAAACTCTTCAACAACAAGTCACCACTCTCCACAACGAGGCTCAAACCAAAGAAGCCTTGTGGCAAGCTCATGTCGACAGTCAAAGGGAGGCCCATGAGGCCGAGGTTGACCAATTGAAAGCCAAGCTCCTCAAGCTATCCAAGAACAAGGGGGTTAATGACAATGAGGAATCCGAGTGGACCGAGGGTTTGTTTGAAAGCCCATATGTCAGTGCCCGTACCAAAAAAGTGGGGGAGCCAAGCACCGACAACAACGACCCCAAAATGGTCGATTCCATCATGGCCTACATTGATCAGAAATTTGACGGCCTCAACATGGGAAAAGGCTCCAACACAAGCCTTTATCAGTCATCCATCCTCATGAGCACGATGGCCGCTCTCCCCGAAAAATTCAAGATGCCCGACATTAGCAAGTTTAAGGGCAACTCATGCCCGATGGCTCACATCGAGACTTACATTTGGGCTATGGTTCCGAAGAAGGTCTCCCCAAAAGTTATGGCTCAATGCTTTCCTCTCACCCTCGAGGGGGCGGCAAAGGATTGGTATGAAACTCTCCCTCTCACTGTCCGTCTTGATTGGGATGCCGCTATGCTTGCCTTCAAAAATCAATATCAAGGCAACACCACTCACCGGCCCACAAGGAAAGAGCTCGAGAACACCACCCAAAGAGACAACGAGTCGTTCATTGACTTCACAAGGAGATGGAATGACAAGCTCTCTGAAATTGTTGAGAGGCCAAACACAAAAGAGCAAATGGACATCTTTCTCAAGTGTCTCAAGATTGATCTCCGCACCCAGCTAAGTGGGGCTTGCTACTCCGACTTCTCCCAAATGTATGAGGTGGGGGTACGCATGGATGACTTGCTCAAGGAGATTAAGAAGGACACTCCTACCTATCGTTACAAGGCCGCCTCTAATTCAAACAAAGAGGCTTCTGTCAATGCCGTTACTACCGACAAGGGGAATTACAAGAAGGTCCCTCCACCACAAGGCAAGCGGTTCCAAAACGACCGCGTCTACACTCCTCTCAATGGCATGACCATCACCGAGGCCTATGAAGCTCTAAAGGCCAAGGGAAAAATCACACCTCTTCAAGGGTACAAGCAACCACAACCGCTCCGTCCCAATCATGCCCACCACAAATGGTGTGACTACCATCAATGCACCGGCCACCTCACCGAGGATTGCTTCTCCATCCGCAACACCATCCAAGACCTCATAGACAAGAAGGAATTCATAATCCCTAATGAGGGTAATGTCAATGTAATAGAGGTAGGGGAGTTTGAAGGAACTACTCATTCGATCCCAATTGTGAATGAGGGCTCCGATGATATGAATAAACTTGATAATTCTTGTTATGTTGTGACTTATGATGAGATTATAAGGGAAGTCTTAGTAAATAGGAAGAAGAAGCTACACGGGACCGTGAACGTGCTCACTCGCAGTGGCCGAGTAACAACGAGCACAATCCCTCCCAATACCGCAGCGACCAACACCTCTTCTCAAAGATCGCAAGCACGCGACGTACCCGAAGATCCTTTGTTAACACAACTCAAGAAGACGCAAGCCAACATATCCATCTGGGACCTTATTGCATCATCAAAGAAACACCGAGACCTCGTCATCAAGAACTTGGATGACACATCAGTCTCTCCCGACACGACTCCCGAGGACCTCACAGCAATGATAGGTCACATTCACTTCGGCAATGTCATCACTTTTGCCGACATGGACCTCCCGCCATTTGGGTCCAAACACAATGAAGCCATCTACCTCAAAGTAAGGGCAAAGGGGAGACCCATCTCAAGAGTTCTAGTAGACGGTGGTTCTGCACTCAACTTAATGCCTAGCCGAGTCATGGGCATACTGGGGCTCAAAAGCTCCGATTTACAACCCTCCGCCCAAGTCATTAGAGGGTACGATAGCACTGCCCGTACAGTCATGGGAATGCTAGAAGTTGATATCAAATTTGGAAGCATGATCATGCCCGTCCCATTCCAAGTACTTGATGTCCCTGCTTTATTCAACATGCTTTTGGGCCGACCATGGATCCACAGTTCCAATGCGGTCCCTTCCACTCTCCATCAATGTGTCAAGATCAGAAATGGGGACGAGATAGTCACCGTCATGGCCGAGAATGTCACCATCCACGGAAATGGGGGACAACCCGTTCACCAAGTTCAACACGGGATAGAAGATTCCACTCTCTCCGGCGTCAACACCATCGACAAAGAAGGGGGAAACAGACAATGGACCCTCGGCAATCCTAAAATCCTCCGCATGATGAGGAACATGAATCACTTTCCCGGTCTAGGCCTAGGGAAGCATCAACAAGGGATATTTCACCTCGTAGAAGTTCCTTTTGTCAAGAACAAGTTTGGTCTGGGATACGAGCCTACCAAAGATGACTTGAAATACAAGCAAGCAGTCAAGAGTCAAAAAACCCGAGCTCGCAAAGAAGGTCGACAATATGAAATCCCTAACTTGAGGCCTTACCGGAACACACTAAACGGTTATTTTGTTCGCCAAAGGGAAGATGTTTCGTACATGATCTTTCCCGAACGATGGGTTAACAACAAGGGCGTCAGAAAGCCCGGTCTCGAGATCTTCACTGATTATGAAATTCCGACACAAGAAAGGGAGCCTACTCCAATGTCACCCCGAGAGTGGTGGGGCAAGAAAGTGACTATAGAGTCCGAGGTAGAGATTACCGTGGGGGAAGATCTATCCGATCTAGCCTCCATGTTCGAAGAATTTGCCATCATGGACGATTGTTAAGTCAATGCCATCTACGACACCGTCGTCAGAAAGGAAACCATCAGTGAGATCCCGCTAAGCTCCGAGCCAATCAACAACTGGTATTCAACGAAGGGGCCCATAGTATCCGAGGATTTCTTGATCCGGGAAATGGGTTGCATACCCCGTACAGCAACAAAGGAAGAGCGGCTCACACTTACTTTCGAGTCCGAGAGTGTTTCTAATACCCTCACCCAAGAGGATATGGCGGCAATAGCCGAGCGTGTGTTTCCTTTCTTTGCTAATGAAAAATTCGATATTTCTGAGTACCCCGAGATTGCAAACATCATAAATGATGAATTAAATAATAACGAACTTAATGAACAAGTTAATAACGATTCAAATTATGATGAAATAGACCACGAAAACAT
Organism: Campanula takesimana; assembly: GCA_026119855.1. Taxonomy (NCBI): domain Eukaryota; kingdom Viridiplantae; phylum Streptophyta; class Magnoliopsida; order Asterales; family Campanulaceae; genus Campanula; species Campanula takesimana. Next base: position 2,023,834 of record JAOWBW010000002.1, read on the forward strand.
AACATACCTAAATGAACTAGCTCAACAGGTTCGTTGTCGTGGTGAAAATGGTCCAGGGGCTGATGAGGAATTGCATGTTGTTAATCTGGGTACCGACGAAGAGCCGAAAGAAACAAAGATTGGCAGCTTCTTCAAGGGGGAAGACAAAGACAGATTGACTGCACTGCTCAAAGAGTTGGATGTATTCACATGGTCGTACAAAGACATGCCGGGTTTGGACAGAAAGGTCGCGGAGCACAGAATTCCGATCAGAGAGGACGCCAAGCCAGTAAAGCAGAAGCTCAGAAAGATCAAGCCAGAATGGTCTCTACAAGTCAAAGAAGAGATTGAAAAGCTCCTCAGTGTGGGTTTCATCAAAGTCATTGAGTATCCGACTTGGCTAGCCAACATTGTGACAGTCAGAAAGGCAAATGGCAAGGTTCGAGTTTGTGTGGACTTCCGGGATTTGAACAAAGCTTCCCCGAAAGATAATTTTCCACTACCAAACATCGACATGCTCATCGATTCGACTGCCAACTATGAAGTCCGCTCATTTATGGACGGTTTTTTCGGTTACAATCAGATTCTCATGTCCGAAGAGGATCAATACAAGACAGCTTTCACAACAACGTGGGGCACTTTCTGCTACACAGTCATGCCGTTCGGACTAAGGAACGCTGGGGCTACCTACCAGAGGGCTGTTACGGATCTATTCCATGACATGATTCATAAAGAGATCGAGGTCTATGTAGACGACATGATCATCCATTCAAAGGGAACCAACGGTCAACATTTGATCGATCTTCGCAAATTCTTTGAAAGACTTCGACAACACAGCATGAGACTCAATCCCGCAAAGTGCACTTTTGGGGTCGTCAGAGGAAAGGTTCTCGGTTACATGGTCACTGAGAGGGTAATTGAAGCCGATCCCTCCAAGATCAAGGCAATCATTGACATGCCTCCTCCAAAGACGCAGAAGGAAATCAAAGGTTTTATGGGTAGACTTCAATACATCAGATCACTTCCATGTGTGAGACGATCTTCAAGCTACTAAAAAAGAATGTGGCTCTAGAATGGACCGATGTTTTCCAAGAAGCTTTCGACCAAGTGAAGCATTACTTGACATGCCCTCCAGTTTTGGTTCCACCGCACAAGGAGAAGCCTCTCTTGCTCTATCTCACTGTCAATGATGAAGCCCTAGGGGCTATGTTAGCACAAGAACAGCGAGACTCCACAAAAGAGAATGCTATCTACTTTGTCAGCCCCCGGTTTCAAGGAGCTGAAAAGAACTACTCTGTCTTAGAGAAGTCTTGTGCTGCATTGGTTTGGGTTACTCAAAAGCTCAAGCATTACATGGAGGCCTTCCCAATCAAGTTGGTAGCAAAAGTGGACTCGCTCCGCTACATGTTCGAGAAGCCTTTCATGTCAACAAGAATAGCCAAATGGTATTTCATGCTCACCGGCTACGATATCACTTACGTCATACTCAAATCCATCAGGGGGAAAGTGTTCAGTGATCAGCTTGCTGAATTTCCGTGTGACGAAGTGAAGGGGGAAGATGTACAGTTCCCCGACGAGCATTTAATTTGCGCTACAACAGAAGAAAATAAGTGGTAACTTTTTTTCGATGGCGCAGCCAATAAGCATGGATATGGCATAGGGATGTTACTTGTTGATCCAAAGGACATGTATACTCCAATCGCTATCCGCCTCGAATTTGAAGCCACCAACAACATCGCTGAGTACGAAGCATGCATAGCGGGGCTCGAAGCAGCCCTCGAGAGAAATGTCACAAGTTTAGAGGTATGTAGTGATTCCTTGATCATCATCAATCAGACATCTGGAAAGTGGAAGATTCAAGACTCGACTCTGCAACGGTATGGTCAACATCTCGAGGAGTTGGTTGAACAGTTTCAAGAAATCACCTTCAACTACCTGCCAAGGGACAAAAACCGTTTTGCTGATGCACTAGCCACCATCGCTTTACTGGTCGAAATACCTGAGGGTAAAATGGTGAAGCCCTTCAAAATTTCCCGAAGGAACAGTCCGGCATACTGCATGAGTATCGAGATCAACGAGGTCCAAGCAAACTCCTCGTGGTATGCGGATATCATGAATTTCCTCAAGGGTGGTACTTATCCCAAGAATAGCAATAAGAAGTCCCAAATGGCATTGAAAAGACTAGCCTCCCGATATGTACTGATTGGGGACCGAGTCTACAAAAGGCACCACGAAGGGATCAATCTCCTATGCACAAATGAGACCGAAGCTCAAGAAATAATGCATGAGATCCACGAAGGTGAATGTAGGCCCCACATGAACGGGTTTATGTTGACCAAGAAGATACTCCGCATGGGTTATTATTGGAGTACCATGGAAAGGGACTGCATCGAGAAAGTCAAGAGGTGCGCCAAATGCCAATTCCATGCCAATCTACAGCACGCTCCACCCTCACAGCTTTACAATATGACCACGCCTTGGCCTTTTTCTTGTTGGGGCATAGACATCATCGGCAAAGTTCACCCTACTGGCAGCAACGGACAATCTTTCGTCCTAGTAGCCGTGGACTATTTTACAAAATGGGTCGAAGCACAGGCTTACCGGGTTCTCAACGCCAAGAAAGTGGTCGAATTCGTAAAAACCCACATCATGTGCCGGTACGGCGTTCCTCATGAAATCATCTCAGACAACAGTCCTCACTTTGAGAAAGAGATGGACGCGCTCCTGGTAGAATACAAGATTACCAAGCACAATTCATCTCCATACCGCCCTCAACCAAACGGCGCGGTCGAAGCATCTAATAAGACAATCGAGACCATTGTGAAGAAAATGGCCTCCACCGGAAGGGATTGGCCCGAAAAGCTACCTCTTGCATTATGGGGCTACCGCACGTCAATACGGACAGCGACTAGAGAAACTCCTTATGCACTGGTATATGGTTCCGAAGCTGTACTCCCAATAGAGCTCGAAGTCCCATCCCTACGGGTCCTCCTCGAGAACTAAGTCAATGAAGTCGATTGGATGCAAAGTCGATATGAACAGCTATCCCTACTTGACGAGAAAAGGCTAAGGGCAATCGAACGTACGAGGTCCTATCAACAAAGAATGGCTAGGGCTTTCAACAAAAAGGTGAAGCCCCGAAACATCAATGTGGGAGATTTGGTCCTAAGACAACACCCTCCTAATGCCATGAACCCCCTTGGAAAATGGGGACCCCGATGGATCGGTCCGTACGTAGTCAAGAAGATACTAAGCGGCGGTGCAGTCCGACTCGTGGATTTAGACGGAGATCAGCTGCCAAAGGAAGTCAACCTCGACAAGTTGAAGAGATTTTACGTCTAATAAACGAAGACCATAAAAAAAAAAAAAAAAAGCTCGCTAGGTTGAAAACCCGCAAGGGCGGCCTAGGCAAAAATTAGAGCACGTGCAAAAAAGAAGCCCGCTAGATTGAAAACCCGAAAGGGCGGTCTAGGCAAAAAACAGGGTGCAAAAAAAAAAAAAAAAAAAAAAAAGGTCTTCGTTTGTTTGAACTACGTAGACCTGAGCCTCTATACTGGAGGAACGTAGGCAACCTTCGGGTGCGTCTAAAATATAAACAAATACCCAAATCATTTCAAATTAACGAGATGCAATTTTTATTCATTTCTTGAATTATTTTTTATCATTACAACGGATTTTGCTGAGCTAATAAAAGACATAAAACATTAAAATCCTAACAAGTGGTCTATTTTAATTGCAATCTCTTGGGGATACTAGGAAAAATCTAATTTTATCTTGGCCTTCGAAGGACCACCCGAACGACCATCAATCCTACTCTTCTTGGGAGGTCTAGGAATACTGATGCGGACCGATACCTTCTGCGCAACAGAGCACCTCCGAGCATAAAAGTCATCCAAAGGGGTACCGAAAGGGTCAGTTAGAATGTTGTTCACATCAGCAGCAGCTTCCTTATGCCTCAAAGCATTGCTAGTCTCAAAGTCCTTCCCTAACAACTCAGCCCGAAGAGCATCTACCCAAGTAATGCCGCGGTAGACGGTACCAAGCAAGTGATCCAAGTAACTCTCGGGAAGAAAAATACTACCCCGATGCAAAGGAGCGGAATCCCAACGATTACAATCATCTCCCCAAGCCAACTGAAGCTCATTCGAGAAGTTCGGACCCATATAAGAAACTGGACGAAGCCTCCCGTTCCTCAGAAAAGGAATTATCTGTTGACGGCCAAATAACCTGTTCTGGTTGGTCAAACGAAAAATCTCTCAACCCGGGTAAAACCACATACTGAAAACCAGAGGTCCACTCCACAAAAGGGCGAAGACCCCAAGGGCACCACTCAACGTCAGCTGTAAGACGAGAAGCAAAAAATCTCCTCCAACCCTCTTTAGTCAAATCTCTAATCAGCAACCGTCGCCTTTGAACAGCAAAAGGAGAAAGGTCGCCATCTGACGCATAAAGCCTGAAATGCTCCCGAAGCCATATGGTCAAAAGCAAGGGGCTTCCTCGTCGCATCTCGCCCGTACGGTGCAATTCGTCCAAACCATGCAAGGTCTCTCCTACAACGAGCGGAATTATCCTGAGTCGTTGTCCTTTGGCCTGCAACACGATTTCAGCCAACTGCGCATCCGCAGTACCCAGAGGAGCGACAAACAAAACCTCGCTGAAAAGGCAGACAACCATGGCATTTCTCTTAAAGGACTGAACCGCGACATCTTCCGAATGCAAACTGAAAAACATCGGAAGCTCAGATATATCAACAACGGTCTCGTGCATCATCTTCTTCACCTCTCCAACAGGGAGATTCAGAAGGTCAACCCAAGAATCAACAACACCGTGGTGATACTTAGGGACGGCAATCCGGCCGGCCAAAGGCATACCCAAAATGGCCCCAAAATCATCGACAGTCGGCACCATTTCATTAGCCGAAAATTTGAATGCATGGCTATCACAATCCCAGAAGGCTGCAGCAACATTCAACAAGTCCCAATCCGGCTTCAATGTTCGCAAAGTAAAAAGAATTCGAAATCTAAAATATTTGATGAAAGCATTTTTGGGATGGGTCTTGAAAGAATAAACGAATGTCGATAAATCCTTCTCGCAACTCTTGACAACCTCGGCACCAAGACTAAAAAGGTTAGAGGCCATGGGAAAGAAGGTTATAAGCAAAATTGGGCAATAAAATGGTGTTCAAAAATGGCAGAAGAAAGCTGTTGGAATCAAATTACCGACCAGAAGCTGATATTATAGCTGTTGGGGGATCTTTCGGTCAGCAAATATCAGGCCCTGAATTTTGCCTCCCAGAGGCGCGCGCCTCCCGACACCGGTCTACAAGGCGCGCGCGTCACGTCGCCAAGAGAGGAAGCGCCCGCGTCCCAAGTAAAAAATGCTCCAGAAATGGCCCCTGTCAAAGTTCAGAAAGCAACCTAGGCACTCCAAAAGCTCACAACCAACGACAAGTTCAGGATCCCAGCAATGAGAAAGAACTTAATGGCAACAAACACTCAGCTGGGCACACATTAATTTGGTCCGACCTTAAGGCATGTCTAAAAACTGAAATAAGATAAAAACTCCCACTCAAAGTAGGGTGTCTTTTATTTTCTCAAAAAATTAGTTTTTACAATTCATCCCCAGCACAAAGCACTCCGCAGTCAACTGTGCCCGCACCCCATCGAAAGTCAAAGTCAAACAGTCAACATCAAAGTACGACTCACGACAACAACTTGGTCCGGGGTGAGCCACAAAATCACCGCTTCCTCATCGAGCAAAATCTACATCCATTCAAAGAAAAAAGTCCTCTGGGTCCCGCACATCAGCAAATGGTCCTCCAGGTCCCGCATTTAAGCAAACGGTCCTCCAGGTCCCGCTTCCAGCAAACGGATCTCACTATCAGCAAACAGGTCCCACTTCCAGCAAACGGATCTCGCCATCAGCAAACAGGTCCCGCTTCCAGCAAACGGATCTCGCTATCAGCGAACAGGTCCCGCTTCCAGCAAACGGATCTCGTTATCAGCAAACAGGTCTCACTTCCAGCAAACGGATCTCGCTATCAGCAAACAAGTCCCGCTTCCAGCAAACGGATCTCGCTATCAGCAAACAGGTCCCGCTTCCAGCAAGCAGATCCCGCTTTCAGCAAACGGATCCCGCTATTGGCAAAGCCGCTCACACAGGGAGCACACCTTTATCTCTCAAAGCCGCTCACACAGGGAGCGCACCTCTATCCCCTGCAATTTCAAATTCCTGCTTTTATCGAGTCTTTTCTTTTTCTTGGTGATGTCCTAGGCGGATGTCTGTCTTTCGTCGGCGCGTTTGCTTCGCAATCCACACCGCCGAGGGGCTCTGTAGACACCCCGCCTTGGACCGCTCACCCCGATTGCACACTTGATTTTGTGTTTCTCCCTCTTTTAAGTGTTTTCTGTTAGTTTCTGTTACTTTGGTTAAGTTCCAGACGGACTCCGTTAAGTCTCGGGACTAAACTGAATAACAGTTCTAACTTTCTAGTCCATTCTATCAAAAAATGCTTTTCAGAGTCGCGCGCCTCCGCCTCTTGAGGCCAGACGCGCGCGCCTTCCGCCGCCTAGGTGGGATGCGCGCGCTTCTGGGGTGTGTCAGTTACAGATTCTGCCCAAGAATCTCTCCCTTGCTCATTATACATGATTTTTCCCGGGAAAGATTTCTTGGAGACTCCGTTTGGCTCCAAAAACTCCCCTCTTTCAACTATAAAAGCCCCTCCAATCCATCATTGGAAGGGACCTTTTTCCTCACTTCTTTTCTAGACTTTTCCTTGGGACTTCTTTTAGACCTTTTTCAACTAAAAAACTTTGGAGCTTAAGAAGTGTTCTCTACAAGTATTCAACCTCTTCTTCAAGGCGTTTCAAGAGGTTCTCTTTGAAGGATACTATAGGTAAAAGTCTTAAACTTTCTTCTTCTTCTTCTTCTTCTTCTTCTTCTTCTTCTTCTTCTTCTTCTTCTTCTCCTTCTTCTTCTTCTCCTTCTTCTTCTTCTTCTTCTTCTTCTTCAATCAAATGTGCAATCACCCCAAAACCACTTGGGACAGGACACCAATGGTCCTTTCATTACATTGAATTGGCCTAGGAGTCATCTCCCTACATTTTAAACTTTAAAACCCCTTTTTTATCATCATTCAAATAGGAAGAACACATTTATCTTTAAAGTGAATTATGAACAAACAAGACCGACTTTGCTCGGGCGAAATGGGTGTTTAAGTACTTCCCATTTCGTAACCTAACCCCCGAACCCCTCATCCCAAAGAATCTCTGTTTTCGTAAATCAAACTTAGGCTCATAAACATTAGTTTTTCTTACGTTCCTCAAAAACGTGGGTGGCGACTCTAAAACACAATTAGACATCCTAGGACGAGCTCGCGCGCTCTAGCCTAAAGCCGCGGCCTCCGCCCCCGGGATATCTACAATTATACAGTCTTTAGTTCAAAGCATCGCGCTACTATCAGGCTAGTATATCCGGTGGTATTTTACTAGGGAATGTTCAAAGCCATAAGCTACCTATCCCGATGCAATAATAGTTCACCGGAACTTTTGGACGAATCTGCATACATGCATTAATTGTCATTCATGTGGGGGATTGTTGGAAATGGGTTTCGAAATGTGGTTTGACCACATTTTGACCCAATTTTCAAAATAGTTTCATTTTTGTAAATGAAAATAAGTTGCTAAATTGAAATCTACATTTTGTGTAGATTAGGAAAATGCATTTATTTACTCAAAACCATTTCCGGGTGAATGAGAAATTAATGCTCAAAGTGTGCAACTTTAATGGGTTTATGAAGAGTTGGAAATGTGGAAAGCCATGTATCCCACATTGGTTGGAAAATGAAAAAGATAAGAGTATTTAATATAGCTCATCTAAGAAGGTTCCAATCAAGTGTGGACTTGGGCTTCCAAGCTTAAGTGGTCCATTGGGCCAACCATGCAAGCTAGTGGGTAAATAAGTTAATTTTGGGCTAGCCCAAAATTGACCTATGACCCACGAAGCAACGCGAAAGGGGGAATGGGCGGTTTAGGGCGCACTTTGCACTTCGCATCGGTCGCTGGGAGCTTAAATTTTTGGCAAAGATGGGCTCGGTGGTGGATCAACCCGTGGTCTTGGGTTGGGCTCGGGAATGGATTGGGCCAGGCGCTGGAGTGGCCCACCCGAAAAGGTTCTGGTTCGGAGCGGCAAGGGTCACACCGGTTTGGTTGTAACCGCCGGGCCAACACGCGTCTATTCGAATGGGCAGGTCGGGAGACTTGGATCGACCCAGTCGATCTCAGCCCTTTACTCAGATCTGATCCGACGGTCCAAAACTCACCAGACACCAATTATGCCTATTCCCAAAAGGCTCCTTGACTCTTCATATACTATATAAAGACCCCCCAGGATTGTCAATTCATTCATTCCAACATCCAAAGCATTAGAGAAATCTGAGAGAGAGTCATATTGAAGCATTATTCCCTTCAAGTCCAGAAGTTTCGAGCATTAATATTTGTTCGCCGAGTTCGTTAGTTTGAAGTGCTTCTACTAACGAAAGTTAAAGTCGTTGCATCTTAGAGAAGATTGCCGTTAATCCGTGAGCACCAGTGCGGGGCAAATTCTTTTTGCGAAAATTGTGTCCAACACAAGCATCGACTAAAATCCGTCCCCATTTTAGTTTTAGTATTTTCCTCATTTTCAAGAAAGCCTATATAATTTACCTAACAACAGTGAACCGCCGGTTCACAGTTCATGGTTTATACGGTTCCTAGTTTTTGGCGGTTTTTCACGGTTCTTATGAACCTCTGGTTCGCCGGTTCATATGAACCTTTTAAGCATGTCTAATGAGCGTTATTGTTTGTTCTCTCTTCTCGCCTCCTTCTGACGTGGACATCGTCAAAAAATATATATGAGATAATGCGATGTTTTGATGAGTAAGTGTGGTATCATAAGTGGAGTACTTACGTACGTATTTATGTTTATGATTATGAAAAGTATGTACGAATTGCTTAGTTAGGTAGAAATTATTAATGAGGTAGTTATTGTAATAACATGTGATTCTTATTGAATATAAAATAATATAATTTTATTATTTGCGAGTTAAATATTTTGTAATGTGATACGCAAAAAGGAAATTTGTGTAATTTTGGTTGTGATGCAACTCTAAAATATGTATTGAGCCGTTTCAATATGATATGATAGTTTCATTTTTCTTTTATTTCTCTTAAAAAAAAAATTAGTTTTACTTTCAAAATGAAGGTCAAACTCATTAAATTTTCAAACCTATAATATATTTTTAAAATTTTGAAAAGTCTAAATAAACTTTTTTTTTTGAGATGAAAGGAGTGTTATTAACATCAATGAAATAAATATAGTTAATGAAAATATAGTTGTGATGTATACTCCCTTCGTCCCATAACAATGGGTACACTTTAATTTTTTTGGTCAATTAGGTCAATCATTGACCATAATTTTATGAATATCTAGATATCTCTAGACAATTCTAAAAATTGTTAATGATAGTATTTCTAATAGTGAAACAATAACAATTTTTAGAATTTCATAGAGATATTTAGATATTCATAAAATTATGGTCAAAGATTGACTCAGTTGACCCAAAAAGTCTATCTGTGCCCATTGTTATGGGACGGAGGGAGTATATATTTTTGCGCGAACTGTAAATGCAATTTCATCTACAGTTAAAAAAGAGATGACACTCTAAAGAGGCCAGAGGTTCATCCAAATTTTAATAACAGTTTCAAATTTTAACTTACAAAAACGATACTTCCGATCTAAATCTCGAAACATGCAGATTCCTCTCCAAATAAAAATTAGACACTGCTCAATACAGTATCTAAGAAATCCTTGGTTAAATATGTTGCACTGAGCACTATGCACACGGACAGAGCCATTCATGGGCAAGGGAGGTCAACTGACCACCTGAACTTTTAAGAAATACTATTTTACCCCCCTTAACTTTAGAAAAAAGTACATAGGTGTTCAGTTTTGACCCCCCTGAACTTTGGTAAAAATGCATATTTTACCTAAAAGTTTAAGAAAATTTTGAAAGTGTTCAAATAAAAGGGTTATAGTTTTAATTTTAATACTCTCTTTGTCTCAAAATGAATGTTAAAAAAATAAAATTTGCTTTTATCAAGAGCAAACTAAAAAAGAAAAAATTGGACATATTTTTTATTTTTTTTTGAAGGAATTGGACATATATTTTGGAACAATCTTTGTAAAACTAGCTTTAGTTTATATTATGACCCCTGAGTTCAATTTCTGGTTATATCCCTGACTATGCAAAATTTGAATTGAACAGAAAATGCCTACTAAACAAGTTAACGACATCTACTTTATGGTGAGAATTGTGATAGAATTATTAAAAGGGTTAATGACAATTTAGACCCTGAAGTACCATACCACCCTTCCAATCGAGCCCCGGATGTCTTTTTTTGCCAGATCGGACCCTGGGGTGATTCATTTTGCCAGTTAGGGCCTTTTTGACGGAATTCGTTAGAAACTCAGTTAAAAGGCATGTACCATGCACGTGACTAACGGAAATGGGTAGTTTGAATTATCAATAACTTTTAAGGGGTTAAAATGATATTTTGAAAAGGAATGGGGATGAACAATAAAAAGAAATTATATCCTCTTCATCTCCCTTTCCTCACTCCCAGATCCCGTTCCCCACCTCCCACGCCGTCCATCCTCCTATAATTTCTCTTCCCCCTCCGTGATATTTCCCCTTCCCTTTTCATCGATCTCTCCCACCTCAAACAACTCATCTCTAAATCCCTCCCTTCTCTTCCACCATCTTCTTCACTCCATCTTTCCCTTCGCTTCACCGAGCTTCTGAGCTCTTCGCCAAATCTCGAAGCCCTAACCCCTAATCTGAGTTCACGGTCATTGACTCGTGGCTTGGAATATGAGAAGGGGGAAACGTTGAATTTGGATGGCGAAGCTGCTGGAACCCTAGAATCGGATGCCCGGAAACTTGAATTGTTTACTCTAAACGAGGGAATTTCAAATTCGGAAGATACCCATATTGTGTAAACCTTAGATTTGGTTTTGACTGATTTTGATTTCATTTTAGGCTACTCCTCATTTTTAATGTTGGTTTTGACTAATGGTGGTTTTTACTGATGGTGGTGGTGGTGGTGGGCGGTGTTAACTTTGACAGTGGTGGTGAGGTGGTGTCAGCTTCGAAGGTGGTGGTGGGTGATGGTGTGGGTGTTGGTGTTGGTGATAATTTGGATGAGGAGAAGAAGATAGGTGATTACTGATGAACATGGGGTGGGGGAGGAATATGGGGAAGAAGAGTTTATCATTTTTATTTTTCTTTTTCTTTTTTTTTTGTTTGGTTGAGCTAATTTGTAAAAAAAAAAAAAAAGTAATGCTTTATTTCATATTTAATAATTTAATATTTTTTTCATTTTTTTATTTCTTGTAATAGATTATAAAATGTTGCAAATTTATTCAAATATTTTTAGAAAAACACTTTCAACCCTTTTAATTTTAGAATTTCATTTTCAAAAATAAATAAGTTTAAGATTGAAGTATTTGAATTTTTAAAGATAATGAATTTATTTTTTTCTAAATTTTTTAGTTTTGAAAAAAATAATTTATTTGAGTTTTTTTTGTCAAACTCTCCCCTAAGTTTCAAATATGTCATTTAACCCCCTTAAATGAAATATCAACTTCAAACTACCCATTTCCGTTAGTCACGTGCATGGCACATGCCTTTTAACTGAGTTTCTAACGAATTCCGTCAAAAAGACCCTAACTGGCGAAAATGAATCACCCCAGGGTCCGATCTGGCGAAAAAAGACATCCGGGTCTCGATTGGAAGGGTGGTATGGTACTTCAGGGTCTAAATTGTCATTAACCCTTATTAAAATTGGTAGAGAAAAAATATATTAAATGGAGAAGTCAAGATAAATAACCGCCCGCTACATTGCCCAGTTTTCCAATCGCAGCTTCCCAAATTTCCACCCAAATTTTCCAACGAAATCCTCGCCGAGACAAACATACCGTCATCAACCATGGCGATCGCCGGTGCCGGAGACCACATCCTGGTCTTCCCCTATCCAGCCCAAGGTCATATGATACCTCTATTGGATCTAACCCACTTACTCGTCCTCCGCCGCCTCACCATCACCATTCTCGTTACTCCTCGAAACCTCCCTCTCCTTAATCCCCTTCTCTCCTCCCACCCATCTATCAACACCCTCGTCTTGCCCATGCCTTCACACCCCTTACTTCCTCCCGGCATCGAGAACGTCAAAGACCTCCCCGCCGGCGGTTTCACTGCTATGATGAGTGCAATCAGCAAACTTCACGACCCAATTGTTGATTGGTTTAAAAACAATCCCTCCCCTCCCGTCGCCATCCTTTCCGACATGTTTCTTGGTTGGACCCACCCCCTCGCCTGCCAGCTTGGTATCCGCCGGTACGTCTTCGCTCCGTCCGGTGCCATCGCCATGTCCGTAATTTATTCACTCTGGCGCGATCTACCCAAAAGGGATGATCCCAATGATGATAATTTCCCGATTCGATTTTCCAGAATCCCGAATTCCCCAGTTTACCCCTGGTGGCAGATATCTCCGATCTATCGGAGCTACGTTGATGGAGGCCCGTTCTCGGATTTCCTCCTCGATGAGTTTCGTGCAGATATAGCGAGTTGGGGACTCGTGATTAACTCGTTCGCTGAGTTGGAAGGTGTTTATTTGGATCACTTGAAAGATGTTCTGGGTCACGATAGAGTGTGGGCGGTTGGACCGTTACTCCCTCCCGCCGGCGACCAAGCTGGTAAATTACAGAGAGGTGGGTCCAGCTCAATCGTCGGAAGTGAAATTTTGACTTGGCTCGACACTTGTGAAGATCGGACGGTGGTCTATGTATGCTTCGGTAGTCAAGCGGTGTTGAGAAACGATCAAATGGAGGAGCTAACGCTCGGATTAGAGAAAAGCGGGGCCAGATTCATTTTGTCGGTAAAGGCGCCGACGGTGGGACATGTGGAAAGCGAGTACGGCAAGATTCCGGCCGGGTTTGAAGACCGAGTGGCCGGGAGAGGGCTCGTTTTGAGAGGTTGGGCTCCACAAGTGGCTATACTGAGTCACCGAGCGGTGGGGGCGTTCTTGACTCACTGTGGGTGGAACTCGGTATTGGAATCGGTGGTGGCCGGAGTTCCCATGCTGGCATGGCCAATGGGGGCTGACCAGTTTTCAAACGCCACCCTTTTAGTTGACGAGCTGAAAGTGGCGGCGAGAGTGTGTGAAGGGGATGAAACGGTACCGGACTCGGATGAGTTGGCTCGGTTGATTTCTGAGTCAGTGAGTGAAGAGAAACGAGTTGAGAGGATACGGACGGTGGAGTTGTTAAGGAAGGCGGCGGTGGAAGCGACGGGGGAAGGTGGAACTTCCCACACAGATTTGCAAAAATTAGTGGACAACTTGTCACAATCACTGTGAATGGAAAAAAAAAACAAAAAGTGAACAAGAAAAGTCATTAAAAATGATTGAATATCTGTATTTGTTAGACATTGCTATTATAGTAGAGAACACGAAAATAAGACCAAAAGGAGTTAGTAAACCAACCCAAGGAAGACGTTAGTGTAATTGTTTTATTCGTCATTTGGTCAATTTTAAATTGTTATTGCCGACTTTATCCTTTATTTTTCACCAATAAACCCACTTATTTTTCACCATCTTAGCCAACTAACCTCGATCACACCAGCAATCACATCACATCAGAAAACCACGTACGTCCGGGAACACATTCATCTCCACCTGCTCCATCAAATTTAGTTCGTCTCATCACTCTTTAAAATTTGACTTATCCAAGAATCGTCCATCTTGCGAGAGCGAATATCATAATTTTCCAAACATATATTTTAAATATCAGTTAGATATTATTAACAACTTAGAGATTAGAGATTGTGTGTATCAATTAGGAGATTCAAATATTGTAAATCACGCTAGATTATATATATATATATATATATATATATATATATATATATATATATATTAACCTATTTATAGGCCTAGTTGTAGCCGTCATGGCCATTTGATGTAGTCTAAGGGCGATTTATCTATCATTAATGAAATAAAAACCAATTAAAAAAAAATACTTTACTTTTCATATTCACAACACCTACTCCACTAACATTTTTTCCTTAATCCCCGTGCCCAACCCAAAAATCCTAATTAAGATGGAACGGAGGGAGTATATATAAGTAGATGCTCAAATGAGAACCTAAGTATCGTGAGAACCGTGAGAACTTGGATACATTAGGTAAGAACCTAATGTATCTAAGTAATGTATCCAAGTGAACCATTGGATACATTAGTAAGCGATAATTTGAACAAGAACGAGAACAGAGACGACTACTAGATCTACTTTCCCTACTCTTCGCTATGGACGATGGCTTAATGGAATAACCAATATATATAGGCCCAGGGTTTTAGAGTGGGAAAGAGACCTAGCAATTCTTTTCCTTTAAAGAAACTAATAACCATGTTCCATAAGGACTTTAATATCCTTATTCAATAGGAACTCCAATTTGTATCATTTCCATCACGGACCCAAATTGGGTCAAAGCCTACACTTAAATACAACCCACATTAAAACTTGTCGTTGAACCGAGAGTCGTTTTTAAAAGCTAAGTGTTTTTAAATCATTGGTTCCAATTAATGTTGCCCAAGTGGGAGATTGTTAGACTTTTATTTGGGCTTACCATTAATTGTGAATTATTTTGTTTTAATAAAACGGGTTAACCGTTATAGTCCTATTGAGTAGAACAATGCACGATAAGCCCAATTGCTAATATGATCTATTGATGGGCTTGTGCATCCAAGTGAACCATTTGATACATTAGTTTTTACCTGATGTATCCAAGTAATGTATCCAATGTATCCAAGTTCTCACGGTTCTCACGATATTTAGGTTCTCACAGGAGCACGACGCTATATATATACCAAAGATCAGAGGTCCGATTTTAAAGCATGCATATTAAGATAATAACAATAAATAACATAAAATATCAAAATAAATATCGCATGAATAGTGAATAGTAACTTTGACTTTTGAAAATACGTATACGTAGGCTTTCGTTATACCTCAGTTTATCCGTCACCCGTAGGTCTGGAAGGTTAGTGGTTTCCACCTTTCGTAACGTTTTTGTTTGAAAATATAATTTGTAACAATTAACAAACAATTGTAAGTACTCGAGGCGGGAGTAGTAAACTTACTTGTTTATTGCAAATTGTTGAGAGTACAAGATGGTTGATGAGTACAAGAGTTTTCTAGAGAGAGATATTTAGAGAGAATTTAAAACTGATACTAATTTTTGCCTGCCTTACAATGAGAGCTATCTAATCTTATATACTACTGGCTTTTTGTCGTGCAGGTCGGCAGGAGGAATCTTCTTTTGAATTTTGTGAGCATTGGGCCAGGGCGGCTGAATTATTTGTTGAATTTTGTGTCCAGTGGGCCAGGGCGGCTGGTGCCTTTGTTGAAATTTGTAACCAGTGGGCCAGGGCGGCTGGTGCCTTCTTCTTTTTGAATTATTTGTTGGAGATGCCTTCTTGTGGGCCATGGTGACTGAGATGGTGGAGAGGTTTTCTTTTTGTGCAGATTTACAGATCTAATTCTAGATCGTCTGGTTGTGTGTAGAAGTCATCATTGGGTTGTGTATCACCTTCGTTCATAGATGATGAACTTCCTTCGTCGCTAAGTTGGACCATTAGTCTTTCAAGATCCGTAGAATTTGTACATTTGGCCATCTGGGACATAATCTGTTGTTTCTTGGCTAAAAACTCTTCATTTTGTTGAGATTGTTTGAGAGGAATTGTTTTGCAATATTCTGGTTTTGAAAGAAAGTATTTTGACACTGCCTCAGAATTGCAATGAGAAATTTCAGTTTTGTCCCACCATTTTATTTTATATTTACGAACCAAAATTGGTAAGATTGTTTTTTGTACACACTCACACTTTTGTGGTTTCACAACACACTCACACATTTGTTCCTCTCTTAAGTCAAATTCTGTCATAAAAATCCACGGGACTTGGAAATTGTGACAAAATAAGGCCCAAAGAGGAGTCTGAGAAATTTGTTCTGGATAAGAAACTTTTGTTGACCATTGTTTGAAGGCTATTTGTACATCTGTAGGGACGATTGATTTGTCTAGTCCGAAAGTTTTCCACCATTGATGAAACCAATAAGGAGTTGGATAGGAAAAATTCGGACAGAAATATAAGAAATATGAAAGAGAAAAAGATTTGTTCTGTCTGAAAAAGGCCCTTGACCAAGCCAAGATATAATCATAATAATTAAATCTGGCTGAATTGTTTGAATTTAATAAATCTCGAGAGTCATTTGGTTTTTGAGCCCAATCTGATAAAGTCAGGAGTTTTAAAATCTTGACTTTGCAATAACGAATTTTTGTGTTATCAACATGGTCAGTGGAATATTGAAAAGTGGCGGATTTTGTTTGTGTCAGAATTGTTTCATAGTAAAATTGGTTTTTCATAAAATTATCAGGAATATAATTGTGCAATGATGGTAAAATACATTGTGATAATTGATAAGGATGCCAATTGTCAGTCATTTCATAGATTTCTGGTTCTAGGACGCAAATAGAATCGGTATGATTTTTATAAAAATAATTTGTGGGTGGTGTTTGTTTAGGGTGAGGATTAGGAACAATTTGTCTATTGGGCTGAGAAGTTTGAGGGTTTTCTGTTTTGAGGGTAGATTTGTAAGTAGCTGTCTTCTGGGAGGATGATGTTTCTTTTGAGGTTGGGGGAGAGAATGGTTTTGCATCTGGGGAAAGAGTAGCAAACCTATTTTCTAATTTTGGTTGAATTGGCATTCTGTCAGGAATGAAGTTTGGGAACTTTGTAAGAGGTCTGATTTGTATGATCGATTGTTCTTTCTTGGCCTTTCCTTTGAGCGAAGTTCCTGAAATCATTCTAAATAGGGAGAAGTTTAGTATGTAGATTTTAATAGTCTCGTACGAGGCTATTTTAATCTGGCATATGTAGAAAATCCTGAAGATTTGGATAATGATCATTGTAAATACAATTTGTAAGCCTTTTAAAAGTTGAGATTTCATTTTTAATAAGAATTGAAAAACGCGAGGAGGATTTATTTTCAAAGATTTCTTGTAAATCATATAAATGAAATCGAAGTATTTGAGTTTTGTGAAAAGGGGTTCTCTTGTGAAAGTTTTTGCATTCTTTTAGTAATATTGGTGATTTTTGTAGTAAATAATTTATGTAATTGGAAGTATTTAAATGAACACGATTTCCATTAATAAAAAGGCTCCAAGTTTGTTCCTGTTCCATTTGTGAAATGAGTAAGGTCTCTTTATGTAATTTTTCTAATTCTTGTAATGATTGGTTTGAAAAGAGTGCGGTTTCTTCATTTATATTTGCCATTGCCTGCAATAAAGATTGTTTTTATTGAATTTAATACAAACATATGAAATACATAAAGATACATTTTTAGAGAAATTTATGTAACTTCCTCATTCTTCTGGAAAGAGCCTTTGCTTGTATGAGAATATTTGTTGCTATTCTTTTCTGATGATAGAAAACTCCATTGTCATCTATATATTCCTCAAGATCACTAATTAGGAATCGCACATACATAAAATGTATTCTTATTTCATAATTTGTATAAGTATGAGGAAAGTCTGTAGATTGAAGATCTCTTAGTTGTCTAGCTAAATGGTTCAAATGATCAATGTTGTCAAAGCCTCTATTAAGCCATCTATTACGTCTATCATGTGTATTAATAATTTGGTTATTTATCAGTGGGAAGTCTGCCATGTCCCTGTAGGAATTCTCTAGTTAAGAAATCTGGGATTGAATTGTCTTTGCCTGCAATATGAACGATGTCAAAATCAAATATTGATAAAAGGGCTTGCCATCTGGCAAAAATCTGTTTTGCCGCTAAATTCTTTACATCTTTTTGTAAAACGTCTTTTGCAGCTTTGCAATCTACTTTGACTGTAAATTTTTTATTAAGTAGATCATCTTGAAATTTTGTTATGCATAGAACTATAGAAAGAATTTCCTTTTTTATTGTAGAATAATTTGATTGTGTTGTGTTCCATATCCCCGAATAATATCTTATTATTTGGTTTTTCCCATCTATGTTTTGAGTTAATATCCCACCATATCCTATTTCTGAGGCATCAGTGGCTACTGTTTTAGGGGCATTAGGATCACATATAGTTAAACATGGTAATCTTTTAACATGTAGTTTGATTTGTTTAACAACATTAGTATGCTCTTTTGTCCATGGTTTTGGATTTGTTTTTAATCTATCAAAGAGTGGTTTACAAATTTGTCTTAATTTAGGAAAGAAATCTGCTATATAATTTAATGATCCTAGGAATCTTTGTAATTGATTTTTATCTTTTATCTCATCTGGGAATTTGTCAGCAAAATCTATAGATCTTTGTATTGGTATTAAAGTATTATTGGTTATCTCATGTCCTAAAAACCTAATCTTTGTTTGATAAAGTTTTATTTTTGTTTTTGATAAAACTAACCCATTTCTTATCATTGTTTTATAAAATATGTTTAAATGTTTGTCGTGTTGTTCAAGGGTTTTACTAAATACTAAAACATCATCTATATAAACAATAATAAAAGTGTATGGATTAAATATTTCATTCATTATTTTTTGAAATTCGCTTGGTGCATTTTTTAATCCAAAGGGCATAACATTCCATTCGTATTGCCCAAAGGGTACTGTAAAAGCTGTTTTGGTATTTATCTTCTTCTGCTATTTGTATCTGCCAAAATCCTGATTTCATATCAAATTTTGAAAATATAGATGCATCGTGTAATCGTTTTAATAAATCTTGTTTATTCGGTATTGGATATCTAATCCATTTTAGTGCAGTGTTTAAAGGTTTGTAATTAATAACTAATCTTGGGGCACCTCTTTCAATTTCTGCATTTTTTGATACATAGAATGCTGAGCATAACCAAGGTGATTTACTTTTCCTAATTAATTTTTTATTGAGTAAATCTTTAATTTCTTTTTTACAATATTCTAATAATTCTTGATTCATTTGTATAGGTCTTGCTTTTGTAGGTATTGTTTGTTCATTAAAATCTTTTTCATATGGTAGTGTTATTACATGTTTTTTCCTTTCCCAAAAAGCTGTGGGCAAATCAGAACATAAATCTTTTTCAATTTTTTCTAATTTTTTAGAGATTATGTCTTTGTTTTGTTGAAGTTGTAATTTTTCTTCAATTTTTATATTTAATAATTCTTCTTTAAGAAATTTCATTTGATTTTGTAAAGTATTTAATTTAGAGATTCCTGTTTTTTGTAAATTATTTACATCACTATTAGATACAGAATATAAAAAATCAAATATAATTTTTTGTCCTAATATTCTTGATTCTACTCCTCTTTGTGAAACTGAAAAGGGATATAGCATTTGTAAAAAAGGGTTTCCTAATATAACTTTTGTCTTTAAGTTTTTTACAAGCATAAGACTTGTTTTAAAACAGATACTATTATTGCAAACATGTGCTTCAGGTATTTTGTATTTTACTTCTAATTTTAAAGAATTAGCTGCTGAAAGACTTTGTTTTGTTTTTATAAAATATTTTGTTGGTATTATTCCTTGTTCAACACAATTTAGGTCTGCTCCTGAGTCTAACATGGCTAATCCTTTATATTCGAAATCTTTGATTTTCATATGTATATGTACATACCATTTTTGGTATCGTACTCGGGTAAGAGCGTATATACTTTCTTCTGTGTCTGTAGAGGTATCTGTTTCCGAAGAAGATTTTTTTGCAAAGGGGTTTTTAAAATGTTTGTCTAATTCTTTATTAGCTTTAGATGTAGAAGCTTCATCATTGTAGGTTGAATGTATTTGTTTTTTAATCTCTTGTAGTGCTAATTTTGTTTCTATTTCTTTCTGTGTTTTTTGTAAATCCAAATTACTTTGTTTTAATAATTTTATTTCTTGTTTTATTTCTCTAATTTCATGTTGTAGGTCTACTGATGAAATTTGTTTCTTTTTGTTTTGGAACATTTGTATAACATCTTCGTATTGAGCGGGCTTTGATGTATCTGGTTTTTCTTCGTTAATTGTTTTGGCTAATTGTTTTAAAAATTTTCTTTTTATAGTTGGTTCATCTATTTCTTTGATTTTTTCTAATATCTCATCGTATTGTTCTATTGTATTTAATTTATTACACAGGCATACTTCTCTATTACAAGATTGGCATTCATCATTACTACTTGTATCAATTTGATCAGAAGAGTTATAATCATCAATATCTGTTGATAATTCAAGATTATCTATATTTTGTAATATTTCTTCTGTTTCTTTTATTTTTAAATTATGACAGATTTGTTGTATTTGTCTTTTTGCCGGGCAATTTCTAGCAATATGACCAGGTTTTTTGCATAAAAAACATTTTATGGTTTTATTATATGGCTTAAAAGACTTAAAGGATTTTTTATATTTTGTATTATTTTTATTATTGTTGTATCTTTTTTGAAAATGTGCTTTTTTATTTTTATTGTAATAAGCAGGGGAATTGTTTTGATAGTTTTTATGTGTTTTTCTATAATTTCTCCTATATGTACTATTTTTGTAATACGGACTTCTATTTTGAGTGTAATTTTTCTTTTTGTATGGGGATTTTAGTTTATCAAAACCAAATTGTTCACACCAATGTCCTAATTCTTTTCTTGTTTGAGTAGTTTCTTTTTTTAATTTGTTTTGTAATTTTTGGTCTTGACATAGTCTTAATCCTGTAATATTTACACAAGTAATTAAGTCTCCATAGGTAAGATTATCATAGGATATTTGTCCATACTTTTGTTCTATTGTATCTTTTACTTTTTCGGAAAATAGGCCTGGTAATCCAGTAATAAATTTTTCTTTCCAATGATAATTATTTGGATCAGCAAGATTAAAAACTCTTTTAAGAAAATTTTCTTTATACCATTTAAATTGTTCTAGTTTTCTGCATTTTAGGTTTTGTAATATTTCAGAATTTCTTTCAGTATATAAATCTATGTCTCCTATAAAGTGAGTTGTAATGTTAAATATTAAGTATATTAATTGTGCAGGAGTTTGATTTCCATTTTCATCTAATACTGGGTGTCCATCTTGGTCTGCTTTTATGGCTTCTAAAATTTGTGTTTTTACTTGATGTGCTAGTAATTTATCCCACCAAGTTCTTAATTGACCAGTGAATCCTAATATAATGTTTTCAACTGCTTGGCGTTCTGAAATATTTTATAGATTATATTTTAAAGTTATGAATACAAGACTATGTCCTAATGCTTTTAACAGGAACAAAATAGGAGAAACCATTTTTTGGGAAATTGATAAAACAAAAGCTAATATAAATATACCAAAAACAATTAAATGGAATGAAATAACTTTACCCGATAAATGGTCATATCCTGCTAAAACTGTCCCAAGAAAAGAACAAAATCAAACAACTGATATAGAACAAATTACACAATATGAGGATGGATCGGTAGATCTAAAATTCAAAAGAACTCAGTCACTAAGTCGAAACAAAAAATTTAATGTCCAAGCACCATCTAGGAGATCTACATCAGGAAGATATGAATTTCCACAAAACACTAAATATGAAGATAGTTCTTCACAAAACGAAACTGTTTTTGAAAATGAAACTAATATTGAAATTCCACAACAAACAAACAATACTGGAGCAAACAGAGAAGGAATTAATGTCCACCCATACGAAGGAATCAATATTCAATCTTACGAAGATAGTGAGTTTACCTTAAATATGATAAAAAACAATTTTATTCTAAATAAAAGTATTTTAAGAAAAGACTTTACAAGTAAACACAATGAAGAAAATAGAAAACTATTTTTTCAAATATATGATACCGATGAACAAAAATTAATAAAAGAAAAGTATTACGAATTTTGCGAATTGCAAGAAGATCACATACCATTTTTTGATTTCTTAAAAGATGATTACCTATACAAAATAACTACATTACAGAAAAAACTAAGACGATGGTACAAAGTAGGACCAGATCTTTTACCGACTCACGAAGTATACGAAAACGAAAAACCACCTTTAGAAGCCACTTACTTTAGTAAAGACAATATCCAATACGGTGCATATCCCATTGATAAAACTAATCAATTAAACACCGAAGATAAAAAACAAACATCTTTACATTTACAAAATAATTGGACAAATTTATACCTATATACCGTAGGACAACAATTAGATAGAGTTGAAGAAAAAATTGATAATTCTACTAAAAAATTAACCACAATAGGCGAAGAGATAGCACAACTAGACGTAGAAATGGGACCCACACCAATACCAACCAAAAATGATGAACATTATAAATCCCAAAGATTTACAGAATATTCAGAATTATATAAAATTAATCCATCAACTAGAAGAAATAAAAATACAATGTTTACTAAACAAATTCCCCTTCCTAAGAATAATTTAGTAATACCTGAAGTCAAACCAACACTCCATGATCCCCTAAATGACTTAATGAATAAAATTAAAACACATTTAAAAGTAAAAGAAGAAACAAGTACAAGTAAAAATATCCGAATGCTAACAGACTATAATGACAAAACCTCAGAGTCAGATACCTATATATATATATATATATATATATATATATATATATATATATATATATATATATATATTTGTTAGAATCGATCCACTCTATTCCATTGGTATCAGAGCCTAATATTCAACAAAACTCAAAGTAACCTAGTAGTTTATTTAATTGTCCCGAGAGTCAGAGTTGTCCCGAGAGTCGGTAGGTCTAAGTCACGCATTAGGAGTGTAAGTCGTGCGTCCGAAAATCCGAAAGGCAAGACAAGTAATCCGAAAGGCAAGACGAAAATAATAAACGATGAGTTGGTTAGGTAGTTTTAAGAACAGAAGGCCCCCTGGAAACAATGATCAAATGAATGGTTCTAACATACAAATTGAAAATGATGAAAGAGAAAATAATCAAAACATATTATCAAAAAAAATTACATGGAATACACAATCTCTAACAAATTGGAAACCCCCACTTATCTCAAACTCAGAAATTTATAAACACAAAGGAATATTTAACATTAAGTCAAAACTAGCAATTAAAGCAAAAGAAACAATCATTCCCTTATTTTCCAACAATCAAACCATGAGTTTATTCTCAAAATCGTCAATCAAAAAATATATTTCACAAGGATACAAATTTTTACACATAGGACTAGTTCAAGTCGCAATCAAACCATTAACAATGGAAGGATTAAACACAAGCATACAAATAGCTTTAAGAGATGCTAGACATCTAAATTACATAGACTCTTTATTATGAGCCATCGAAACAAGTTTAACAAATGGACCAATTCATTTCAATACTTATCCAAATTTTACAATTTCCTTAACCGATCCTCACATCTTAGATATCTTAACCCTTGATATCTTAACACATAATTATCATATGAAAAAAGGATCTCATGTATACGAAATATTTTACAGAATACATTTTAAAGTAATGAACACAGGACTCTGTCCAAATGCATTCAACAAAAGAAACAAAATAGGAAAAACCATATTTTAGAAAGTAGATAAAACAAAAGCTAATATTAATATCTCTAAAACAATTAAATGGAATGATATTACTTTACCAGACAAATGGACATATCCCTCTAGGACCGTCCCAATTAAAGAACAAAAACAAACAAATGATTTAGAACAAATTATACAATATGAAGATGGATCTGTAGATCTAAAGTTCAAAATATCAAAGTCTTTCAACAAAAATACAAATGCTAATTTCAAAATACCAATACCATCAAGAAGATCTACATCAGGTAGATACGAATTCCAACAATCAAACAATCAAGATGATAATTCTTCAAAAAATGAAACAATCTTTGAAAATGAAACTGAAACAAATTCCCCATACCAACCAAACAATATTGGAATAAACAGAGAAGGAATTCATGTACAACCTTATGATGACAGTGATTTCTCAATAAATACGATAAAAAACGAATTTACATTAAACAAAAGTATTTTGAGAAAAGATTTTCAAAGCAAAGACAATGAACAAAACAGAGAATTATTTTTTCAAACATATAACAAAAAAGAACAAAAATTAATAAAAGAAACATATTACGAATATTGCAAATTACAAGAAACACATATACCATTTTTTTTGGCTTTTTAAAAAATGACTACTTATATGAAATAACAACAATAGAGAAAAAAAAAAATAAGTAAATGGTACAAAGTAGAAAAACCAAAACTTTTACCAGCTCAAGAAGTATATGAAACCAAAAAATCACCTTTGAAACCCACTCATGGTAATATCCAACATGGTGTATACCTTACCACAAATTCAAAGCAATTAACCAATAAAGATAAAAAAAATTAATAAACAAACACAACCTGAATTAGAACCAAAACTGGAAAATCCATTAAACAATTTAATAAATGAAACAAAAACTTATTTACCAATAAACGAAGAATCAACCTCAATCCAAAAAATAAAATTATTAACAGATTACAAGATTTCCGAATCAGACACATCATCCAATGAAAAATCTAATCCATTAGAAGCAGAATTTAAACAAAATACAATTCCAACCATAAAAAGAAATAGTTACAATTATAAAGAACCAGATGAATTAGAAATACAACAAAAAAGTAACAATTTTAAAATAAAAAAACAAATGAAATAAACAATCTAGATTTATCAACAGAAAACAATAATTACAACTCTTCAGACCAACCACCAGACCCAAGCAATGAAGAATACCAATCCTGTCATAATGAAATATGCCTTTGTAACAACAAATTGAATACATTAGAACAATATGACCAGATATTAGAAAAAATAGATGAACCAACAAAAAGAAAACAACTAACAAAAATAATTAACAAAGAAAAACCAGACACATCTCAAATCTCCTCAATAGATTTACAAAATGAAATCAAAAGAATAAAACAAGAATCAAAAATATTAAAAAAACAACCTGGACATACAAAAAACACAAAAATAAATAGAAACAAAACTGGCATCACCAGAAACTAAAAATACAAAATTCACCTCAAAAATAAACTCTTCCACAAACCCAGAAGAAAACATATATGCACTAACTAAAGTTAGATACCAAAAATGGTATGTCAACATACAAATGAAAATAAAAGATTTTGAATACAAAGGACTAGCTATGCTAGATTCAGGAGCCGACCTAAATTGCGTAGAACAAGGATTAATACCAACAAAATATTTTATAAAAACAAAACAAAGTCTTTCAGCAGCCAATTCATCAAAACTACAAGTTAAATACAAAATACCAGAAGCACATGTATGTAACAACAATATTTGTTTTAAAACAAGTTTGATGCTTGTAAAAGATTTAAATACAAAAGTAATACTAGGAAACCTTTTCTTACAAATGTTATGTCCCTTTTCAGTTTCTAAAAAAGGAATAGAGACACGAATGTTAGGACAAAATATTATATTTGATTTCTTATACCCAATAACAGACAGTGAAATTAACAATCTAGAAAGAACATAAATTTATAAAATTCAAAACTTACAAAACCAAATGAACTTCCTTAAAGAATAATTACAAAATGTCAAAATAGAAGAAAAAATAGAACTTCAAAAATACAAAAACATAATCTCAACAAAACTTGACAAATTTGAAAAAGACTTATGTTCTGATTTACCAACAGCTTTTTGGAAAAGAAAGAAACACGTGATTACTCTACCATATGAAAAAGATTTTGATGAAAAAATAATTCCCACAAAAGCAAGACCAATACAAATGAACCAAGAATTATTAGAATACTGCAAGACAGAAAACAAAGATCTACTAAACAAAAAATTAATAAGAAAAAGTAAATCCCCATGGTCCTACTCAGCTTTTTATGTATCCAAAAATGCAGAAATAGAAAGAGGAGCCCCAAGATTAGTCATCAGTTACAAACCATTAAATACCGCATTAAAATGGATCAGATATCCAATACCTAACAAACAAGATTTACTAAAAAGACTTCATGATGCTTCAATCTTTTCAAAATTCGATATGAAGTCCGGTTTCTGGCAAATACAAATAGCTGAAGAAGACAAATACAAAACAGCCTTTACAGTGCCATTTGGCCAGTACGAATGGAATGTCATGCCATTTGGACTAAAAAAATGCACCAAGTGAATTCCAAAAAATAATGAATGAAATTTTTAACCAATATACTTTCATTATTGTTTATATTGATGATGTTTTAGTTTTTAGCAAAAATCTAGAACAACATGACAAACATTTAAACATATTTTACAAAGTAATGATAAGAAATGGTTTAGTCTTATCCAAAACAAAAATAAAATTATATCAGACAAAAATTAGGTTTTTAGGACACGAAATAACCAATAACACCATAATACCAATTCAAAGGTCCATAGACTCTGCAGATAAATTCCCGGATGAAATAAAAGACAAAAATCAATTTCAAAGGTTTCTATGATCATTAAATTACATAGCAGATTTCTTTCTAATATTAAGACAAATCTGTAAACCCCTTTTTGACAGATTAAAAAAGGAACCAAAACCATGGACAAAAGAACATACTAGTGTAGTCAAACAAATTAAATTACATGTTAAAAGATTACCATGTTTAACAATCTGTGATCCAAAAGCTCCTAAGACAGTCTCAACCGATGCTTCTGATATTGGATATGGAGGAATATTGACCCAAATCATAGACGGGAAAGATCAGATAATTCGGTATTACTCAGGTATTTGGAATAACACACAATCTAATTATTCAACAATCAAAAAAGAAATTCTTTCTATCGTTTTATGTATCACAAAATTCCAAGATGATTTATTAAACCAAAAATTTACTGTCAAAGTAGATTGCAAAGCAACAAAAGATGTTTTACAAAAAGATGTTAAAAATTTAGCAGCAAAACAAATTTTTACCAGATGGCAAGCTCTTTTAGCAATTTTTGATTTTGACATCATTCATATTGCAAAAAAAGACAATTTTATCCCTGACTTCTTAACCAGAGAATTTCTACAGGGATATGGAAAAATTAAATGAAGAGACTTTGCTCATTTCACAAACAAAACAAGAACAAATTTGGGATGTTTTTATCAATGGAAATCATATTCATTTAAAAAATTCCAATTATACAAATTATTTGCTACAAAAATCAACAGTACTGCTAAATGAATGTAAAAACTTTCACAAAAGAATCCCTCTTCACAAAACTGTAATTCTTAAATTCCATATTCATGATTTGCAACAACTTTTGGAATACAAATCTTCAGCACCATTTTCAATCCTTATCAAAAATGAAATATCAACCATTAAACGAATTACAAATTGTATTTACAATGATTACTATTCAAATCATCAAGATTTACTCTTACCAGACTAATTTATCTTCTGTCTTTAGCCAGATTTCAGGATCCTATTTCAATCCACAAATCTTTCAAAGGTAAAACTCCTGTCATGTCTTATTACAAAAATCGTTGGACAGAGTTAAATTATAATAATATAGAATATTTAGAATTTTTGATTCGTTATATCAAAATTCATTATCATCTCAGTCAAAGATTTGGTTTCAACAGCTCTAGTACTAAACTTATAATATGTGATCTTCAAGAATATATTGATTGTGATGGTGTATACATCCATCAAAAGAGAATAGCAAAAAGCTATCTTAAACAAGTACAAAATTTCTACTATAAAAATTCAAAAAAGCTTGTATCCGAGATTTACAAAGATAAACAAATGTGTTTACAAATGTGTATAGTTCATCCGAGTATGTTCATCTAAACATTTACAAATGTGTTTACAAATGTGTGTGTACAAATGTGTATGTTCATCTGAACATTGTGTGTGTACAAATCTAACAAATATGTGTTTGATGACTACGAGTTATGTACAGAGATATGTACAAACAAATGTGTGAGTATATGTTCATCCGAACATTTATAAATGTGTATGTTCATCTGAACATTGTGTGTGTACAAATCCAACAAATGTGTGTATGATGACTACGAGTTATGTACAGAGATATATACAAACAAATGCGTGAGTATATGTTCATCCGAACATTTACAAATGTGTATGTTCATCTGAACATTGTGTGTGTACAAATTCAATAAATGTGTGTATGATGACTAAGAGTTATGTACAAACAAATGTACAAACAAAAGCGTGTGTACAAATGTCTGAGTACAAAAAGCGTGTGTACAAATGTGTGAAAAGTCACCTCAACAATCACAGCAAAAGTCCAGAAGGTTCAAAAGCAAAGGTTCAAGATTCCCTTCATCAATCTTCAACAAAGGAGACACCAAAGAAGACAAAGAAAAATTATCAGCAAAAGACAAAAGACACAAGGGTTCATATACCTCAATTTTCAACAAAGGAGACACCACCAAAGGTTCACATACCTCAATTTTCAACAAAGGAGACACCACCAAAATCAAATCACCAAAAGTAAAGATTCCCTTCTTTACCAAAATTCAAAAGCATCCACCAAGGCCCTGACCCACAAAGTTTACAAAATTCAAAAGTATCCACCATGCTCCACTACTACAAAATTCAAAAAAGAAGATGCTCTCTGTCTGCAACAAAATTTAACAAAGTAGATGCAAGCATGGTCCACATCCACAAAATTCAAAAAGAAGATGTATTCAAAAAGAAGATGCTCATCCACTCACCAAAAGTAGATTCCTCTCAACAATTTCAACAAAGAAGAAGCCGCAATGGCCCACACCAAAAGAAGATGCCCTCTGCAACAACGAAATCAAATTTAGAAGTTAGATTCCATTCCTATATAAACAAAGCAAAACTCATTGTAGAGGCATGCTTAAAATTAGACAAAAACAATTTTATAGTCTCTCTCTCTACAAATTCTCTCATACACATTCCACTGTAACCATTGTAACCATCCACTGTACTCAATCAACAATCAATAAACAAAGTAAGTTCTTCTACTCCTGCCTCGAGTATTTAGAATTGTTGATCAACTGTTTACAAATTATTTTACAAAAATTTTCAAAAATTACTATTCACAAAAGATTAAAATCTTTCAACAAAAATACAAATGCTAATTTCAAAAATACCAATACCACCAAGAAGATCTACATCAGGTAGATACGAATACCAACAATCAAACATTCACGATGATAATTCTTCAAAAAATGAAACAATCTTTGAAAATGAAACTGAAACAAATTCTCCACACCAAACAAACAATATTTTTTAAGATAGTAATTTCACAATAAATACAAAAAAAATGAATTCACATTAAACAAAAGAATTTTGAGAAAATATTTTCAAAGCAAAGACAATGAACAAAACAGAGAAATATTTTTTCAAACATATAATGAAGAAGAACAAAAATTAATAAAAGAAAATTTTTATGAATTCTGCGAACTACAAGAAAACCATATACCATTTTTCAAATTTTTAGAAAATGACTACTTATACAAAATAACAACAATAGAAAAGAAAATAAGAAAATGGTACAAAGTAGGACCAGGACCAGAATATTCACCATCTAAAGAAAGTTATGACAGTAAAAGGCCACCCCTAGAAACAACCTATTTTCGTAAAAATGGTGCTAATCATGCAACCTACCCTATTATAAATAGCGATGTTATACCAGAAGTAAACAAAAACAATTTAGATCTGCATCTACAAAATAATTGGACAAATCTATCCCTGTATACCATGGGACAATGATGTGGCGGATTTTGTATTATTTATTTCCCTAGTATTTCTTATGTTTTTCACTTATTTTGATGTACTTAGACTAGATTTGATGTATTTGAGACATTATTTTTCATTTGGGCTTTTATTGTAATCCGGGGTTGAATAGCTATTTTTATTTATTTATTTTCCGGATGTAATTTTTGGTGAGCTTCAACGTCTGTCTCAAGGATCAAGAATAGTCAAAGTCAAGTCAAGTCAAAGTTAACAGAATTAAAAGATTGCAGGGACCAAACTGCAATTAGCTGAAAGTGGAAGGACTGAACTGAAGATATGAGTACTCCAGGGACTAAAGTGAAAAGAATGTAAAAGGGCCATCAACATCACGCAGAAGGCGGCGGCCGAGTTGGGGGGATTTTATTCTTTTATTATTTTATTATTTGATGAGTATTGTTTTTGGTTTTTGGGGAGAGGATTAGTTAGTGAGTAATTAATTAGTGGAGAATTAGGATTAGGTTAATTTAATCATTCTTGGGACTTCCAGAAAAGTACTACGTTCTTTTCTTTTTCTCTCTGAAGCTTTGTGTAACCATTAATGGAGAACTAAACTCCATTACTTTGGGTTGAGATCTTGAACCTTCTTTAATTCAATTGAGGTAATTTCTCTTATTCTTTTGTTGATCTATTTATAATTTTGTCTGTTCTGATTCTAGATTAATATTTAGGGTTTGTGGATTTGGCCAATCCATTAGTTCTATTTCTTGATCTATGCTAGAATTCTCTGTTCTGTGCCAGAATTATGGTTTTCACCGTAGCATCTCCACGAATTGTGTATGTGCCATAGCAATTCGGGGAGTAGGCAAAATTAAACGATTATCTGGTAACCTAGAAAGCGTTCTTGATCTTAGTCTCTTAAATTGAATCAATTAATTCTGCGATCTAGACTGTGCCAGTTAGATTAATTTATTAATTAGGGTTTATAGTGAGTGTGCCACTGCTATAGACTAATCTGTAAGAAGAGACAGAGATTGCAATATATCTCGTGATCAAGTGAATAGGATTAACGGAGAATAAGAAGTACCAATGAAATTGAATTAGAGGACGGGGATAGTGATCAATCTGAAGTGCTTTTAAATCATTGTTTTTATCATCTTAGTTTATTTTCCCGTCTTAGGAATTAATTAAAATCTCAATTAAACCCCCAATCTGGTCAAGTGACTGTTCGCAAATAATCATCGTTCTTCGTGGATCGACCCTGACTTACCCTAATTACATTATTAGTGGCCGAGTTAGGTCTAATTTAGTAGGTGTGCGACTTAGCCTACCAAATTTTGGCGCCGCTGCCGGGGAACGGTGTTATTGTTTGCGTTTTTTTTATTTTATTTTCTTTTTATCTTTTTTCTCTTTTAGTTGTTTACTTGCTATATTTCTAGTTATCTTTTTTGCTTATTATCTTGTAGTGTGGAACCGTGTATGGTCCACACCCGTTCTACTAACGATTTGATTGTACCATTTGATCCCGAAATCGAAAGGTCTTTCAGGAAAGGACGACAGCAAAGTAGAAGATACAAGGCAATTTTGTTGGCTGAAGATATGGCGCAACAAGGTCAGGGTAACGCTGGTGGTGGCGCTGGTGAAGATAATGCTGGTGGCGGTGGCGCTGGTGGGGGTGCAGGAGGAAATAATGCAGGTGGTGGTGGAGCAGGCCATAGACAAGCAGTCCCACCACAGACATTGAGGCAAAGAACTGCCCCGAATTGGAATGAGCAACCACATGCTGTTCAATTCCCCGCCTTACCTGACGGGGTGACGTTTGAGTTGAAGCCGGGGCTACTGAATCAGCTACCGCACTTCACAGGGATGCCCGGAGAGGATCCTAATCAGCACATCTCACAGTTTGTGCAAATCTGTCAGAGTATGAAGCCGGCAGCGCTTCCGATCAAGCACCTATTGTTGAGGGCGTTTTCTTTCACACTGAAAGATAATGCGAATGGATGGTACTATCATTTGCCACCCAACAGCATCACGACATGGAAGCAGATGAAAGAAGTATTCTTGGAAGAGTTTTTCCCTCAGGATCAGATAAATGTGATGAAGAGAGACATCAGTAATATGGAGCAGAAGGCTGATGAGACCCTATATGACTACTACAACCGCTTCCACAAGCTTTGTAGGAGTTGCCCGTATCACGGGTTTACTGATGAGCAGCTGATCGTCTATTTTCATGGAGGGTTGACCATTCAGGATAAAAGGCTAGTGGATTCATGCTGCGGGGGAAGTATCTTGAATAAGACTACCGAGGAAGCTAAGAGGTTGATCGAGGAGCTAGCTAAGAGCACGAGGACCCATGGCAAGAGGTCTAATGTGAGACAGGTCAGTGCAGCAGGTTCGAACAGTGGGGTGTCTAATAAGTTCGAGACAGATATGGAGGATCTTAAGGGTATGGTTAAACAGTTGGTTCTGGGACAGACACCGAAACCGTGTGGGATTTGTTATGACATTACGTACCCTACAGATTCATGCCCTTCTTTGCAGACGGGCGAGATGGAGGATGTTAATGCAGTTGGGTTTGCGCAGTAGGGACAGAGACCGATGGGTAATACTTATAACCCCAACTGGAGAAATCATCCTAATTTCAGATAGGGTACAGGTCAGTAGCAGAATCAGCCGGGTGGTCAGGGACAGCAGTTTGGTAATCAGCAAGGTTATCAGCAGCAGAGTACCAGGGTAATCAGTTCAACTCTTATAGACCGCCACAGCAACAGCAGCAGCAGCCGCAGCAGCAGAATGCTTCGGGACAGTCTACAGAGGCATTACTGAATTCTTTGGCTCAGAGTGTTAGCACCATGAACCAGAACTTTCAGCAGTATCAGCAGCGCACCGATGCGAGCATAGGTAACTTGGAGAAACAGAAGGGTCAGGTAGCTGATGCAGTGGGACGGATAGAGGCTAGGGATTCGAGGAAGTTGCCGTCACAGACTGAACCGAATCCTAAGCAGAGTGCATGTGCGATCACTCTTCGCAATGGTAAGGAGCTACAGGATAAGGTTGTAGATGAGGAACCGGAGGCAAAGGTTGAGATTGCAGAGCCAGTACAGAAGGCACTAGTTCAGACAGAGACTACACCAGAGGTTAAGGCTCCTGTATATGAGCCTGAAGTTCCATTCCCGGAGGCCTTGAAAGAACTTCGAAAGCCAGAGCCTGACAAGGCTATTTACGATACTTTCAAGAGGTTGGAGGTGAATATTCCTTTCTTGGACCTTCTTCAGACTGTCCCGAGGTATGCAAAGTTTTTGAAGGAGTTTTGTACTATGAAGAGGAATCAGAAGGAAAGGAGTAAGAAGAAGGTTAAGGTTAGTGAGCATGTGTCTGCAGTATATCAGAAGAAGTTGCCTAAGAAGTGTAGTGACCCAGGGATGTTCGTGATTCCAGTTACTTTGGGGGATGCTTCTGAGCATAAGGCGATGTTAGACTTGGGGGCTTCAATCAAAGTCATGCCCTATGCGTTGTTTGAAACTCTTAAGTTGGGGCCGCTGCAGGATACCAGAGTTGTGATACAGTTGGCGGATAGGTCTAATGCCTACCCGAAGGGATTGGTGGAGGATGTTCTAGTCCGGGTTGGTAAGATGATTTTCCCGACGGATTTTTATGTTCTTGAGATGGAGACGGATCCAAAGGCTCCCATACTGTTGGGGAGGCCTTTTATGTCGACCGCTAGGACCAAGCTTGATGTGGCTAATGGTTCTTTGACAATGGAATTTGATGGGCAAGTAATGGAGTTTAACATCTTTGACTCCATGAAATACCCTAAGGATACGGAGTCGTTATGTTTCATCGATGTGATCGAGCCATTGGTAGAGGAGGTATTTGAGGTGTCTAATAGAGATGATGATATCAAGACCGCGTTAGAGAACGCTTTGGGGTATGCTAATTTGGAGTTTGACATCTCGGATTCTATGAAGGAAGCAGTCATGGGTCTTACAGAGAGTGCTATGTTTGTTACCACGCCGGGTCATGGTCAGATGAAGCTAGAGGTTCCGTTGGAGAAGGTTGTGCCATCTATAGAGAAGGCACCGGAGCTTGAGTTGAAGGTCCTCCCTGAGCACCTTAAGTATGTCTATTTAGGTGAGGGAGAGACGCTTCCGGTGGTGATTTCTAGTAGTTTGACAGCGGATCAAGAGAAGAGGTTGATGGAGGTGATCCGGGAGCGGAAATCTGCGATTGGTTGGACTATTGCCGATCTCAAGGGCATTAGTCCATCCTTATGTATGTACCGGATCAACCTAGAGGATGATGCGAAGCCGGTGAGGCAACCACAGAGGAGGCTTAACCCGCCAATGATGGAGGCGGTGAAAAAGCGGTGGACTATGTGTCCAAATGGGTGGAAGCCATCCCTACCCGCACCGATGATTCAAAAGTAGTGGTCAACTTCCTTAGGAGCAACATTTTGTGTCGGTTTGGGATGCCAAGGGCCATTATTAGTGATAGGGGGACCCATTTTTGCAATAAGACAGTCGAAGCTCTAGTCAAGAGATATTACATCACCCATAAGGTGTCGACTGCTTATCATCCCCAAACAAATGGCCAAGCCGAGGTGTCCAATAGAGAGATAAAATCCATCCTTGAAAAAACTGTGAACCCGAATAGGAAGGATTGGAGTCAAAGGCTTGATGATGTGTTGTGGGCTTACCGGACGGCATATAAGACACCGATTGGTATGTCACCATATCGGTTGGTGTTTGGTAAACCTTGCCATTTACCGGTGGAGCTTGAACACAAAGCCTATTGGGCGGTCAAAAAGTTTAATTTGAACTTAGAGGGTTCCGGTGAGGAGCGAAAATTGCATTTGAGTGAGTTGGATGAGATTAGGAGAGATGCCTATGAGAATAATCTTCTTTACAAGGAACGAGCGAAGATATGGCATGATAAAATGATCATTAGAAAGGACTTTAAGGTTGGTCAAAAGGTCCTTCTTTTTAATTCCCGTCTTCGTTTGTTTCCGAGCAAGTTGAGGTCTCGGTGGACCGGCCCTTATGTGGTGAGGGAGGTATCCCCACTTGGGACGGTGGTAATCTCTAGTCCTAATGAGGACAAAGGATTCAAAGTTAATGGTCAACGGTTGAAACCGTATTTTGAAAACGAAGTCGTGAATACCGCGGATTTGGAGGTGGTTGATCTCCAAGACCCGGTATATGTTTGATAGCTTTGGGTCCGAGTCTTGTCAAAGACTTTAAACTTTGATGCATGCCGGGTGTTTTCCTGGCATTTGGTCTAGCTAAAGACGTTAAAGAAGGGCGGCTAACCGGGAGGCAACCCGGATTTAATTTGCTTAATTTTCTTGGTTTTTATTTTTATTTTAGGCTTTTAAATTAATTGTAGTTGTATATTATGTTTTTAATTTTTGTAGTTTTATTTATGTTTGGAATCGGTGCTACTAAAGGTATGTTTTGTTTTTGATGATGTGCAGGAAATCATAGCATAGAGGGTTACATGGGAGCACTTTGGGAAATTTCATCCAGTCCTTGTGCCACAAGTGCTCAATTCTTGTGCCACAAGGGCTGGCCAAAAAAAAAAAAAAAAAAAAGGGAAGGGAAAATTTCACCCAGTCCTTGTGCCACAAGTGCTCAATTCTTGTACCACAAGGGCTGACCACTATGGGTTGAAAAAAAAAAAAAAAGAAGAAGGAACCCTTCCCTCACAGTCTCTCTCTCTCATCCCGTTCACACCTCTCCCTCACAGTCTCTCTCTCTTCTTCTTCTTCTTCTTCTTCTTCTTCACAAAACCGCCGGCAAACCCCTCCATTAACCGCCGGCGACCCCCCTTCCCTCACGGTCTCTCTCTCTCTCTCTCTCCCCCCCTCTCTCTCTCTCTCTTCTTCTTCACCAACAAACAGCCGGCGACCCCTCCATTCATTCCGGCGATTCCCCCTCTCCCTCACAGTCTCTCTCTCTTCTTCTTCTTCACAAAACCGCCGTCAAACCCCTCCATTAACCGCCGGCGACCCCCCCTTCCCTCACGGTCTCTATCTCTCTCCCTCACAGTCTCTCTCTCTATCTCTCGCTCCTTCTTTCTCTCTCTCTCCAGATCCAAACCGCCGGCAATCTCCCCCGTCGGCCGGTCTCAATTCCGGCAACACCCCCCTGAATTCTGCCGCCTCTCCTCCCTACTACCATCACCACCGGCACCTCACCTCCATTAAAACAGCATCCCCAACCCCAAAATCACTTTCAATCACCATATTAACCTTCAATTTCGAATTTGAAGTCCAATTTCAAGAACCCTAGAATTCGAATTTTGGGGCTTCTTAATACATCAATCTTGGAGAAATCTAGGAGGGACAAAAAGTATTGTTGGTCATTATTGGAGCATTTAGAAGGTAACAATTCTCATCTTTCCTTACTCTTAATCTGTTGGGTGCAATTGAGGAAGATTGGTTATGCATTGTGCTAGTTTTGTGGTTATGTTGAGGTTGTGTGATTTTGGTATTAATATTATTGCTCAATTGTTATTGGTGAGTGAATGGTGAGCGATGATAGTGTGACTAAATTGATATTGTGTTGAAATTGGTGGGTGGTGATTGTGTGGTTTCGGTGGACATTGTTGGGGAGTTGTTATTGTTTTTGTGGGTTGGGTGGTTGGTAAATTTTTGGTGTTGTTTGTCATTGTGAATTGCTCATTATGGTGGTGACGGGTAAATCAAGTGCGGGAGGTAAAAAGCGGGCTAGGGAAGAGGAGCCTTTGCCTACTACTTCCGGGGAAGTTAATTCGCTTGAGGAGAATAATTATATGGGTTTGAAAACCTTGACGGCGGATCAAAAGGAGAAATGGAAAAAACTAGATAGACCGAGCCGAAAGATTTTAGTAAATTTTTTTTTGGATGTAACTGCTCTTGAACAATTGGGTCTTGATGCTCCGGTACGTAAGTTGATGCAAATGAGTGGTATTGAGAATTTTTTAGGGAAGAGCGCACCAGTGTATAGGAGATTCACCTTAGAATTTCTGTCCACTTTTGAGCGGGTTGTAGTGAATGGGGAAAGGAGCGTTCGGTTTAATCTTAATGATAAAGTGAGGGAGTTGAGTTATAGGGATATCAGGAAGTCGTTTGGGGTGCAAGAACCCAAAGGCGAGTTTCTTGAAAATGACGAATTGGTGGATAAGTTTTTCTTTGAGTTGACTGGGAAGCCGATGCACAAGTCCTTTATCACATCAAAGTACCTCACTCACCCTGCGTGGGCGTTATTCTTCAGGGGTCTATCTATGAATTTTCTGGGAAAGAAAGAGTTGACCAAACTGAATCACTTTGATATTGCAATGATGAGAACGGTAATTCCTGAGGCCGCCTCCATTCCGGATTGGGTCGACAGTTTTCTTATAAGGTGTGACAATTTTGTATCTAAGCCAGGTGGTTGTATACCGGTGGGGGGTATGATTACTCTTTTGCTTGGGAAGTATGCGAAAACCCCCCCAGCTTCAGCAGAGTTTCTTGGGGCACCGGAATTCTATGATTTCTTTTTCCTGACTCGGTATGAGCATTTCAAAACAATCATTCGAGATGATCAATCCTTGACATTTGAGTATGGGGATAACAACATTCCGATTCGGTGCCATAGGGGGGCGGTTTTTCCGAGCGGTGATAAACCGAAAGACTGGCGGATGGATGGAGTGAATGATTGGGATGGGCGGTATCCTGAGGATAAGGTCCTAAGAAAAAAACAGGGACAGTTGGTAGTTACTGAGGTTAGAGTCCCGGAGCAGCAGGAGGGTGGTTATGAGGCGATTATGAGACTGTTGCAGGAGAGGCATGCACTTGAGGATAGGAGATGGGCTGAGTTCTCTGACCGACTTGAGGCGCTGGAGGATCATGTGACCACTATCTTCGGACGACAGCGTCAGATGGAGCTGTGGATTCAGCAGCCAGAACCTCGAATCTATACGCCTCTTCCGGAACAGTTGCACACAATGATGGCTAATAGGAGAGCGGCTAGGATGGGGAGGCGCGAGTCCCGTGGAGCCCGTTCTTCAGTTGAGGCCTCCGGGTCTCAGCAGCAGCATGAGTGATGGTAACTTTCTTCTTTTCCCTTACGTTTAAAACTGTCCTATATTTTATTGTTTCACACATTGAGGACACTGTGTAGTTTAAGCGTGGGGGACGGGTTTGTAGTTGTATAGTATGCATTTTATTTCTAAATAGCTAGTTAATTTCTCTTTAAAAAAAAAAAAAATTGCACAAGAAAAGAAGCCCGCTAGATTGAAAACCCGAAAGGGCAGTCTAGGCAAAAACAAGGGTGTGCAATAAAAAAAATAAATAAAAAAAAATAGAGAGACTAAGTGAAAACCCGAAAGGGCGCTTAGGCAAAAGGTGAGATTTTGAGTGATGTTATCTTTTATTCACCGGTGATTGGCGACATAAGGGAGGTTCGGAGTCTCGGGTAGGACATTTTTGATGTTGGAGGTTCGGTTAGTGGGTAATAGGATAGAAATCCTTGTTTTGCTTTTGGAGTTATAAGGGGGTGTTGGTGCTAAACACGAGGTGAGTTTTACGCGGGACCACTACCCGACCAAAAACTTATTT
The DNA here is from genome assembly GCA_026119855.1 of Campanula takesimana. Classification (NCBI taxonomy): domain Eukaryota; kingdom Viridiplantae; phylum Streptophyta; class Magnoliopsida; order Asterales; family Campanulaceae; genus Campanula; species Campanula takesimana. Next base: position 2,062,118 of record JAOWBW010000002.1, read on the forward strand.
TTATGAGGGAGACTTGTAGTGTGAGACTAGCGTGGGGGAAACATAGGATATTTTAGTTCCCCGTGGCTTTTATGAGTGGGCCTTAGTCCGGATACGGTTTTTCACTATTTTGGAGTTTGTATCGGGCTAAGGCCATTGATCTTTATTTGAGTTTCTGGAGTTATATGGGGACGGAGTTTCTTATACTCCAAATTTGTTTGTGTTTGTTGACTTTTGACTGAGGAGGCTTAGAGGAGATTAGGGGTCATTTTCTCCCATGCTACGCTGATTAGACCGGAGTTTAGAGTGGAGTTAGGATGTTACTCAGGGACGAGTAACGGTCTAAGCGTGGGGGAATTTGATGTAGCGGATTTTGTATTATTTATTTCCCTAGAATTTCTTATGTTTTTCACTTATTTTGATGTACTTAGACTAGATTTGATGTATTTGAGACATTATTTTTCATTTGGGCTTTTATTGTAATCCGGGGTAGAATAGCTATTTTTATTTATTTATTTTCCGGATGTAATTTTTGGTGAGCTTCAACGTCTGTCTCAAGGATCAAGAATAGTCAAAGTCAAGTCAAGTCAAAGTTAACAGAATTAAAAGATTGCAGGGACCAAACTGCAATTAGCTGAAAGTGGAAGGACTGAACTGAAGATATGAGTACTCCAGGGACTAAAGTGAAAAGAATGTAAAAGGGCCATCAACATCACGCAGAAGGCGGCGGCCGAGTTGGGGGGATTTTATTCTTTTATTATTTTATTATTTGATGAGTATTGTTTTTGGTTTTTGGGGGGAGGATTAGTTAGTGAGTAATTAATTAGTGGAGAATTAGGATTAGGTTAATTTATTCATTCTTGGGACTTCCAGAAAAATACTACGTTCTTTTCTTTTTCTCTCTGAAGCTTTGTGTAACCATTAATGGAGAACTAAACTCCATTACTTTGGGTTGAGATCTTGAACCTTCTTTAATTCAATTGAGGTAATTTCTCTTATTCTTTTGTTGATCTATTTATAATTTTGTCTGTTCTGATTCTAGATTAATATTTAGGGTTTGTGGATTTGGCCAATCCATTAGTTCTATTTCTTGATCTATGCTAGAATTCTCTGTTCTGTGCCAGAATTAGGGTTTTCACCGTAGCATCTCCACGAATTGTGTATGTGCCATAGCAATTCGGGGAGTAGGCAAAATTAAACGATTATCTGGTAACCTAGAAAGCGTTCTTGATCTTAGTCTCTTAAATTGAATCAATTAATTCTGCGATCTAGACTGTGCCAGTTAGATTAATTTATTAATTAGGGTTTATAGTGAGTGTGCCACTGCTATAGACTAATCTGTAAGAAGAGACAGAGATTGCAATATATCTCGTGATCAAGTGAATAGGATTAACGGAGAATAAGAAGTACCAATGAAATTGAATTAGAGGACGGGGATAGTGATCAATCTGAAGTGCTTTTAAATCATTGTTTTTATCATCTTAGTTTATTTTCCCGTCTTAGGAATTAATTAAAATCTCAATTAAACCCCTAATCTGGTCAAGTGACTGTTCGCAAATAATCATCGTTCTTCGTGGATCGACCCTGACTTACCCTAATTACATTATTAGTGGCCGAGTTAGGTCTAATTTAGTAGGTGTGCGACTTAGCCTACCAGACAACAATTAGATAGAGTTGAAGAAAAAATTGACAATGTCACAAATGGAATAGCACTAGTAAGTCATGAAGTAAAAAATCTTGAAGTAGAAATCGGACCAACACCAGTTAAACCAAAAAATCACAATTACAAATCCACAAGATTTACAGAATACTCAGAATTATACAATATGGACCCCTCAAATAGAACAAATAAAGACAAAACATTTAAAAAACAAATACCACCTCCTAAAAATCCTATAACAATAACACGAATAGAACCAAAACTGAAAAATCCATTAGATGATATAATGAATGAAATAAAAACCTATTTACCAATAAAAGAAGAATCAACCTCAAATCAAAACATAAGAATGTTAACAGATTACAATGACAAAACTTCTGAATCGGAAACATCATCCGATGAAGAAAATAATTCATCAGAAGAAGAATTCAAACAAAATACAATTCCAATCCAAACCATGAAACGAAATTATTACAATTATAAAGAACCAGATGATTTAGAAATATCCAGACAAACAACAAAATCTTACAATGCAAAAAATATCTACGAATGGAATATTGATGGATCAAGTGAAATGGAAATCATAAATATTACGAAAGAAATGATAATAGTAGGAAACATTTACAAATCTACAAATATTACAGAAAAACAAGCAGTAGAAAACATTATCCTTGGATTTACTGGACGATTAAGAACTTGGTGGGATAAATTATTAGGAAATAGTATAAAACAAATATTCTTGATGCTGTAAAAATAAACCATGAAGGACAACCAATAGTAGATGAAAATGGAAGTCCAATTCCAGCACAATTAATAAATTTAATATTTAATATTACAACTCATTTCATAGGAGATATTGACTTATATACAGAAAGAAATTCTGAAATATTACAAAATCTAAAATGTAGAAAACTAGAACAATTTAAATGGTACAAAGAAAACATCCTAAAAAGAGTTTTTAATTTAGCCGACCCAAATAATTACCATTGGAAAGAAAAATTTATTACTGGTTTACCAAATTTATTTTCAGAAAAAAGTAAAAGACACAATAAAACAAAAATATGGAAAATTGTCTTATGACGAACTCACTTATGGAGATTTAATTACATATGTCAATCTTACGGGATTACGATTATGTCAAGACCAAAAACTAAATTACAAATTAAAGAAAGAAAATTATCAAACAAGAAAAGAATTAGGACATTGGTGCGAACAATTCGGTTTTGATAAATTACAATCACCATACAAAAAGAAACAATATGGAAATCATAGAAGTCCTTATTAAAAAAACAGTGCTTATAGAAGAAAACATAAAAATAAATACTACCAAATTGAATATCCTACATATTACAATAAAAACAAAAAGAAAAATTATAAGAAGAAATACAATAATAATAACAATCACAAATACAATAATAAAAAACCTTTTACATCCTTTAAACCATATAACAAAGAAAACAAATGCTTTTTATGTAACAAACCCGGTCACTATGCAAGAGATTGCCCAGCAAGAAAACAAATACAACAAATTTGTAACAATCTAAATATAAAAGAAATAGAAAAAATATTACAAAAAATAGACAATCTAGAATTATCAACAGAAAATGATGGCTACAATTCTTCAGATCAACCATCCGACACAAGCAACAAAGAATGTCAATCTTGTAACAATAAAGTATGCCTGTGTAATAACAAAATAAATATATTAGAACAATATGATGAAATACTACAAAAAATTAAAGAAATAGATGAACCAACAATAAAAAGAAAATTCTTAAAACAATTAGCAAAAACCATCAACGAAGAAAAACCAGACACATCTCAACCAGCCCAATATGAAGATGTTATAAAAATGTTTCAAGACAAAAGAAAATAAATCTCCTCGGTAGACATACAAATGAAATCAAAGAAATAAAACATGAAATAAAAATATTAAAACAAAGCAATTTAGAATTACAAAAATCACACAAAGAAATAGAAACAAAATTAGCATTACAAGAAATTAAAAAACAAATTCACTCAACTTACAAAGGAGAAACTTTTAATTCTAAAGAAGAAGACTTTGATAAACATTTTAAAAATCTCTTTGCTAAAAATACAAAATCCTCCTCTTCAGAAACAACCACAGATTCCTCCTCAGACACAGAAGAAGACATATTTATACTAACTAAAGTCAGATACCAAAAATGGTATGTCAACATACATATTAAAATAAAAGATTTTGAATATAAAGGAATAGCTATGATAGATTCAGGAGCAGATCTAAATTGTGTAAAACAAGGATTAATACCTACAAAATATTTTACAGAAACAAAAAATAGTCTTTCAGCAGCTAATTCATCAAAACTAAAGGTTAAATAAAAAAATACCAGAAGCACAAATATATAACAACAATATTAGTTTTAAAACAAATTTAATGATCGTAAAGGATTTAAATACAAAAGTAATACTAGGAAACTCTTTCTTACAAATGTTATATCCATTTTCAGTTTCTAAAAAAAGGAATAAAAAACACAAAAAATAGGACAAAAAATCATATTTGACTTCTTATATCCAGTAACAAACAGTGATGTCAACAATTTACAAAAAACAGGTATTTCCAAAATAAATTAAGTGTTCATAAAAAGTAGTTATATTCTTATATATTCAATCGATGATTTCTTATAATATTTCTTGACTAAATTGTTTCATTAGAATGATTACAGGTTCTTCAACTGTAACGCCCATCCTATTTCTAGTTAAATATTTGACTTATTTGTTAAATTCTTGAACGTGGATATTATGTGTTAGTTTTACTTGGATTAATTTCTTAACTGCTTTAGAATATTAAGGTGGTTAAATGTCTAGTTTTGACTTTTGGGTCATTTGTGAAAATTTGACTTTAGGGGCCTTTTTGTTAAAAGTGAAACTTGAGGGGCCTAGGGTTAGGTTTTTACCCTATTCTCGACTCATCGAGTTTAATTATCCCTCCGTTCTTGATTCTGATCCCGGATAAAGATTCGTGGCGTTGAATAGAGCGTTCCAGGCCGAACAGAAATAAGTTTGGTTGACTTTGATTTTTGACTAGGTAAGTTATTAGCTCCCCCTTGCTTGTAATAACATGCATAAATGTTATTCCTGATACTTGTGAATGTTAATTTTGTGTTTGGGACAACTTTTGTGGTACTTGTAATTGTGGGATAAAGGGAGTATAATTCCTCTGTGTAAATGATGAAAGAACTTGGAAATACTAGTTTGAATATGTTATGCCCTTTTTGGAGTTGTTATAATGTTAGTAAAAAGTTACTCCTACGCTTGGGGACGGAGAAATTTAGGCCTGGAAAGAAATTTTGGGTTTGCTGGAAATCGCACCGAGCGCCCGCCTGGTGGTCCTCCAGGCGCCCGCCCTTTTCAACAAAAGTTTTGGGATTCAAAAGTGTTCTAACGAGCGGCCGCCCGGTCCATCATAAGCGCCCGCCCGGTCCCCTGTTCCAACTAAAGTGTTTTAAATCTAAATTGAAATGAAAGCTTATCCCTCCTAAGGCATAGAGCCTTGGTATAAGATGTCCTAGCAAGTGTATATGTACCTTTTGGGGCATTAGAACTTAGTCTTGAACATGAACACTTATAGAACTCAAATGAGAACTTAAGTATAAGAGTAGTAACTCTTCTTTATGTCTTGAAAGTGCTATGAACAAACACTAATGTGTTATGCTTGTCTTGAAACCAATGATTGTGCACCTTAGGGGCATTAGCACAAAGTTTTAGACTTGGGCATCCTAAGAATAGGATTAAGATCTTGTAAGAGTAAAATGTATAACTCTTATACATGCTTGAATGTCCAAAGATTGGAGTTATAACTTGAAGTATAAGACCATAAAATCTTGTACATGGCTTGAACATCCAAAGAATTGGATTAAGACTTGAATATAAGATAATAAAATCTTGTACTTGACTTGACACCAATACATATGTATGGTAATGAACTAGAAGTGCTATGAACAAGCACTAACTTGTATGAGACATGTTCTTGTTGTGTATGTGCAAACATTGCATATAGTTGCTTGATAATAAGGTGACTTCTTGATTACTTGAAGCATGTTCCTTGTTGAGCTAGTCCACTACTTTTGGATTAGTTCTTCTCCCGTAGTTCAAGTAAATATCTACTTGTACATTCTTGTGTGAGTCCAGCTGGTTCTCCTTGCTTGTTCGGAAATATATAGGTTCACGCTTGTCACGAGTTCTGGGGCTTAAGTGACAATCGGGTCCCTATGTATTTGCGCTTGACCATTTACTACCGGCCATAGTAAGGGCATAGCTTCCTTGGTTGGAGCAATATGCCTGACTTAAGTGAATGCTAAAGTCTTAAACACCTCGTGAACACCTCGTGAGTCTTGATCTTGAGAATGACACTGGTTACCGGGTCTTCTGATATATACTGAATAATCAGTTTCTTGTTATTGATCGTGATTGTCAAAGTAATACAAGCTAGGACAACAATGGTATTCTTGGGAGGAATAAGGAAGGAAGCAATATCCTTTATAGCTTGCTTGTTTAGCCTTATGTGCTACTTGATGAGTTGGCTTAGCCTCTCATATACTTGTTACTTGATGATACTTGATATATGATTTCTTGAGTATCTACTTGAATTGCATGATAACATGTCATGTAGTTGCATCTAATAGCTTACTGAGATTTATCTCACCCCGTTTCTTGTTTAATTGTTTTCCTTAGATCAAAGGAAAGATAGTGCGCAGTGAGGCTCGACATAGCTGGGACGTGATTATTTTGGAGCTTGTGTCCTTTTATCTTGGTGAGGACGATGTATTATGGGTTGTATAACTCCTTATTATGGGGTAGACAGTCTTGTTCAGTTCTTGTTGTCATTAGACATCTTGTATAGTGCTCTTGATGCCAGCTTATGTGCTAGGCATATTTCCGCTGTGTATGTATTAAGTTTGGTTTTAATTTTCTTGTCTAGAACTCGTGTTGTGAGCTAGTATAGCTCCTTACTCTTGTGTATATATATCATGTCAGTTTGTTATAAACAGATGTCATCCAGTTTCTTGTTAGTTTCTTGTTCCTTGTTAGTCACGCACATCCGGGTTCGAGGTTCTATTAGGGGATCCCGGGACCTGGGGGCGTGTCAGGTTGGTATCAGAGCTACCCTGGTTTAGCTACCCTGTTTAGCTACCTAGGTTTGCTCTAAGTCTGGATAGGGTCTATGGCCTAGGTATGGGTTAGTCTTGGGGTGTTATTAACGCCGAGTGTTTACCTACAGGTACAATGAGCTCTGAAGGTACAAGTGGTAGTAATCAGCTGAGATCTATAACTCCTCAAGAAAAGATGGTTGATAATGTAGACTGGGATTATCCTAATGGCCTTACAAGGTTCTTGAAGTTGAAACCTCGTAGATTTGACGGGGAATTTGATGCTAAGAAGGCAGAGGAGTGGATTGAGAGTATTGAGAAGATCTTTACAGCCTTGAGATGTGCTAGTGGTGATAAGGTAACCTTTGCAACCTTTAAACTTGAGAAAGCCGCTGAACATTGGTGGCAAGTGTTGAATAAAAGTTGGGAACTGGAAGGGGTACCACAGACTTGGGAGAATTTTCTTAAAGCCTTCAAGTCACAGTTTATTCCAACAGTAGTCCAAAACAGAAAAGAGATGGAATTTCTTAATCTGGAGCAGGGAAGCTTAACAGTGGGGCAATACTCAACCAAGTTCACAGAATTGGCAAGGTATTGTGATCACTTAGTTCCAAATGAAACCAAGAAGGCCCAGAGGTTTGTGTAGGGATTGAGGACTGAGTATAGGAAGCAACTTCTTTCTCTACAGCTTACTAGTTATCATCAAGCAGTGGAGAAGGCTTATGCCATTGAAAATGACATTGAAGAACACAAGGTGAAGTTGGGAACAACCATGACTGGTCGTGTATCAGAGAAAGCTCAGGGATCTGGTTCTAAGGGTGGTAAATCTAGCCGCCAAGATCGTCGATTCCGACAGCCAACTGAAAGTAAAGGTAGTGTATCAACTGGTTCGAGGACAACAGTCCAAGGTCCCAGGAAAGTATGTGGTTATTGTTCGAAAGAAGGCCATTCTGAAGACAAGTGTTGGCTAAAGAAAGGAAAGTGTTTATCTTGTGGTGAAACTGGGCACTTTGTCAAGAATTGTTCTAAAGGCAAAGGAAATCAAGTTGGGGGTACAAGTCAACAGGCTTCAGGTACTAAGAGAGATAGTGGGGGTCGACCTAAAGTTCAGGGTCGAGTGTTTGCTCTAGATCAGCAGGGTGTAGCTGAGTCTTCTGCCGTCATAGGAGGTACTATATTACTTTCTAGTACGAGAGCGCGAGTCTTGATAGATCCAGGCTCATCTCATTCTTATGTGGCATCTCATTTTGTGTCTCACTTGCATGTTCTTCCTGATTCTATGCCTTATATGCTAGAAGTATCTTCCCCTATGGGAGATTGCATGTTTGATTCTGAGGTTTACAAGAAATGTGAGGTTCTTGTGGGTGATCATGCCCTTCTTGCTGACCTAGTCGTGTTACCTATAAGGGACTTTGACGTGATTCTTGGCATGGATTGGCTTTATGTGCATCATGCATTTGTTGATTGTCATAGAAAAGTAGTAACTTTTTCTATCCCTGGTTTGCCTGATTTTACTTTTGAAGGTGATAGGCCTTTATGTGCTATACATGTTATTTCTGCTTTAAAAGCTAGAAAACTTTTATCTCGTGGTTGTGCCGGGTATCTCGCATGTGTGCTTGACCAGAGTTTATCTGTTCCCAAGATGGAAGATATTCCTGTTATGTCTGAATTTTCAGATGTGTTCTCTTCTGAGTATAGCATGCCACCTGATCGAGAGCTTGAGTTTTGTATTGAGTTATTACCAGGTACAGCACCAATCTCTAAAGCACCTTATAGAATGGCTCCAGCTGAGTTAAGAGAGTTGAAAACACAGCTTGAGGAATTGCTTGAAAGGGGCTTCATCAGGCCTAGTGTATCACCGTGGGGTGCACCAGTGTTATTTGTCAGAAAGAAAGATGGACTCTGAGATTGTGTATTGATTACAGAGATCTTAATCAGGTAACTATCAAGAACAAATATCCGTTACCTCATATTGATGACTTGTTTGATCAGCTTCAAGGTTCAGTAGTGTACTCGAAGCTTGACTTGAGAAGTGGTTATCATCAGTTGAAAATCAGATCTGAGGATATACCAAAGACAGCTTTCCGTACCAGGTATGGGCATTATGAGTTTATTGTTATGCCATTCGGTTTGACAAATGCTCCAGCTGTATTTATGGATTTGATGAACCGTATATTCAAGCCATATCTTGATTGTTTCGTGGTGGTATTTATTGATGACATTCTTGTGTATTCTAAATCACGGGCTGAGCATGAACAACATCTCAGAGTGGTATTGCAAGTTCTTCGTGAGAAACAATTATTTGCAAAATTTAGCAAATGTGCTTTCTAGTTAGAAGAGGTTTCATTCTTGGGACATGTTATGTCTGCTACTGGTATGGCAGTAGATCCTTCCAAGGTTGAAGAAGTTGTTAACTGGAAGAGGCCAACTACAGTGACAGAGATCCGTAGTTTCTTGGGCTTGGCTAGTTATTATCGGAGATTCATTGAGGGATTCTCCAAGATTGCTACTCCATTGACTAATTTGACTCGAAAAGCTATTTCTTTTGAGTGGAATGACAAATGTGATGCAAGTTTTCAAGAGTTAAAAAGGCACTTGACTACAGCTCCAATCTTGGCTTTGCCTAGTGGTTCTGAGCATTTCATGGTTTATACTGATGCTTCTAATGAAGGATTGGGTTGTGTTTTAATGCAAGATGGCAAGGTAATAGCTTATGCTTCTCGAAAATTATCTCCTTATGAAAATAATTATCCTACTCATGATTTAGAGTTGGCTGCGATTATTTTTGCTTTGCATAAATGGAGGCATTACTTGTATGGAACCAAATTTGAAGTCTTTACTGATCATAAAAGCTTGAAGTATTTGTTTTCTCAAAAAGAGCTTAACATGAGGCAACGTAGATGGATGGAGAAATGGCAACGTAGATGGATGGAGAAATTAAAGGATCATGATTGTACTATCCTTTATCATCCAGGGAAAGCAAATGTTGTGGCAGATGCACTGAGCAGAAAGACTTATATTTCTTGCTTGATGATTCGTGAATGGAAGATGTTTGAAGACTTGTGTGATTGGAGTCCTTGTGAATCAAATCATGGAATTATCTTTGCTAATATAAAGGCTACTTCAGACTTACTCCAACAGATCAAAGAAGCTCAGGTAACTGATTCTGAATTGCAGAAAATTATTAGTGGAATGAATGAAGGGAAGCAACCAGATTTTTCTTTCAACAGTGATGGAATTCTTACCTTTCGAGGCAGATTTTGTATTCTAGTTGATCTTGAGATTAAGAAGAAAGTTCTTGAAGAGGCTCACAAAGCCAAGTATACTATTCATCCTGAAAGCACTAAAATGTACCAAGATTTGAAGAAACATTTCTGGTGGAACAATATGAAAAGAGAAATTGCTGAGTATGTGTCCAAATGTTTGACTTGTCAACAAGTAAAGGTGGAACATCAACGTCCAGCAGGTTTGTTGCAACCATTAGAAATTCCAGAGTGGAAATGGGAGCATATTACTATGGATTTTGTGACTGGTTTACCACGTACCAGACGAGGCCATGATGCTGTTTGGGTTATAGTGGATAGGTTGACTAAATCAGCTCACTTCTTGTCTGTTTCCATAGGATATTCATTGTCTCAGTTGGCATCTTTGTATGTTCAGGAGATTGTTCGACTCCATGGAGTTCCTGTGAGTATTGTATCTGACAGAGATCCTCGTTTTACTTCTCGATTCTGGCAGGATCTTCAGGGTGCTATGGGTACTAAATTGAATTTCAGTACTGCTTTTCATCCTCAATCTGATGGGCAATCTGAGAGACTTATACAGATTCTCGAGGATATGTTACGTGCTTGTATGGTGGATTTCAAAGGTAGTTGGGATACTCACCTTCCTTTGGCTGAGTTTGCTTATAACAACAGTTATCAGTCTAGCATTGAAATGGCTACATATGAGGCTCTTTATGGTAGAAAATGTCGATCTCCTATATGCTGGGATGAAGTGGGAGAAGCTAGACTCTTGGGTCCTGAAATGGTTCAATAATCAGTTGAGAGTGTGAAACTCATTCGAGATAGATTGCGCACAGCTCAGAGTAGACAAAAGAGTTATGCAGATCATCGTAGAAGGGATCTTGAATTCCAGGTAGGTGACTTTGTATTCTTGAAGGTCTCTCCTCGTAGAGGTATAAAGAGATTTGGGAAGAAAGGAAAGTTATCTCCTCGTTATATCGGTCCATTTGAGATTCTTGAAAGAGTTGGGAAGTTGGCTTATAGAATGGCTTTACCACCTTCTTTATCTGGTATTCATGATGTATTCCATGTATCTATGCTTCGCAAGTATATGGCGGATGAGTCGCATGTTCTTGAGTATGAGGCTATTCCATTTCAGCCTGATTTGTCTTATGAGGAACGACCTGTTTAAATTCTTGACTGGAAAGAGCAAGTCTTGCGTACCAAAAGAATTCCTATTGTGAAGGTCCTTTGGAGAAATCATGAAATAGAAGAGGCTACTTGGGAAACCGAGAAAGAGATGCGAGATAAATACCCGAGCCTATTTGAAAACCTTGGTAAGTAAAATTCGTGGGCGAATTTTCTTTAAGGTGGGGAGGATGTAACGCCCATCCTATTTCTAGTTAAATATTTGACTTACTTGTTAAATTCTTGAACGTGCATATTACGTGTTAGTTTTACTTGGATTAATTTCTTAACTGCTTTAGAATATTAAGGTGGTTAAATGTCTAGTTTTGACTTTTGGGTCATTTGTGAAAATTTGACTTTAGGGGCCTTTTTGTTAAAAGTGAAACTTGAGGGGCCTAGGTGTCATTTTGGGAAACTTTTTAAGTATATCATGTTTGTTGTCTTCTTCTCTGAGTCATTTCCCTAAATTTATTTACGTTTCCTCTGTTTCAAAAGCTAGGGTTAGGTTTTTACCCTATTCTCGACTCCTCGAGTTTAATTATCCCTCCGTTCTTGATTCCGATCCCGGATAACGATTCGTGGCGTTGAATAGAGCGTTCCAGGCCGAACAGAAATAAGTTTGGTTGACTTTGATTTTTGACTAGGTAAGTTATTAGCTCCCCCTTGCTTGTAATAACATGCATAAATGTTATTCCTGATACTTGTGAATGTTAATTTTGTGTTTAGGACAACTTTTATGGTACTTGTAATTGTGGGATAAAGGGAGTATAATTCCTCTGTGTAAATGATGAAAGAACTTGGAAATACTAGTTTGAATATGTTATGCCCTTTTTGGAGTTGTTATAATGTTAGTAAAAAGTTACTCCTACGCTTGGGGACGGAGAAATTTAGGCCTGGAAAGAAATTTTGGGTTTGCTGGAAATCGCACCGAGCGCCCGCCTGGTGGTCCTCCAGGCGCCCGCCCTTTTCAACAAAAGTTTTGGGATTCAAAAGTGTTCTAACGAGCGGCCGCCCGGTCCATCATAAGCGCCCGCCCGGTCCCCTGTTCCAACTAAAGTGTTTTAAATCTAAATTGAAATGAAAGCTTATCCCTCCTAAGGCATAGAGCCTTGGTATAAGATGTCCTAGCAAGTGTATATGTACCTTTTGGGGCATTAGAACTTAGTCTTGAACATGAACACTTATAGAACTCAAATGAGAACTTAAGTATAAGAGTAGTAACTCTTCTTTATGTCTTGAAAGTGCTATGAACAAACACTAATGTGTTATGCTTGTCTTGAAACCAATAATTGTGCACCTTAGGGGCATTAGCACAAAGTTTTAGACTTGGGCATCCTAAGAATAGGATTAAGATCTTGTAAGAGTAAAATGTATAACTCTTATACATGCTTGAATGTCCAAAGATTGGAGTTATAACTTGAAGTATAAGACCATAAAATCTTGTACATGGCTTGAACATCCAAAGAATTGGATTAAGACTTGAATATAAGATAATAAAATCTTGTACTTGACTTGACACCAATACATATGTATGGTAATGAACTAGAAGTGCTATGAACAAGCACTAACTTGTATGAGACATGTTCTTGTTGTGTATGTGCAAACATTGCATATAGTTGCTTGATAACAAGGTGACTTCTTGATTACTTGAAGCATGTTCCTTGTTGAGCTAGTCCACTACTTTTGGATTAGTTCTTCTCCCGTAGTTCAAGTAAATATCTACTTGTACATTCTTGTGTGAGTCCAGCTGGTTCTCCTTGCTTGTTCGGAAATATATAGGTTCACGCTTGTCACGAGAGCTGGGGCTTAAGTGACAATCGGGTCCCTATGTATTTGCGCTTGACCATTTACTACCGGCCATAGTAAGGGCATAGCTTCCTTGGTTGGAGCAATACACCTGAATTAAGTGAATGCTAAACTCTTGAACACCTCGTGAACACCTCGTGAGTCTTGATCTTGAGAATGACACTGGTTACCGGGTCTTCTGATATATACTGAATAATCAGTTTCTTGTTATTGATCGTGATTGTCAAAGTAATACAAGCTACGACAACAATGGTATTCTTAGGAGGAATAAGGAAGGAAGCAATATCCTTTATAGCTTGCTTGTTTAGCCTTATGTGCTACTTGATGAGTTGGCTTAGCCTCTCATATACTTGTTACTTGATGATACTTGATATATGATTTCTTGAGTATCTACTTGAATTGCATGATAACATGTCATGTAGTTGCATCTAATAGCTTACTGAGATTTATATCACCCCGTTTCTTGTTTAATTGTTTTCCTTAGATCAAAGGAAGGATAGTGCGCAGTGAGGCTCGACATAGCTGGGAGCTTACTACGCAGGTCGTGATTATTTTGGGGCTTGTGTCCTTTTATCTTGGTGAGGACGATGTATTATGGGTTGTATAACTCCTTATTATGGGGTAGACAGTCTTGTTCAGTTCTTGTTGTCATTAGACATCTTGTATAGTACTCTTGATGCCAGCTTATGTGCTAGGCATGTTTCCGCTGTGTATGTATTAAGTTTGGTTTTAATTTTCTTGTCTAGAACTCGTGTTGTGAGCTAGTATAGCTCCTTACTCTTGTGTATATATATCATGTCAGTTTGTTATAAACAGATGTCATCCAGTTTCTTGTTAGTTTCTTGTTCCTTGTTAGTCACGCGCATCCGGGTTCGAGGTTCTATTAGGGGATCCCGGGACCTGGGGGCGTGTCATCAACCAAAAGCAAGGGTAAGAAAAAAGATGCCAAGATACAAATTAGACCATTAACAAAACTCCCACTTTTTGTTCCTGACAAAATGCCAAAAACAGAAAATAGATTTGCTATTCTTTCTCCTGAAGCAAAACCATTCTTTCCCCCTCTTACAAAAGATACCAAATCTCCTTCTTCCTCATCACAAATGTCAACCACCTACAAAACAGCTCTTAAAATAGAATACCCTCAGCCAACGAAATCACAAAATTCCCAGGTCACAAAACAAATTGTTCCCAATCCTTATCCTAAACAAACACCACCCACTTCGTATTCATACAAAGATTATACAGAACCCATTTGTGTTATTGAACCAGAGATTTTTGAAATGATCTCAGATTGGCATCCATATCAAATCTCTGAATTTCTTCTGCCAAACCATCATAATTATATTCCAGACAATTTTACAAAAAAAACCAATTTTATTATGAAACTATTTTGACCCAAACAAAGTCAGCTACTTTTCAATATTCATCTGACCATCTAGATCTTACAAAAATAAGGTATTGTAAAGTAAAAATACAAAAATTTCTTACAATTTCTGACTGGGGTCAAAGACCCAATGAATCAAAAGGATTAAATCTTTCAAACAATTCATCCCGATTTAATTATTGGGACTATATTTTAGCCTGGTCACGGGTATTTTTTAGACAAAACAAAACTTTTTCTCTTTCATATTTCTTCTATTTCAGTCCTCAATTTTCTTATCCGATTCGATATTGGTTCCATCAATGGTGGAGTAATTTTGGACTAGATAAAACAATTGCTCCTTCAAGTGTACAAAAAGATTTTGAACAATGGTCAAAAAATTCTTCATATCCAGAGCAGATTGCTCAATCTCCTTTATGGGCATTATTTTGTTATAATTTTCAAGTCCCATGGATTTTTATGACAGAATTTGACATACAGGAAGAACAAATGTGTGAGTGTGAACAAATTGGTGTACAAAAAATGGGACAACAAATGAAACAAATGCAAGAACAAAGGGGAGGACAACAAATGAGTGTACAAATGGGACAAATGGGTGTGCAAAGAGGAGGACAACAAATGAGTGTACAAATGGGACAAATGGGGAATTCAAACAAGGAACAAAAGTGTGCGTGTGTACAAAAAACTATTTTACCTATCCTGGCTCGAAAATACAAAATCAAATGGTGGGACAAAACATATATCACTCAATATAATCCTACAACAATCACAAAATATTTTCATTACAATCCGGAATACTGCAAGAAGATTCCTCCTAAGCAATCTTAACAAAATGAAGAATTCCTTGCAAGAAAACAACAAATTATGGCACAAATGGCTGGATGCTCAAACCCAGCAGATCTAGACAAATTAATGTCACAGTTCAGCGATGATAGCTCATCTTCAATGGCTGACGGAGACACCATGCCCAATGACGATTTCTACACACAAGCAGATGATTTGGACCTATAACAATGGCCCCTCAACAAAGAAGATACCACCAAGTTCAAATCACCAAAAGCAAAGATTTTTCTTCATCAAAGTTCAACAAAGCAAGAGCCGCCCTGGCCCACAAGTCCACAAAATTCAAAAGAAGATGTCACAAAAATCAACAAAGCAAAAAGAAGATTTCCTTCAAAAATTTCAACAAAGCAAGAGCCGCCCTGGCCCACAAGACCACAAATTTCAAAAAGAAAATACTTTCCGTCACTCATTCACCAAAAGCAGATTCCTCTCAAACAATTTCAACGAAGAAGAAGCCGCCATGGCCCACAACAAAAAGAAGATGCTCTCCACTCTCTATCTGCACAAAGCAACAAAAATAATAGTTAGATTTCATTCTTATATGAACAAAGCAAAACTCATTGTATAGGCAGGCTTAAAATTAGGCAAAAACAATTTTATAGTTTCTCTCTCTACAAATTCTCTCATACACATTCCACTGTAACTATTGTAACCATCCACTGTACTCTGTACTCTTCAACAAATCAATAAACAAAGTAAGTTCTTCTACTCTTGCCTCGAGTATTTAGAATTATTTATCAGCTGTTATTTACAAATTATTTTACAAAACAAAAACGTTACGAGGGAAAGCCCACGACGTACGTATTTTACAAAAAAATTCAAAAGTTACTATTCACGGTTACTATTCATTCCGCAAATTTCAGTTTGATACTTATTTTTTGTTTATTATCATCATTTATTATTATCAATTTTTATGTTAGAATCGATCCACTCTGATCCATTATATATATATATATATATATATATATATATATATATATATATATATGCACATCATGTATCATAATAAAATGAGTTAATTACAATTTAGGGTCTGAACTCCATAGGGTGTTGTTCCCCAAACGGGGCCTCATATATTTTTTTGGGCGAATCAGGGCTCAATACGTAATTTTTTTCCCATCAATCTAGGGCTTTTTGACGGAATTCGTTAGAAATTTCGTTAACTTCCCATGTGCCGTGCACGTGATCAACGAGTCGGTTAAATTGAAGTTGAATTAAGCTATTAAGGGGTTAAATGTAATATTTTGAAAATGAGAGGAGAAATAAAAAAAAACTCTTTCACTCAAATTTACACTCAAACCCACCCCTAACCTCCAGATTTAACACACGTTCTTCTCCTCCCTCCAGCAACACCCCCATTGTAATTACCGCCCCAACCCTTTCCTCCATTGCCAGCCACACCTTCCACGTCGAGTCAATTTTGAACTTAAATTTCTGAAACGGAGATGGCACAATATACCAAAGATTCAAATCAATATGTAATAGACATGCACACTCTGTTCAAGAATCAATGAACGAAGATTGAGTTCAGATTTTGATGCACACACGGTGTTCCGACAACAATACTCGATTCTCCAGCAAGCCCAACACAATTTTCGTTTTCCCTCAATTTTGACCCACCATTGTTGAATGTTGGAATGAAATTTCAAAGCATTCATGAATAACAATGGTGGGCTTTTGAAGATGGAGATAGCAGCCATTTCAATCGTAGTCCGTTACCATTCTTGAAGGAGATCGGGTGGATTGACGGAGTTGTACCGTTGACGGGAGAAAAGGAGTTGACGAGATGGAGATGGATTCTGGTTTGAGTTTTCATTCTTCTTATTTGCTGGGTTCTTTTTCTTCTTCTTCTCGTTTTTTTCTTTCTGAATTCAATTTGCTTTGGGTTGAGTAATTGAGTGTAGGGTTAGGTCTTAAGATTACTTTTAGTTTTATGAATTTAAATTAATTCATTACTTTTGATTTTTTTTTTAATATGTTATATTTAATAATTTTTTTTTTAAATATACATTAAACAATAGTTAATATTTCAAATTGTTATTGAATAATTAATTATTTAAGTCTGCTAATATAATAATTTATAATGAAATATTTAATTTTTGATCAAAAAATGAAATTATTTATTGATATCTAATAAAATATTCAGTACGTTTAGTTTTAAATTTAATTATTATATATTTTTAAAATAATATATTCAAACCTCTAATATTTAGAATTTTCATTAAGCCCCTTCTATAGGAATATCAATTCCATATTAATCGATTCGTTGATCATGTGCACGGCACATGCGCAGTTAGCGAAATTTCTAACGAATTTCGTAAAAAATAAATATAAAACTAGATTAATGAAAAAAAAACACGTATTGAGCCCTGATTCGCCAAAAAAATAAAATATGAGGCCTCGCTTGGGGAACACCTAAATTGAGTCATTTACAACAACTATTCTCTCTATCATGAGTGATTGAATTCGTCTAACCATCCTAAAATCCTATGGCCTCATCCCAAAATACTTATTCCATCTTTAAAAAATATAAAAAACATAATAAGTATAGGATAAAATATATTATTTTGGTTTTTATATAGAAAAATAATTTTCCTTCAATTTCAAAAAGATAGTCTCATTTAATCAACTCAGCTAAATATTAACCATCACATTATGAAAATATAGCTATTCCTATTCAATTTCAAATATTCTTATTGGTTTATGATTAAGAACAATATCAATAATAATTGCGTAGGCATAATTAAGTTTTTATAAAATTACGATTAAAGTTCTATTAAGTTGATCACAAAAACTGTACGATTATTTTTTCGAGTGGACGAAGAGAGTACTTATTTCAAAAGTTAAAACATACTTCCTCTGTCAGGTAACTTTTTAACACTTTGCACTATTTACAATTGCACGAAAAATAAGGAAATACGGAGTACTTTTTAGTGTTATAATAATTTGCACTATTTTTTTCTGACACAAAAATTAAAGAGAGAATATAAATACTTAAAAGTATTGTGAGTAACAAATGAGTTGATTATGATGACTTGAGGTGGGACTAAAAATTTGTATGAGTATAACAAGTGTTGGGGAATTGTGGTAAACTCGTGCAGTTCTTGCCCGTACAAATCTGATAATGGTGAGACACAACAACTATGCATATGAATAATATGAAAGTAATCAACAAGAAAAGAACACGATATTTGTTAACCCAGTTCGTCACAACAATGACTACATCTGGGGGGCACTGCCAAGCCAGGATATTTACCTAATATCACAATCTGTGTCTATTTACAATAAAGTCTACTGCTCTATATAGCAAGGAGATAACTTCTCCATGTAAACACTCATATCACACATAAAACCCTAGACATGCTTCTACCCATCCATGGAATGCCCCTAAGGGCTAGCACTCACTTGACTCTCTTTGTGACTCACATATTCTCTCTGGCTATTTTTTCTAGTGTACAATGTTTATGGCCATCACTTGGTTTATATAGGCAACAAGTCCAAAACCTAAACTAAGTAGGAAACTCGGAATAACGAAATTCCTAAATCCACTTAAACAAGGAATCCTAGTCAAATAAGGAATTCCATAAATTCTTATAGGGTTAATGACAATTCAGACCCTAAAGTGATATAGCACCCTCCCAAACAGACCTGATGTTTTTTTTTCGACAGATCAAACCTTGATGTGAAAAATAGTCGCCAGTTAAGGCCTTTTTGACGGTTTTCGTCAAAAAAGTTAGTTATGTAGCATATGGTTGGCACGTGATTGATGGGTTGGATGAGTTTGAAATTGATATTTATTTTAAGGGACTTAATGAAAATTTCAAACTTAATAGAGTTGAAAATTAAAATAATTATTAAAATAGTAAATAAAAGGGTTTGTTAAGTTATTTTCAAAATAGCTTTAAAAAACTTATTTTCAAAATATTAAATAATAAAGAAAATAAATAAAATAAATAAATGAATTTTATTTTTAAAACATAATAAATTAAATTTAACATTTACAAAAAAAAAAAACTCATCAAATAAATGTGCAACATTTTATAATTGTAACAAAAAAATAAAAATAAATTAAGACATTAATATATTTACTTTTTCTCACCCACATAAATTATTTTTTATTCAATCCTTGTAAGTTAGCATATTAGCAATATTAAATTAACAAAAAAAATTGAAAAAAATATATATAAAATTATTAAATATGAAGTAATCATTACAAGTAATATATATATATATATATATATATATATATATATATATATATAGGTAGGTGCTCAAATGAGAACCTAAATTTTGTGAGAACCATGAGAACCAATAACCACCATTAGATTAAAATTGTTGAATGGTTGAGATTAAGACACAATAAGAAGGAGAAGCAAGACAAAGACTCAAATGAGAACACACATACCCATCTCATCCATGAGACGGGTCATTCCGACCCAAAACCCAACCCATGACCCGGCCATTGAACCGGCTCCATGACCCAAGGGGCAACCCATGCCACGTGGCAACTTCTTATAGGCCAATTTTTTTATTTTTTTTTGGCTCCAGGACTCAAGGGCGACCCTGCCACGTGGCAGCCTCTCATAGGCCCATTGTTTTTTTTTTTTAATTTGTTTTTTTGGTTTTTTTTCGGTTTGTCAAAAGTAATAGTTACTATAACATAATGTAATGACTGTATACATATAAAGTAACAGTTTGTATACATAAAAGTAATACATATATATAGAAAAGTAACAGTGTTTTTTTTTTTTATGTTTTCTTCGTTTGCCAAAAGTAATAGTTATTACAACTAAAATGTAACGAAGGTGTTACTTATATGGAATAATGTTTATACATAATTGTAACACATATGTATAGAAAAAGTAATAATTCAACCATTTACATTTTTAGAGCTAAAAACACTTGATTAGTGTTACATGTAAAAGTATTACATTATATATAGAAATGTGTTATAATTTCTTTTATTAAAGTGTTACATTTACTTGTACAAACAATTACATTCATATATATGAGTTGTTACTTTTCAAAAAATTAAATCAAAATACACAATATTTTACATTTTTGCAAAAGCATTATTACATTTCAGTATAAATGATAATTACATTTAGATATTGCTTGGGTTACATGTAATTATAGTTAGTATTACATTTGAAAAAATGGGTAAAACGAGCTTTTGTTTTTGTAAAACAGGTGTTACGTTGACTTATGAACTATATTACTTTATATGTATTCAGTCATTACATTAAGTTATGGTAACTATTACTTTTGGTCAACGACGGAAAAGCCGAAAAAATAATATAAAAACTCAAAAAAAAATAAAAAAAAATTGGAGCTATGGGAGGCTGCCACGTGGCGGGTTCGGCCCATGGGTCATGGGGTGACCCGTCTCATGCATGAGACGGATCCCCTTGTTCTCATGGGAGACCACCTCGAGAAGCAATGGCATTTTCGAAATTAATCTAAACAATGAGGTAAAAAATGGAGCTAGACATAACGTCATATATGAACCATCTCTTTAAAGGCATGTCACGTCATCACAAATAATTTTCATCAAATTTCAAAATAAAATATCTCAATATCTATAAGTCGAAAAAAAATCGAAAACACTGATTTTTTTGTCTCGACGAGACGATTCAAACTACATCCCTGAAGATAGGGTTTTGAAAAAAGATATTAAATAACAATGAAATTTTAAAAATACACTTAGATACAATAGTCAAACACCTATTGTGTCCAACAGCAATGTTGACACATTGCTATTAGATACAATAGCTAAATAGCTATTGTATCCAATACAATGTTCATAACAATTCAGTTAGATACAATAGGCAAACACCTATTGTACCCAACAGCAATATTGACACATTGATACTAGATACAATAGCTAAATAGCTATTGTGTCTAACAGCAATGTTCATACACATTGCTATTGGATACACTAGCTACTTCCCTGTTGTATGCAATACAATGTTCATAACAATTCAGTTAGATACAATAGGCAAACACATATTGTATCCAACAACAATGTTGACACATTGCTGTTAGATACAATAGCTAAATAGCTATTTGTATCCAGCAGCAATGTTCATACACATTGTTATTTGATACACTAGCTACTCACCTGTTGTATGCAATGCAATGTTCATAACAATTCAGTTAGATACAATAGGAAAACACCTATTGTATCCAACAGCCAACAACAATGTTGACACATTGCTGTTAGATACAATAGCTAAATAGCTATTTGTATCCAACAGCAATGTTGACACATTGTTGTTAGATACAATAGCTAAATAGCTATTTGCATCCAACATCAATGTTTATACACATTGTTATTGGATACACTAGCTACTCCCCTGTTGTATGCAATGCAATGTTCATAACAATACAATTAGATACAATAACCAAACACCCATTGTATCGTACAGCAATGTTGACACATTGCTATTAGATACAATAGCTAAATAGCTATTGTATCCAATACAATTCATAACAATTCAGTTAGATACAATAGGCAAACACCTATTGTATACAACAACAATGTTGACACATTGTTGTTAGATACAATAGCTAAATAGCTATTTGTATCCAATAGCAATGTTCATAACAATTCAGTTAGATACAATAGACAAACACCTATTGTATCCAACAGCAATGTTGACACATTGCTGTTAGATACAATAGCTAAATAGCCATTTGTATAAAATACAATGTTCATTACAATTCAGTTAGATACAATAGGCAAACACCTATTGTATCTAAGCTTATTTAAAAAATTAGACGTTGTTCAATATTATTTTTTCAAAACCCTATCTTCAGGGATGTAGTTTGATTCGTTTTGTCGAGACAAAAAAATCAGTGTTCTCGGATTATTTTTTCGATTTACGGTTAATGAGATATTTAATTTTGAAAATTTTGGAAAATTTTGGGTGATGACGTGTCAAATTTTGGAACACACATGGTATTTTGCCCTTCCCTTTGTTTGTCAACCTAATTACAAGAATGCCACCGAATTTTTAAACTAAAAAGGTAATCTAAACCCCTGATTTGTGTCTAATCCAATGGCTATCCTTGGTTCTCATGTAATTGGGTTCTCACAGGAGCATGACCCTATATATATATATATATATATATATATATATATATATATATATATAGTCGCACTCCTGTGAGAACCATTTTATATGAGAACCGTGAGAACCAATCATAACCATTAGATTAGAAAAAAAATCACCAGATGTTAGATACATTGGATACACTTGGATACATTAGTTAATTTTTGAAAAACAATTGGATACATTAGTTTTTAACATAGTGTATCCAAGTGCAACACTTAGATACAATACTTATTAACCTATTGTATCCAAGTGTAATCGAATTTTTTGTAATGTATCTAAGTGTATCAATTGTATCTAACATATGAACCCTTGATTTTTTTTTTCTAATCTAATGGTTATGATTAGTTTTCACGGTTCTCACGATATTTAGGTTCTCATTTGATCACCTACCTACCTATATATATATATATATATATATATATATATATATATGATAAAATAGCTCAACCAAAAAAAAAGGGAAAAAGAAAAAGAAAAATGATAAACCCTTCTTCCCCATATTCCTCCTCCATCCCATGTTCATGAGTCACGATGTGCATAAGTCACCACCCATCTTCTTATTATCTCAATTTGGACCAAATTGACAGAACAAAATAATTTCCCATGGCTAGACCACCACTGAAGCAATTTTGGGTTTCACAATCTTCAGAAGTTCATTTGGATTGTCCTTATGAACCCTATGGCGAGACTTGACTTGGGAAGTACTTGAACTAAAACCTTAACTAACAACTCAGATTCAAAGTTCAAACCAGATTCAAACCAGAAAGGGGAATTTCAAATTCCTTTAACTCACAGCCCAGATTCAAACAAGAAATATATGGATGTATCTTCCGTCAATGGCAGGAGTCGAAGAAATTCTTCAATGGCAGAATTTTTAAGAGATTCTAGTCATTGAACGAGGGATGCGAATTGAACTGAAATCAAAACATTGCAAACAAACACATTCCAATTGAACCTAATTCAATATTAATCTTACCACCATTGACGCCGACACTGTAATTGCAATGGAAAGAAGAGCAACGACTTGGGGGAGGGGCTAAAATTATCTGATTTAGGGATCGATGAGATGGGTGAGAATGAAGATGTGTATTGAAGGAAAAGGGGAAGGGAGGAACATAGTAGTGGCTGGAGATGGTGATGAAGTTGCTGGCAGCTGTGGATGGGGAGATAGTGCCGGCGACGAGGAAGTGAGGGTGAAAGACGGAATGGGTGCAGAGAGGGGGAAGATTACCTTTGTTTTTTTTTTTTTTTTTTTTTTTCACTCCAAGTCAATAAGATTTTAGGTTATGTTATCAAAACTTACCATTGTAGCCCCTTTAGATTTTAGAATTTACACTAAGCACCTTACTAGCTAATATCAACTTCAAACTCATCCAACCCATCCATCACGTGCCAAGCACATGCTACATAACTAACTTTTTTGACGAAAACCGTCAAAAAGGCTTTAACTGGCGAATATTTTTCACATCAAGGTTTGATCTGGCCCAAAAAAACATCAGTGTCCGTTTGGGAGGGTGCTATATCACTTTAGGGTCTAAATTGTCATTAACCCATTCTTATATGACTCAAATTTAATTTCCTTTTCCTTCTAGGTTTTGTCTCCACAACCCAACAATCTCCCACCTGGAGACTAAACCAAATCACGTGACTACCATCTCCGTCAAAACTCCCACCCGAGAATGACTCTTCAAATATTGTCACCACTACATTCGACTTTTGCCAAAAGTCTCATCACTAGGCTCACCAAAGCCCACATAAACGAGTTGAAGAGAATCGTAGGTCTTCAACATAACTGTCAGAAACTTCTCTTGCCACGAGTTTTCACTTACCAAAGTGATCCTCCATGCAATCATCTCCGCTCGTCTGTTCCTTGTTTCTATCCACGAACCCCTATGCGATCACGTGCCTTCACAGTCTTGGTCTTTCTATGTACCAAGGCAACCTATCTGCAACTAGTTTTGGATAACGCTCATGTTGGTCAAGTTGTCACTCTGCTGGTCAGCCTTCACCACCAACTTTCTACCAACATAGCGTTTCTGGCGAAATTTCTCCCACCATGGCGATCTCGGCCACCACCATCCTCGCATTCTAGGCAACAACCCATGCGAAACATGTTGTATGTGGTGTACAACATCATATGCCTCACGAGCTACCAAGTTATCTACCACGGAAATTCTCCACATCACACGGTCGAAGGCGACCACACAACCTTCCTCCTAGCTGCTCAATGGCCTATCAAGTATCTCTTCCACCTTTGAATGCTCTTGCACATCAAGCAACTTCTTCATACCCCATATGCTTGCTGCACATATTTTGTACCCTTTTTGGATGCCCTTTGCACAAATTTTGCACGTTCACTGCACGAAATCTGCACAAAACTGCACGTGCGCTGCACAAATTCTGCACGAAACTGCACGTGCATTGCACGAATTCTGCACGTACATTGCACGAATTCTGCACGAACTATGGACATCTGATGCACATACCCCGTATGCCTATTGCCTATACCTACACATGATCTACACACCTGTGCAATCAATCATCCATCAAAGTCAGGAAAACTTGAATTTTTCTCTCTTACAACTTTTATAATTTAAATCCGGTTGCCCAAATTCGCACCAACGAATTTCTATGTTGATCTATCTCTCCCATTATCATTGCACCCACAAATTCTCAATAACACGATCCATCTAGATCCCTGCAAACCTTAACAACAACCAGATTCTGCAACCCTTATCGCGCCCCGACCGGTGGTCCTACTTGGCCCCACGTCCGGGACACGCACGGAAGACGTCATAAAACAATTTAAAGGAAATTTTTCGAAATATACTTTCATAAAAAGGATCACACGACCAACACAACTACTTGAAACTTGACTTGAAGTCATAAAACAAACCAACTTTCACAACGAGTACTGAGCCACTTGGCCACAACTTTACTTACAAATATACAACACCGACATCTACTAAAAGAGATGATACAAAACTAAGTCACGGGTACACTACCCAAAATGTGTTACATTTACATAATGTATCCTTTAACATACACACCACTTCCCAAAAGTCTTACCAAAGATCCTCTTCCCGACGTCCTCCCTGTGTGTGAACTATCCCCTGGGCTCCTTATCTAAAACGGTAAACAAATAAGGGGTGAGAATAAATCTCAGTAAGTTACTAAAATGCAACTACATTACATGCTTATATGATAAACATAAATGAACAATGTCACAAATGATCATATAGCATATAACACATAATATGAGAGGCTCCCTATCGCCAACCGTCCCATACCGGTTGGAAATAACGACCAACTCGTCATACAACACATAGTGTAGGAGTAAACACTCCTACGAGGATACCAAGCCAAGGTTTACCGAAATAACATGATCATCAGAGAAACCCATCTGAGAAAACCATCTGAATAACCATCTGAGAAGACCATCTGTCTGAAACCATCTGAGCAGCATAAATAGCTGAAGCTGGGATCCCGAAAACCAAACCATATCCAACAGAACCAAAGTAACAACGGGCAGCATCAATAGCTGAAACAGGTTCCGGAACCATATAACATAACAACAACAATAGCGGGAGAAAATGACACAAAGTCATACCCCTAAATGCTCACGCGAGGGAGCGAGTTCATCCCATCCAAGGCCAATCTGGACTGAGGAAATGGGTCCAGTGGAAAAGCCTTATAGTGCACTTAATTGATGCCACAACAATGCCTTCCACCTCCACTCGATAACATCCCAAACCTGGGAAATAGGACCAGTGGAAAATCCTTATAGTGAACTTGGCTAGTGTGCCACTATAATGCTTTCCACCTCCACTCGATAACACACAAAACCAGCTGGACTTTCAACAAAGAGCACAGTAATAAATACTTGCTAAAACAACAACCAGGGCATGATTCCATAGAGGGAAACCACACAAGCTCATCATAGAGAAGTAAACACGCTTTCACAATAATGTGCACAATCTTGACATTAAGTCACCACACAATCCATCTACACAATCACATTAAGTCAAACCCGATCACAAAGGACCAATTCTATCATTTTGATACCTCATAACAATTATCTAGGCATCCTAGGACATCGCCTAAGACCTAGCCCAATACTTAACGAAAAACAAACAAGTTGTTAAAACTCAGACTGCTCGGCCGCTCTACTTACTTGACTCGGCCGAGCGGATCGGTCGAGTCCTTTACTTTGATCGGCCGCTCTCCTAGAACTCAACATTCGACAATAAGGGGATCGGCCGCTCTAATTTACTGACTCGGCCGCTCCACGGCAGAATGGCCAATTCCCAGGAAAAATCTAACAAAGTTCACTTTCATTACCAAGTTGTTACCCAATCCTAAAGCACAACAACATCATTATAACTTCACAACACTACCATACCAACCTCATCTAGCATATACCCATAATAATAAAAGTTATTACTACTCCCTCCGTCCCAAATTTACAAGTATAATAAAAGTTATTACTACTCCCTCCGTCCCAAATTTACAAGTATAATAAAAGTATACCAAAACATCATTTCACCACATATTAAGCATATATAGCATGATTATGACCATTTTAACACTTAAAGGGGGATTAGTAACTTACCTATTTTCCGGAAAAAGTATCGCTGAAATAAGTTTTGTTCGGCTAGAAATGACCTATTCGACGCCCTGATCATTTTTATATAATTAGTTTTTAAAATGGATAAGTAAATAAAAAGAATTAAATCAAAATGGGTTGAACTTACCTACTTGTCCAAATTCCTCCGATTAAACTTTTATATTTTGTAATCAAAATGATTCCGTACGCAAAATCTACATTTTTATGAAGTTAGATCGTTAAAAAGAATTCAAATTAATTAAAAAATTAATACATGAGCAAGAAAACCCCTTACCTTGTTCGGACTGAGGAGGTGTGAATATTTGAATACAGAAAGACTTCAATACGAAGTCTCTAGAGGGAGGCTCCTCAATTTATATGTCCTTTATAAAATTTATTATTAGACCCTTTTGAAATCAGGTTATTGACACATAAACCCCTCATTTCACTCTCTCTGATCAAACGCTTGGGAAAATAATAGAAATGGCTGGAGCTTTCTTTCTGCTTGTGAGGCAAACACAAATCATGATCCAAGTGATACTAAATTGACCAATCAATTTTAAAGTGCAAGCCAACCTTCTTATATTAAGTCAAATGTTGTAGCCTTTTCCATTAACTATAAAAATAGAACAAGGAAATCAGTAGCAAGCAACTATGTGTACCTTAAAGTTTCAACTTAATCATTTAACTCCTTTAACCTTTATTACTACTAACTAAATAAATAACACAATTAATCTAACTATATGAGCAAGTCATAAAAATATTTTCTAACACATAAAATACACATAAAAGTTCCATTTTAAGTTAAGAAAATTAGGGTGGTTTTGGGGTCGTTACAATCACTCCCCCTTAAAGAAAATTCGTCCCGAATTTTAGGATAACTTACCTCAACCCTCAAACAACCAAGGATATTTCCTCTCCATTTTATCCCGAAGCTCCCAAGTTGATTCTTCCACATTATGGTTCCTCCAAACAACTCTAACAAGAGGAATACTTTTAGTTCTCAATTCTCGAATTCTAGAATCAATCACCTGAACTGGATGCTCCTCAAGAATCTGAATGGTTTTTTCTGACCGGCCATCTGTCTGAGGATGAAAACCTGTACTAAATCCCTTGAAATCGAACTATCTTCTGAACAAATAAGTAACAACTGGAAATAACATTTATACCCTCAAAATAGGTAAGGTGAGAAAACTTGGTAATCAATACGCTATTAATCAACATCATTGATCTCATCAATTCAGTGTAACTCCTTCAATGAAACTTTTCGCAATAGATTCATATCCACTCAGAAATCTCAAAGGCTTATCACAAACCAACTGATCACTAATATTTTACTTCCGGATTATTCGCAACTCAAGGACCTAGTTGAATACTTAGAATTTCTCGTGTCAACAAATCAAATGTAACTCTTCAAGTATCTGTAGTTGAATTCCATTAGGCATGTTGGTTCCACTAAGTGTTGACTACATACTCTGCTACAAAGGTTAAAGTTCCATCACTAGCAACGAACAAAATCGGGTTGTCTATCCTCGTTCATTCCACTAGAAATTTTCTATAGTTGAAATCCTTTAATAAAGTAGAACTTAAAGTTTTCACAATCGCAAAATCACCCCATATCTCAACTCACAAAGATTTCAAAATGTTAATTCCTCTAACATTCTCCAGTTAGTTTTATCAACCATGAACTATAAGTCAAGATATCCTCTAACACATTACCTTTCCCCAATGATATAACATAGTAAACACTTCAAATATGACTCCATCAAAGTCATTCACTAATGCAATGGATGTATAATCGCAATAAATCTCAATTTATGGGTAGGATAATTTTTGTTCATAAAGAATCAATCTTCTCAAAGCACACATTGTTACCGTTCCATTCTGAAGCAATAAACATCTCAATCACTCTTTAAGGCATCTCAATGAATAATGAATTATTAAATCCACTATAATGGTAAAACTCAACATATCCACTAGAAAATAATAACACAGATCATATCCTCTAGATAACGATAATACTAGTCAAATCCATTAAGCAATACCAATACTGAAGTTGTCATCAACTCTCGTTTCAACAATTAACTCGCAACAATTAATCTCGTTCTACTCTTACCAATCCATCGAGAAAGTATCTTTCTATGCCGAATAGTTAACACGGTAACTACCTGAGAATCCATCAATGAATATCTAATAATATACCAATATCAACCACTCAAAATAACCCAAGGTTCTCCTCAAGAAACAAGTACCACTCAAGGGGAAATACACTTAAAATCTCACAAGGAAAGGATATCTTCTAATTTAAATGCAAATATTTCACTACTAACTCCATAAACCAACTACCAGGCACTCGTGACAACAATTTACAAATGTTTAATGCATAAATAGCATGAAGGCTAAACACATATATCTACCATGCTTAACTAAAACACATTAGCATATAAAATTCCACCATAACACTATCAAAATCTTGCTATAACAATATAGCTAAACCAGCAAGTAAAACATGCTCACAACTTTGCACATCACAAGTGCGCAACACTCTATCAATCACCAAACACTTCCCCTTAAGAGTAGACACCTCTAACACATAAGGTAGAGACTCAGGAGACACAGGTAATCAAGAGACAAAATGCACAAACACACAAGTATGCGAAGAGCCAGGGTCTATAAGTGTATGTGCTCTCAGACTAGACATAGAAATTATACCTTCAGTCACATTAGAAGGATCCGAAATTTGCTGTTGAGTAATAGCAAAGACACGACCCTGCACTTTAGGCCTTCCTGAAGAATCCCTCTTCTGGCCCTGTGAAGACCCAACTACTCTTCCCAAAGACTGATTAGTGAACCTGGGACAATGCCTCTGGAAATGACCCAACTGACCGCAATTCATACATCTACCTTGTTTCTTCCAACATTTCTCTTCAGAATGCCCTTCTTTTTGACAATAGTTACAAACCTTCTTATTTAGATACCCTAAAGTGTTACCCTGATTTCTATTACCTGTCTGTCCTTGAGAAGACCCTTTTGATTGTGAAGATCCACCTTGATTCCCTTTATTATCCTCACGTTGTTGTTGTTGCATACCTTGCCTCCCTGCACCTAACAATTCCATTTTCTTCTTGTGTTCCTCAATATCATTCTCCACCTGGTAGGCTCGATCAACTGCATCTTGAAAATCTTGCAACTTGTGGGATACTAGTTGAGTTCTAATCACAGTTCTCAATCCCTTTACAAATCGCATAGCCTTCCTCTCCTCAGTTGCCAATAAGTGGGTACAGTACCTGGATAACTCCGTGAATTTGGATGTATACTGAGCCACAGACATAATATTCTGCTCCAAGTTAAGAAACTCCATTTCCTTCTTGTCTTGATCTACCCGAGGAATGAAATGTTCCTTAAATTTCTTCAGAAAGTTCTCCCAAGTATATGGTATATGATTCTCATCCCAGTTAATTTTCAAACTTTTCCACCAGTGCTCAGCAGCTCCACTCAACTTATAAGTAGCAAACCTGACTTGTTCTTCATCAGTACATCTGAGAACATCAAATATTTTTTCCATCGATTCAATCCACCTCTCAACCTTGGTCACATCCGGTTCTCCACCATAGCCGGTTGGTATCATCTTTAAAAACTGTTCCAGACCATACCTCGGAGGTGCATGTTCTCCTCCTTGCCTCTGATCATGTATAGTTTTCATAGCTGCCTCGAACATTCCTTGAAACATAGCTCGAGCTTCTTCTCTTACATTACCCTGGCCGGCGGTACCCGACTGTTCACCCTCAGTTCCAACCATTTTTACTGAGTACCTGCATAAAACACTCAACGTTACTCACTCCATACTCAACTACCCTCATAGGTCACTTAGTCATTCTAGACCATCTACAACCTAGCTCTGATACCAACTGTCGCGCCCCGACCCGTGGTCCTACTTGGCCCCACGTCCGGGACACGCACGGAAGACGTCATAAAACAATTTAAAGGAAATTTTTCGAAATATACTTTCATAAAAAGGATCACACGACCAACACAACTACTTGAAACTTGACTTGAAGTCATAAAACAAACCAACTTTCACAACGAGTACTGAGCCACTTGGCCACAACTTTACTTACAAATATACAACACCGACATCTACTAAAAGAGATGATACAAAACAAAGTCACGGGTACACTACCCAAAAGGTGTTACATTTACATAATGTATCCTTTAACATACACACCACTTCCCAAAAGTCTTACCAAAGATCCTCTTCCCGACGTCCTCCCTGTGTGTGAACTATCCCCTGGGCTCCTTATCTAAAACGGTAAACAAATAAGGGGTGAGAATAAATCTCAGTAAGTTACTAAAATGCAACTACATTACATGCTTATATGATAAACATAAAGGAACAATGTCACAAATGATCATATAGCATATAACACATAATATGAGAGGCTCCCTATCGCCAACCGTCCCATACCGGTTGGAAATAACGACCAACTCATCATACAACACATAGTGTAGGAGTAACACTCCTACGAGGATACCAAGCCAAGGTTTACCGAAATAACATGATCATCAGAGAAACCCATCTGAGAAAACCATCTGAATAACCATCTGAGAAGACCATCTGTCTGAAACCATCTGAGCAGCATAAATAGCTGAAGCTGGGATCCCGAAAACCAAACCATATCCAACAGAACCAAAGTAACAACGGGCAGCATCAATAGCTGAAACAGGTTCCGGAACCATATAACATAACAACAACAATAGCGGGAGAAAATGACACAAAGTCATACCCCTAAATGCTCACGCGAGGGAGCGAGTTCATCCCATCCAAGGCCAATCTGGACTGAGGAAATGGGTCCAGTGGAAAAGCCTTATAGTGCACTTAACTGATGCCACTACAATGCCTTCCACCTCCACTCGATAACATCCCAAACCTGGGAAATAGGACCAGTGGAAAAGCCTTATAGTGAACTTGGCTAGTGTGCCACTATAATGCTTTCCACCTCCACTCGATAACAAACAAAACCAGCTGGACTTTCAACAAAGAGCACGGTAATAAATACTTGCTAAAACAACAACCAGGGCATGATTCCATAGAAGGAAACCACACAAGCTCATCATAGAGAAGTAAACACGCTTTCACAATAATGTGCACAATCTTGACATTAAGTCACCACACAATCCATCTACACAATCACATTAAGTCAAACCCGATCACAAAGGACCAATTCTATCATTTTGATACCTCATAACAATTATCTAGGCATCCTAGGACATCGCCTAAGACCTAGCCCAATACTTAACGAAAAACAAACAAGTTGTTAAAACTCAGACTGCTCGGCCGCTCTACTTACTTGACTCGGCCGAGCGGATCGGTCGAGTCCTTTACTTTGATCGGCCACTCTCCTAGAACTCAACATTCGACAATAAGGGGATCGGCCGCTCTAATTTACTGACTCGGCCGCTCCACTGCAGAATGGCCAATTCCCAGGAAAAATCTAACAAAGTTCACTTTCATTACCAAGTTGTTACCCAATCCTAAAGCACAACAACATCATTATAACTTCACAACACTACCATACCAACCTCATCTAGCATATACCCATAATAATAAAAGTTATTACTACTCCCTCCGACCCAAATTTACAAGTATAATAAAAGTTATTACTACTCCCTCCGTCCCAAATTTACAAGTATAATAAAAGTATACCAAAACATCATTTCACCACATATTAAGCATATATTGCATGATTATGACCATTTTAACACTTAAAGGGGGGATTAGTAACTTACCTATTTTCCGGAAAAAGTATCGCTGAAATAAGTTTTGTTCGGCTAGAAATGACCTATTCGACGCCCTGATCATTTTTATATAATTAGTTTTTAAAACGGATAAGTAAATAAAAAGAATTAAATCAAAATGGGTTGAACTTACCTACTTGTCCAAATTCCTCCGATTAAACTTTTATATTTTGTAATCAAAATGATTCCGTACGCAAAATCTACATTTTTATGAAGTTAGATCGTTAAAAAGAATTCAAATTAATTAAAAAATTAATACATGAGCAAGAAAACCCCTTACCTTGTTCGGACTGAGGAGGTGTGAATATTTGAATACAGAAAGACTTCAATACGAAGTCTCTAGAGGGAGGCTCCTCAATTTATATGTCCTTTATAAAATTTATTATTAGACCCTTTTGAAATCAGGTTATTGACACATAAACCCCTCATTTCACTCTCTCTAATCAAACGCTTGGGAAAATAATAGAAATGGCTGGAGCTTTCTTTCTGCTTGTGAGGCAAACACAAATCATGATCCAAGTGATACTAAATTGACCAATCAATTTTAAAGTTCAAGCCAACCTTCTTATATTAAGTCAAATGTTGTAGGCTTTTCCATTAACTATAAAAATAGAACAAGGAAATCAGTAGCAAGCAACTATGTGTACCTTAAAGTTTCAACTTAATCATTTAACTCCTTTAACCTTTATTACTACTAACTAAATAAATAACACAATTAATCTAACTATATGAGCAAGTCATAAAAATATTTTCTAACACATAAAATACACATAAAAGTTCCATTTTAAGTTAAGAAAATTAGGGTGGTTTTGGGGTCGTTACAACCCTGATCTTGGATCCATGCCCTATTTCTTGAATGAATCTTAGCAAATCTGAATCCTGGCAACCTGATTCTATCTGGATCTTTGCAATCATATCCCTATTTGGATCAAGCAAATTGAACCATCTGAATCCTTCGCAATTTCTGATTCCGATTTCTGCAACCGTTTTCCTTCCAATTCGGACATCTCTAATCTTCCTAACCGGAAGCTCTGATACCAGTTGTTGGGGAATTATGGTAAACTCGTGCAGTTCTTGCCCGTACAAATCTAATAATGGTGAGACACAACAACTATCCATACGAATAATATGAAAGTAATCAACAAGAAAATAACACAATATTTGTTAACCCAGTTCGTCACAACAATGACTACATTTGGGGGGCACTGCCAACCCAGGATATTTACTTAATATCACAATCTATGTCTGTTTACAATAAAGCCTACTGCTCTATATAGCAAGGAGATAACTTCTCCATGTAAACACTCCTATCACACATAAAACACTAGGCATGTTTCTACCCATCCATGGAATGCCCCTAAGGGCTAGTACTCACTTGGCTCTCTTTGTGACTCACAGATTCTCTCTGGCTATTTTTTCTAGTGTACATTGTTTATGGCCATCACTTGGTTTATATAGGCAACACGTCCAAAACCTAAACTATAAATTCCTAAATCCACTCAAACAAGGAATCACAAGGAGAATTAAATTCCAACCTAGTCAGATAAGGAATTCCATAAATTCTTATATGAGTCAAATTTAATTTCCTTTTCCTTCTAGGTTTTGTCTCCACAACCCAACAATCTCCCACCCGGAGATTAAAAAGTGTCTCCTGTAGTATTGCAAAATGCCTCCTAGTAAAAAAGTGCCTGGTGGGTTTTCGTAAGTTCCAGTTATTTGCAAAAATGCCACCGCGTCTTTTAGTAACGTTCCGTTTATTTATAAAAATGCCGCTCCACATATAGAAAATACGTTTTACACTAAGACGCGTGTAAAACGTGATTTTCCCAAGATTTTCTGAAGAATAAAAATTGAACATTTAAAAAACTAATTTAGAGACAGAGGTAGTATTTGTATTCATCCTAACCCACCATTTAACCTCACTCATTATCCATGTTCATTTTCCACCATTCAATTTATTCAACCAACACTACTATTTACCACACTCATCCTCTTTCTTCATTTTCTTAATTAGTGTGCTCACTCCTCTAGTCCTATTTATGGTGGGATGGTAAGAGTGTGCGATAGTTAACTTGTGGCCAAAATATGTTTATCCCTCTAAAGTATCCTGACAATCCCACTTTGCACCCCAAACCGAATTTTGTCCCAGAGTAACACTCTAATTTGCCTTTAGTCTCACTTTGGCCCATAGCCCCTAACGGAGTTAGAAATTTAACGAGATATTGGCATGTGGATCTCACATGAGGGTTCTTTTGACAATTTTATTTGAAAAGAGAAGGACAAAAATGCCAATTTGTTAAATATGGTGGCAATTACTTTCTCCACCCAACCCCACCAATCAATAACCACCACCATTTCTCCCAAATCTGACAACTACCACCACCTATTTCCGACCGCCGCCGCCACCCAATTCCGGCGGCCACTACCCAAATCCGCCACCACCATTTCTCGCCTCCTGTCAAAACAAAATTGAAAAGCAGCCACCAACAACCACAAACAAAGCATTAAACGCAGATTCTAAACAAAACCGAAACCAAAATGAACCAAATTCAACATCAATTTCATCTCTTCCAAACAAAAATGGAAGGTCAAGTTCGTAATAATCAAGCACGGTGGATCGAGGGTTTGCTGGACAATCTCAATCGGAGTAGCAAAAGAAAAACCTAAATTTGAGTTTCCATAAAATAAAGAACTCAAACCTTGGATTTGAGACAAGAAGGAAAAAAGGAGAGGATTATTGGGGTGAAAGGATGGGAGGGGACGGATTCAAGAGAGTGTGAGAGGGGTGTGATATGGAATTTGAGGAAGCATGGGTGGTGGTCGGTGGCTATGGCTTGGTTACAGGAAAGAGAGAGAAAGGGGGAGACGGGAGAAAGAGGGAGACTGGATGGCTGTTTTTTTTTTTTTTTTTGAAACAAAGTGGGTTTTGTTTTTTTTTTTTTTTACTTGGTGTCACTTAATGTTTATTATATTGGCCTGGGAGTACATTTTATTTTAGTCTTTTGGTTAATTTATATTTTTTTATTTATGATTTTTAGTATCCCCTAATATTTTTATTTATTATGTTGTCAATATTTTTTTTATAGAATACATTTATTATTTTGATAGTATATAATTTTAATATGTGATATAAATAAAAAAAATATAATATTGAAGAGAATAATAAATTAAAGGTTAACTGAAAGTTAATAAGAAAATGACCAAAATACCCCTCATGTGACTTGCACATGACCATTTCTCGTTAATTTTCTAACGTCATTAGGGGCTATAGGTCAAAGTGGGACTAAAGGCAAATTAGAGTGTTACTCTGGGACAAAATTCAGTTTGGGGTGCAAAATGGGATTCGCTGGATACTTTGGAGGGATAAACGTATTTTGGCCTTAACTTTGTTTTTGAGGGTCTGTAATTGCGTTCGATCGGGACTATATAGAATTCTCACATCTAGGGATGGCAACGGGGCGGGTTCGGGGCGGGTTTCGTTAAAACCGAACCGGGCCCTAATGGCAAAAGCAGTGACCTGAACCCGAACCCGAAGACAAGGGAACCCGACCCCGACCCGAAGCGTATCAAATTATAAAATTTTCAGGTCATTTTTGCTTGGGCACAATCTATGTCTAAGCTTAAATTTTAATTAGTTATACAAATTAGTTTAAAATCATCAAATGTCACTAAAAAACAACTATAAAAATAAATTGAACAACATATAATATGATTAACTAACATAATATATTGACTTTGTACATGAGGGTGAGGGTCGGGTCGGATCACGATGGGTTAATATCAAAACCCGAACCCGACCCTAACCCGATCGGGTCATGAAAATTGCAACCCAAACCCTACTTTTTCGGGGCGGATCGCCTTCGGGTTCGGATCGGGTTCGGTCAAATTGCCATCCCTACTCACATCCGACAATTTACATCCCACTTAAACAAATAGACGGCTCTACTAATTGGCGGGTGAGGGGTGAAAAGACAGGTAATTCGAGTTAAAGACCTTGAAAACCAATTCAACAACCGCTAATCCAACTGCCACACAATCCGATGTCACAAGGCCAAAAACCTTTTTGCCGGACTCCATTTTGTGAGAATGCCAAATTGATATTTTCGTTAGGATTTGATATATGTGATCTATGGGATTCATACAAGTATGATATTTTGCACTTGCTACCTAATTATAGCTAGCTAGAAGATTAATTGACCAGAAGAAACAAAAAGAAAAAAAACAAACAAACTAATTTTTACCAGAACAAAATTGCTCCCTTGTGAAATGGGATTTTATCATGCAAGGCATGAATATAGGACCAGACCGGCCAGAGTCAGTTGTTTCTAGGAGGGTGAGACATAGGGGACTTATAATCAGCATTAAGACCCTCAAAACCGGCCATTCTTGCTTTCATACGACGGCGATGATGAACAAGGCTGCCTCTTTTATCGCTCAAATTATACCCTATGTTTTGCTTATTTGATCTCTTCTTCACTTTAAGGCCATATGAAGTTGCACCTGAAATCCTCGTCTCCCCAATATTTATGCCTTCTTCTTTCAACATTTTGTTCTTCCTCTTCATCATTTTCCTCCCACTAACTTGCTCAGTTCCAACCTCAGCTCGAGTAGGAACCGCATTAAGAATGTCCTGCAGCTAGAAAAAAAATTACTTAAGACCATCTCCAACAGTTTAGTGCAAAAATTATACTATTCTTTATAATAGTGCAATTTTTACACCAAATATTTCCAACAGTTTGCTTCAAATCTTATACTAAATAAGAATATGATAAAAATATTCATTATTATTTCACATATATAAATAATAGTAGGTTATATAATTTTATATTGTAAAATATTTTCATATATCAAAAAGGAAAAACAAAAAACGGATATTTAAAAGGAAAAAGGAGATAGCGCTAGCACTATCCCTTGCACCAAATTTGAAGCAAGTGATAAAGTTGCTCTATTAATAGAGCAATATTTAGAGCTCCGTTGGAGTAAAACAATACTCTATTTTTGGAGTTTTAGAGTACCGTTGGAGATGGTCTAAGTTGCTTGCTTATGATTGAATACTAGCTAGCTCCAAATGATAAATTGAGGGAAATATGTACAACTATTCACATTTCATAGAACAATACTCCCTTCGTCCTAAAACGATAGTCTCGTGACTTTTCAAACATAAATAAAGTTAGATTATAAGTTTAAGAAATTCAGTGTTTTTGAAGTCTTCATTTTAGAAATGAGACTAACTTTCTGGACAAACAAAAAGGAGAAATGAGAACATCATTCTGGGGCGGAGGGAATCATTCTGTGGAGGAGGGAGTATAATTACTAGTATAGTTAATAGGTTAATAGAGGTTGATCTGATAAAAATCTCATTACCTTTGGTAGAGACAAAGGGGTCATCCTTGCTGTGAATAATGTATTTGTAGCTACAATCTGAACTTGTTTCTCCCCATCTAGAATATGAATGTACAAGCAATCGCAATTAGACTCTAAAAGCTTAATTATGACTTCCAAGCTAATTATGTGTGTCAGTGTGTGTGTGTGTTTAAGAGGAAATCAATTACCTTTGTGGGAATATGCAAAAGTGTGGAGTGAAATGGACACAAAGAGTCCAAAGATAAAGCTAGAAAACCTTAAGCAAACCATACTTTAATTTTGTCAGTTATTAGGAAATAGAGGATTTATAGAAAGGCCAAAGCCCAAATTACAAAGGTCAAAGTCAAACTTAGGTTTTGCACCAGTTATAAATTAATGCTCATATACTCCCTTCCCTCCGTTCCAAAACTATATGCACAAAATTGTCATTTTGGGTGTCTCATTGATAAGTCACATTTTTTTAAAATGACAAAGAATCTTTACAATTCATCACACTCATTCTCTCTCTCCGTCTACTTTACTTTTACACGCACAACACCAATCAACCTACTATTCCCTACCCCAATTTTTCTCTCCTACTTCACGTTTCACACACACAACAACTACCCACTACTATTCATTCGTTAATTCAAAATCTATTTTGTGCACATAGTTATGAGACGGAGGAAGTATGCATGGGATTCAACCAACTTGTGTGTTGTTCAAAAAGTTGAAAAAGTGGGTTTAATTAGTTGAGTGTGTTTTAGAGGAAACTAGTTCCTCCATAAGTTATAAAAAGTCTGTTTTTAACCCTTAAACCCCAAACCTAAAACCCTAAACCTTAAAACCCAAACCCTAAACCTTAAATCCTATAAAAACAAGACTTTTTATAACTTAGGGAGAAACTAGTTTCCCCCAAAAATTTCTCTAATTAGTTTATTTATATATATGGAAGGCCTCAACTAATTAAAATGTACTAGGGTGAAAGGGAAGTGGCGTGGAATGGAAGATACGCTTGTCTGCCGCCATGCATGCTACGATGCCAATTCTTAAATCCTTGTTTTCATGGTCAACATTTGCTTTGGAAAGATGGCTCACGAACTCTTAAAAAAAATACTAGTTACTCCATCTCCATCTGTTCCGGAATAAATGTCCTACTTTCCATTTTCGTTTGTCTCAAAATAAATGTAGCCTTACTAATATAGTTTATGTTTGAATATAGTATGACATTATAGATGGGAAAGGGGTTTGGTCATTGACAATAGGAGAACCAGGGGAGAGCAGCTTCAGCCTCAACGTGATTTTCTGCATTTCAATGGCCAGAATGTGAAGGCAAAATTCGGCCGCCAAACATAACTGACGTTGCGTTAAACGTGCTTCGAACGCACTGCCAAACGGGGCGTTAGAATCTGATGTTGTAGCATTAAATCACTAAACAACGCATATATGATTAATTAGATTGACAGAAAAACAATCCATCCCATAACTTTACGTACCACTACAAGAAATATGGGATTTAGATATGCCACTTAAGTGGCATTTTTTAAGCTAGTGGCAATTAAGTGGTCAAAGGGAGCATGGATTTAGACATCTTCGTGGCATGTTATTCGGGTTTGGGATTTGTTCACCATGTGTACGTACAGAAAAAGAAGAATGCCTGTACCAAAAGGCAGAGGTTTGCAATTGGGATTTTAAGGTGTTTGTGTGGATATGTTCCGCAAGTTGCGATAATTAATTGGCCTTTATCTTCAAACTAGGAAGTTGGGGTCCTTTCAAGAAAATGAAAAGAAACTTGGGCACGTGAAAGCCACTAGCCCTATATACCTGCCTAAAAGAGTTATGGGGTTTAGGCTCCGTTTGTTTCGCGTAAAACAATTTCTGAAAAATGATTTCCCGTAAAATGTTTTTCGGAAAATGAAAATGTTTTCCGAAAAATGACATAAACATGTTTTTGATTGTTTGTAAATCTAAAGAAAATGTTTTTCGGAAAAAATTTCATATGAAAATAATAATAATTTAATATGAGGAAAAAAATTATTATGAGAAAAAAATTGAATGTGGGTGGAGATTTTGGGTTGGGGTGGGAGGGATGGGTGGTTGTGGGGGTGTGTGGGGTAGGTGGGGGTGGTAGAGATGTTCATTTTTTTAATATGAGTGAAGAGGAGTTTTTTTTTTTTTTTTTGGGGTGGGTGGGTGGGGTGGGGGTAGGTGGTAGGGTTGATGGGGTAGTGGGGGTAGGGAGCACGAATGTGGGAGTTGTTAGAAAATAAGTTTAATAAGAGTAAAAAAAAATTGGTGGGGGTGGGTGGTGGGGGTAGGGGTGGGGTAGTGGCGAGCGGAGGAGGTGTTCAAAAATAATTTTAATATGAGTGATTTTTTTTTTTTTTTTTTTTTTTAATTTTGGGGTGGGAGGTGGGTGGGGTGGTGGGGTAGGGTGGGATGGGGTAGTTGGGGGTGGTGGAGATGTTCATTTTTTTTAATATGAGTGAAGAGGAGTTTTTTTTTTTTTTTTGTGGGGTAGGGTGGGGGTGGCGTGGGTGGTGGGGTAGTTGGGGGGTGGTGGAGATGTTCATTTTTTTTTTTTTAATATGAGTGAAAAGTTTTTTTTTTTTTTTTTTTTTTTTTGTGGGGTGGGTGCTGGGGTAGCTGGGGGTGGTGGAGATGTTCAATTTTTTTTTTAAATATGAGTGAAAAGAAGTTTTTTTTTTTTGGGTGGGGTGGTGGGGTAGGGTGGGGGGTGGGGTGGGTGGTGGGGTAGTTGGGGGTAGTGGAGATATTCATTTTTTTTTAAATATGAGTGAAGTTTTTTTTTTTTTTTTTTGGTGGGGTGGGGTGGTGGGTAGGGTGGGTGCTGGGGTAGTTGGGGGTGGTGGATAGGATGGATGAAGAGGGTGGTGTTAGAGGTGTAGTGGGTAGGGTGGGGTTTTATGGAGAGTTGGGTGTGAGTGAGAGAGTTAACATTTTTCGGAAAATGATTTACTTAGTAAAAATCCGTAAGTCATTGTACTTAATAAAAATCCGTAAGTCATTTTACTTAGAAAAGAGCGAAAACCATTTTCCGAAAAATATTTTCCTCATTTTCCGGTGGAGTAAACTACTAAAATAACCTGCGTACTACTCAAGATTATCATATTTACCTCCGTACTATTGAAACAAGCAATCTAACCTGCGTACTATTTACAAAACAACAAAATTAACCGAAATCGTTGATAATATTAATTGAAGTTAACGAACGTTAGTTTTTTAACAAATATTACCATCAAAATTTTCAAATTGCCCCCTAAACCAATTAGAATCATAACTCACTTAATTAGGTGCTAAAATTTCCTATTTACCCTTATTAGTATTTAAAAATAATGAAACTTAATACCCCTAAATAAGCCCACCTTCTTCCTCTTACAAAATCTCTGCAACTTAAAGAAAGAAAGAGAAAAACAGAACATGTAGAGGCTAGGCTGCAACCCAAACTAACAAAGTAGCTTACTCCCTTGCTTTACAATAAATTAAAATACACAATCTTAATACAGAGACCAAGCAATCACACATACAACCCAGCACAAATTACAAACGAGATGAAGAAATGGCGACCCACCAAACGTCACCTTACTCTCCCAAATCCATCAAAAACCCAGATCCCTCCCCCCAACCCTAAACTATGTTTTCAGAGAAGAAAGACTCTTGTTCATCATTGTGGGTGTTCAATTCTGCTCAAAAATTTAACCCAATCTGTCCAGAATCAACCCTCCAACGACACCCAGTTACGTTTTCGACCATGGTTCCGTTATTGAAAGCGGCAATTACGGTTACAGCAAGGGCGATGTCATTTCAATTTTCATGTCCTCGGCCGAGCAATCAGGTTGCCCGGAGGATTCCGGTTGGGGAAAAACCCCAAATTAAAGCTTCATAGCATTCCCATCCTAAATCATTGACGTCCATGGCCCCAGTTCGCCCTTTCCTCTCCTCGACCTCCATCCACGATTTTGATTAGGAAACACCCCCCCCCCAGATTGTGAATATTTTAATCTTTGTAATTAACCCAAATTTCGAAAAATCCAGATTTCATTTCCATGAAGAACATGAAAACACGCCAAAAAGAGAAAGAGAGTGGACGAAGAAAGAAGACCGAGCGGGGAAGGAGATGGCGGAGCTCGTAGTTGCTGGAAGGACAGCGGCGTTCAGATCTGGAGCGAGGAGGCGACTATGGCGGATGGCTATGGTGCAAGGGGAAGGAAATGGCGAATGTTGGTTGGGAAAACATCAAAATGGAGAAGAAAAACGGGAGAGAGACAGAGGAGGTAGTTGCAGCTGGCGGCGACGGTAGGGGACGACAATGGTGGTGGGGATTGTGTTATAGAGAGAAGTTGTAATTTGGGCATGTTAGGGGTATGTTTAGTTATGGGGGTAATTTATTTATTATTATTTTTTTGTAGAGAGAAAAAGGCTTGGTCAAAGATTTCAAAAAAAAAAAAAAAAAAAAAAAAAAAAAACTTGCTGAAATGATTTGGGGATGTAATTTGGGCAGGTTAGGGGTATGTTAGTGTTATGGGGGTAATTTGTAAATTTTGGTAACAATTTTTGTTAAATTACTAACTTTCGTTAACATTTATTAACACCTATCAACGATTTTGGTTATTTTTGTTAATTTATCAATAGTACGCATGTTACTTTTGTTGTTTTGATAGTACAAAGGTCAAAGTGAAAATCTGAAATAGTACGCATGGTGGATGAACATCCAAAGTGAACCCAGATTCCAACAATAGAAATCAAACCCAAATCTCAAATTAAAAATTTGAAGCCCTAAATCAAAAAATTGAAACCCTATATGTGACATCCCGAAATTAAACACGACGTTTTGAAACGGATCCAAAAAAAAAAAAAAAAAGACAATGAAAAGTAAATAACGCACTTAGGGGACGGATTGGAGCATGGTATAATTAGGTGTAATTTATCTTTTGGTGGGACCCACTTATTAATATTGCATGGTTTTAAAATGGGACACGTTTCTTTGATGAACAACAAGTAAATGTTAAGTTGGACGTGTGTAACTAAGAGATTTCACTTGGTGACTCATTTACAAGAAGTTTACTATTTATACTTGACTAGCACTTTAAGTATTATTAGAGAGGAATTTGGTGACTGCAACCAGGAGAAAGAACAAAGTGACCATTGTTATTTATAATGTTCTTTCCGTGAGACGTGTTGGAATAGAGGACCAACCGAAAACTAGCGAGCGGATCAAAGGAAGAAATCGCGTTGGAGGAGCTGGTGGACCGGGCGCTCGCCCGCTTGGGCAGTAAGAATTGGTTTTTCGGAGTTTTGGACCGGGCGCTCGCTCGCATAGGGTGGGTGCTCGCCCGCGTGTCGGGGCAGATCTGGGCCAGGCCGATTTTTTGACTAGATTTCGGGTTTCCTTGTCCGTCTAGGGTTATGTTTTATTCTAGGATGCATATATAAGCAAGGGTTCCGCCCCTAAACTCATTGTAACTTAGATTTAATATATTATAGTGCAAGATCCTGGCTTGGTAGTGCCCCAAACGTAGTCAAACATATTGACGAACTGGGTAAACAATTTCTTGTGTTCTTTTGTCTTTTGCTTTGTTTTATTATTTCTTGTGCTTGTTTGTGGTGCGGTGATTTCTTGCGATTTGCTTGGGTGTTGGAGGGTCTATTCCACAACAACTGGTATCAAGAGCTCCGGTTGAACGATCAGGGTTTATCGGGCGATTCAGGTTTATCATGCAATCAAGAATGGGTAAGGATAAACAAGCGGTGGAGAAATTCGATGGGTCTGACTTTGGGTTTTGGAAGATGCAAATAGAGGATCTCTTGTACAACAAAGATCTCTATAAGCCCTTAACAGGAGTCAAGCCGGAAAGCGAAAAGCAGGAAGATTGGGATCTTATGGATCGGAAAGCCCTAGGGGTGGTTAGATCTACTTTGTCAAAGTGGATCGCGAAGACTACCAAGAAGGCGAAAACCACCAAGGAGCTATTGGATTATCTTACTGAGAGATTTGAAACTCCATCTGCTGCAAATAAGGTTGATTTGATACGCAAGATGGGTAATCTCAAGATGCAAGAGGGAGGATCCATAGCTAAACACATCGATGAGTTTATGGATGTTATAGACTCATTGGCGGCGTTGGATATTACGTTTGGGGATGAGGTTCATGCTTGTCAATTGCTAG
Organism: Campanula takesimana; assembly: GCA_026119855.1. Lineage (NCBI taxonomy): Eukaryota > Viridiplantae > Streptophyta > Magnoliopsida > Asterales > Campanulaceae > Campanula > Campanula takesimana. The sequence goes on from JAOWBW010000002.1 coordinate 2,106,378, forward strand.
CATCCTTACCAGGAAGTTGGAGTGGAACGGTGACGACGTTAAATGCTTCGCAGGTAAGAATAAATTGAAGTATGATGATGTTAAGGACTTTCTTTTTTTAGGCGAGGAAAATCATATGAAGAAGTTTGGGACACCATCTACTTCGGAATCGGCTTTAGCTACAACTAGCAGGGGGTACTAGCAACAAGGGGAGAACCGAATCAAAGGAAAACGTAGGGGGTAGTGAGTACAGGCCTAGGGAGAACAAGAATGTACCAAGGGTTGCCAAGGGATCGGTTCAGTGCTATCATTGTAAGGAGTTAGGACACTACAAGAAGGATTGTCCCATGCGAGGGGATAAATCGGCGAATGTGGTAACTGAGGGTGAAGATGTACTGGTTCTAAGTATTAGTAGTGCGCTAGAATCATGGGTGCTGGATTCGGGGGCATCATTCCACTCATGCGGGCATGCAAATGAGATGGAAAATTATACTTCCTGTGATTTCGGAAAGGTCTATCTGGCGGATGGCGAGCCTTTGGAAATCAAGGGGAAGGGGGATGTCAGAATAGGAGCATCAGACGGGAAGGTCTTACATCTACACGGGGTCAGACACATTCCGGTTTTGAAAAAGAACCTGTTATTAGTTGGGCACATTGATGAAGAAGGTTACAAGGTGACTTTTGGCTGCAGGAACTGGGTTATTACCAAGGAGGATTCAGAGATCACTCGGGGTAATAAAGAGGGGACATTGTATTTGGCGAATAACACCAAGGATAGTATCGCGGTGGCGTCAGCCAAGGGTGATACGGATTTGTGGCACTGTCGATTGGGTCACATGAGTGAGAAGGGGATGAAAGTACTTTGCTCAAAGGGATTACTACCGGGTTTGAAGACAGTCAACATGGGGATCTGCGAAGATTGTGTGTTTGGCAAATAGGCGAGAAGCAACTTCTCGAGGACAGGTAGGGCTTTGAGGGAAGCAAAGTTGAAATTGGTTCACACAGATTTGTGGGGGCCGGCCCTGGTAACTTCTCTAGGTGGTGCGTCATACTACATGTCGTTTATTGATGATTCGACAAGGAAGGTCTGGGTTTATTTCTTGAAACACAAAGATGAGGCATTCGAGGTGTTTAAGAAATGGAAGGCCTTGGTGGAGAATCAGACGGGTCTTAAGCTCAAAAGTTTAAGGTCTGACAATGGTGAGGAGTATGAGCTCGGGGAGTTCAAGGAATATTGTGAAGCGAATGGAATTCGTATGGTGAAGACACTAAAGGGCACACCTCAACATAATGGGGTAGCAGAAAGGATGAACAGGACATTGAATGAGTGGGCTAGAAGTATGAGGTTGAAGTGTGGACTTCCGAAGACATTCTGGGCATATGCATTTGACACGGCGGCTTTCTTTATCAATAGGGGACCATCGGTACCATTGGGGAATGAAATTCCAGAGGAAGCATGGAGTGGAAAGCAGGTAAATTTGTCCTTTCTTCGCATATTTGGCTGCATTTCATATGTTCATATTGATTCTGCCGATAGAACTAAATTAGATGCTAAATCTGTAAAGTGTACGTTTATTGGTTATGGTGGGGATGACTTCGGGTATAAGTTTTGGGATGACCAAAATCACAAGGTTATTCGTAGTCGGGATGTCATATTCAATGAACAGTTTTTGTACAAGGACAGAAAATGGGCATCTGATGGGATTAGTTCGGAACCAGAGGTTGTTGAGATAGATATTCCAGACTCAGGTGGGAGCAGGACGGTTCATGATGACCATGATCAGGGGGTCACTAAAGATAAACCACGTACTCCAGGACCGGATATTCCGCTGCGCAGATCCAGCAGATTGCGTGGATCTCCTAATAGGTATTCTCCTTCGAATTACTATTTGTTGTTAACAGATAGTGGTGAACCGGAGTGCTATGCGGAGGCTGTTCGTAGTGCACTTGGTGATAAGTGGAAAGCTGCGATGGATGATGAGATGGACTCATTAAAGGCCAATGAAACTTGGGAGTTGATTAAACTTCCTAAGGGGAAGAAGGCATTTCATAACAAGTGGGTTTACAGGATCAAGGAGGAGGCAAACGGCAGTAAGCGTTACAAGGCAAGACTGGTTGTGAAAGGGTTTCAGTAAAAATACGGTATTGACTACACCGAGGTCTTCACTCCTGTTGTGAAGATGGCCACTATCAGAATGGTTCTGGGAATAGTAGTGGCATATAATTTGTTGCTGGAGCAGATGGATGTAAAGACGGCCTTTCTTCATGAGGATTTGGAGGAAGAGATTTACATGGTACAACCAAAGGGATACTTGTCTAAAGGTAACGAGGAACTGGTTTGCAGATTGACTAAGAGCTTGTATGGCTTTAAACAAGCTCCTAGGCAGTGGTACAGAAAGTTTGACGGATTCATGCATGACATTGATTTTATCAGATGTGAGGCGGATCATTGTTGCTACTTCAAGAACACTGACAACGGGTACATAATCTTGCTATTATATGTGGATGACATGCTAATAGCGGGCTCTAGTAGTAGAGAGGTAAACAAATTGAAGGCACAGTTGTCAGAGCGGTTCGAGATGAAAGATTTGGGGGAGGCTAGAAAAATCTTGGGCATGCGGATTGACCGGGATAGGGAGTCGGGTAAGTTGGTTCTTTCACAAGCAGAGTACGTCGAGAAGGTCTTGGCAAGATTTTGCATGGAAGAGGCAAATCCAACAGGTACACCATTGGGTATGCACTTTAAGCTATCCGAGAAAGATTCACCTAAGGGCAAGGAGGAGCGTGACAAGATGGGTAAGACTCCATATGCTTCGGCAGTGGGGAGTCTAGTGTATGCCATGGTGTGTAGAAGGCCGAACATTTCACATGCGGTGGGAGTAGTCAGCCAGTTCATGGGCAATCCAGGGAAGCAACATTGGGAAGCGGTTAAATGGATCCTTCGTTACTTAAAAGGTACTGCTGGTAAGGCTCTATGTTTCTCAAGCAAGGATGTCGTGTTAGCGGGTTATGTCGATGCGGATTTGGCATCAAGTGATCTTGATAAGAGGAGAAGTACTACGGGTTATGTGTTTACATTGGGTGGTACTGCAATCTCCTGGGCTTCTAAATTGCAGAAGATCGTGGCTCAGTCTACTGCGGAAGCAGAATATGTGGCAGTGACAGAGGCAAACAAAGAGATGGTATGGTTGCAGAACTACTTGGGTGAACTTGGGAAGACGCGAAGTGGTAATGCTCTCTACAGTGACAGTCAGAGTGCAATTCATCTAGCAAGGAATCCAGCGTTTCATTCTAGAACGAAGCACATCGAGCTGAGGTTTCACTACATCAGACATCTCTTAGAGAGGAAGATCTTAAGGCTAGAGAAGATTCAAGGATCGGAGAACCCGGCTGACATGTTGACCAAGGTAGTAAACCTTGATAAGTTGAAGCTATGTATAGCTTCAACGGGGCTTGGAGAATAGGAGAGGAGAACGGCACTACCATGATCGAGGTGAGCACTATAGAACTAAGGATGAGTTGAAGAACGGATACGGGGCTTATATGCGGTTGATCTCTAGGTGGGAGATTGTTGGAATAGAGGACCAACCGGAAACTAGCGAGCGGATCAAAGGAAGAAATCGCGTCGGAGGAGATGGTGGACCGGGCGCTCGCACGCTTAGAGGGCAGGCGCTCGCCCGCTTGGGCAGTAAGAATTGGTTTTTCGGAGTTTTGGACCGGGCGCTCGCCCGCGTGTCGGGGCAGATCTGGGCCAGGCTGATTTTTTTACCAGATTTCGGGTTTCCTTGTCCGTCTAGGGTTAGGTTTTATTCTAGGATGCATATATAAGCAAGGGTTCCGCCCCTAAACTCATTGTAACTTAGATTTAACATATTATAGTGCAAGATCTTGGCTTGGTAGTACCCCCAGACGTAGTCAAACATATTGACGAACTGGGTAAACAATTTCTTGTGTTCTTTTGTCTTTTGGTTTGCTTTATTATTTCTTGTGCTTGTTTGTGGTGCGGTGATTTCTTGCGATTTGCTTGGGTGTTGGAGGGTCTATCCCACAACAAGACGATTGTTCGAGGTTTGATAAAGAAATAATTTGATTATTGGATTTTAGTATTTTGAGGTAAGGGAGACTACGCAGTATTGATTCTGTGTCATTTTCTTTTATATCCGTCTTATCGTAGTACTCCATTTTATTGATACGTATTTCATTTGTTCGGTCTCATTTGATAATTGCTTTGGAATTGAACTTGATCGGTTATTATGATGGTTATTTGAAAAGCATGCTTTATGTGTTATTTGTTCCCAAATATGGATTTGTTATATGGAACAGTTACGATATAGCTAATTGTGTGACGGTTGCAGTGGACTCGGTTATGTTTGTGTTGGGTCGGATCCGTTGAGGTGGCCAACAATTCGGTTATTATTGTTATCCCACTGGGCCTGATCATAATTATTGCATCGGACTGTGAAATATGATCAATTGATGTTCGGTTTATGAAACGGGTCTTATTGGCATCTCCATATTTATAATTTCATGGACATTGTTATTTGGTGTTTGTGTTCCATTGGCTTTTGTGATATTGTGTATCCCCTTTCTTACTGAGCCCCCCAGCTCACCCCCACCAGTTTGACATTTTGCAGTTGACCGTTGACCGGGGTTCGGGACAGCGAGGAATTGATTCGGAGCATTTTGATATGATTAGTGAGGCTTTGTATATTATTTTAGAGATGTAAATTGTGCTATTTTGATATTTATGGGAATTAGAATTTTTCGGGGTGTTACCGTTTGTATCAGAGCGGAACCCCGACCTTAAGGCTTGTGAGCTAGCTCGGGGATAGGATCTTGGGGTATTCGTATAGGAAAATCGAGAGCAAGATTAAGTAGAATTCGTGGACGAATTCTTTTTAAGGAGGTTAGATTGTGACATCCCGATATTAAGCACGACGTTTTGAGAAGGATCGGAAAAAAAAAATTAAAAAAAATGAAAAGTAAATAACGCACTTAGGGGACGGATTGGAGCATGGTATAATTAGGTGTAATTTATCTTTTGGTGGGACCGACTTATTAATATTGCATGGTTTTAAAATGGGACACGTTTCTTTGATGAACAGCAAGTAAATGTTAAGTTGGACGTGTGTAACTATGAGATTTCACTTGGTGACTCATTTACAAGAAGTTTACTATTTATACTTGACTATATGGATGGCCAAAACCGGTTCCGGGCCCGCATATATGTGACCCTGAACCGGCCCGTGCTTACTCCGGTTCCGGTTGGCACAATCCGGTTCCGGTTAGGTTCCGGTCCCCCCCCCCCTTTAAAATTATTGAAAAACAAGGGATTTTCGGTCCGGTCCCGGTTCCGGTCCGGTTCGCCATTTATGTGAACGTAACCGGCCCGGATGAATGGTGGTTCCGGTTACTCCAGTTCCGATTTATTCGCCGGTTTATTCCGGTTCCGTGCTTTTCCGGTTTCGGTCTGGTTCCGGTTCCGTTTGGCCATCCCTACTTGACTAGCTCTTTAAGTATTATTAGAGAGGAATTTGGTGACTGCAACCAGGAGAAAGAACAAAGTGACCACTGTTATTTATAATGTTCTTTCCGTGAGACGATGGCTCGAGGTTTGATAAAGAAATAATTTGATTATTGGATTTTAGTATTTTGAGGTAAGGGAGACTACGCAGTATTGATTCTGTGTCATTTTATTTTATACCCGTCTTATCGTAGTACTCCATTTTATTGATACGTATTTCATTTGTTCGGTCTCATTTGATAATTGCTTTGGAATTGAACTTGCTCGGTTATTTGAAAAGCATGCTTTATTTGTTATTTGTTCCCAAATATGGATTTGTTATATGGAGCAGTTGCGATATAGCTAATTGTGTGACGGTTGCAGTGGACTCGGTTATTGTTTGTGTTGGGTCGACTCCGTTGAGGGCGGCCAACAATTCGGTTATTATTGTTATCCCACTGGACCTGATCATAATTAGTGCATCGGAATGTGAATTATGATCAATTGATGTCCGGTTTATGAAACGGGTCTTATTGGCATGTCCATTTTTATAATTTCATGGACATTGTTTGTGTTCCATTGGCTTCTGTGATATTGTGTATCCCCTTTCTTACTGAGCCCCCCAGCTCACCCCCCACCAGTTTGTCATTTTGCAGTTGACCGTTGACCGGGGTTCGGGACAGCGAGGAATTGATTCGGAGCATTTTGATATGATTAGTGAGGCTTTGTATATTATTTTAGAGATGTAAATTGTGCTATTTTGATATTTATGGGAATTAGAATTTTTCGGGGTGTTGCACTATATTTGAATAGCTAAAACCATAATTTGAAAATTGAAACCCCAATCCAAAATCAAACTCAAATCCAGCCCAGATATGTGATTTCCAAATAAAATCCCAATTCTCAATTAAACCCTAACAATTCTCTGTCATCGTCTTTAGTGATTGTGACTTGGTTCTTTCTCCAATGTTGATGTCTATGAAGGTAAGACATCCAGTAGAGAGGTGAATCTTCTTGTTTGGATTTTTTTTTGGGTGGTCGATTATAATAGAGTTGTAAATAGCAGCACATCATGGTCTTCTGCGATCGGATTTTAGAGCAGAGATGACGCTTGGATTTTGTTTCTTTGGTCGGAGGAAGAGTCGACCACAGTTGATAGTTCGTCTCTGTCAAAGGCAGGTGGCGTTGGTTGGAGTGGGAGGAGGAATGTTTGGCTGTGGAGGAGTTGGGAGGAGAGATAAAGGTGAGCTGGGTTGGTGATTTCTTGTGGTGTGTGGCAGATTTGTGGTGGTGGATGGCGGACTGATGATGGTGTGTGGCGGATTGATGGTGGGGCTGTAGCAAAGACAGAGAATTGTGAGAGGTACGGAAGAAGCTACCACACCCATTAGAATAAGCTAACGAACGTTAAATATATTTAACGGGTGTTACACTTCTTTGATATTTCAGTTACTTTTGTAATGTCGTTAGGGTGCGTTCCATTATATGTAACAAAATGGTAAAGTACATTTCATTAAGATGTCAAATCGTAGTATGTTGCATTAATTGTAACAAACGCTATAGTACGTTATCCTACATCGTCGTTCACCCGTAAATTTTTGGTAAGTTGGCCAAGTATTTCTTTCAGTGACTATAGCAAAACGAAGTTGTTGAGAGGAGGAATAGAACACTGCTAGACATGGTTAGGTCTATGATGGCTCACACAAATCTTCACATAAATTTTTGGGGAGATGCTTTGTTCACTGCTGCTTATGTAGTTAACTACATCCCCTCAAAGTCAGTAAAATCTGCCACATACGAGTCATGGAAATGCAGGAAACCGGAATCGGAAACTATATGGATCGGCGGCGGCTGCTTATTATGTACACAATGCTTTCGATAAGTATGGAAAGCTGGGTGATAAGGGTAAAAAGTGTAACTTCATAAGATACTCAGAGCATTTCCAAAGGATATATGTGTTTATAGGAGAAGGCCAAGATGCAAGTCTTGCTGAAATTAATCAAAATATGTGGATTTTCATAAGACAAATTTTCCTAGTAAGGGTGACGTAAGTAAAAAGATCATGATATATGAAATTGAAGAGCCCAAAATGGACATTCAAAACCCAGATCTGGGCAGTTTGCTGATGAACTAGTCCCACTGCGGCAACTGATTGTGGTAGCCACATCACGAGCTAATGTTGAAGGAGGGGTTTGGGTTTGACATGAACTTCAAACTGTTATTAATTTATTTTTTTTGTGTGTTCTTGAGCAGGCTCGGAAAAAGAATTGGTTCGTCTGCTAGCAATTAACCTGACTACTACTAGGTTTAGTAGCTCTATTTTTCCAACAAGCAGCTGCTCTCTTGCGGATAGCATTAATGATCATCAGGCGATCCAGGCCCTCAAACAAGATGTTGATCATGCAGCTAAGCAGATTGCTGAGTCCCTCCAGACAAAATATGAGTAAACTGCCAAAATGACATGCGTACTAACAATTTTTTACATATTTACCTGCGTACTAATGAAACAACCAATCCAACCAGCGTATTATATACAAAATAATCGAAATAACCAAAATTGTTAAAAATGTTAATGAAAGTTAATGATCGTTAGTTTTTTAACAAATATTACTATCACATTTTTCAAATTGCCCCCATTACTTAACAAAATCATAACTCGTTTATTTAAGTGCTAAAATGACCCAATTACCCTTATTATATTTAGGACAAACTGCGTTGATAGTTATTGTCGATAAATTTTAGGGTTTAAATGTTAATATTGAAAACTATAGACCCTACAAATTAAACTCTATATAAATAAAGCCCTACTATTCTACCTTCCCAACAACCCGCCTTCTCAATCCTTTTAGTCGGAGATCCCCTTTCCTCTTCAACTTCTGGTCAGTCTCCAATTTCGAGTGACCTTCTTCTCCGGTAAGTCTCCATATCTTTTTATCATTCATCCTATTCCGTCATCCACCTTCCCCGTCCTTTCTCTCTCAGATACGCCCTAAGCCCCAAGCCCTTAATTAATCCCAGGGTGTCACCCACTCCCATGGCTTCTCATTCACACCCTCCTCTCCAGATTTGATATCCAGCGCCAAAGACCTATTCCCAGATCCAAAAAATTCCAGCCCGTTACCGACCTACACCATCTTCCAAACCACCTAAGTTTCAGTTTAAAATTTGGTGGGATAAATTGCATATATCGCATCAAGTTGATGCCATCAGATCTAAGTTTTCCTTGTGGTTTTTGAACCAGATATACAACATCTAGATCCCAATTTCGGAACGGTTTTTTATTTGGATTTCTTTTGAAATCAGATTTGGATACACGTTATCGGCTTTTTTTTTTGAAAAAAATACAATCCATCGTTATGGTTTGTTTTTTTCTTGAAATTAGATTTGAGTTTTCATTCAAGATTGTATAATGACTTTGATGGTGCTGGTGTGTGTTTGGTACTTTGATAGGAAGAAGATGGTGTTGGTTTTAACAGACGGTAGATGGTGTTGACTTTGATGGTGGTGGTGAAGTGGGGCGGTGGTGGTTGGATGGTGGTGGGGAGAAGGGTAGAAGAAGAGTAATTTTATTTCTTTTTTGCAAGTTTAATATGTTTTTATAATAAGTTGAGGGTAATTGGGTCATTTTAGCGCTTAAAAAAATGACTTATGATTTCGTTAAGTAATGGAGGTAATTTGAAGATTATGATAGTAATATTCGTTAAAAAACTAACGCTCATTAACTTTCATTAACATTTTTAACAATTTTGGTTATTTTGATTATTTTGTATATAATATGCAGGTTAGATTGGTTGTTTCATTAGTACGCATGTAAATATGTAAAAATTTGTTAGTACGCATGTCATTTTGGCAGTTTACTCGACAAAATATGATCCTAATGAAATACTCTAATAAACACAAGTACTTTTCTTTAAAATAAAATTATATACTATATATGTATACTCCCTCCGTCTTTTTAATATTTTCACTTTTTACTATTCTTAGTGTCTCATTTAATTGTTCACACTCCCATAAAGGAAAGTTGATAATATTCTTTATTTAATGGACCCACTTGTTATACTCACAATAACAATCTAACTCACAATTCCAACCCCACTAACATATCCCATTAGACTTTTTATATTCACAACACCCACTCAACTACTAATATTAAACACTTTTCTTTAAAGAGCTAGTCTCCCATGAGAACACTATGACCCGTCTCTTCTATGAGACGGGTTTTTTGACCCGGATCTATGACCCATGGGTCATAACCTGCCACGTGACAGCCACCCATTGGCCCTTTTTTTTTTTTGTTTTTGAGTTTTTATATTTTTTTTCCCGTCTTTTCCGTCGTTTACCAAAAGTAATAATTATCATAACTTAATGTAATGACTGTATACATATAAAGTAAAATTGTTCATAAGTAAACGTAACATCTGTTTTACAAAAACAAAAGCTCGTTTTACCCATTTTTTCAAATGTAATACTAACTATAATTACATGTAACCCAAACAATATCTAAATGTAATTATCATTTATACTTAAATGTAATAGTGCTTTTGCAAAAATATAAAATATTGTGTATTTTGATTTTATTTTTTAAAAGAAAGTAACATTTGAAAAATAACAACTTATATACATGAATGTAATTATTTGTACAAGTAAATGTAACACTTTAGTAGATGAAATTGTAACAGATTTCTATAGATATACTATTACTTTTCTATACATATGTGTTACAAATTATGTATAAACACTGTTACATATAAGTAACACATTCGTTACATTTTAGTTGTAATAAGTATTACTTTTGGCCAAACGAAGAAAACATAGAAAAAAACACGGTTACTTTTCTGTATATATGTATTACTTTTATGTATACAAACTGTTACATATAAGTAACACGTTTGTTACATTTAGTTATAGTAACTATTACTTTTGACAAACCGAAAAAAAAACCAAAATAAATAATATCAAAAAAAAATAAAAAAAAATTGGGCCTATGAGAGGCTGCCCCCCATGGGTCATGGAGCCGGTTCGTGGGTCGGGTCGGGAGGGTCAAAACCCGTCTATACCATGAGACGGGTTTTCATGTTCTCACCTAAGTTTTTGTCTTCTTTAAAACCCGTGTTTTGAATAAACTAAATAGACTTGCTATATATTAACTTCTCAAATGCAACTCTGTTTTTAGCAATCTGTCTGTGTGAGCTATAAAAGTTGAGTCTGAAAAAGGAGAGATTAGAAAGTTCATCCTAAACGAGTTTTACTCCATTCTGTTAGCTGTAATCCAGATTTTTGAGTAGTCTTTGAGTTGGTCTTTCAAGTAGTTTTTAGTTGTTGAGCTAGTATTGTGGGAAGCTACTGATATGAAATAGTGATCTTAGGGAGTCTGTAAGTTGTGGCCAGGGGCGGATATAGTATGTAACCAGGGTGTGCCAATGTACACCCTGGATTTTCCGAAAAAAATTACCGAGTAGTTATAAAAAAAAAAAAAAACTATAGGGGTGTAAATTTTGATTTTTGAAAGAAGAGGGGTGCAGAGTGTTAAAAATAAAACTATTACTAAAAGACTAAACCAAACTGAAACGGGCAACGCAGAAGAACAGACGGAAACTTTTATTTTTTTCGCCGCATTCCGATTCTGCGCTCTGCAAATCGACGGAGATGCCGGCACAGCCGCACAGACCACCGGCCACGGCAAGTCGCATGTCGGCATACATCCGTGATCTGCCCCTGTTTTCCTTCCTCCACAATGTCTCAATCTCAAAAAGGTATTTTTTTTTTTTTAAATTCAATTTTAGGGTTTTAAAATCTGAAATTGATGATTTGAGGATTTATTGAGCAATTGTTGTTATCATTTTAGATAGGCATTTTGAGTGTTCATTAGAATACTAGTTATGAGAAATATTTTCATTTTGTGTGTTTCATTAGAAGTGTTAAATACAAGTATAGTATTCTTATGCCCGATGTCTTTCTTGGTGCATTTTTATAGTGTGATTTTTTTTTCGTCATTTAAAGTTTTAAGCCGACCCTCACCTCAAAAAAATGCACACCCTCACCTCAAATCCTGGATACGGCACTGGTTGTGGCTTCTAAGTAGTAGGAGAGTTGTTATTTCTTGCAAGTAATAAAATAGAGCTTGCCCTCCATTTCTTATGTTACTCCCTGCTCCTTTTCTTGGTGTAACTAGAGTATAACACATTCAGTTGCTGTGAATTGGACAATAATAGTTTGCCAGCCAGGGCCGGATAGTAGCTAATGCTCATAAAATAAACATCTTCTAACTTGGTATAATTAAACATACATACATCAACTTTATGAATTATGAAAATCAGTGTTTCTCATTGATTTCTGTTGATTAATGTGCATGCAAGAAATAGCAAAAGTCTTAGTTGGTTATTTGAATAGTCTAGTACATTAATAATGTGGTTCATGAATAAAGTAGTACATGTATCTTTTTAAGATAAGATAGAGATCATGTAAAGTCTCTCTAGAATTTTCCTATGTTAAGTATAAATAGGAATGTCATGTAAGTATGAGTTGGAGAAATATAAAATAGCCTTCTCATCTATACTTCTCAAAATATTCTAAAGAAAACTCTTTAGACTTAGGCGTGATCACGCCTAAGTGAAACTTACCTTCTGCCCCACTTTATCTAAATTCCTCCATCACAAATATACTACCTTCCGATCCTAACAAGTGGCATCAGAGCTTCGGTTCTGTTGAAGGTAGATAAAAAAGAGAGACTTTGGCGAAATGGCCAATTCGAGTGAGTCACCACCTATCCCAATATTTTCCGGTGATAATTATGATCATTGGGTTGTGAAGATGAGAACAATCTTTATTTCTAAAGACTAGGGGCTAGATAGCCTTGGAAATAAATGTCGTCGTTTTACGAACGTTTGTACAAACGAACTTTGAGCAGTAATTTTGAGTAATGTAATCATTCAAATCCAAAATTTAAAAATTGTTATTGATAGTATTTAATTATAAGTTTTAAATTTCATTAAGATAATTAGTTTAACCTACAACATCGAGACAGTAAGGGCATTTATTAAAACAATTATTCCGAGATAGTAAGAACATTTATTTTGAGACAGAGAGAAAGTAGGAAAAAAAATGCCACTTAGTACCGACCAATAGCTGTTGTTATGCTGTTATAAAAGCAAGCGATTACCAAAAGAGACTCAAACTGTGGAGTAACACTAGGTCTTTATCAACAAGTTCAATCAAACCCTAAGGACTCCCCCACTTCTCGAGGTAATTATTATTGTTTTTTTTTTCAAAGGGTAGTCTTATAGTGTAATTAGTTCTAATATGGCTCACGAGAACCGAAAATCAGAATTACAACAACATAAGGTTTCAATACAACATATAACCAGAGTATGCAATATGAGTGCCTTATTGATGAAATAACTGATCTCTAGAAAAAAGGATAACAGAGTAAAATATCCAGTAACAGACAAACACCAACAAGAGGGTTCACATCATCATTTCACCTTTTTCCCTTTCCTGCTTCCTTGAGCACCAGCGCGAGAAGCATTTTGACCTGGAGACTGCTGCTCAGCATGAAGAGCCTGGATGGCCGGGTTGTTTTTCCCTTTCCCGCTTCCTTGAGCCCCAGTGCTAGGAGCATCTTGACCTGGAGCAGCTGAGCCTGCTGCTCAGCATGAAGAGCCTGGATGGCCTGGTTCCTATGCATTTCGACATGATCAATCATGGCTTGAAAGGTCGTTTTCGAATACATATTACCGCATGTTTTGCACTTATGATTAATACTCCCAGTATTCACTTTAATCTCAGCCATAACGAAATAGAGATTTGAGAATGATCTTTGATTTTATGAAATTCCATGAAAAAACACAATGCTAGTAGTGTTTATGCTCAATTTGAAAATCGGTAGATCTGAAATTCCATATGTTATCTCAATTTGAAAATCGGTAGATCTGAAATTCTACTTGCTATCAAACCTAGAAATCTCCCAATTTCCCATGGTGAAATGACTTAGGGTTTTTTTATTAAATGCTTTTTACTCAATCATTTGTTGGTTTCAATTAGGGTTTTAGATACTCTTGAATATATAAGTGGAAACATTTTGATACATATAATATATACTTATATTACCAAAAAAATTAGTATGCTCATTTATAAAATAAAAATATAAAAAAGCAAAGTACAAAACTCTTCCTTACATGCTCACATTAATATGATGCTTTCAGTTCTCCTTTCTTAGTAATGTGGGATATGACTTTTTTATTCTCATTTCTCTCCAATCATTAACACTAAGTTGCCACCTTCAACAATTAATTTCTCATTCACCCGAAATTGGTTTTGAGAAAATAAATATACCACATTAATCTACCCTGAACGTAGATTAATTATTTTCAACCTAATTCTATTTTTATTAAATAAAATTAATATATATATATATATATATTTTATATTGTGTATTATATATATATATATATATATTAGATTAATACACGTGCGATGAACGTATGATGCACGAATTTTTAAATTTTATTATTTTAAATATTTTGAAATAAATATTTAATTTCATTTTGGTAGATTTTAAAGTAAATTATATATATATATATATATATATATATATATATATATATATATACACACACACATATATATATATATATATCATATAATATATTATATGTCTATATTTTTATTTTAAATATTATTAAATAAATATTTAATTTGTATTTTTGAGAATTTTAAAGTAAATTTAATAGAAATAATACATAAATATTTTAAAAATCTCATCATATCGCATAATATATCTGAACTTAAGTTATTTTGACATTAACATATGATGTCTAAAAAGAAATGATAGGATAGGGACTTTTTAGTGTCTGATATTATACACGTGCGATGAACGTATGATGCACGAATTTTAAAATTTTATTATTTAAATATTTTAAAATAAATATTTATTTTTAATTTTTGGCTGATTTTAAAGTAAAGTGTGTATATATATATATATATATATATATATATTATATGTCTATACTTTTTTATTATTTTAAATATTATTAAATAAATATTTAATTTTTATTTTTGAAGATTTTAAAGTAAATTTTATATATGTATTATATATTATATATTTCATTTCCACCACTTATCTCTCTGATTCTTTAAGATTTCATGAAAATCACAAATTTGTGACAAGATCCTAATTAAACATTACAATTACAAAATCTGACTTTAAAACACACTACATAGATTGCTTGAAGGCGTCGATGCCACATTGAAGCTTCAAATGAGACGGAGGGAGTATATGTTATGAATAACAGGATTTTGGATTTTTTAACATTAAATAAGTATTCTGGCACCAACCTTCACAATGAATATCCTATTCATATATATAGAGCAGGATAATAAAAAAAAATAAAGAAATGAACAATGTAATACAAGTTGTGTTTATTGCCTGATGTGATTAATGTTTTCATAACTTAATACATCAAATTGTGTTTATCTTTGGACAGATGCCGAAGTAGAAAGACAGGAAAGTCAAGAAGTGTCAATTTTGTGATAATATAGTTTTTGATGAGGAGCTCACTAAGCATGAGAGTAATTGCAGGGTATGTTTTCACTTTCAGTCCATTCACTAAACTTGTTTTTTTAAGTATATAATTATTCTGTTATGAATTTATTTTAGTTGTGGTATTAGTGCATATTTTAATGTTGAGACAGTAATATGTTCTTAACACGTTTATTCATATGTTCTTCATTATATTCATATGTTCATAACATGTTTATTCATATGTCTTTCATAATATTCACGTTCTTAACATGTTTATTCATATGTTATTCATAATACTAGTAGGTAACCCGTGCTCCGCACGAGAATCTATTCCGTTAATGTTTTTGTATTTTCATTTTTTGATGTTTTTAATTGATAAATTAACATAATAATTTTTATTTGAAAATATATGTATATTTTAAATTAATCAAAACATTTTCATAGCTTTGGTTGTACATAGTTGTAATAATTATGTTTTTTAATTAATTTAGAAGTATATTTAAGTTTGTTGTATGAATATTTTAAAAACTTAATGGTATTAATAGTATTATTAACATATATATTAACTATTATGATTAAATAATATAATTAATAGTAATAGTTAATATAAAATATAACAATTATGATTAATTAATACTATTAATAATAATAATTAATTTATATAGTAACTATTATAGTTAACAATTATATTTAACTATTATAATTAACTAATACTATTAATACTATTAGTTAGTTATAATGGTTAAATATCACTCTCTCCGTCCCGGTGTAAGAGTCCTACCTCCTATTTGCACGGAGATTAAGAAATGATGGAAGTAAAGTAAGTGTTGTGAGTGTAAAAAGTAAATTAGGAGAGAGAATGAATGGGATGAAATAATAAGTTGATTGGTTTTGTGTTAATTTTTTAGTAATAATTAAAATAATTATTGTAATTAACTAATATTATTAATTGTACTTATTAACATATATAATAACTATTATTATTCACTAATCTATATATAATATAAAAGCAGAAATATTTCCTGCTCTCACATTGCGCCACCTCATAATGCCACCTCATAATACCACTTGCCATTCTACCATTCTATTGGTCAGCACATTTTGAGGCTTTCAACATTAAAAAAAAAAAAGAAAAAAAAGAAAAACCTTCTACAGAACTCGGGTGAATCAATTAAGATTGGTAATTTGAAATTCAAAATTTACAAAATTAAAAGATAAGATTTGAAATTTGAATTTATATTTTATTATTCTAAGTGCATGAAAGATTGATCAAATATCTATCTTTGTTAATTATTAACCTCAGATTTTAAATATGCTATTTAGAATATTTGACCACACCAAATATAAGGTGGGAAGTTTTGATAACTTTCCTTTCTTTTATCCGAAACTTTCGATTCAAAGATTTGCAAATATGCTATTCATGAGATCTCCTTTGATTGGTTTATTTGGTAGTGGACATATACCTTTTTTTTTTTGAGCAAAACGATAATTTCATTTCATTCACACTAATTAAAAAGAAGGCACTCCACAAATACTGAAGGCTCATCCCGAATATCAATAAAAATTTCATGTTAAAACATACAACAATGAATCTTTCGATCTAAATCTTGAGATGTACGGATTCTACTCTAAACAAAACTTGGAAACTGTCACAATCGGACATTCAATAAATCCCTTTCTTTACGTGATCTGTAATCCGTTTCATTTTTATTCTCACCTAAGAAAAAGATTGGAGTGCTTACATGTTCTGTATTCAGTTGTACCCTTCTTCCACTCTTTCTTATGCTCTCTAATCAGCAATTATTTTGCCTCTCTTATAAAACAAGTGCATTATACATACTCATTCACTCCTCTGCCTTTGGTGTTTACAGAAAACGCACAGTTTAATTATTGCAATTTCATTCACTATTTTTCTCTCCAACACTTAATTTATACGTGATAAATCGTACTTCCTCCGTCCCATAATATAGTTATGTTAGATTCATTTCATAAAGAGTAATTTTATTGTTGCAAGTTCATCTTTTTTTCTCTCCAATGCTTAGTTGATACGTGAAGAATTGGTTTGATTCCTAATTTAAACACAAATTTAAAATAGTAATTCACTATATATTACGAATTATTTGATATACATTACGAATTATTCAAACTCAATCCTTCTGTTCAAATCCATGAATGTCACTTTAATAAAAAAATCCTACTGACATTTTTTCATTTCTTTTATTTTCAGTCATAACGAAGATTATGAAGATTGAAAATCAGATCATATATGAATCTGGCATGAAGGGCATGGAGTGTTGTGTTGGTCCCAGAGGGGCAACAAGGGTATGAAAAATGCTAGAGGGGGGGGGGGGTGAATAGCGTTTTAAAATTCTTTTCAAACCCTTTTTGCAAATCAATGGCTTATGCGCACAGTTCTCAAATAAGCTAAGTATAGCGCGCAGAGAGAGTGTGAAATGCACAGCGGAAAATTAAAGCAACACTGCGCAGGGTATACTGCGCAGGGTAAAAACGCACGCGCTAAGGTTTGGCAAAACTGTTGAATAAAATCGGATTCTAAGGCAATAGGCAATAACAAACACAGCAGCAATAGCAGCAATCTGGTAGGATCAAACAAAGCAGTAATTCAGAAATAATTAAGCAGGAAGTAAATAGCAGAAATAATGAACAAGCTATTTGGAGAGGTTCGATCGAAAAAAGATCTACGTCCTCTACCAAGATGGTTAGTCTTGGATTTTTAATGAGATATATATTGATATGAGGAGCTTTACAAGATTACAACGAATCAAAACTCAAATCAAAATCTAATCAATGAAGAGCGAATCCTAGACTAAACCGGTGTTTCTCAAGAAGTAAGATCTATATGATCGAAGCTTCAAGAGGTGTGTGTGTGTGTGTCAGAAATTCTGGGCTCTATGAATCTAAGAGATGAAGAGCACGAAGAATTCTGGTGATATAAGGCTTAGGATCTGGGCAGGAGTTTGAAGGTATGAAGGTTTGAAGGTTGATCTTGAATCTGGGAATAGTAAGCAGCAAACTTCAGAACTTCAGGAATACTTGTAAGCACAAACTCTAGCAACTTGGAAATGAAGATGAGCAGGCTATTTATAGCAGAGAGCTTAAAACTAGCCGTTGGTGCTCTGAGCAAGGACGATGAGCTGGCACAATAGGATTGGTGCGCAGGTGTCCTTTATAGCCGTTGGAGCTCTGATCAAGGTTGATGACCTGACAGAATGTGATTGGTGCGCAGGTATCTTTGAGCCGTTGGAGACTGAGCATGGAGACCAAATTCAAACGCTTCATCTGGAAGGTTGACAGCTGTCTCCATTTGAAATATTATGTTTGAGCGCATCTCCACCGTTGGCTATGCTGAGTGTGCAGGATTTGTCGTTTATGCACAACTAAGCGTACATCTTCTGAGCGCTTTCCAAGTTAGGTGATCTGAATGCATTGAAAACTGTGCAAGGTTGAATGCTGCGCAGAGGAGACCTGCGCAGTGTTGTCCTGCGCAGATGTCCTGCGCGCAGTAACCACAGTCTTGCTCAGATCTTCATTCCTTCTTCGCTCCAAGACCTATATTCTAAGCCTATATACTATAAAATGGAACTATGCTAAAAAAAAATGAAGTATATAAAACTTCTTACATAGGGTTCTAAAGTCCATAAAATACTCTTAGGTGATGGTATCAATCATTTCTAACATAAATAGGAGGGTTAAGAAGTAAGCATACCCAACAATCTCTCCCTAAAGGATTGATGCCATTACCTACTATAACAAAGGCAATTCATTGTACTTGATAATAGCATGTCCATAAGAATAAAAATGGTCAATCATGCCTCAAGTCAATGCACACACTAGCCAATGCTATAGATTTCTAGTCTATCCAAAAGATATAATTACAATATGGGAAGACAGAAATAACATGCAGCGCATACAAATAATGTGAATTTTAGTTTGAGTATGCGTTTAAACTGAATGTTAAACATAATGCGTAGAAAATATGAGCAGATAATAATATGCGCATGACGTGAAATAAAGCATTCATTGTTCCACAAACGAAAAGTTTGAATTGAACAAGGTTTTAAAACTAATGATGCGATTTTCTCATTAAAACTTGAAATGTAAAAAGTTGGAGATTACAAGTTTGAAAGAGAAAACAAAAAATTGCGCACAAAAAGAAATACCTGCGCAAAAACAAAAAATACAAGAAACTAATTGATATTAATGCCGATGCAGGGCTTCACGCAGCTCGTTCTGCAGGCTGTTGAACTTGTTCATTAAGCTCAATCTTCAGCGCTTGAAACCTTTCCCTGAACGCAACACTTTCTTCAACATATGTAACAATTCCTCTGTGCATATCTCGTTGTCGTCCCGCAGCTCTTGGAAGTGTTTTTTATAGTGCAATTGGTGAGCAGGTCATTTTGGTTGAAGTAGGATTGCTCCGCAGCCTCTATGGTATTCAAGAGGTGGTCTGCTCTGCGTAGCTTCCAGTCGTTGGTCAGTGTAGAGGCGCTGAGTGTTCACGCTGGCCTTGAATGTCGAACATTGCTTGATCCATGCCTAGCGTTGAACCCATCAGCGAAATCAGTCATCGCTTGAGTAATGCACTCCCTGACACTTTCCATGTTGAGCGCACTAGCTTGCACAGAACCACCTTGCATAGTCTTCTCCAAGATCTGTGCTTCAATTTCCGCAAAGCCTTCATGGAGGCCATCGGCTAGACTCTTGCGCAGACGTTTCAGCAATCCTACAAACCCGTCATTAATCGCGGTGTAGGTGCAAACGTCTTCGAGCATCCCAGCAATTGACTTCAGTGAGTCAAAAATCATCTGATCTAGAGCATCGGGGATTTTCTGCGCAGAGGGGCCGGCGGAGGTACTTACACCTGCCTTTGTTGTACTCCTCTCCCCCTTAATGGCAGCAATCTCTATGCGCTGCGCATCAAGCTGCTCTTGAAGCATTGTCTGTGAAGTGAGCAGTTGCGCCATCTAAGACTGCGCTGCCAGTTGGTTCACTTAAATAGTATTCAAGGCTTGAAGAATTTGGCTCAGTTCAGTGGACGTGGAGAGAGAAGATGTGGAGATTGCTGGAATTGATGAAGCAGGAGGAATTTGCGCGGAGGCCTTTGGTGGAGAGTTGGTGGATAAGGGATCGAACGGAGGAGTGCGCGAAGGAGATGGCCGTTGAGGAGATAGATTAATAGGATCAGCAGCAGGTGACTTCTGCGCAGGAGAGTGTGCACTGCTGTTGTCCGTATCCGTTGAGCGCACCACACCCTCCTTATCCCCTTCGGAGAGGTCAATAACTGGGGTACCCTGCGCAGCATCATCGGCCTGCGCAGCTTTGGTAACCTCATCCTCATCTGCATCCTCATCCTCCAAGTCCAGTCCATCATGGAGGACAGAAGTGCCAGGTTGCGTAGTGCCAACCGGAATATTGAGACGGCGGAAGGCACTTGCACTTGGCTCAGGTGGGGAGGGAGGATCTGCTGCCTTTGGCTTACCCTTAGCAGTGCTGTGCACAGTCTGTTTCTTGCGCGGAGTTCGAACAGGAACATCCTCAGCAGGCGCAGCAGCAGGGGCCTTTGTCGGTGTAGGGTCAGGGAACGCGGCATCCATCCAATCATCACTGCCTGCGCGTCCCTGAGCAGCAGTAGGATTTGCAGCAACCTTGGGATCCTGCTCCCCCTGTGCGGTATCATCCGCAGCCTTATCCTCAGCAGCAGTCTCATCCATACGAGACTCGCTGTCTTCTTCTGCAATAGGAGTAGCAGTACCAGGAGGAAGTCTGATGAATGCAGACTTTTTCTTTGATGGCGCAGGAGTGGGCGCAGGAGGATCCTTGCGCTTCTTCGAAGGTTTGGGAGCAGGAGGAACCGGCGCATCAGTCCTGATTTTGATGCCAGCAGATCTGACATCAGGAATCACCTTAACTTTCTCGGGCGCAGGTTCAGCAATTCCTTTGCCCTTACGCAGCTGGCCGTTTCAGGCACATCAGGCGCAGTGGCCTTAGAGGGCTGCGCAGCAGCTTTCTTGACTTGGTTGAGGGGCTTCTTCAAGATCATCATCACCATCACTATCAACCCATGCCTCCTTGTTGGGGCTCTCATCCTTGCTCCAGATCTTGCGATACTCACTGCGACCAATTTCATTGCGCAGTGAATATAGATGAGAAAGAGAATATGTTTTGGAGCAAGGGACCTTCAGGTCTGGGCGCTTCTGTACGAAGGTGCGCAGCTCAGAGATATTCATCAGATACTTGGAAAGGAGCCTACAGTGAGTTCTGTATTTGGCTACCTTTTTGTCCATGCGCTTGTCGTAGCTTTCAGAAGCGTCCCAAAGTTCATCAAATAGAACTGAAGACCAATCTAAGGCATCGCCGTTGTAGACGGCAGCGCAGTAAGCCCACTGCTTGGAAATGAACTTGCCCTTATTTCCATTCTTGCAGTTCACAGAATCGCCAATGATGGTGCACAGGTGATACATCACCTCACCAAACTCCTTGCGATCATGGGACTCCACTTCTTCACAAGAGTGGATTCCCCAACTAGTTTCTGCGCTAGTTTGTTCTGTTTAGCTTCAGAATAAACTTCCGGCGCATCATCTACGTTGAAACCGCACAGCTTCTTCAGTGACGCAGGAATAATGCGCACTGAGTAGTTCTGAACAACGGAGCGGATCACATCGATCTTTTCCCTGGTGTGCTTGTGCGTCATGGTTACACGCTCTGCGCTCTCGAAAAATTCATCCACCAATGAAGGGACATAGAAGTCCTGATCCAATGTGAAGAGAGGAAGAATTCCAGAAACGTCCATCAGATTGATGATTTTGCGTCCCACTGCGTCTTTTTGTAGCGCAGCGATATCTAATTCCCATCCTTGTAGAAAGTAGAAAGAGTTCTGCGCAAGACAAGAAATAGTTTAGACAAATATTATTGCGCATGGAGCTTTGTGCATGCGCAGATAGCGCAAAGAAATTGATGCGCAGAAACTCCATACAAGATATAGAGAATGCGCAAAATACAAGGATGCATGCGCAAAATCATAAACACTTAAAGAAAATTAAGCGATCCAAAGCATATTTAAAAAATATGAACTTGAAGAACATGAAATAACTGTTCATGGACAAGAAGAACACCATGAACACTAAAAATCAAAGATTGACCAAAAAGAACAAAAAGCATGTCAAAAGGACTGCATAACTGAGACGAAAACAACCAAGCAAGTATGAAAGTCAACAACAACAAAATAAGCCCAGAAATCAAGAATAACTGTTCGTCTGCTCAGGAAATTTTCGGACCAAAAAATCTGGAGAAAGTGATTAAAAAGAGCATTGATCATAAAATAAAGTACATAAAGAGTAGATCAGAGAGAGACGAACCCAAAACACCAAACGATTTCAAAAATGATTAACAGAAAAGAGAGAAATCGAAAAAGGGAGTTTTAAGAACTCGAAATAACAACAATGGCGGTTAATGAATAAACTGAGTTTGAGGATCAGAAGTTCTTACCATATCGTCGACGGGTTTGGTTTCTTCGACTGGAACCTCAACGACCGGTTCATGGACCTCAACTACCTTTGCTTTCGATTTTCGCGGAGCCATTTATAGAAGAAAAGTGTAGACAGAGAAGAGAGAGAGAGAGATGCGGTTGAATATAGTCAACGAAGAAGAAAAGGAAAGCTTTGGGGAAGCAAGAGAGATTGCAGAGAAGGAGAAAATGATTGAAACGGGGAAACTTTTGGAAGTTGGTAAGAAATGAGAGAGAAAAGAGAAATTTGGTGAAAGAGATTGAAAACAGAAGAGAGAGAAAGAGAGGGGTCGGATGTTTTTATCCAGAAAAGTAAAATGCGTGACGTCAGCACAGGGGTAGCGATGTAATTCGCAGAAGTGGGACACGTGCTGCGATGACGTGGCCCAACTGGATGCGCGCGTGCGTAGGCCTAGCAGCGCGCGCGTGAGTGAGAAGTTCTAGGTCGGTCAAGTCGAGTCAACTTCCTCATTAATGCGGAGTCAGTGAAAGGATGAGCGCACGTTAGCGGGGTGACGTGGCCGAATGAGGAACGCGCGTGCGCAGTCTTTGCGCGCGCGTGTGTCAGCGAAAAAGTGACTTGCGGTTGTCGCATCACCTTCCTCATTAATGGTGAGCAGACATTCGAAAGTATGCGCTGTCATAATCGCAGTTTGCATTGATGACACTGGGATATGCGCAGGGGTAAAATAGTAATTTCCCAAAAAGATTCAAAAAAATAAAGGCGCGGGAAAATTTTAAATACACAAGTACCCTTGTGAAATAGCGTTGACTTTTAAGTCAGGGACCTATGTGTAATTTCTAATGAATAGAGTACTTACCTGCGATCCATGAAGAATTGCGCATGTTAAAGTCATGCGCAGAGCTTTAGGTAGCGTAATAGATTCTTTAAATCTCATTAGTTTCATGCGCAAATGAATTACTGCGCAGTACAATGTTGCGCAGGTGTTGCTTATATGCACGAAACTTTTCCTATATGAATACTTATCAACCAAACACAAGATTGTTAGTAATAACAAATCATATGGACAAATTAGCTGAGTTTAAGCATACCCATTTCTCCTCTCAAGAAGATGAATCTCTTTGCATCAAGAGCTTTTGTGAGAATATCAGCAATTTGATTATCTGTGCCCACGTGCTCTAAATGTATGTTTCCTTTTTCCACGTGGTCCTTGAGAAAGTGATATTTGATGTCGATGTGCTTTGTCTTTGAATGCATGACAGGATTGTTGGATACTGCTATGGTGGACATATTATCGCAGAAAATTGGACAATTTCCTTCATTAATTCCGTAGTCCACTAGTTGTTGCTTCATCCAAAGGATTTGGCAGCAGCAGCTTCCAGCAGCAATGTATTCAGCTTCAGTAGTGGAAATGGACACAGCAGCTTGTTTCTTGCTTGCCCACGCAACAAGTCGATTTCCAAGGAAATGACAAGTCCCACTTGTGCTCTTCCTGTCTATTGTGCATGCTGCGTAGTCTGCGTCTGAATAACCTAGTAAATCGTAATTCGAATCTTTGGTGTACCAAAGTCCAAGGTTAATAGTTCCAGAAAGATAATGAATAATGCGTTTAACAGCAGCTAAGTGCGCTTCTCTAGGGTCCGCTTGATAGCGCGCACAGACACAAACACTAAACATTATATCTGGCCTACTTGTAGTAAGATAAAGAAGAGAGCCAATCATACCTCGATATAAAGTTTGATCAACTTTCTTACCTTTTAAGTCTTTGTCAAGCTTATTGCCAGTGGCCATTAGAGTGTCGTATGCTTTAGCATTTTCAAGTCCAAATTTCTTGATTAAGTCCCTTGTGTACTTGGCTTGATTTATGAAGATGCCATCATTCAATTGTTTGATTTGAAGCCCGAGGAAGAAAGTGAGTTCTCCCATCATGCTCATTTCAAACTTGCTTTTCATGAGCTTCTCGAAGCGCTTACAAAGTAACTCATTAGTAGAACCAAATATAATATCATCGACATAAATTTGAACAAGTAAAGAATGATCATTATACTTAGCAATAAAAAGAGTTGTGTCGATTTTACCGCGCTTAAAGCCTTTATTTAGCAGGAATTTTGATAGGGTATCGTACCATGCTCTTGGAGCTTGCTTAAGTCCATACAAAGCTTTTTGAAGCTTGAAGACGTGATTTGGAAATCTGCTATCTTCAAATCCAGGTGGTTGTGCTACGTAGACCGTCTCTTGGAGTTCACCGTTGAGAAATGCGCTCTTCACATCCATTTGATAAAGCCTGAATTTCTTGTGAGAGGCATAAGCTAAGAAAATTCTTATAGCTTCAAGTCTTGCTACAGGCGCAAATGTTTCATCGTAGTCGATTCCTTCCTCTTACCTATAGCTTTGCGCAACCAACCTTGCTTTGTTTCTTGTGATGCTTCCATTCTCATCCATCTTGTTTCTGAATACCCATTTTGTACCAATAACTCCTTGGTCATGAGGTCTGGGTACCAAAGTCCAAACCTTGCAGCGCTCAAATTGGTTAAGCTCTTCTTGCATAGCAGTAACCCAGCTTGAATCTTGAAGCGCTTCATCAATCTTCTTTGGTTCGATTTGAGAGATAAATGAGTGATATTCATCATCGAAATTTGATGCTCTTCTAGTACGAACCCCTACATGGAGATCACCAATGATATTTGAAGTTGGATGATCTCTAACTTCACGAACCTCGGGAGGTAAGTTAGGTTGAGTGGTAGGAATACGAAGATCTTCAATGGGTACTTCATTTGCTCCAGCATCGAGATCATCAAAAGTGATTTGCTGAAGCGGAGAAACGTTATGCGCAGGAGGAGGAGTTTGCACATCAGGAGTCGTCACTTCTGGCGCAGCATCTGGTGTATGCGCATGGATGGACTTGCTTGATTCTGATTTTGATAATCATTCTGCGCAGGTGCAGTTTGAGGCTGCGTACCTGTCTCATCATGCTCAGCAGAATCATCAGAATCATTTGGAGCCATATGTGGCTCAAGGAGAGAATGCTCATCAAAAGTAACATGTACAGATTCTACAATTACTAGAGTAGTTCTATTAAAAACACGATAATCTTTAGAATGTTTGGCATACCCAACGAAAATACCTTCATCTGCTTTGGCATCGAATTTACCTCTATGATCTTTGCCATTGTAGAGGATATAGCACTTGCAGCCAAAAATCTTGAAGAAAGCAATGTTGGGCGCTCTTCCTCTCCATAGCTCATATGGAGTTTTGTTGTAGGTTTTGTTGATGAGGGATCTATTCTGAGTGAAGCAAGCAGTGTTGACGGCTTCCCCCCGGAAATACTTTGGAAGCTTAGCTTCTGCGATCATTGTTTTCCCAGCCTCAATCAACGTGCGATTTTCCTTTCCACAACCCATTTTGTTGAGGAACTCCAGCAGCGGAGAAATTGTGATCAATTCCATGGTCATCGCAGTATTGCGCAACACCGTTATTTTTGAATTCAGTTCCATTGTCTGATCTAACACTAACGATGTCGTCTTCCTTTTGAGTTTGGAGTCTTCGAAGGAGAGCAGTCAATATATCATAGCAGTCATCTTTGGATATCATCATTTCGACCCATGTGTATCTTGAGTAGTCATCCACCACGACTAAGGTATATTTGTTTCCTCTAATGCTTGCGGTGGTGACTGGTCCAAACAAATCCATATGAAGCAGTTGTAAACATTTGGAAGTTGAGGAAGCAATCTTGCTGGAGAAAGACTGCTTAGGTTGTTTACCGAGCTGGCATGCTGCGCATTTTCTGTCATGATGGTCAGCTACTTTGGGAAGTCCTTTGACAAGATTTTCCCTTCCTAGCTTAGCCAAATACTTGAAGTTCAAATGACTTAAGCGCTTATGCCATAGCCAGCTGCTTTCACTTACATTCTTTGCTATAAAACAGAGATTAGTGATAGAATTTACAGCAGTAAGATCAATAATGTAAACATTAGTCTTACGAGTGCCTGTGAGCAAAGTTAGTCCGGATATGCCATGACACGCCCCAAGTCCCGGGATTCCCTAATAGAACCTCGAACCTGGTGCGCGTAACTGACAAGAAACAAGAAACTAACGGGAAACAGGAACAATACCTGTTAAAAACACAACTGACATGACGTATATACTCAAGAGTAGGGAGCTAAGATAGCTCACACGAGTTCTAGACCAAGAAAATTAAAACCAAACAAGGTTACATACAGCGGAAGACATGCCTAGTAAATAAGCTGGCATCAAGAACTGTCTAGGGACAACCAATACTACCCCAATACAAGCCCAGAGTTTAATTAACTCATACAAGATCGTCCTTACCAAAATATAAAAGGACACTAACTTCGAACAAGAATATCCTGCTGAGTAAATTCCCAGCTAAGTCGAGCCTCACTGCGTACTATCCCCTGCTTTCCTGGGGGGGGGAAACAATTAAACAAATAAAGGGTGAGATAAATCTCAGTAAGTTATTAACATGCAACTATATGTCATGTTATCATGCCATACATGTAGATACTCAACTAAACATATATCAAGTATCATCAAGTAACAAGTATAGGAGAGGCTAAGCCAACTCAACAAGTAATCAAGCTTAAGATATGATCATGTAACAAGTAGTCAAGTAGTGCGAGAGGCTAAACCAGCTCACAAGATGCACATAGGCCTATCACGCATTGTACCTGAATCCTTCCTTATTTCTCCCAAGAATACCATTTTGTTGTCGATGCTTTTCTAGCTGAGGACAACCAAGAACAGAACAAGAGACTGCTGTGCAGTATATAAGAAGACCTGGTAACCAGTGTCATCCACAATAACAAGATCCACGTGGTGTTCGGGACGGGAGAACAGTATATAAGGAGACCTGGTATTCAGTGTCAACCACAAGAACAAATCCACGTGGTGTTCGGGACGGGAGTTAGCATTCACTTAGGTCAGGCTTATTGCTCCAACCAAGGAAGCTATGCCCTTACTATGGCCGGTAGTAAGGGGTTGGGCGGAAATACATAGGGACCCGATTGTCACTTAAACCCCAGCTCTCGCGACAAGCGTGAACCTATATATTTTCGAACAAGCAAGGAGAACCAGCTGGACTCACACAAGAAGGTACAAGTAGATATTTACTTGAACTACGGGAATAGAACTAAGTCCCATAATAGTGGACCAGTCTTTATGCACCATGTAATCATGTATCATGTGCTCACGAGAATATGCACCATGTAGTAATGTATCATGTGCTCACGAGAATATGCACCATGTAGTAATGTATCATGTGCTCACGAGAATATAAGTACACGTATGCAATTATTGCGAATACCAATCAAGTTCAACTATGGCACGTAAGTGTCCATGTAACACGATCACTCCAAGTTAGGGTCTATTAATAACAGACCTCAATCAAGTAGTAGGGTATATCACTTTGTCACATGCCAAGTTTGCACGTACATATTCATATCACGTTTAACACATTAAAGTGTCTACCACGATACCCTTACTATCAAGTAGAGCCCAATACCTTAGATTCTAAACACGTAGTAGAATAGGTCACATTGTACCTAGACACAGTCACACTTCACGTATATGTATCGTTAATAATCGAATAAATTTTCTAACACATATTGTGTTCTGTAATTATTCTTTATGCTTTATATACTTCATTGAGTATATACACGATTAAAACCAATCACTAGTACTTTAGTGTTTGTTCATAACACTTACAATACACACGTATCAAGTTCAAGTGTGTAGTAGAGTTAATCATTCTCTAACTAGTTTCATAACCCAATTCTTTGGTTATTCATACCATGTACCAATCAATCAAGAAGCCACATTATATCAAGTAAATATATGCAAGATTTGCATATACACATCAAGACTCTTTCAAGTTATTACCATATTCATGTAATGGTTTCAAGACATTCAAGAAAATCAAGACAGTCAAGACTTTTACCAGATTTTATTATCTTGTGTCCAAGTTCTCAATCCATTTTCTTGGATGGTTAAACATGTACAAGAGTTAATTAACTCATACTTAAGTTATCAATCCAACTCTTTGGTTATTTAAGACAAGTACAAGATTTACTCATCTTATATTCACGTTTTAATTAAGAAGATGAGCTATACATCTCCCAATCGAGTTCACGATCCTATTCCTAGGATATTCAAGTTCAAGGCATTAGTTGGTGTCCTTTAGGTACACAAACTTTAGCTACGAGAGGGGAGACTAATCCAAGATTCGTGGACTAGCTCAACGGGAAACAAGCTTCAAGTAATCAAGAAGTCACATTGTTATCAAGCAACTATGTGCGATGTTTGCACATACAAGTCAAGAATATTTCTTATTCACGTTAATGCTTGTTCTGAGCACTTTCGATTTTACACCTTACCCATATATTGATGTCAAGGCATATACAAGATTTATTAATCTTATATTCATGTTTTAATCCCTTTTCTTTGGATGTTCAAGTCATGTACAAGATTTTATTGTCTTATACTTCAAGTTTTATTCCAATCTTTGGACATTCAATCATGTATAAGAGTTATACACTTTACTCTTACCAATTCTCAATCCTATTCTTAGGATGTTCCAGTTCAAAACATTGTTTTATACCCCTAAGGTACACAAGACGTTGATTTCCAGACATATAAGAGAATTTATACTCTTATACTCAAGTTCAATGTCCTAAAACACCTATCCAGGTGCTCTAGACAATCATTTTAAAACCTCATTAATTTATTCTTTGAATAGCCCTCTAAGTCTAGGTTATTCAGCTTCTTCGGATCTTGATTCCGACTCTCTTATAGAAAGTTATGGAGGAAACAATTCAAGAAACAAATCAGAATTTTCACTTGGCACGACCGTGCTCTAGAAATGGCACGACCGTGCTAACACTACGAGGGATTTTCACACAAAATTCATTTTCGGCACGACCGTGCCCAATAAAGGCGCACGACCGTGCTATCAAGGTCGTGAGGTTTTTTTCACAAACTTCATTTTTGGCACGACCGTGCCCATAAAAGGCGCACGACCGTGCTAAATCTACCGAGGGAATGTTCACCCAAAATTCATTTTCGGCACGACCGTGCCCATAAAAGGCGCACGACCGTGCTAATTCTGCCGAGAGATTTTTGCCTAAAGGCGATATTTGGCACGACCGTGCCAATTAAAGGCGCACGACCGTGCTCAGCACAATTTGGTAGATTTCCCCTGAATTCAAGTTTCATTAATTCTCCGTCCCACACGTAGGAGTAACATTTAACTAACACTCCTAACATTCTCAGGAGTATACTAACAAGTGTAGAACTCCTGTTTCAAGCCCAATTCATTTCTTTTACCGTCCAATAAATAATAGGACAATTTCCTTTTATTCCACTTTTAATATGTCACCGTCCCCAAAAGTATAAGTACAATTTTATATTATACTAATATACCCATTTAGAGATACTTCCATTCATTTCCCCGTACCACAAATAATGGTACAATTTTTCTAATAATATTTAAATCCAGTTACTATTTTACCGTCTCACGAATAGGAGTATAATTTAACAATTTGCAAACCCATTAGATTTAGGTTCATGTTCTTGGTTCTCTGTACGAAATACTCCCTTCGTTCGTCCCAATTTTACAAGTATCACAAAAATTGCCCAAAACACAATTTAACAAGAACAAATAGCGGGAATAACATATATACATGTTATTACAAGTAAGGGAGCTAATAACTTACCTAGTCAAAAATCAAGTTGACCAAAATAAATTTCTGATCGGCCTGGAACGCTCTATTCAACGCCACGAATATTTATCCGGGACCAGAATCACGAACAGAGGAATAATTAAGCTCGAGGAGTCGAAAATAGGAAGAATCCTAACTTAGCTTTTAAGAACCAGAGAGAGTACGAGAATGTTTGAGATTTAAGCTTTCTCAGAGAAAGCAACAACTTGATATACATAACAACTTTCCAAGAATTGCAACTAGGCCCCTCAAGTTCTAACTTTGACAAAAAGGGCCCTAAACTTTAACTTTGACATTTAACCACCTTAACTTTCTAACGCAGTTAAATAATTAACTCAAATAAAATAGCATATAAATATGCTAGCCAAGAATTAACAACAAGCGTCAAAATTAACAAATAAGTCAAATATTTAACGAGATTAAGGATGGGCGTTACATGCCATCTTTGATGTAGCAGTGCGTAGCAGTGAAATGACATTCCAAACCTTTATCGCAGAATTGAGATATGGATAGCAGGTTGTGCTTGAGACCTTCAACGAGCGCAACTTTCTCAATGCACACTTTATCTTTTCTAATTCTTCCATATCCAACTATGTGCCCTTTGTTGTTATCACAAAAGTTACTGAGGGACCTCTTCCTTCATGCACTTCTTCAAGAGCGGTAGCATCTCCAGTCATGTGTCTAGAACATCCACTGTCGAGGTACCATATATGCGCTTTAGCTTGTGAAGAGTGCGCAGTGAAGCAGGAGACCTGAAAGGTAGACATTAAGAACGCAGGTCCCCTTTATTCTGGGTCCTAGAGTTAGCAACTTTTGACAACCCACTCCTGTCTGACCTTAGGATTTTTACGTCCCTTGGCATTAGGAGAAAATCGTAAAAGGCATTCTGCAGCCTTGTGACCTAAACCATCACACACAACACAATGATGAAAGCCACTTATAGATTGGGTTTTTACAAACTCTTTACTTTTCTTTGGCGCAGCATTCTTTACTGGAGCAGATGAACTTGCTTTGACAAATATCATTTTCTGAGGTTTGGGTGCGCTTTTCTTAAGAATGCGCATCTGGCGTTGGGGCGCATGGCTTTCATGCGCATGACCCTTTTGCGCAGATTTGACATTTGAAGTTGAAGCGCAACCATAGTCAGAATGTGAGTTGTCATGCGCAGGTTCAACTTTAGCCTTACCCTTGGCTTTTCCAGTTTGCTTCTTTGGGTAGACATAATGGAAATTCTGTCTCTGGACTTTCTCCTGTCCTTTACCCACTGAAGCAGAATGCTTTGCTTTAGGAATTTCAATAGTTTGCTGTGGTGTTAATTCCTTTTCCTTTTCAGAGCAAACTGCGCATTTAAAGTTATCACTAGTTGAGAATCCCAAGCCTTCCTTGTCTCCACTAGCTTTTTGGGATTCTAGAATTTGGTCCATAGTGACACGAGATTTGGTCCACTCATTAGTGATCTTTGTGAGATCAGCTACGTGAGCAGCCAATTATTCGTTTCTTACTTTAAATAGCTCATTTTGATCTGTGAGAAAACGGTTCTTTTCAGTAAGAGGAGTCATGCTTTTAATCTGCTCCTTAAGGAGGGTGATCTCAGATTTTAAAAGAGTTTTCTCCGTCTTAAGCTGTGAAATTTCTCCAATTGATAAATCCACTGCTTCTTTCATAGAGTTAAATTTCTTGATTACCTTTTCAGCTTGCTGAAAAATAGACTCGCGCTCAGCAGCAGAGTCATTCTTTTCTATTACAATTTCAGCAGGAATTTCAAGAGATTCTTTGCGTGAGGGCGCAGCTACAAATTTCTTTGATAGGTCTGCTCTGGCAAACAAGTACTTGCCATTCTGTCTGCTTGGAGTCAGATGTCCCATTTCCACCAGTTCAGTGATAGTGGGACCTTTCTTCTTTGTTCTTGGCGCAGCCTTTGTGTCCGCATCTTGATCATTGTCTGAATCGCTATCAGCAACAGCATTTGCCATCAAGCAGAGCAGTCCATCCTCAGAGTCATCATCATCACTGTCTTCAGTGTCAGTCTCTATCCAAGTCTTCAGTTCCTTTTCTGCGCAGTCTTCTTCAGCAATCATCCCGCGCTGCCTTGATGATCTCTGCGCATTATTCCTCTTCATGTACTCATATTTTGGAGTGGGACATTTTGAAGCAAAATGACCGGGCTTTCTGCAGTTGTAGCAGACCAATTCTTCATCTTTCTTTGAGTCTCTGCCACGAGAGAATTTAGCAGGTGGTTTGCTTGAGGATCCAGGTTTAGAGAATTTCCTGAATTTTTGGAACCGCTTAACGAACATAGCGAAATCATCATCATCCATTTCGAGTAAAGAGGAAGTAGAGACTTTGTCTGAGGTTTGAGCAGGCGCAGTTCCTTTTGCGCAACATAGGAAACAAGTTTTCCTTTGCCTTCAGTTTCGTCGATTCGATCAAGCTTTAGCTCATACACTTTTAAGTTAGCGTATAAGCTGCGCAGAGGCCAAGTATCTAGAAATCCAGAATCTTCCAGATGACTTGATTTGTGCACATATCTGGAACCTAGCGCATCTAAGAATTGAGAATTGACTTCTTTATTAGTGAAAGTAGTTCCAAGAGTTTACAAGAGTTTACAACAGCACAGAAGCGATCATATGTCTGTCTCAAGGTTTCACCATCTTTTCTCATGAAGCAGTTGAATTTTCTTTGCACCACAAATCTTTTGTTTTCCTTGCTTACTTTGTCTCCATTCACATATCCTTCAATAGCATCCCATAGTTCCTTTGCAGTTCCACCGCTCACAATTTGATTGTGCGTGGAGAGGTCTAGAGTGCTAAGAATGATGTTCCTTGCTCTTCCATCATAGCCAACCCATTTCTTTTCTTCATCAGTCCATTCCTCCTTGTTTTTCTTGATGGTAGGATTCTCCTTATTTGTAGCAGCATCAGGATTAGCCTTCATTGGAATGTAGGGTCCTTCAAGAACGATGTCGTGGAGGATCTCGTCGATAGAAGAAAATGAGTGAGCATGCAGTGCTTCCAGATTTCGAAGTGATCTTCATTCAGCACTGGGACATGTGAATAGTTAGCCATTGCCCAAGATTTTGAAGCCATCTTGAATCGGCACCCAAGCTGTTAAGCTTGATAAACAACGCAAGTTTAATGAATGTGTTTGCTCTGATACCACTTGTTGGTCCCAGAGGGGCAACAAGGGTATGAAAAATGCTAGAGGGGGGGGGTGAATAGCGTTTTAAAATTCTTTTCAAACCCTTTTTGCAAATCAATGGCTTATGCGCACAGTTCTCAAATAAGCTAAGTATAGCGCGCAGAGAGAGTGTGAAATGCACAGCGGAAAATTAAAGCAACACTGCGCAGGGTATACTGCGCAGGGTAAAAACGCACGCGCTAAGGTTTGGCAAAACTGTTGAATAAAATCGGATTCTAAGGCAATATGCAATAACAAACACAGCAGCAATAGCAGCAATCTGGTAGGATCAAACAAAGCAGTAATTCAGAAATAATTAAGCAGGAAGTAAATAGCAGAAATAATGAACAAGCTATTTGGAGAGGTTCGATCGAAGAAAGATCTACGTCCTCTACCAAGATGGTTAGTCTTAGATTTTCTAATGAGATATATATTGATATGAGGAGCTTTTACAAGATTACAACGAATCAAAACTCAAATCAAAATCTAATCAATGAAGAGCGAATCCTAGACTAAACCGGTGTTTCTCAAGAAGTAAGATCTATATGATCGAAGCTTCAAGAGGTGTGTGTGTGTGTCAGAAATTCTGGGCTCTATGAATCTAAGAGATGAAGAGCACGAAGAATTCTGGTGATATAAGGCTTAGGATCTGGGCAGGAGTTTGAAGGTATGAAGGTTTGAAGGTTGATCTTGAATCTGGGAATAGTAAGCAGCAAACTTCAGAACTTCAGGAATACTTGTAAGCACAAACTCTAGCAACTTGGAAATGAAGATGAGCAGGCTATTTATAGCAGAGAGCTTAAAACTAGCCGTTGGTGCTCTGAGCAAGGACGATGAGCTGGCACAATAGGATTGGTGCGCAGGTGTCCTTTATAGCCGTTGGAGCTCTGATCAAGGTTGATGACCTGGCAGAATGTGATTGGTGCGCAGGTATCTTTGAGCCGTTGGAGACTGAGCATGGAGACCAAATTCAAACGCTTCATCTGGAAGGTTGACAGCTGTCTCCATTTGAAATATTATGTTTGAGCGCATCTCCACCGTTGGCTATGCTGAGTATGCAGGATTTGTCGTTTATGCACAACTAAGCGTACATCTTCTGAGCGCTTTCCAAGTTAGGTGATCTGAATGCATTGAAAACTGTGCAAGGTTGAATGCTGCGCAGAGGAGACCTGCGCAGTGTTGTCCTGCGCAGATAGTCATGCGCAGTAACTGTCGCGACCCCGGACCCCGCGGGCCCGGGACCGCGATCTGGACGTCGACTCTAAAACCAAAACTGAGAAATACTGAAGTTAAAAATTCCATTTGATACCAAAAGGGTAATGATCCAAAGTTTTACAAAACCAAGTTTGATAAAAACTAATTACAACTATCATAAACTTCCACAAGTTTATGCCCAACAAAATACAAATATACAAATCTTAGTAACGTCATTGTTTGGTACAACTATCCCAAAATGGTTACACATTTACATAATGTAAACCAACCTATAATAACCTTCCCCAAAAGAATGGATCCACACTCGACGTCCTCTTTCTCGTGATCAGCGAGACTAATCCTTAGCACCTGGGGGGGTTAAGGAAAAACAAAGATAAAAGGAAAGGGGTGAGATAAATCTCAATAAGTTACTAATGCAACTACATGACATGCTATGATGCACGAAGCAATAAGCAATAATAAATATCACATAGCACATAGCATTTATCACATAACAGATGGCAGCGAAAATAAACACATAACAAAGGATATAGCCAAGGTTTTCCAAACCGGAACATCCAAATAAAGGATCGCTGCGCAGCTTCAATAATCAACAATTCATCATCTTCATAATAGCATGAAAGCCGAAGAGAAAACCCCGGTACCGGAACCAATAACCATAACAGTGTCACAAAGGACAAGGACCATGACACAAAGTCATGCTCGCTAGCTCGATACATTCACGAAGGAACGCTAACTTGACTTTTCCAAGGCCAATCTGGAAAAGGGGTATAGTAAGGGCAAAACAATGGTCAACATTATAATGGACTTGGCTTTGCCATTATAATCCTTCCCATCGCCCGATGCAACAAATATGCCAGCTGGGCTTCCAAATAAATGCTAAGTAATAATAATTTAGCATGAATGAACAACTTAAGGTTCCAAAGTAGGGAACCAATCCAATTAAATCACCACAAAGGTAAACCAATACAAACCGTGCATCAAAGATGAACCACATTCCCAAAATGATACTTAATCAAATTCCATCTCGTATTTATTCACAAAGGAATCAAACCCAATCAATAAAGTGTTCCAACAATGACAATTAACACTTACTTAATTTCAAACACAAACTTGATCACAAAGGACTCAATTCTATCACTAGAATGCACTACAATGTTCACTAAGGTCAACTAGGAGGACACCCAAGAATTGGATCACAACGCATTCTTTAATCACACAATTTAACAAAATGTAAACTTTCAGAGGACTGTGCGGCCGCCCACGTTGGGTTGTGCGGTCGCCCAAAGTGCCTCAAAACAAGAACAAAAGCTCTCAGAAAGATGCGCGGTCGCCCAGGCAAGTTTGTGCGGCCGCCCAATCTTCCGGATCGCCAGAAATCGGAAGAACAACATGGGTTCTTCCATTTTCAAACCCAAAACACATTCAACCCAAAATCCAACCTTCCAACTCACATACTAATGCACCAAATCAACCCATAAGTCTAAAAAGACTCAAACAACAACATTTAACAATCAAAATCAAGAATCAAACCCAACATTCAAGATTTCACCATTTTTGATCAAAACCCAAAATAAATTCTCAATAAATTCAAAACCCAACCAAACTTCAAATATAACACATCAAACATTATCTAAACGTGATATGAACATTTTAGCATTAAAATGGGGGAAAAGTAACTTACTTGCAAATTCTCAAAGTTGATGGATTTCAAATCTTTTTGATTCTACGCGATCCTATCGACGATCTAAACAATGTTCACGTTTTAAGAAATGAATAATAATGAGAGGAAGAAGGAGTAAATGAAGAGAGAAGGAAGATGAAGAAAACTTACCCATTTCTACTTTGGAGAGAGAGAGAAATGCTGGGAGATGGGATGGAGAGAGTGAGGGAGATGGAGTGTATGAGGGAGAAGGAGGTGTAGGGAGAGGGTAGGAGTCTTATTTAAAATCTTACACAAAGACCCCCTCCTCAAATACTACCCAACTCAATACTCCCCACTAACAACTAAAACCCAACAATACTACACTAACCCAAATAACCCAAACAAAATGCTAGGCATAATTATTCTAACACATAAATGCGCACATAAACATTCAAATAAATAATAATTTAAATAAATAAATAAGCAAATAATTAAATAAAAATCATTTAATTACTAATAAAATAGAGCCTATATTTCGGGTCGTGACATTCACTCCCCCTTAAAGAAAATTCGACCCGAATTTTAACGAGACTCACCTTAAACAAAAAGCCACGGAAATTTCCTCTCGATCTCATCACGAAGCTCCCACGTCGACTCCTCGATATTATGGTTCCTCCAAAGGACTCGAACCAACGCAATGCTTTTGCTCCTCAACTCTTGGACTTTGGAATCTAGGATCCGGACCGGTCGTTCCTCATAAGTCATATCGGGCTCAATATCCTCCGGTACCCTCGGTAACACGTGAGATAGATCATGAACATACTTCCGAAGCATAGAAACGTGAAAGACGTTGTGCAAACGGTCTAAGGATGACGGTAACGCA
Organism: Campanula takesimana; assembly: GCA_026119855.1. NCBI lineage: Eukaryota > Viridiplantae > Streptophyta > Magnoliopsida > Asterales > Campanulaceae > Campanula > Campanula takesimana. Next base: position 2,143,523 of record JAOWBW010000002.1, read on the forward strand.
AGACGATACGCAAGAAGTCCAACCTTTCCCAAAATCTCAAACGGACCAATAAACCTCGGAGCCAATTTGCCTTCCTTCCCAAACCTACGAATACCCACCTTCGGAGACACTTTCAAGAACACCAAATCACCGGTCTGAAAACTAAGATCTCGCCTTCGGTTATCTGCATAGCTCTTATGTCGACTCTGAGCTGTTTTCAATCGATCCCGGATAACTCTAACTTTCTCAACCGAATCCCGAAGCAAATCAATACCCAAAACTTTCGCTTCACCGATCTCATCCCAACAAATAGGCGATCTACACTTTCTTCCATACAAGGCCTCAAACGGTGCCATCTCGATACTAGCCTGATAACTGTTGTTGTAAGAGAATTCCACTAACGGTAGGTGCGAATCCCAAGAATCGGAAAAGTCTATCGCACAAGCTCGCAACATATCCTCAAGAACCTGAATAGTCCTCTCGGATTGACCGTCGGTCTGAGGATGAAAAGCCGTACTGAATCGCAAATCTGTACCCAAAGCTTCTTGAAACGCCTTCCAGAATCTAGAAGTAAACCTCGGGTCTCGATCTGACACAATGCTAACCGGAACTCCATGCAATCTCACAATCTCATCAATGTAAAGGGTCGCAAGCTTCTCCATCGAATATCTGATGTCAATAGGCAAGAAATGGGCACTCTTGGTCAATCTATCCACTATTACCCAAACACTGTCATACTTCCTACGGGTACGAGGTAGTCCCGTAACGAAATCCATAGTCACATGCTCCCATTTCCACTCGGGAATCTCTAACGGCTGAAGTAGTCCCGCGGGTCTCTGATGCTCGGCTTTGACCTGCTGACACGTTAAACACCTCGAAACATACTCGGCTATTTCCCTTTTCATATTAATCCACCAAAATTGTTGCTTCAAATCCTGATACATCTTCGTACTGCCCGGATGAATAGTATACCTCGATTTGTGACCCTCATCAAGAACTCTCTGTTTAATTCCGTCAACATCCGGAACACACAAACGACCACGGAAAGTCAAAACTCCACTCGAACTCAATGAAAAATCCTCGAAGTTCTTTTCCTTCAATTTATCCATTATCTTCACCAACTCGGGATCCTCTTTCTGAGCTTCCTTTATTCTCTGAATTAGGGTCGGAGACACCCTAATGTTCGCAAAAATAGCCCCATGTCTCGATTCACGAGGAGACCAATCTCGAACATCCTCAAGCATTTTCCACTCTCGAACCATCATCGAAGCCACATAAGATTTTCTACTAATCGCATCGGCTACTACATTCGCCTTCCCCGGATGATAAGAAATCGTACAATCGTAATCCTTCAATAATTCCATCCATCGGCGCTGTCGGTTGTTCAACTCTTTCTGGGAGAAAAGGTACTTCAAACTCTTGTGATCGGTAAAAATCTCAAACTTCGCTCCATAAAGGTAGTGCTTCCACTTGTGCAACGCAAAGACAATAGCCGCTAACTCCATATCATGAGTCGGGTAATTCTGTTCACTAGGGGTCAACTTCCTCGAAGCATAAGCAATTACTTTCCCATTCTGCATCAACACACAACCCAAACCCTCTTTCGAAGCATCACTATAAATCACTAGGCCATCGCTCCCATTAGGCAAAGTCAAGATCGGTGCGGTAGTCAACCTCTTCTTCAATTCCTCGAAACTCTTGCCACATTTCTCGGTCCACACAAACGGAACGTTCTTCCGGGTCAACTGAGTCATCGGAGTAGCAATCCTCGAAAACCCTTCAATAAATCTTCGTAATACCCAGCTAAACCAGAAAGCTTCTAATCTCTGTCACTGATTCGGGTCTCTTCCAATCCACTATAGCTTCAATCTTTGAAGGATCCACCGAAACACCGTCTTTCGAAATAACATGACCCAGAAACGAAACCTTCTCAAGCCAAAATTCGCATTTACTAAACTTCGCAAATAATTTCTCCCTCGCAAGAACGGATAAAACTGTCCTCAAGTGCTGCTCGTGCTCATCTCGAGATTTCGAATAAACAAGAATGTCGTCGATGAAAACCACCACGAACGAATCAAGATAGGGATGGAAAATCCGGTTCATCAAATCCATAAATACTGCCGGCGCGTTAGTCAACCCAAACGGCATAACCAAGAACTCATAATGACCGTAAAGAGTGCGAAAAGCAGTCTTCGGAATATCCTCCGATCGAACCTTCAACTGATGGTACCCACTCCTCAAATCAAGCTTGGAAAACACAACGGACCCTTGAAGCTGATCAAACAAATCATCAATATGGGGTAGAGGGTACTTATTCTTCACCGTAACCTGATTCAACTTCCGGTAATCGATACACAATCTCAACGAACCATCTTTCTTCCGCACAAATAAAACCGGTGCTCCCCACGGGGAAACACTAGGGCGGATAAACCCTCGATCAAGCAACTCTTGCAACTGAACCTTCAATTCCTTCAACTCTGCGGGAGCTAACCTATAAGGCGCTTTCGAAATTGGAGCCGTACCCGGCAAAAGATCTATACAAAACTCAATCTCACGATCGGGAGGCATATCATACTCGGTAGAGAAAACATCGGGAAATTCCCGAACTACCCGAACACTATCAAAACTAGGGGATTCCTTCCTAGTATCAAGAACACTAGCCAAATACCCTTCACAACCACTATGCAATAATTTTCTCGCTTTCATAAAAGAAATTAAGCGAACCTTTCTACTCAGAGGACTAGCCTCAAACACAAATTTAGGCACATCGGGAATAGAAAAAGTAACAGTTTTCTTACGGCAATCAACGGACGCATGAAACTTGCTCAACCAATCCATACCCAAAATGACATCAAAGTCTTGGATAGGAAGAACTACCAAATCCGCACAAAGGACTCGACCACAAATAACCACGTCACAAGCACGAAAGACTCGATCAGAAATCAAGCATTCTCCTATAGGGGTCGACACCTCTAGCACGTACGGTAAAGACTCGAATGCAGCATTTAACATGGAAGCAAATTGCACAGAAATGTATGAATGAGATGATCCTGGATCTACTAACGCTCGTGCGCTCACATTAGACACAGAAACAATACCTCCAATAACGGATGGATCATCGGTCGCTTGTTGTTGATTCATGGCATAAACCTTCCCTTGAACTTTGGGCTTCCCTGCGGCATCCCTTTTCTGACCCTGAAGAATACCAACTCCTGACCCGGATGCCTGACCTCGGTGCCTCGTGCAGTCTCTCGCAAAGTGCCCCATTTCACCACAATTGGTGCACTTGCCTTGCTTTTTCCAACACCTATCCTCCGCATGGCCTACCTTCTGACAAAAGGTACAAGGCTTCCTAATTAGGCTCCCTTGGTTCCCGGAAGTGGTACCCGGGTTCCTTGGGATCGGTTGCCCTCGGAACTGAGATTGTCCCCAAAGTTACCTCGGTTATCAATCCTTGGTTGTGACTTGCTCTGCGCTCCTTGCTTACTCGGGTTGGCCACCTCGGTCTTCCTCTTATGCTCCCCAATATCCTGCTCTATCAAATAGGCTCGGTCCACCGCATCTTGGAAAGTCACAATCCGTTGAGCAATAAGTTGAGTACGGATGGAGGTCTTCAATCCCCGAATAAACCTCATAGCCTTTTGTTCCTCGGTCCTCACCAAATAGTCGCAATACCGGGCTAATTCTATGAACTTAGCCGAGTATTGTGCTATAGACAACACACCTTGCTCCAGGTTGAGTAGCTCGATCTCCTTTCGGTTTTGATCAACAACCGGAATGAAATGCTCCTTGAATTTGCGCACAAACAACTCCCACGCATACACCGTGCGAGTATCATCCCAAGTAGCTTTAATACCCTTCCACCAATGCTCGGCGGCACCCACAAGCTTGTAAGCCGCAAACCGGACCTTGTCCTCATCCGAACACCCAAATACATCATAAATCTTCTCCATAGACTCAATCCACAACTCAGCCTTCCTTACATCGGGCTCCCCATTGAATTCAACCGGTTTCAACTTCAGAAATTGCTCCAATCCATAGCGGGGTGGTGCTTGTTCTACCCTCGGACCTTGATCATGTATGGCCTTCATGGCCACCTCAAACATGCCTTGAAACATGGCACGTGCTTCTTCCCTTGTATCATTCTGATTCTGTGCCCCACTAGTACCTCCTCTGTTTCTTCTTCCAGACATTGAGAACAATTATCTGCATAAAACATCAACCGTTAATCACTCCGCACACTACTACCCACCTAGGTCATACTAATCCACCTAGACTTATACATAGAGCTAATGCCATAGCTCTGATACCAACTGTCGCGACCCCGGACCCCGCGGGCCCGGGACCGCGATCTGGACGTCGACTCTAAAACCAAAACTGAGAAATACTGAAGTTAAAAATTCCATTTGATACCAAAAGGGTAATGATCCAAAGTTTTACAAAACCAAGTTTGATAAAAACTAATTACAACTATCATAAACTTCCACAAGTTTATGCCCAACAAAATACAAATATACAAATCTTAGTGACGTCATTGTTTGGTACAACTATCCCAAAATGATTACACATTTACATAATGTAAACCAACCTATAATAACCTTCCCCAAAAGAATGGATCCACACTCAACGTCCTCTTTCTCGTGATCAGCGAGACTAATCCTTAGCACCTGGGGGGGGGTTAAGGAAAAACAAAGATAAAAGGAAAGGGGTGAGATAAATCTCAATAAGTTACTAATGCAACTACATGACATGCTATGATGCACGAAGCAATAAGAAATAATAAATATCACATAGCACATAGCATTTATCACATAACAGATGGCAGCGGAAATAAACACATAACAAAGGATATAGCCAAGGTTTTCCAAACCGGAACATCCAAATAAAGGATCGCTGCGCAGCTTCAATAATCAACAATTCATCATCTTCATAATAGCATGAAAGCCGAAGAGAAAACCCCGGTACCGGAACCAATAACCATAACAGTGTCACAAAGGACAAGGACCATGACACAAAGTCATGCCCGCTAGCTCGATACATTCACGAAGGAACGCTAACTTGACTTTTCCAAGGCCAATCTGGAAAAGGGGTATAGTAAGGGCAAAACAATGGTCAACATTATAATGGACTTGGCTTTGCCATTATAATCCTTCCCATCGCCCGATGCAACAAATATGCCAGCTGGGCTTCCAAATAAATGCTAAGTAATAATAATTTAGCATGAATGAACAACTTAAGGTTCCAAAGTAGGGAACCAATCCAATTAAATCACCACAAAGGTAAACCAATACAAACCGTGCATCAAAGATGAACCACATTCCCAAAATGATACTTAATCAAATTCCATCTCGTATTTATTCACAAAGGAATCAAACCCAATCAATAAAGTGTTCCAACAATGACAATTAACACTTACTTAATTTCAAACACAAACTTGATCACAAAGGACTCAATTCTATCACTAGAATGCACTACAATGTTCACTAAGGTCAACTAGGAGGACACCCAAGAATTGGATCACAACGCATTCTTTAATCACACAATTTAACAAAATGTAAACTTTCAGAGGACTGTGCGGCCGCCCACGTTGGGTTGTGCGGTCGCCCAAAGTGCCTCAAAACAAGAACAAAAGCTCTCAGAAAGATGCGCGGTCGCCCAGGCAAGTTTGTGCGGCCGCCCAATCTTCCGGATCGCCAGAAATCGGGAAGAACAACATGGGTTCTTCCATTTTCAAACCCAAAACACATTCAACCCAAAATCCAACCTTCCAACTCACATACTAATGCACCAAATCAACCCATAAGTCTAAAAAGACTCAAACAACAACATTTAACAATCAAATCAAGAATCAAACCCAACATTCAAGATTTCACCATTTTTGATCAAAACCCAAAATAAATTCTCAATAAATTCAAAACCCAACCAAACTTCAAATATAACACATCAAACATTATCTAAACGTGATATGAACATTTTAGCATTAAAATGGGGGAAAAGTAACTTACTTGCAAATTCTCAAAGTTGATGGATTTCAAATCTTTTTGATTCTACGCGATCCTATCGACGATCTAAACAATGTTCACGTTTTAAGAAATGAATAATAATGAGAGGAAGAAGGAGTAAATGAAGAGAGAAGGAAGATGAAGAAAACTTACCCATTTCTACTTTGGAGAGAGAGAGAGAAATGCTGGGAGATGGGATGGAGAGAGTGAGGGAGATGGAGTGTATGAGGGAGAAGGAGGTGTAGGGAGAGGGTAGGAGTCTTATTTAAAATCTTACACAAAGACCCCCTCCTCAAATACTACCCAACTCAATACTCCCCACTAACAACTAAAACCCAACAATACTACACTAACCCAAATAACCCAAACAAAATGCTAGGCATAATTATTCTAACACATAAATGCGCACATAAACATTCAAATAAATAATAATTTAAATAAATAAATAAGCAAATAATTAAATAAAAATCATTTAATTACTAATAAAATAGAGCCTATATTTCGGGTCGTGACAGTAACCACAGTCTTGCTCAGATCTTCATTCCTTCTTCGCTCCAAGACCTATATTCTAAGCCTATACTATAAAATGGACTATGCTAAAAAAAATGAAGTTATAAAACTTCTTACATAGGGTTCTAAAGTCCATAAAATACTCTTAGGTGATGGTATCAATGATTTCTAACATAAATAGGAGGGTTAAGAAGTAAGCATACCCAACATGTTGGCAACGAAGTGTACCCGTAAACCCTATATTTTGAGGAAGTCTTATATATAAGACGGTCTCACACATGAGACGGGTCTTGATGAAAGGGGAAATGGGATTGCCCGCCCCGTCCATAGAGGGGCAAACCATTTACTATCTTAACGAGACTCATTTCATGTATGAGACCGTCTCATACAAGTTTTGTCTTCCTTCACATAACATAGCTTTCTATAAATCATCAATATTAGTTCATCAATTTTAAGAGCCAACCAGCCATACTACCTTTATCTTTGAAAATTCATCCAGTGAAAGAGTTATAATTTTATTTTTATTTATGATCATTTATTTATATTTTTACTTATTTTATTGAGGGTTTTTTTTTTTTTTTTTTTTTTTTTGAATAGCCTCATTCCAAGAAGTTGAATTATTGTTCTTGGAGATTGCAATTTTTATGACATGTGGAAATTACAATTTGTACGTGTTGTGGGATCCAAGTAATGAGGTTGATTAGAGACAATGGGATTGTTGATTTACAATATTCCCTCCGTCCTACAACTATGTGCACAAATTGCCATTTTGAGTGTCTCACTTACCTAAAATGGTAAAGAATCTTCACTATTCACCACACTAACATTTTTCATTTCTTTTATTTTCAATCATAACGAAGATTATGAAGATTAAAAATCAGATCATATATGAATCTGGCATGAAGGTCATGAAGTGTTGGCAACGAAGTGTGCCCGTAAACCCTATATTTTGAGGAAGTCTTATATATGAGACAGTCTCATACATGAGACGGGTCTTGATGAAAGGGGAAATGGGATTGCCCCGCCCTGCCGATAGAGGGGCAAACCATTTACTATCTTATAAAATGCGCTAATTAAGTACAAAACTTATTATGAAAATTATTATTTTATTTCAATTGCATTTTGAAAAGTTATCTTTTAAAAGGAAAAAGATATAATGAAAAGTTTTTTTAAAAAAAGAAAAAAGTTATAATTAATTAGCGCATTTTATCAATGAAGTAGCAATGTACAAGTAGAGAAGTTTTTTCGGCGGAGGAAGTATATAGTAAAAATTATTTATTTCAAGACTGAAGAAGTATAAAATAAAATATACTACATATGTCTCAGCTCAATGTGTATCGTTACTGTTTATTTGGTCAACTCATTTGAACTTTGACCATAATTTTTTGGAAATTTAGAAATTCTTAGGCAATTTTAAAAAAATGTTATTGTTTCACTGTTAGGAAGGGTATTAAAAATATTTATTAGAAGTGCATAGAGATATCTAGATTTTTATAAAATTACGGTCAAAGTTCAACTGAGCGCATTGAGCTGGGACAGAGGTAGTATTTATTTTGAGACCGAAGGAATAAAGTATACAGTACAATATATTTATTTTAAGACGTAAGGAGTGTATGATAAATTTATTTATTTTGAGGCGGAAAGAGTATAGTATATCAAAAAGAAAAAAGAGAAAAGAAGAAAAAAAAAAGAAAACAAACTATAGCGCAACTTTAAAGTCTACTCCATATTTGAAGCAGATACAAGTCCGCGCCATTTTGAAGTAGACTTTAGCGCATCCCTTAGACAGGTTTTGATGTGAAGTTGGCGCCAAAGATGAAGTTTTGGCGTATCATTGGACTTGGCCTAATATGTCCAAGGATCTTCGTCAGATTTGGCGATGGAGGTACAGTTACGAAGATGAAGATGGCAATGGAAAATCAATATGGTGGATAGAAGTTGATGTATATGGTGAACCTGATGTTCAAATGATGTAACTAGAGTATGTATATTTTTGTTTTTGTTGGTAAACATGTGAAATGTAATGTAATTAAAAAGTTGAATTGAAGTATTCACTCCGTCTCAAAACTATCTTCAAATTTAATAGTTAAAAAATGTATCCCCATCAAATTGTGCAAAATCTTGAACTACAAAAGATTGAATTAAAGTACTCCCTCTGTCCCAAAAATAATCTCTTTAAATTTTTGTTCGTAAACATCATTTCGAGACAAAAGAAATATCTATACTCATTTTAATTTTATTACGCATTTGTCTTCGGTAGTGTGTTTGAAATTAATAGACCCCACTTTTCAAAATGTATACCCATCAAATGGGTGAATTAAGCGGGATTATTCCCTCCTAAACATCCCAGTTAATTTTTGTTAACGATCACATTTTCGTTAATTGCATAACAGGGGTTAGTCAAGTGATAACACATGTCATAAAATTGTTAAAAAAAGGTGACGGCTCCATGTATAAGGTGAGGACATTCAAAAAAAAAATTGTACTTGCATGAGAATATTCCAAAACAAAAAACATTGATGAGGACATTACAAAAACACGTATACTTTAGTGACCAATTGTGTATGTAAATATGAGGTAAACAAGGTATGACCCGAAATGGGTTAAACAAATAAATCGAGATTCCCAGATATAGAATCATACTCCATCCGTCCCACCCGACTTAGGACAAATTGATATTTTGGGCGTCCCACTCCACTTAGGACATCCCTAAATGGCAAGTTTATATTACTTTAATATTCAATGGGACCCATTTGTCATACTCACAATAACAATCAATTTACTATTCCACCCACTCATTCTCTCTCCTATTTACTTTTCATACTCACAACACATCCTTCACTCATTCTCTTTCCTCTTAAAATAATAATTCTCCTTAATCCTCGTGTCGGGACCAATTGTCCTAAGTCGGCCGGGAAGGAGGGAGTATAAGCTATAGAGTTAGGAATAATCTAAGAACACTAAACACAATTTAAAATTTAAACAATTTTTATCTTTTTTAACCCTTTAATCGAGATCACAAAGATAAAATTGACTCAAGAAATTCAATGTGAATTTTGAAAATTTTCAAACGTTAATTCTATAAATAAAATAGTCGGGTTAGTTTGGAATGTTTCCATAAATATTTCCTTAAATTCTGCCAATAAGGAGATACTTTTCTTACATAATTTGAAAAGTTTTGCATATATGGAAAATGTAATTGCCATGTTTACAATTTGGTGTAGAAGATATTCTTTATATGGTAAGAAAATTATATATAAATAAAATACTCCCGAGTCCCATTTTTTTCGTTATCATGAAGGAACTTTGAGCAATAATTAAAGCTACTTTTACTTATCGTAATGAAAATTTAAAAATTGTTATTGATACACCATTATAAATACTATGAATATCAATATTTGCAAAATTATGCTGCACAATAACATCCATATAATAGGGCTAATTTAATTAAGAAGAATTGATATATAAAACATGTTTTACAATAGGATATTTTGTTTTACATTAAGGGATGAAAACAAATTTTACACTAAAGCGAATGTAAAATAAGTTATTGGTAGCTCTGTTGGCATAGGAGACAGAGATTGGTAGCTCGGGTAGAGTATCATAGTTTAGTACTGGATGAAGCAATTTAGCAAATTGTGCCAAAAGTAGTTTTGTTAGATTTATCAGTGGGTGATCTTATTGATTTGCTGAATGAGATGATAAATGAAATGATAAAGGCAACAATCTAGGGAGTCGTGTGGGTTTTTAACAAAAATATGTAATCAGTTATATTGCTCGGTACAAAATACTTTCAATACCAATTCTTAGATTCTCTTTAAGATAATTAATATAACCTTAATTATTGCTCAAAGTTCCTTTATCGTAACAAAAAAAAGGAGTGACTATTATTCTGGGACGGAGGGAGTACTTAAGATTCTAATGAGCTACTGCTACAATCTAATGATACAACATATGATTGCTTTACGGATTTATTTGTGTTTCAGGTTGTGGATCAGTGCCGCGTGGTTATGTCCCAACTGACAGCGAATTTTCTTTTTACAAGGTAAGAAAAAATTAAAACCAAAATTCTATCACTCTGTGTGTCATTAAATCCTCTGCTATTCCATTATGTATGATGCGACTTGGCCAGTTGAAAAATCCTATATTTTAAGTGAGGCAGATTGCAAACTTTGTGGGGGGTTGAAGTTTGAAGCAAGTTGCAGAAGTAGGGTATGGAAACAGGAAGCAATGTCAGCTACACAATTGAGCATAATGGCTAAGGAAGCCCCACCTCTGTTTCTTTTAAAGTAGACACAGTTGCTGCTTTTTTTTTTATCATATAGAACATGTAATTGAAACATGTTTTGAAGTTGATTCCAAGATCATCTATCAATGATGGTGTTGCTTTTGATTTTTCATAGCAGGAAGTCTCTTTCTTCTTTTCGGAAAAGATCTATTATTCAGGCCAAGTGCAAGCGCTGACTGCTCCTGTGCTCCATTTCAGGCCGTCGGAGTTCATACAGTGTTTGTGTAATCAAATGGAAGATAATGAACCCCGCAATTATATCCATTGATGAGGTAGATGCAATTGCTACTGCTAGGTTCGATGCTCAGACTGGTGCTCACAGAGAAGTTCAAAGAATCCTCATGGCATGGAACTCTTAAACCAGATGGACGGGTTTGACCAAACAGTTAACGTCAAGGTTGTAATTGTTGGGTTTCCAAGTAACATGCGCAGCGGAATATAGCAATTAAAATTTTAAGAAACCCAAAGCCATGGATCCGTTCATATGATTAAATCAAATACAACAAGATGAATAGAGGAATAACTAACCCTTGATGGCTATGAATTTTCTCTTGATCTTTGGTGGAGAAACTTGAAGACTTGATCACGATCACAAAACTTGAACACGAACTTTGAAGATGATGATTTTCACCCTCTAGCGGTATCCACACTTCGAACGAATATCAAAGGAGCTTCTTTGATCTTGGTTGCTAGACCAATAATTGTAAAACACGCTTTCACAATTTAATAAAGAACTATATGGAATTTATTTTGTGAATTATTTTGTTCCCCAATCAATGATATCTTAGAACAAAATAAAATCTCTCTCAAACTCTTTGAGACTCACAAAAGGCACTAGTTAATATGGTCTGGCCGAATTGGTGTTTTTATACACAATTAAGACCTATTCCAAATAGGTAACTTGTGCCAAAAACCATTCCTAATCGAATTAGGAAATTTCCAATCGGCATACCGGGCGCCCGCCTGGTCCTACCCAGGCGCCCGCTTGTTTGGACAGAAAGTCCAATTCTTTTCCGGCTTGTTCAGGCGCCCGCCTGGTGCAACCCAAGCGCCCGCTTGGTTGACCAGAAGGCCCAGAACTTTCCAGAAATTCCTTGGAAGTCCTCCGACCCTAAATGCCAATATAGTCCTTTTATTTAAGATTCGTTCTATTGTGTGTGACCCTCTAGGATTATACTAAGTTGGCAATGGGCTCAAACATGATCCCATAAGATATGATTAGGTTCTAGGAAACCGTCATACCTACCCAAATAGTATAACTAGATACAAGTTCGCATTCCTTTAGAATATGTCACAATCCCTTTGTCCACGATGTCATTGAACTCAAGTCATGGTCAAAGAGTCAACTTGTTTCGTTCGATACTTTCTCGATTCCGAATATGTTGATAATCCAAATGACATTGATCCAATCGATTCATTTGAGTCCGGCCGAACATTTCATCAACATCATTCCTACGAGAGGCCCAAGCTTGACATCTCTCCGTGGAGGGACAAATCCATTTAGCTCATTATTCTTCCCAACGGGAATCCGATCATGCCAATCATACCCTTTATAACTACCGTGTTAAGGTAGCGTTTGAATATGTCAAACACAATGTTCATCAAGTGGAAGACTATAATAACTTCATGTCTAAGGATTCAAATGACATAACTAATATGAGGTATATGTTTGACATAGACCATGACATAAATCTCATACAGCGGGTCATGTCCAGTACCTTGTTCCAAACAAGTACCCATAAATCTAACATGATCATCCCATGATCATTTAGCCTTTATACTAGTGCTTAATAAGTACTAGGGACGGGGATTATTATAAGTAAACATGAACAACAATAATAATCAAAACATCTCTTTATTGATATGAAATAAATGATAACAATTACAACGTTTATTAAACGTGCCTAGGGCACCACTACCAACAATCTCCCACTTGCCCTAGGCCCAATCTCCCATGTATCTAATACCCATGGACCTAACATGACCATCATGTTTAGCTTGTGGAAGTCCCTTTGTTAGCGGGTCCGCAACATTGTCATCAGTAGGTACTTTTCATATATTTACGTCTCCCCTATCAACGATCTCTCGAATGATATGAAAACGCCTAAGTATGTGTTTGGATTTTTGATGTGCTCTTGGTTCCTTTGCTTGAGCAATAGCACCATTATTATCGCAATAAAGGTCTATTGGATTAGCAATACTAGGAACCACTTCAAGTTCAGTTATGAACTTCTTAATCCAAACTGCTTCCTTTGCAGCATCCGATGCAGCAATATACTCAGCTTCTGTTGTAGAATCAGCGGTTGTACTTTGCTTGGAACTCTTCCAGCTTACAGCTCCACCATTTAACATAAACACAAAACCCGATTGCGATCGGCTATCATCTTTGTCGGTTTGGAAGCTTGCATCCGTGTAAGCATTTACAACGAGATCATCTTCCATTCCTCCATAGACCAAAAAGGAGTCTTTAGTTCTTCTCAAGTACTTAAGAATCGCTTTTACAGCTATCCAGTGATTTTCGCTAGGGTCGGATTGGTATCTACTTGCCATGCTCAAAGCATAAGATACATCCAGCCTAGTACAAATCATGGCATACATGATGGACCCAATTGCCGAAGCATATGGAACATCATTCATTTTCTCACGCTCATCGTTTGTCTTAGGACATTGAGTCTTGCTTAGAGAAACTCTATGTAACACGGGCAAGGTGCCTCTCTTTGAATTTTCCATACGGAATCTTCTAATGATCTTGTCAATGTATGTACTTTGGCTTAAACCAAGTAGCCTCCTTGATCTATCTCTATAGATCTTAATGCCAAGAATATATGCGGCTTCACCCATATCTTTCATTGCGAAGCACTTTCCTAACCAAGTCTTCACAGACTGAAGTGTAGGAATGTCGTTTCCAATGAGCAATATGTCATCCACATATAAAATAAGGAATAGCACTATGCTCCCACTAATCTTCTTGTATACACAAGGCTCATCTTCGTTCTTGATGAAACCAAACTCTTTGACCGATTCATCAAAACGGAGATTCCAACTCCTAGAAGATTGCTTCAATCCATAGATGGATCTCTGCAATTTGCATACCTTAGAATCTTGTTCAAAACCTTCTGGTTGTGTCATATACACATCCTCTTGGAGTTTTCCATTCAGGAAAGCGGTTTTGACGTCCATCTGCCATATTTCATAGTCATGATATGCGGCAATGGCAAGCAAAATTCTTATAGACTTGATCATTGCTACGGGTGAAAAGGTCTCATCATAGTCAATACCATGAACTTGCCTATAACCTTTCGCTACAAGCCTAGCTTTGTAAGTATGCACCTTCCCATCCATGTCAGTCTTCTTCTTGAAGACCCATTTGCATCCTATGGTTTTTACACCTTCGGGCGCATCAATCAAATTCCAAACTTGATTGTCTTGCATGGATTGAAATTCGGATTCCATGGCTCCAAGCCACTTGTCCGAATCAGGAGAAGACATCGCCTCTTGGTAGGTTGACGGTTCATCATTCTCAATGATTTCTACCTCATTACTATCCGTTACGAGAAATCCATATCTCTCGGGCTCGGATCGTAACCTACTAGATCTGCGAGATGCTTGTGTATTTTGAACAGGTTCCACAACTCCTTGTGGTTCTTGTTCTTGTTCCACTATTGGTTCAATGTTATTTTCTGGGTCTCGAATTTCTTCAAGATTTATTTTACTCCCACTGATTTCTTTGGAGAGAAACTCTTTCTCTAGAAAGACACCAGTTCGGGCAACAAACACTTTGTTGTCCTCTCGGTTGTAAAAGTAATATCCTTTAGTTTCCTTAGGATATCCCATGAAAATACATTTATCAGATTTGTGTGCTAGTTTGTCAGAGATAAGTCTCTTGACATAAACTTCGCAACCCCAAATCCTCATGAAAGATAAACTAGGTTTCTTTCCACTCCACATCTCATATGGAGTCTTTGGAACCGATTTAGTTGGAACTTGATTTAGTGTGAAAGCAGTGGTTTCTAGGGCGTAACCCCAAAAGGATATTGAAAGATCAACTTGACTCATCATTGATCGAACCATGTCTAACAAAGTCCGATTTCTCCTCTCAGACACACCATTCCATTGTGGTGTTCCGGGCGGAGTCAATTGTGAAACTATTCCACAATTCTTTAGATGATCGTCAAATTCTTGACTTAAGTATTCACCACCTCGATCTGATCGAAGTGCCTTTATACTTTTGCCAAGTTGTTTTTCTACTTCATTTTGAAATATTCTAAATATCTCAAATGCTTCACTTTTATGTTTCATTAGGTAAACATACCCAAATCTACTATAATCATCAGTGAAGGTTATGAAGTATTGAAATCCTCCCCTAGCATTGCTACTTAATGGTCCGCATACATCGGAATGTATCAACCCCAATAAGTCGCTTGCCCTTTCACCCAACTTGGTAAAAGGTGTCTTAGTCATTTTTCCAAGAAGACACGACTCACAAGTATCATATGACTCTAAGTCACATGAACCCAAAAGTCCGTCCCCATGGAGTTTTGAGATACGCTTCTCATTAATATGACCAAGACGGCAATGCCACAAATAAGTATGATTTACATCATTAGGTTTAGATTTCTTATTTACATGATAGACATTATTTTCATTCTTGACATCCAAGATATAAAGGCCATTAAATGAATTAGCAATACCATAAAGCACATCATTTAAATAAATAGAAAATTTCTTATTCTCAATAAGAAACTTAAAACCTTCATTATCCAAACAAGAAATTGAAATAATATTTCTGCTTAAATCCGGAACATAATAACAATTGTTCAAAAAAATAATTAATCCGGAAGGTAAAGTGACTTCATAAGTCCCTACGGCTAATGCAGCAACTCTTGCTCCATTTCCCATACGTAGATCTACTTCACCTTCTTTAAGCAGTCTCCTATTCTTTAGTCCCTGCACATTTAGACAAATGTGAGAACCACATCCGGTATCCAATACCCAAGAATCAGTGGTAGAAAGGAGAATATCTATCATATAGATACCTGAAGTCGACGCAGCCTTGCTGCTCTTCTTCTTCTTTTGCTCTTCCAAGAAAGCCTTGCAATTACGTTTCCAATGACCAATTTCTTGACAATGGAAACAGATTGCATCCTTTTGTGAATCAGGTTTTGCCTCAGAAGCCTTGGCAACCTTTGCCTTGCTTATCTTGGGTTTGACAACTTTTGCCTTACCCTTGCCTTTGGCACCAGGCTTCTTCCCATCATGAACCAAGAGCACGGGAGAACCTTTCTCCACAATTTTCATCTCTGCAGTTTTGAGCATCCCATGCAACTCAGAGAGATTCTTATCCATTCCATGCATGTTATAATTCATTACAAACTGATTATAACTTTTAGGCAATGAATTAAGAATGAGATCCGTGGCTAGCTCCAATGGGATTGGATGGCCAAGTTTCTCAAGGTGCTCTACATAACCTTTCATTTTAAGAAAGTGAGGACTCACTTGTTGCCCTTCATTCATTTTACTAGTAGTGAATGCAACAATGGTCTTGTACCTCTCTTGCCTAGCTTGCTCTTGAAACATAGTTCTCAACTCCACACCTATCTCATAGGCTTCCAAATGTTCCAAACTTTGTTGG
Organism: Campanula takesimana; assembly: GCA_026119855.1. Lineage (NCBI taxonomy): Eukaryota > Viridiplantae > Streptophyta > Magnoliopsida > Asterales > Campanulaceae > Campanula > Campanula takesimana. The sequence continues at coordinate 2,159,934 of JAOWBW010000002.1, forward strand.
AGTTTTGAACACATAGCAGCAAGCATGAGACAACTTACATCTCTAGAATCATTACGATGTTTCTTGTAATTGTCTCTTTCTACCCTAGGGGAAGTAGGCGGTGGTTCAGCGGGGAGAGGCCCATCGAGAATGTACAACTTATCTTCTTGCCTAAGAACAATTCTTATGCTACGGATCTAATCCATAAAGTTTGTACCATTCTCTTCGAGCTTATCCTTCTCAAGGATCGATCGCAACGACATTGATTGAGTGTTATTAGTCATTATCTACAAATATACAATAATTTCCAAAATTTAATAAGTACCGATTTTCATTAAAGAGATAAATAATGTATTTTTCAAACAAAATACTCCCACTAAATTATATAACCTTCATATACATCCAATGTATAATGTAATTTAAATGGGTTAAGATCCAACTTTAATTTAATTTCAAGTCCGCTAAGGCGGATTACACAAAATCAAATTAATTAGGTAGACAACTCTTGTCAATCATATCTCATATGACTCTTAGTTCCTTTTATGAGATTCTTTAAGAAATCAATTTTCAAAAGGCATGTTAAACCTCATCTTTGCCTAGGCCCAAAACTGTTTTGACGCCCAATTAAGTCTAACCATTTTAAACGCACATTTAATGTGTCCCGCTAGGGCGTGCCCACACTATCTATCTTGCTCATACATAAACAAATTTAATGCATCTCGCTAGGGCGAATCTACATTAAAATCACTCATGTACTAACAAGTGTTTTAATCATGGCATGGCAATAAAAGACTTAAAACTTTCTTTGAAGGTTCATCACATATAGCATATAACACATTTATGAGCACATAATATAAACATGTTACACATCAAGTTTAGCCACTAAATTAATCTCCATTAATTTAAGCATGGTATTAATGTGTCATTAGTTTCTCTATAATTATGAGGATGAGACTATTTCAATTTTGGTTATTATCTCCAAATCAAGACAACAAGAAGTGCGGTCGAACTAAGCCATTAGGCAACCACAATCCCGCACTAATTCAAGAAACCAAGAAAGTAGTCCATGTGGCCGAAACTAAGCAATAGATGGTCTCGATGAACGTAGGCCAATTGCATTCACAATTCCACATGGATCTCCAATCATTGAATCAAGAACTTTGTTTCTCAATTTTAGCAATTATGAACTCTTCATAATTCTAACTTCGTTTTATCTTTGAGACTTTGATTGCGATCAAGTTTGGGAAACACAATCTCGATGAACGCAGATTAGCCATCCAAACCTTGAACCAATCTTAGAATCACAAGACTAAAACAAATAGGAAAATCAAACCCCAAAATCCACACACAAACCAACTACCCAAAACCCATTCCAGATCAACAAGTCTGGACTGGTTCTGTTACTGGTTTTGTCGAATTTATCGAAAATTCCATATTCAGATTTTAACCAAAATCAGAACAAATTTTGACCACCGAGCGCCCGCCTGCAAAGGACCAGGCGCCCGCTTGAATGGCCAGAATAGTATAGAATTTTAAAGTTCAAAAATTTTGTCTCAAAATTATTTTTCCCCGATTATTAAAACTTTGATCCAATCAAAATCAATAATCGAAATAATTCAGAATCCACCATAATTTTTATTACGATTGAATCGTGCGATTAAAGTTGGAAAAACAATAAACCACATAAAATCACAAAACACATAAACATCATATAATCCAATATTCATATCATGCTTGGCACATAAACAATTTATATACACACAACATGATCCAAATATTGAATTAATCAACATGAACGGGGCTCTGATACCACTGTTGGGTTTCCAAGTAACATGCGCAGCGGAATATAGCAATTAAAATTTTAAGAAACCCAAAGCCATGGATCCGTTCATATGATTAAATCAAATACAACAAGATGAATAGAGGAATAACTAACCCTTGATGGCTATGAATTTTCTCTTGATCTTTGGTGGAGAAACTTGAAGACTTGATCACGATCACAAAACTTGAACACGAACTTTGAAGATGATGATTTTCACCCTCTAGCGGTATCCACACTTCGAACGAATATCAAAGGAGCTTCTTTGATCTTGGTTGCTAGACCAATAATTGTAAAACACGCTTTCACAATTTAATAAAGAACTATATGGAATTTATTTTGTGAATTATTTTGTTCCTCAATCAATGATATCTTAGAACAAAATAAAATCTCTCTCAAACTCTTTGAGACTCACAAAAGGCACTAGTTAATATGGTCTGGCCGAATTGGTGTTTTTATACACAATTAAGACCTATTCCAAATAGGTAACTTGTGCCAAAAACCATTCCTAATCGAATTAGGAAATTTCCAATCGGCATACCGGGCGCCCGCCTGGTCCTACCCGGCGCCCGCTTGGTTGACCAGAAGGCCAGAACTTTCTAGAAATTCCTTGGAAGTCCTCCGACCCTAAATGCCAATATAGTCCTTTTATTTAAGATTCGTTCTATTGTGTGTGACCCTCTAGGATTATACTAAGTTGGAAATGGGCTCAAACATGATCCCATAAGATATGATTAGGTTCTAGCAAACCGTCATACCTACCCAAATAGTATAACTAGATACAAGTTCGCATTCCTTTAGAATATGTCACAATCCCTTTGTCCACGATGTCATTGAACACAAGTCATGGTCAAAGAGTCAACTGGTTTCGTTCAATACTTTCTCGATTCCGAATATGTTGATAATCCAAATGACATTGATCCAATCGATTCATTTGAGTCCGGCCGAACATTTCATCAACATCATTCCTACGAGAGGCCCAAGCTTGACATCTCTCCGTGGAGGGATAAATCCATTTAGCTCATTATTCTTCCCAACGGGAATCCGATCATGCCAATCATACCCTTTATAACTACCGTGTTAAGGTAGCGTTTGAATATGTCAAACACAATGTTCATCAAGTGGAAGACTATAATAACTTCATGTCTAAGGATTCAAATGATATAACTAATATGAGATATATGTTTGACATAGACCATGACATAAATCTCATACAGCGGGTCATGTCCAGTACCTTGTTCCAAACAAGTACCCATAAATCTAACATGATCATCCCATGATCATTTAGCCATTATACTAGTGCTTAATAAGTACTAGGGAAGGGGATTATTATAAGTAAACATGAACAACAATAATAATCAAAACATCTCTTTATTGATATGAAATAAATGATAACAATTACAACGTTTATTAAATGTGCCTAGGGCACCACTACCAACAGTAATGGCAACCAATTGAGCTGACACTTTGGACCCTGCAATTCTCCATCCCGGAAGACTTGACCGTAAGATTGAGTTTCCTTTACCTAATAGACGACAAAAGAGGCTGGTCATATGCACTGCCAAAATGAATTTTGAGTGATGAGGTTGACTTAGAGGAGTATTTTTCTCGACCAGATAAAATTAGTGCTGCTGAGATTACAGATATTTGTCAAGCAGGAGTGCATGCAGTCCAAGAACAGATATGTCATACTGCCTAAGGACTTTGAGAAGGGTTACAGAACCATTGCTAAGAAGCCCGACACAGACTTTGATTTCTACAAGTGATTCTAGAACTTTCCATTGTGGTTCAGGATGTCTCAATATCTACTTGCCGAAGATGTTGCCCTCCATTTACTTCTATTTATTCAACTTGGAATTGAGCTTAGTAATGCTATTAACCTAGAAAAACATTGAATAGAGTGAGAGGAAAAGCATAAATACCAGTATGCCTTTTGCATTTGTATCAATTTCGTTTCAAGCCTAGAAAGAACTACTCCCTCCGTCCCAAAATGATCTTTTTATTTGACTATTCAAACTTTTGAAGAATATGAATACTAGCTTCACTAGCCATCTTTGGTTTATGCTCTTCGAAGCCCAAATTGTACAAATGAGAAGAACTTTTTGAGACAATGAGAAATGGCAAATGAAAAGATCATTTTGGGACCGAGTGAGTATAATTTTTTACTGTCTTATTTTGCTTCTCTCTTTGCATTAGTTTCTTCATTATTCCCGTCGAATTTCGACGGGTTACTCACTAGTAATACTAATAGTTATAATTAACCTCTATATTAGCTATTATAATTAATTAATAATCCCTACGCCCTAGAGTAAGAGTCATATCTTGTTTGTGCACACTTATTAAATACACAATAGAAAATTGGTAAACATTGCAAATGTGTTGAGGGTATAATTGTCCAAAATACTATTCATTCTTTCTCATCATTTGTCCTTTTAGGAAATAGACTTTTAGTGGGACGTAAAAAAAATAGAAAGTAGGACCCTTACTCTCGAACGGAGCGAGTATTATTAATATTAAATATTAACATTTATTGTATAATGATTAACTAATACTATTAATAATAATAGTTAACTTATATAGTAACTATTATGATTAACTAATAATACTATTAATAGTAATAATTAATATATAGTAACTATTATGATTAACTAATACTATTAATAGTAATTTTTATTTTATTTAATAGTTAATTATAATAGTTAAATATAAATTGGGACACACCAAAAAGGAAAGTAAGAACTTTAAACTGGGACAGAGGGAATAATAATAATTATAATAATTTGATATTATTAATAGTAATAGTTAATTGATATAGTAACTATTATGATAAATTAATATTAAAAATTAATATTTAACTTATATAATAACTATTATAATTAACTAATCCTCTTACTATTAATAGTTAACTGTTATTTGCTTAATACCATTAGCTAATACTATTAGTTACTCCCTCCGTCTCACTATGTTTGGCCACAAGACAAACTTTAGTAGTTTAAGAAACCTCAATTAACGACTTGTTCAATTTTTAAATTTTCTAGTATACCCTTCTTTAATAATATATACATGAGAACTTGTGCCTTGTTTTTATACTAACTAGTATTAATTAGCTTAAAAGATGTTGAACTTAATGAAGGGTATAATAGAAAAATAATGTATAAATTTACACTGGTTTTATAAGTGGCCAAACAATATGAGACAAACAAAAATAGAAATATGGCCAAACATAGTGAGACGGAGGGAGTACTACATAAGGTAACTATTATAATAGCTATTACTAATAATAGTAATAGCTAAATAATATAGTTAAATATAATAGTATCTATTACTAATAAGAGTAATAGTTAACTATAATGGTTAACTATTATAGTTAACTATTACTAATAATAGTAATAGTTGCTATAATAGTTAACTATTATAGTTACCCTTTATAGTAACTATTATTATTAGCTAATAGTATTAGCTAATGAAAAGAAAATGAAAATTCACTTATTTATTAGTATATTGTTGATGTGGCTTCTCCAAATGCAAGCTTTCTCCATTGTTTGTCCACATGTCAATACCATAGCTCTTTTGGCCAACTTTAATATATATATATATATATATATAGAGAGAGAGAGAGAGAGAGATTTGTGGGAGTACGTTGAAAACGGATTTGAAGAACCCGAAAGGGAGTTGAACGATGAAACAAGGAGAAAATTAAAGGAGGACCGAAAGAAGGATGCAAAGGCTCTTTCATTTATTCAACAAGGCGTGTCATCGGAGTTGTACTCAAGAATAATGAGAGAAACAAGAGCAAAAGAAGCATGGAAGATTCTCGGAAAGGAGTTCCAAGGCGATTTGAAGGTAAAAAACGTCAACCTTCAAACTTTTAGGAGAGAGTTGGAGAATTTAAAAATGAAAGAAGCTGAAAGTGTTCAAAGTTATTATACTAGGGTGATGGATGTTATTAATCAAATGCGTGGGCTTGGTGAAGTTGTTGAAAATAGTCGAGTTGTTGAAAAAATTCTTGTTAGTTTACCTCCTAAATTTGATGGTATGCTGTCGATTATTGAAGAAACCAAAGATATTGCTACATTGACGATTTTGTTGGGTTTTGAGGCAACATGCGCAGCGGAAGACGGCAATATAAAATCAACAAAACCCTAAGCACCAAGATCCATTTATGATGATTAAATTAATAGCAAGATGAATTTAGAATACTAGCCGTTGTAGTGCGTTTAAAATTTTCGGATCTTCTAATCTTCAAGTCTTCAAGCTTTAAGATTTGATCTCCTTGTTCTTCGCATTCTTTGAATCAAGATTACATGAACACGAACTTGAGATGCTAAAGCAAACATCCTCTATGTGTATCCACACACGAACGAATATCTAGAACCATTCTAGATCTGGATTGCTAGACCCATTAGAAAACACGCTTTTCTAATCTTGAAAGGCTATATGAATTTTTGGTGTTCTTGAGTTTTTTATTCTCAATCTAGGCTCAAGAATATGTTTCTCAAACATATGTATTGCATTGGTTTAATGGCTGGTGAAAGAGGATTATTTATACTAAAAAATCCTTAACCCTGAAGGACTCTTGAGACCTAATCCCGTCACCCAATTAAACTTACCAAAATCTGGCTCAGAAACTCTGGCACAGTCCTGCTCACCACATGGCACGGCCGTGCCACTTGGTCCGAGCCTGATCTGCCGAAGTTGAATTCTGGCACGGTCGAGCTTAAAAACTGGCACGGTCGTGCGCACAGAACCGCACGGTCATGTGCACAGAACCGCATGGTCACAGAACCGCACATTCACAGAACCGCATGGTCACAGAACCGCACATTCACAGAACCGCATGGTCACTGAACCGCACATTCACAGAACCGCATGGTCACAGAACCGCACGTTCATAGAACCGCATGGTCACAGAACCGCACGTTCACACCATTTGGGCCGAACCTGCCAGACTTTCAGCTTTTTCCAATTTTAGCCTTTTGATCAATTCGTTCTTTTGTGTGTGACCCCATAGGATTATATTAAGTTGGCAATGAGTCAAACCAAGGTCAAACCCTTAAGTCATGAGCGGACTCTAGCAAGCCATCATGACTACCCAATTAATATAATTTAACGAAGTTCGTTATCCTTATAGAACATATCACAATCCTTTTGTCACTCGATATCATATTGAACATAAGTCATGGTCGACGTCAACTTATCTCGTTCAATGCTTTCTCGATCTTGAGTAGATTGATTATGAGCAAATGATATTGATCACATCAATTCATTTGAGCGTGGCCACGCATTTCATCAATCTCACTCTACGAGTGGCCTAAGCAGATATCTCTCTTGAGGAGGGACAAATTCCATATTGACTTATCATTCTTCCCTACAAGAATCCGATTATGCCAATCGTAGCCTTTATAACCACCCGGTTAGGGGTATCGTTTGAGTATGTCAAACATAATGTTCATCATGTGGAAGACCATGATAATCTCATGTCTAAGGATATAAAATGATATAACTATATGAGATTTAATTATGACATCTAACCATGATATAAATCTCATAGGTGGGTCATGTCCAGTACGTGTTCACCAATAAGTACCCATAAGTTTAATTTGTATCATATACACATGATTATCATATGATCATAGATTAGACTTATACTAGTTCTTCATAAGTACTAGGGACATGGATTATTATATGAAACATGCAAAACTTATTATAACCTAAGGTTGTTATCTCCATAACAAATGAGAACATGATGTAACGTAAGGCCTTTCTCAAGGGCCTAGGGCATAATCTCCAACAATCTCCCACTTGCACTAGGCCCAATCAATGCGTATCCAATACCATTGAGCTTAGCTTATGACTATCATAACAGCATGTGGAGGATCTTATGTAGGAAGATTATCCTTGTTATCATCATAAGGTATTTTGCATATTTTGACATCTCCCATGTCAACGATTTCTCATAGAGATGGAAACGTCTGAGTGCGTGTTTGGATCACAGATGAGTCCTTGGAACCTTAGCTTGTGCAATAACCATTATTTCACAACAAAGGTCCATAGGATTAGTAGTACTAGAAACTATTTCTAGTTTTACTAATAACATCTATATTCAAACAATTCCCTTAGTTACAACTCTTGTAACTAATACTCAATTTTATTGGTAGAATAATTTATAGTGTATTTACTTGGAACTATTCCAACTAATAGCACTTTCTTTAAACATATGTTTATACTGCGAACTAAATTACCATTGTCGATGTGGAATCATGCATCTATGTAACCATTTACTAGATCATCTCCCATGCCAACAATTAACTTCCTAGATTTATATCAATAGTTATTAATTTCAAGGATGTAAGTGGCTTCTTCCTAAGTCTTTCAATAAGAAACTCTTTCAAATGAACTATATGTCAACCACATATATAAGACTAGGAATATGACTATGCTCCCACTGATTTTCTAGCAAATACAAGTCTCATCATTGATGAATTTCAATCGATTTGAATACTTCATCAAAATGACTGTTTCGACTCCAAGCATCTTGCATCAATCCATCACATGGATTTCCGCAACTAACATAATATTAAAGCATGACTACGAATGAGAAAGTTTTATCATAGTCTAAATATGAGTCAATCTTTCACATTTAGTCTTGCTTAATGAATATGTAGTTGCTACCCATGTTAGTGTTCTCCAAGAAGACTCAATTCCATCCTTTGGTTTTTACACCTTAGGTTAGAATGATCAAGTTTTAAACTTGATTATTATACATGGATTGCCTTTTAGATTTTATGACTCCAAGCAATTAATCTAAATATGGAGCGGACACTGCATTTTGATAAGTGGTAAATATGTCATTCTCAATGAACTTTACCTCAATAATTTCTATTATGAGAAATCCAATATTTCTTGTTATAGATTGTATCCTATCATATATGCAAGTAACTTGTATAAATTGAATAAATTTTCACAACTCCTTGTGAATCTTTGCTTAACTTCCATCTAAGGTTCAATGTAATTTTCTAGGTCTCGAACGATTCGAGATATATTTTACTCCCTGTAAGGATCCCGCCCCGTGACGAATGAAACGATGGGAGCGTTTCGAAGGGCGAAAAGCCAAACACGGTTATCACACAAAACATAACGGAGTCGACACATTTGTTAATTATTTAACCCAACAAATGGAAAGGTTATAGATTCTATTAGTTTGGAGGTCATGTTACACCTTAGGAAGAGTTTTACGTCACCAAAGTCGCCTCGGATAGGACCGAGTCTCCCTAATCGTTAGTTAACAAAGTGCATGTGTGTGTGTGTGTTTTCAAAAATGGGAGAAACTGACTTTTAACAAAGCTGGTTAATTATTTAACAGAAAAAGGTTATTTTGCAATCAATTTAACAAAAAGGGGTAAAACTGGAAAAAAGTGCTCCCTGGACAAACTAGCCGTATGGCTGGTTTAAACCATCCGTACAGCTTGTTCGGTCGTTCCGGGTTTTTTTTTTACAGATTTATCAGAAAACTGTCCAATTTCAGGCAGAAACAGAGTATTCTGCTGAAACTGGAGTGAAATGCTAATTTTCAGTTTGTGATTAACAACAAAACTTTGAAAAGATTATTCCTATGCACTTTGATCATCAAAAGAACCCCAAAAACAAAGATTTGGTTCTATGGCTGGACCTAGAAGTATATGATTCCTACGTATCCCACTCGTGGGGAATCAAGCCTAACGTAGATCGGGTGAGAGAGTTTAAGGCTACTCAAACCTATGGAGCTTAATCCTTAATTTTCATCCAGGGCGCACGACCAGGACTTTCACTATTTTCATATTTCATCCTGGGCGCACGATCAGGACTTTCACGATTTTCACATTTCATCCTGAGCGCACGATCAAGACTTTCACGATTTCCACATTTCATCGTGGGCGCACGACCAGGACTTTCGCGATTTCCACATTTCATCGTGGGCGCACGACCAGGACTTTCGCGATTTCCACATTTCGTCGTGGGCGCACGACCAGGACTTTCGCGATTTCCACATTTCGTCCTGGGCGCACGACCAGGACTTTCGCGATTTCCACATTTCGTCCTGGGCGCACGGCCAGGACTTTCGCGATTTCCACATTTCGTCCTGGGCGCACGGCCAGGACTTTCGCGATTTCCACATTTCATCCTGGGCGCACGACCAGGACTTTCGCAATTTTCACATTTCATCCTGAGCGCACGACCAGGACTTTCGCAATTTTCACATTTCATCCTGGGCGCACAACCAGGACTTTCGCAATTTTCACATTTCATCCTGGGCGCACAACCAGGACTTTCGCAATTTTCACATTTCATCCTAGGCGTACGACCATGACTTTCACAATTTTCATATTTCGTCCTAATTTCCACATTTCATCCTGGGCGCACGACCAAGACTTTCACAATTTTCACATTTCATCCTGGGCGCACGACCAGGACTTTCACAATTTTCAAACTCCTAATCTGGACTTACGAAGGACTGCCGACAACTCCTTACAAATCAAATGGGATTACGTCATGCCGGACTGCCCGCGCAACCAAATGGTTTGACTCTTACTTGGTCATCCTAAACGCTTCGGTCAACTTTAACTCATGGGAGGTTGACGGAGAAACTGGGACACGGACTAGCCTAAAAGTGACCACTTCGTGTCGAGGCTTGGATTTGGTCAACACTACTCTATGGCACGGTTGACACATTTTCTTGATACCGGGAAAATCCTAGGGGCGACCCTTAAGGTACATTGTTGGACGCAAAAGTCCAAGGTTTTGGAAAATCATTCTTTTTACACACCCTCAAATGCCCATGCAATTTGAAAGGGGACAACACAAAATTCAAGATACACCCTCAAATGCCCAACGCGATTTGAAAGGGGACGGACCAAAACATAACACACCCTCAAATGTCCAACGCGATTTGAAAGGGGGACAACGCAATATTCAAAATACACCCTCAAATGCCCAACGCGATTTGAAAGGGAAAAAGCACAATTTTTTCACAAAACACACCCTCAAATGCCCGATGGGACTTGAAAGGGGGACGACACAACATTCAAAATACACCCTCAAATGCCCAACGCGATTTGATAGGGAAAAAACACAATTTTTTCACAAAACACACCCTCAAGTGCCCGACGCGATTTGAAAGGGGGACAACGCAATATTCAAAATACACCCTCAAATGCCCAACGCGATTTGAAAAGGAAAAACACAATTTTTTTCACAAAACACACCCTCAAGTGCCCGACGGGACTTGAAAGGGGGACGGCACAACATTCAAAATACACCCTTAAATTCCCAACGCGATTTGACAGGGAAAAAACATAATTTATTCACAAAACACACCCTCAAGTGTCCGACGCGACTTGAAAGGGGAAAAACACATCTTTTATCAAAAGCATGATGCCAAAAGGGCAAATTTCCAGAGTGCTCATTCCTCAAGGTGAATCTTTTAATGAAGCATGTAAGTCAAATTTTGATTTTAACTTAACCATGAGGTTTGTTATGCATAAAGTCCTTTGGAGCTTTGTCCATTTCTTAGGAGCGATCGGGAGCAGAGAACCCTTTTGTCGTCGATGTTGGGGTAGCCCCATGTCCTTGTAGTCATCAATGTTGGGGTAGCCCCATATCCTTGTTGGCATCGATGGTGGCATAGCCCCATGTCTTTGTCGGTGTCGATGGCGGATTAGCCCCAAATATCTTCTTCTGACCTTTGGAATGAGGTTAGGAACCCATCCCTTTTTCATGACGCACCCTTTCTTTTGTCTAGGCCGCCCTCGCGGGTTTTCAACCTAGTGGGCTACTTTTTTGCGTCTTTCATGGCACACCCTGTTTTTTGCCTAGGCCGCCCCTGCGGGTTTTCAACCTAGCGGGCTACTTTTTTGGTGCCTTTCTTTCTATTTTTCTCTCTTTTTTTCATGAGTGATCCAGCCGACTCGACGGGACGGGGACTCAATATATCTTTTTGGAGGAAACATGCAAGGGCCTTTATTTAGGCGGGAGAGAGTCCCTTTATGTTGATGAACAATGTATTATGAAACGGGAGGAAGCCCTTGCTTGACAAAATATAAGTTTTTAGCTCTTTCCTAAGATGTAGAGAAGAAGACTCGTTGAGACATTTGAAATTGGCCTCAGTTAATATCATCATAATGATTGCTGGAATGGGCCATGTTCATTATTAAGTCAAGATTATAACAAGCAATTAACCTTAACATGTGCAAATGTTGTGATCAATTGAGATTAAGATTGGATCAATGGCAAGATCAAAATGCGTTCAGGAGAATTGGTCATTATCTGGGAAATTGGTCATTGATGGGACCAAGGGAAGAGAACCGGGTCATTTTGGGAGGATCCCGCCCCGTGACGAATGAAACGATGTGAGTGTTTCGAAGGGCGAAAAACCAAACACGGTTATCACACAAAACATAACGGAGTCGCCACATTTGTTAATTATTTAACCCAACAAATGGAAAGGTTAGAGATTCTATTAGTTCGGAGGTCAGGTTACGCCTTGGGAAGAGTTTTACGTCACCCAAGTCGCCTCGGATAGGGATGAGTCTCCCTAATCGTTAGTTAACAAAGTGCATGTGTGTGTGTGTGTGTTTTCAAAAATGGGAGAAACTGACTTTTAATAAAGCTGGTTAATTATTTAACAGAAAATGGTTATTTTGCAATCAGTTTAACAAAAAGGGGTAAAACATGAAAAAAGTGCTCCCTGGCCTAACTAGCCGTATGGCTGGTTTAAACCATCCGTACGGCTTGTTCGGCCGTTCCGGGTTTTTTTTACAGATTTATCAGAAAACTGTCCAGTTTCAGGCAGAAACAGAGTATTCTGCTGAAACTGGACTGAAATGCTAATTTTTAGTTTGTGATTAACAACAAAACTTTGAAAAGATCATTCCTATGCACTTTGATCATCAAAAGAATCCCAAAAACAAAGATTTAGGTGTGATCAAAGGCAATCATTGGAGAAATTAAGAAAATGTGGTGAACATGCCCTTTGGGGCCAAAATGACCATTTGATGAATAAAGATTAGAATTTTATCACCAAAATGGACTTATTAAGTTAAATTAAACCTTTAGGGACAAACATATAACATAAATATTGAATCTTTATGTCCCAAACTTGGGGATTTTAGGCAAGATCATGGTTGGGAAGATAAAGATTGAAACTTTATCTCCCAATCATGATCATCATGGTCAAACAAGAACAATGTTAATAAGAAATTTAACAAATCATGATTATATATAGCAATAATATAGTAGCTTGAGAGGACAAGACTTGTAATATATATATATATATATATATATATATATATATATAGTGCTTGAATGGACAAGACATGCAATGTAATGTAAAGGCTTGAAAGTAAATTGCATCAAAGTAAAGATATAATGACATCAAATGATAACAAGCCTTAGGTTATCCTTTGGTTTAGAACCCACAATCATGCATAGAACATGAAGGGCACCATGGATCAAGGCTTGGTTCCAATTCATATAATTTGCAAGAAACATAAAGACATAAGGTAAATAAATAAAAGGAAAATAGAATGAGATGAAGAGAAGATGGGGGAGAAGGAGGCCTCACCACTCTTTGGTTCTAAGCCTATCTTCTTTCACTCCTTTCACTCAAATGTGTTTATCACTCCTATCAGCTCTCAATTCTGCAGAGCTTTTCCTCTAAAACTATTTCCCCCCCTAAAATGATCAGCCTAGGGTTCAATTTATAGGGACTGAGGGTGCCCAAACTAGCCGTACGGCTAGGTCCCTCAGGTACCCAAACCATCCGTACGGCTCAGTCTGGCGAGCTTCAGGATTTTTCTAAGGTTTATTCCAGAACAGTCCTGGAATGTTTGGTTTATCCTAGTGAGGTCCTAGCCCATCGGTTTATCCCTGAATGGCACCAAGAATTCCTCTAAAGTTGGTCAATTTCAGATTGGGGTACTTACACTCCCACTGGTTCTTTTAGAGATAAACAATTTATCTGGAAAAGTACCATTATAAGCAACAAACAATTTGTTTCTTATGAGTAAAATAATATCCTTAAGTTTCCTTAAGATATCCCTTGAAAATACATTTAGTAGATTTAAGTGTGAGCTTGTTCCAAATAAGTCTTTTTTCGCAAAAGTCTCACTTTCTTAAATCTTCATGAAAGGGGGCTCTGATACCACTGTTGGGTTTTGAGGAAACATGCGCAGCGGAAGACGACAATATAAAATAAACAAAACCCTAAGCCCCAAGATCCATTCATGATGATTAAATTAATAGCAAGATGAATTTAGAATACTAACCGTTGTAGTGCGTTTAAAATTTTTGGATCTTCAAATCTTCAAGCTTTAAGACTTGATCTCCTCGTTCTTCGCGTTCTTTGAATCAGGATCACAGGAACATGAACTTGAGAGGAGGAATCAGAATTTATTGGATATGGTTAGATCTATGATGAGTCAATGTGATCTTCCACTGTCCTTTTGGGGTCATGCATTAGAAACTGCTGCGTTCACACTAAATAGAGTTCCTACTAAAGCGGTTCAACAGACTCCATATGAGATATAGAGTGAAAAGAAACCTTGTCTTTCTTTCATGAGGATTTTAGGGATGTGAGGCATTTGTCAAGAGACTTATCTCTGACAAACTTGCACACAAATCTGATAAATATAATTTCGTGGGATATCCTAAGGAAACTAAAGGATAATTTTTACAACCGTACAGACAACAAAGTGTTTGATACCAGAACTGGTACCTTTTTAGAGAAACAGTTTCTCTCCAAAGGAATCAATGGGAGTAAAATTAATCTCGAAGAGATTCGAGAACCCGAAACTAACATTGAACCGATGGAGGAATCTAAACAAGTTACACAAGGAGTTGTGGAACCTGTTCAAGATACTCAAGTCCGTTGCAAATATAGTAGGTTACGATCCAAACCCGAGAGATATAGATTTCTCGTAACGGATAGTAATGAAGTAGAAATCATTGAGAATGATGAACCTACTTCCTACCAAGAAGTGATGTCCGCTCCTGATTCAGATAAATGGCTTGGAGCCATGGAATCTGAAATCCAATCCATGTATGATAACCAAGTTTGGAACTTGATAGATGCACCCATGTTGTTCAAATATATGTTTAGGACATAGAATTGCTTAATCCCAATCATAGTTATCACTTAGGATCCCCCAATTTTAATAGAACCTTTGTAAGGTACCCTTAGGATTCTTTGTGACCATCACAGGTGTATTCCAACTCTTCAATCTTGGCAAACCAGCAGAAGAAAGCACAATCAGCATACCAGAATTCAACATGCCGATCAACTTACAACTCAAGTTGCCGATGACTCAAACAATCAGCAAGGACAATCTGAACCTTACTGACAGTCAGGTTTTGTTGTTCTATCTCAATGTCAACTTACTGATTGTCTCTGTCCTTTCTGTACTGTCTTATCAGAAAGTTGTTAAACTGCTCTGTCATGATTACTGTGCCGTCTGACACATAGCTAGTTTTAGCTATACTTTGTCCCTACTTGCTTTTTGCAGGTAACCGGTTGAGACAAAGGGGTCTTTACCCATCAGACTTTTGCAAGCATGCGTGTACTCCATATCTTCGCCATTAATGCTAAAGATACCGCATTTAATGCTCCTCAACTACCCAGCTGGATATTCAAATTGCAAGCCTTCTTCTACAAGACTCAAGACATTCACTCCTCTTATCAATAGAGGACTTAGAGCATTGAAGACGGTTGGTGGAAATAGAGCATTGAAGAGAGTTGAATGTTTTTGAGTATTCATTGAAGACTCAAACATTCTGTCCAGATAATCATTAGATCATTTAATAGGACATACACTTGTGCACCAACTCAACAACAATGTTAGTATTCCCGAACTAGATCATTTAAGGAATACGTTGTTTGAGTTATTCACACACCCACCTGAGTGAGACAAGTTCTATTGGACTTGCCGCTCAAAAACACTTGGTCAGATTTGTATTACGATCCATTAGTGATCTCTAGAATTTAGTCTTTGTTTCCGGCAAAGCCGTGCTTGTAATAGACTAGAGATATCTAATAGTACTCTTAACCCAAATCCAAGTTCTGACCAAACTTGGTAGAGGACGTAGCAGTATTTACACTGTGAACCTCTCCAAATCTTTGTGTCTCTGCTGTTTACTTTATCTTTGCCGGTTGGAACTCTATCACCGGCAGATCGTATATGTTTGTACTGATTCATTGTAATTTCCATTGACCAATCTCTTGAAACTGCATTGAACTTTTAGGAATCACTTTGTGTTAAACTAAGCTCTCAAAACCTTTTTCATACTGATTTTGTGTGAGTTAAAACCAAGTCATACCTTCTCCGCTGCGCTTACTGATAATAGTTTGCAAACTAATAAGTGACATTGTATTTATAAAAGTGTTTCTTTGAAAAAGTTTTAATTAGGCTATTCACCCCCCCCCCTCTAGCCTATTTTCCTACCAATTGGGCCTAACAATTGGTATCAGAGCTTGGAATTTTGAAAGAAATTTCCAAGCGTTGCAGCTTGTATACCGATACCATGGCAGGAAAAATCATGCAGTCATTCAACATCACTACCATACCGTTGTTGAATGTCAACGAGTTTGGTGTCTAGAAATCTCGTATGATAAAGTATATGAACTCAATCGATGATCGGTTGATGAAGGTCATAGAAGGTGGTCCAATAATTCCTTTAAAAGTCTCAACCACCTATAGACCTATTCCCTCCACTCCGCTGACACAACATGTTGATCGTGACACTGAACAAGAAACCCATGTTCAGATTGAAGAAACTTTGGTCGAGAAACCAAGAGAGGAATGGACTGAGGACGACAAACTTTCAGCTGCCCTAGATGGAAAAGCATGCCACATTATCTCTTGTGGTTTGGACGACAAGCAATATAAACTCATTGACTTGTGCTCCACGGCTCAAGAATACTGGAACAAGCTCCTTGCATACTTTGAAGGTGATGAGCAGGTGAAGGACAACAGACTCTACGATTGCATTGCTGAGTTTGAATCCTTCAAGAAACAAGATGGTGAATCACTAAGGAGTGCCTACGACAGATTCTGCGAGGTAAGTAACTTATGTGCTTCATTAGGTAAGATTTATACCATGAAAGACCTAAATATTCGTTTTCTAAGTTCTTTGGGAAATGAGTATCATACCAAGGTCACTGCTGTTAGAGAGGTTAGAGACTTAAACAGGACTTCTATTCAGAATCTTGTATCCAGTCTATTCTTGTATGAGAGAGAACTGCAAAAACTTAACGTTCTCGATAAAAATTTCAAAAACTTGTCTCTATCAGCTCAGTCACAGGTATCCTTCCCTTCAAATAAATTCCCTCCTATAGATCCCCATCAAACACCCTGCAGTTCCAAAACCCCATAACAACCTATGGAAGAAGACGAATTTTCCGCCTTTGCTAGGAACTACAAAAGGTTTAAAGACTTCAAAAGGATGCAGAAAGGAAGCTACCAGCAACCAAAACCATTCACACCAGCATTTCAAAAATCATCAAGTTATAGAAAAACCTCAATAAGTGCTACCGACGGAAAGAACAACAAAGGTGATCTTGTCTGCTTCAACTGCAGAAAACCTGGTCATTTTGCTTCCAAATGTCCTCAACCAAAATATGAGTATGTGAGGAAGTCATTCAACAAGAGACATCCTAAGTCTCGAAGCTTTGTTGCCAATGAAAGAACAGAAAAGGCCTTGCTGGTTTGGTGTGATACTGACTCAGAGGAAGATGCCGATGAAGATGAAGATGCCGATGTAAGTTTTGTTGCCCTAGACATGGAAGATACCGATACATCCACATTATCGACTCCAGTCTACCGAGATCGATCTCCTCCAAGAACTCCAGTCAGAGAAGAAGCTACTGGAAGACCTCAACCACACTTCAAAGAGATTAGTGTCAAAGCAGAGAACCCAAATGGATACAGAGTTCACCAAGTGGGAACCTCACTCTATAGTCAGTGTAACTCTATTCAATTCACTGCCATCAAACCTAAACCCTTACCGATGACCAAAAAATTCTCATTCACTGAGCATCCAAACATTGCCAAAAGCTTATCTAAACCCATCTCTTCTCTACCTGACTTCTCTCCCAAACCTATTCCCTGCCACCAAAATTTTAGCTGATCCCTTTCCTGAAATATCCAAAGCTGAAATGGTAGAAACAATGGATGAACTTTTTATTGATCATGAGAAGCTGAGTAGCGTTCATAAAGTGATGGCTGCTGATTTCAATAGAATTTCTGTAGAGAATGACTTGCTTATGTCTGAACTTAAAGTTCTCAAAGGACATGAGCTTGAGTCTGTTCTTCTAAAGAAAGAAAACCTAGACCTCAAAAGTCAAGTGGCAGTATTGATAGCTCAGATCGAAGATCTTGTGAAAAGAAACAATCATCTCTCAAGGATTGTTGATTCTTACACAAAATCTAGAGTTGCTGTTGAAACAATCCTACAGACCCAAATGTCATATAAGGACCAATCTGGGTTAGAATTTGATTTCAGCAGCAGTAGCTCTACTGAAACTTGTGCGACCAAGAAAAAGGATGAGAAAGTTGAATGTAGTTCTGTTAACTCAGTGCATGTGAATGCTAAGCCTGCAGTATATAGTGCTGTTGCTATGAAGTATCCTAAGAACAAGAACAAAATAAATAATAAGCACAAACAAAGATATGTAAAGGTTGCTGATACTGAGTCTGCCGATAATGGTATTCTTGGTGAATACATCAGCAGAGCAAGTGCTGCCGGTCTAACCACCTCTGCTGCCGATGGACAAGTACCTAAAAAGGTAACTGCCAAAGGTAAACAGAATGGAAAGAAAGGCAACACTATCACCTTTAAACCTACTAAGTTTGTGCCTGCTCAATTCTCTAGTTCTGCCGATGCACTGACTAAACAGAATGATTTTCTACCGACTCCACAGCCTATCAGTCAAGTGAGATGTTCTAATTGTTCTGATTATGGTCACAAGGCTCATGAATGCCTCTTGAAGCACCTATCTGGACCCACTGAGGTTGCATCCTCTAGTGGTGGCCAGATGTGGTTGCCAAAGAGGAACTAACCCTCAGACCCAAGAATAAGGGGGACCATAAGCATACTGTTTTATTTCAGGAATGCTTCATGGCCTTAACTGGTGCAAGCAAGGATTTGTGGATTCTAGATAGTGGCTGTTCAAGACACATGACAGGATTTGCAGATCTACTTGCCGATATCTCAGAAGCATCAGGTCCCCCAGTGGTTTTCGGTGATAATGCCAAAGGAAAAATCATCGGTATTGGTACCATCAAGAGAGGTGCAGTTACTGTACAGAAGGTCTCTCTAGTAGATGGCTTGAAATACAACCTTCTATCTATTTCACAATTCTGTGATAATGGGATGCAATGTGTATTTACTAATTCCAGTTGCTATGTGAAAGACATTGCTTCCAATGAAACCCTTCTCACTGCCAAAGAAAAGGTAACACTTATGCAGTAGACTTAAGTGCTATTACTGGTGTTGCTAATGTTTGTTTTGTAGCTAAGAACATCAGTGAGAACTCATGGCTATGGCACAAGAGACTCAGTCACTTGAACTTCAAGTATCTATCTAAGCTTGCCGGTTCAAATCTAGTTACCGGTTTGCCTCAAGTATCTGCTGATCAAGCAAAGAAATGCAAGGCCTGCCAGCTTGGAAAACAACATAAATCATCCTTCCAAAGCAAGTCATGCATGTTAACATCTAAGTGCCTCCAAATTCTACATATGGATCTATTTGGCCCCACAACTACAGCAAGTATTGGGGGAAGTAGATACACTTTGGTTGTAGTAGATGATTTCTCTAGATATACTTAGGTGGAAACTTTCAGTCATAAAGATGACACATATGCCGTTGCTACCAAGTTATTCAGACTACTACAAACACAAAAAGAAAGCGATATCATCAGCATGAGATCAGACAACGGCAATGAATTCAAGAACAATGGAATTTCTCAGTACTGTGATGATCATGGCATAGACCACAACTTCTCAGCTGCCGGTACACCACAACAAAATGGTGTCGTTGAGAGAAAGAACAGAACTCTCATTGAAGCTGGTAAGACCATGATTGCTGAAGCCAGGCTACCAAAATACTTTTGGGCTGAAACCATCAACACCGCCTACTTCACTCAGAACAGATCTCTTATCAACAAATTCCATAACAAGACTCCTTATGAACTCTGGAGAGGCAGAATTCCCAACATTGTATTCTTCAAAATATTCAGCTGCAAATGTTACGTGCTTTACAATGGTAAGGAGCACAGAGGTAAATTTGATGAGAAAGCTGATGAAGGAATCTTTGTTGGATATGCTAAACATAGTAAGGCCTTTCGAGTTTTTAATAAGAAACTTTTGAAAATTGTTGAATCTGTTCATGTAACCTTTGATGAATTTGATTTGTTAGAGTCTGAAAAGGCTCCAAATAGTACTAATGCTTCTAGTTCTCATGAGACAGGTGAATCCAGTAATTCTAACCATGCAGGTCAAGTACCAGCTGCTGATCCAGTCATTTCAGTAGAAGAACCAGCAGATACTCAGTATTTCCCATCATCGGTAGAACATGATCATACCGATAACTTTAATAATCCATTTGCCGATGCAAATTCTGCTGATCATCCTAAAGACAGATCAAGCCCTCAACCAATTTCTGTTATAAGATCTAATCCTCCAAGTTCTCACCCA
The DNA here is from genome assembly GCA_026119855.1 of Campanula takesimana. NCBI lineage: Eukaryota > Viridiplantae > Streptophyta > Magnoliopsida > Asterales > Campanulaceae > Campanula > Campanula takesimana. The sequence goes on from JAOWBW010000002.1 coordinate 2,180,457, forward strand.
CCTTTCACTCAAAACTCTAACTCTTTCTATCAACCATCTGCTGAACTTGATCCTCCTCTAGAATCACTTCAACAAGAGTCAGTAAGACAAGATGTGCCGAGAGAAGTTAGACCAGTTCGTGATCATCCATTAGAAAATGTGATTGGTGATGCCTTTGGTCCAAGATTAACAAGAAACCTTAGTAGAGCATTTGCTGAAAGTCTCTTCTCATCTGCTATGGTTTCCAACATAGAACCAAAGAAGACTGAAGAAGCTCTTGCCGATCCTGGTTGGGTTGAAGCCATGCAAGAGGAACTGAATCAGTTTGAAAGATGAAATGTATGGGAACTTGTGCCAAGATCAACTTCTCAGCAAGTTATTGGTACAAAATGGGTCTACAGGAACAAATTGGATGAAGCTGGGAATATTATTAGAAACAAAGCAAGGTTAGTTGCTAAAGGCTACCGACAAGAAGAAGGAATTGACTACGATGAGACATTTGCTCCGGTTGCAAGATTGGAAGCTATAAGACTTTTCTTAGCCTATGCTGCCTTCAAAGAATTCAAGTTATATCAAATGGACGTGAAAAGTGCATTCTTAAATAGAGAACTCCAAGAACTTGTTTATGTGGAACAACCACCTGGTTTCGAGGACTCTAAGAAGCCTAATCATGTCTACCGATTGAAGAAAGCTCTCTACGGCCTAAAGCAAGCTCCAAGGGCATGGTATGAAACCCTATCTAAGTTCTTACTTAGTGATGACTTAGGTTTCACACGAGGTAAAATCGATACTACTTTATTTGTTGCCAAGCATAAGGGTCATTCATTGTTTGTTCAAATATATGTCGATGATATTATTTTTGGTTCTACTAACGAATCACTTTGCAAGAGATTTGAGAAGCTAATGCAGAGCAAGTTCGAGATGAGCATGATGGGTGAACTAAAATATTTCCTTGGACTTCAAGTCAAGCAAACCAATGAGGGAATATTCATCAGTCAAGCCAAGTACGCAAAAGAATTAATCAAGAAATTTAGCTTTGAAAATGCTCACTCTCAAAGCACACCTATGGGCACTAACATTCATTTAGATAAGGATGAGTCCGGTAAGAAGGTAGATATGACACTCTACCGAGGTATGATCGGCTCACTCCTCTATCTTACTGCAAGTAGACCAGATATTATGTTTGCTGTTTGTGTTTGTGCTAGGTTTCAAGCTGACCCTAGGGAATCTCATCTGCAAGCTGTTAAACGTATCATTAAATATCTATGTGGCACTTCTAACCTTGGATTATGGTATGCTAGAGATTCATCTTTTAATCTAATAGGTTATTCAGATGCAGACTTTGCAGCTTGTAGGGTGACCAGAAAAAGTACTAGTGGAACTTGCCAATTTCTTGGTGATCGGTTGGTGTCTTGGTCATGTAAAAAGCAAGCATTAATTTCCACTTCTACTACTGAAGCTGAGTACATAGCTGCCGGCAGTTGCTGTTCACAGATCCTTTGGATGAAGCAGCAGCTTGTTGACTATGAAGTTCCATCTCAAGTTTGTCCCATCTATTATGACAATCAATCTGCCATCTCAGTTTCCAACAACCCGGTCATGCATTCCAAAACCAAGCACATAGATATCAAGTATCACTTTCTGAAGGAACATGTTAAAAAGGGAAACATTGTGCTGATCAAAGTTCATACCGATTTCCAAAGAGCAGACATACTGATAAAACCCTTAGATCAGAAAAGATTTGAATTCCTCATAGGTGAACTAGGTATGATTGATTATTATGGTTAAAATTGTGCTGACTTTGATACTTGTGTTAGTCTGCCGATCAAATCAGCAGAACGTAAATTATCTTGCCGACAAACATCATGCCGATAAATATCTTGTTGATCAACAACTTGCCGAATCATGTCTTGCCGAGTTTGTCAAAATTCAAAATTCAAAATTCATCGGTAGATCTCATCCAAACGGATAAGGATTCTCTGACACATGACATAAGCTTAGTCAAATCAAAGGTACAATCGGTCACACCTCCTCTCTGACACGTGTGTGCACCGCCTTACCCAAATCGTGTCAAAGATTTATCCCAATTCTTTGTGATAAATCAGAAAGGTAACTTCTAATTTTATTGTTACCACTTTTACCCTTTCTCTCTCTTAAGTTTAACCGTCTAATTTAAACCGTCCGGTTTGTGCACTTAATGCATTGTGTGCGCACGTTCTCCTAGTTATTCGCTACAGTTAAACTCGTTATTATTTCTCTTTCTCCCATGCAAACTCTTCTCATTCTCTATCTCTCTTCCATAACACATATAAGCATCACTTAAAACTCTTCTTATTCTTTTCGCTCTTCTCTCATTTGATCTCTCCCTCTTGCTCGTGTTCTTCATCAACTCTTCCTATCTGATTTCAACTGAAATAACTCTATTTTTTGGTAACTACTTGATGATTTTACACTTGCATCTCAAATCTATTTTGAACTAATTTATTCTAACTTGTGAGATCTTTTGAGTGATTTTGCAAAAAATGTCGAGCAACGAAAAGGATATCTATGGAGGCTATGTTGACTCCACCTTCTTCGACGACGATCTAGACGGTGATTTCTTGAAGAATCTTCTGATTGGATCTCTACTGGACTCCTTCATCACTCCAACTGGTGTTGAGTTTATCTTTTTGGGTCAAGTTCAAGAGTTCTTCTCCAATGCCTCAGTTATCTCTGCTCCAAATGATCCGTCTACCTTCGTCTCCATCAATTCTACAGTCGCTGGCGTCTCTATCTCCATCACTCCTTCCTCTATTTCTACTGTCTTTCCACTTCTTGGAAATGAAGGTGTGATAAGTCTCACTGATGACAACTCCTTGGACAAGGCATGGACCCTTATGAGGGGAGCCGGTCCTAGACTCAGTGGAGATAATCATCTCAAAGATCATTATAGAAGAAGATTCTTTGCCCTTGCAGAGATTGTTGATAGATGCTTGGTATGCCGATCTGGCACTCACAGCCATGTAACTGACATTCAGTTCGAGGCAATGGCAGCCATTGTGTTGCAAGAAGAATTCAACTGGTGTGCCTACCTATTTAGGGTCATTGCCATTGCTGCCGTTAAATACAAGGAGGATAGAAGGAAGAACAAGGCTCACCCTGGTAAGGGATGCCATTATATTCTGATAAGAATTATCTTGAGGAACAATTCAAACATTGTCAGAGCCTCTCCTGCTCCTCAAAGTTTTGACTTCAACAGTCTTAAGTCCTTCAAACTCTCTGATTGGAGAACAATAACCAAGAAGGCTTCTACCGGCACAGTAGTTGTTCAAGTTGCTGGTTCTCCAAAGAAGAAAAAGGCAAAGAAAGTGGTTAAGGTTGCTGCTATTGCGCTTACCGATATCTCGACTCCTGCTCCTTCTACCGACAGAATACTTGCCGAGCCTACTCCACCAGCACCGAAGAAGAGGAAGTTGGTCAAGGCTGTCGATAAAATCCAAGTCAAGAAGTCAAAGGTCACTTCTTCCGGTGAACCATCTATTGTTCCCAAGCCAAAACCTGCTGATCAGGTTCAGTCTGTGCCAATTCCAGCTGCTGATCCCAGAGCCAAAATGATAAGATTTGCTCCATCTCTTCTCTCTGGTATTTCTCTAATTAAGACTGAGGTAGAAGACATTGCTGATCCGGCTGAAGATCCCATTGTTGATGTTCTGAAGAAAACTGCTGTTATAAGGAGATGCAGACCAATCAGAAACCCCACCTTTCATTCTTTTTATCACAACCATTGGTCATTCACCAATAAGGTCATGACAAATAATTGGGTGTTTCCCATTGATCATCTCCATCCCTTCATTCGCCGGTTGCTCCAATTTCATGAAGAAAGGAAGGAATCAGTCCCTGCATGAAAGCTCTCGACTACGTTGATTATAAAAGTCTGAACAGGCTCACTGACTTATACAAAGAGAAGATTGTTCCCCTCCGGAAATTTCAGAGGTTTTCAGAAATTGAGCTCAGATTAAACTTTGAGCGTTTCTTTGATTTGTTGCCGCTTCCCTGGAATCAAGTCTACCTCTTCCAAGATAGAATTCGTCAAGACTTGATGGTCTAAAGTGTTTGAGTTGCCTATGCTGATGTATTTGATCAGCACTCAAACTTCTTGGAAACTGATCCCTATCAAATGGGAAGACCAGAAGACAATGATGATTTACTGATCTACAATGACAGTGAAACCATCCCTGTGTCATCTTGCTGATCAGTTCTTGCAGAAAGTGAAGAAAGCCACAGTTGAGTTGATACAAGAATCTGCAACACTTCTCTCAAGGACTCCTGCTGAGCAACCATCAGTCACTCCCATTCCTTCTCCCATTAGCTCTGTTGATGTTGCCGATTTTGTATGTATTCACAAAGCTGCTGGTGAAACAATCACCTCTTCTGATTCTATCGGTGAGTATGATAAGCTGCCGATAAGTGTTGTCTTCAAAAAGCCCTCTTCTGATCAAGATCATACAGCTGTTGCCCCTACTTCTGTATCATCTACTGAAGCATTTGCTGACTCAGTACTAGCAAGTGATGGCTCTGAGCGTGGCTCTGTTGATAAGTCTGTTGAACAGATTGTTGAGAAAACTTCAGACACTCAACCTGCTGATGAGACCAGCACTACTGATGAATCCTTAGTTAATCAAGTTGAGGAAACTATGGACACTCAACCTCTGATTGTTAAAGAAGACCAACTTGCATCAATTGAGGAAACTATAGAAACTCAATCTGCTGATGAAGTTGTTGATTTGCCGATATCAGGAGGAGCTTGTGCTGATAAAGAAGTGGTTGCTGATGTGTATGCTGATGAGCCAACTACCGATACTCATCCATCTGAGCCAACTGCTGACACTCAGATTATTAAGGTCCCTATCTCTTCTACTGATGTGATCCTGGTGGAACCTACTGGTGTTAAAGAGATTGTTGAGTTGGGAGAAGGTGCCGATGCAGAGATTGCCAATCCAGATCATAATGTTGATCTTGATGCATTGATTGCTGCTGATCTGCAGCTTGAGGAACTTCAGGGTGCTTTATTTTCTCCTGAGGAACCTTTATTCTTGACTGCTCCTGAGGCACAACCGGTTGTTGCTGATGAAGTACAACCAGTTGCTGATCATGCTGCTGCTGCTGATGATGAAGAAAGTACAGATGAGATAGATCCTGCTGACTATGTGGAGTTACCGGTTCTTATGAATGAAGTGCAACCCGTTGCTGTTGAAGCTGATTCTGCTCCACCTCCTGAGTACAACTGTGAACTTCATGCCAAGGAGATGATGAGTTCTAACTGGTACACCACCAGCATCTCCATTCCATCTAACAATTTTGGCCAACAGTTGTTTCCACTTCATCATCCAATCATGTCTTTCCGATCTACACTTCAGAGAATTACTTCTCCCTTCGGAAAATCACATCCCCATTTCACTGATCACTCCTTCCTTGCTGGATCCTCTGCTACTGAAAAGATAACATTCATGCCTTGGATTAAACCAGATTTCAAAAGGAAGAAAGGGAAGGCTCCCCGGGTGTCAAAGCTCAAAGTGAATAAACCCGTCTATGATCCTCTTCACTGCTTACCTGGGAAGATAAAGGTTGGAGGTAAAATTCACCTGCCTGGTCCCTCTCCTAAGGAGGTTTGTATCATCACGAATGGGTGGATGAGAAGGTGTATGATGGTCAACGATGAACTTCATGACATACTTGAATACCGAGCTACTGATCCTCGAGGTCTTCTGCACTTGGTTAAATCTGCTGCTCTAGCAATGACTATGCTGATGTTTCACCCTCGACAGCGTGCCGATCATTTGGTCTATACCTCAAGGCTGCTGAATGCCGGGCTGATGACCATGATTCTTGAAGGTCGTGCTTGCTTGAACTTCATTTTGGCTATCCTTCTTTCTCTAGAAGACAATGGTGTGTTCCATCTGCCGGCTGAACGAGCAGTTATTACTCATCCTCAATTTCCTTTGCCGATCGTCCGTGCCGATGTAGTTACTGCCGATCTTGTTGCTTCCACCTCTGTTCCTACTGAGTTCCTTCTTGCCGATAGATATGCTGATGATGCTTCTCTCATTCAACAAGTTTTGCCTCTGCCATCTTCTCCCTTTCCTGTGCCAGCTTCTCCATTACTGATTGTTCTATCTTCCGATGATGAGTTGTCTGTGCCTGCTCCTTATGGTCTTGTAGAAGATGCTGATATGATCAATGAAGACTTCATTCCTTCCTTCCTGATGCATTCTTCTCTTGGTCTTTCAAAGCCCGTGGTACTGAATAGTATGTATGAATACTTCAGTCACCTTGAAGGGGATACTGAAGATCTGCAAGTGCCTGTTACTCGTGCCGATCTGGGCGATACTGGCCTATTCCTCCGCGAAAAATTGAACCATATCCATGACGATCTTTCGGACAAAATCCTTAAGTCCAATCAGGAGGAGGAATACAAGAGAATCTAAGACTTAAAGGAATTTCTGGAGGACAGGGAATCAAGACTGATTGCCTTATCAGAAAGTTTGGGAAGCATGCACTCTATTCAACAGCAACTAGTTGATGAGCAAAGGTTGCAGATCAGAGACCTAGAGAGAACTGAAAAAATTCTATCTGCTGCCAAGTCTGATCTTGCTGATGCTCAATTGAAGATTGCCGCTCTTGAAGACAATAGCCAGATGCTGACTGAGAGACTACAAAGTGCTCAGAGGAGACATAAAAGAAAAGCTGATAAAGAAGAAGCCAGAGCTAAGAAAAAGGCCAAGTGTACTGGATCTACATCAAAGGCTGCTGATCAACAAGAAGACCCTCCCGTGTCTTAAGTCAATATAGCCAATGATATAGATATCCTGCTGATCTTTAAAGATATATCCAACAAATTATTTGCTAACATTTATTTGTGTGTTTGCTTATTTTTGTGTTATGTTCTTATAATATATCTGTTGCTATTCATGCTAACTTTGTTTTGCAGATTATTATTCCTCTGCTAATCATTACTAATCAGCATTCCAACCTTCTTTCCATTTTGTATTTTTTTTTTCTTTACCTTTACTTGAAATCTCTTGTGACTTGGCTTAGGGAATGAAAATAAATAGACATTGGTTGAAACCATTCTTTTACTAAGCTAAGATAGATGTTCTAGTATAGGGTGATTGGACTTAAGCAATTAGGAGGAGATTGTTGTTCAAATATGTGTTTAGGACATAGAATTGCTTAATCCCAATCATAGTTATCACTTAGGATCCCCTAATTTTAATAGAACCTTTGTAAGGTACCCTTAGGATTCTTTGTGACCATCACAGGTGTATTCCAACTCTTCAATCTTGGCAAACCAGCAGAAGGAAGCACAATCAGCAGACCAGAATTCAACATGCCGATCAACTTACTACTCAAGTTGCCGATGACTCAAACAATCAGCAAGGACAATCTGAACCTTACTGACAGTCAGGTTTTGTTGTTCTATCTCAATGTCAACTTACTGATTGTCTCTGTCCTTTCTGTACTGTCTTATCAGAAAGTTGTTAAACTGCTCTGTCATGATTACTGCGCCGTCTGACACATAGCTAGTTTTAGCTATACTTTGTCCCTACTTGCTTTTTGCAGGAAACCAGTTGAGACAAAGGGGTCTTTACCCATCAGACTTTTGCAAGCATGCGTGTACTCCATATCTTCGCCATTAATGCTAAAGATACCGCATTTAATGCTCCTCAACTACCCAGCTGGATATTCAAATTGCAAGCCTTCTTCTACAAGACTCAAGACATCCACTCCTCTTATAAATAGAGGACTTGGAGCATTGAAGACAGTTGGTGGAAATAGAGCATTAAAGAGAGTTGAATGTTTTTTAGTATTCATTGAAGACTCAAACATTCTGTCCAGATAATCATTAGATCATTTAATAGGACATACACTTGTGCACCAACTCAACAACAATGTTAGTATTCCCGAACTAGATCATTTAAGGAATATGTTGTTTGAGTTATTCACACACCCACCTGAGTGAAACAAGTTCTATTGGACTTGCCGCTCAAAAACACTTGGTCAGATTTGTATTACGATCCATTAGTGATCTCTAGAATTTAGTCTTTGTTTCCGGCAAAGCCGTGCTTGTAATAGACTAGAGTTATCTAATAGTACTCTTAACCCAAATCCAAGTTCTGACCAAACTTGATAGATGACGTAGCAGTATTTACACTGTGAACCTCTCCAAATCTTTGTGTCTCTGCTGTTTACTTTATCTTTGCCGGTTGGAACTCTATCACCGGCAGATCGTATATGTTTGTACTGATTCATTGTAATTTCCATTGACCAATCTCTTGAAACTGCATTGAACCTTTAGGAATCACTTTGTGTTAAACCAAGCTCTCAAAACCTTTTTTATACTGATTTGGTGTGAGTTAAAACCAAGTCATACCTTCTCCGCTGCGCTTACTGATAATAGTTTGCAAACTAATAAGTGACGTTGTATTTATAAAAGTGTTTCTTTGAAAAATTTTTAATTAGGCTATTCACCCCCCCCCCTCTAGCCTATTTTCCTACCAATTGGGCCTAACAACCCAAAAGTGTAAAAACCATAGGATGTAAATGGGTTTTCAAAAAGAAAAGTGACATGGATGGAAAGGTGCATACTTACAAAGCTAGACTTGTTGCGAAAGGCTATAGGCAAATTCATGGTATTGACTTTGATGAAACATTTTCGCCCGTAGCAATGATCAAGTCTATAAGGATTTTAATTGTCATAGCCGCATATTTTGACTATGAGATATGGCAAATGGATGTCAAAACAGCGTTCCTTAACGGGAACTTACTTGAGGATGTTTATATGACACAACCTGAAGGTTTTGCAAATCCAGAAAATTCTAATAAAGTATTCAAGTTGTAGAGATCCATCTATGGATTGAAGCAAGCCTCTAGGAGTTGGAATCTTTGATTTGATGAATCGGTCAAAGAGTTTGGCTTCATCAAGAACGAAGATGAACCTTGTGTCTACAAGAAAATTAGTGGGAGCGTAGTATTATTTCTAATACTATATGTTGATGACATATTGCTCATGGGAAACGACATTCCTGCACTCCAGTCTGTAAAGACATGGTTAGGAAAGTGTTTCTCAATGAAAGATATGGGAGAAGCTGCTTACATCCTTGGCATAAAGATCTATCGTGATAGATATAGAAAATTGATTGGTTTAAGTCAAAGTACATACATTGATAAGGTTCTTAGAAGATTCCGTATGGAAGACTCTAAGAGAGGTAGCCTGCCAGTGTTACATGATAAAACTCTTACCAAGACTCAGTGTCCTCAGACAACTGATGAGCGAGAACGCATGAATGGAATCCCTATGCTTCTGCAATTGGATCCATTATGTATGCCATAATATGTACTAGACTGGATGTCTCTTATGCTTTGAGCATGATGAGCAGATACCAATCAGATCTTAGTGAGAGTCACTGGATAGCTGTGAAAGCGATTCTTAAGTACTTGAGGAAGGATTAAAGACTTGTTTTTGGTATATGGAGGTTTGGAAGATGATCTTGTTGTAAGGGGTTACACAGATGCAAGCTTCCAAACTGACAAGGATGATTATAGATCGCAATCTGGATTTGTATTATGGTAAATGGTGGTGCTGTAAGCTGGAAGAGTTCTAAGCAGAGTACCGTTGCTGATTCTACAACTGAAGCTGAGTATATAGCTGCATCCGATGCTGCTAAAGAGGCTGTTTAGATTAAGTAGTTCATTGGTGAACTAGAGGCGGTTCTTAGCATTGCTAATCCAATAGACCTTTATTGTGATAATAATGGTGATATTGCTCAAGCAAACGAACCTAGATCACATCAGAAATTCAAACACATACTTAGGTATTTTCATATCATTCGAGAGATCGTTGATAGAGGAGACGTGAATATATGCAGTGTAACGACCCCAAAACCACCCTAATTTTCTTAACTTAAAATGGAACTTTTATATGCATTTTATGTGTTAGAAAATATTTTTATGACTTGCATATATTATTTGAGCACATGGGTTAGTTAAAGTGTTAGTAGTAATTTTGTTAAAAGGAATAAATGAGTTAGTTGAAACTTTAGGGTCCAAAGTGTAACTTTAAAGTTCAGGGGCTTAATTGCTCAAATTGAAAGTGGAAGGACCAAAGTGAAAAGTAGAAAATATCAAAAGCTTTCTTATCCTCACCTCTTCTCCCTCTCTATGTGTTCACACTTTGCTGAACAATTTCTCTCGTACTTTCTCTCTGTATCCACGAAGAAAAAGTAAGCTCAACACATTTCGATTTAATTCTTTTTATTTACTTACCCGTTTTAAAAACTAATTATATAAAAATGATCATGGCTTTGAGTAGGTCATTTCTACCCGAACAAAACATATTTCTGCGATACTTTTTCCGAAAATAGGTAAGTTACTAATTCTCCTTAAATAATAAAATGGTCATATATTTGCTATATGTGTGATATGTGGTGAAATTATTGTGAAAAGAATTTATTTGTGATACTTGTTTATTTGGGACAAAGGGAGTATAATTATACTGGGTAAGTGACATGGTTTGTATGAAAGGGTGTATATGGAGTATGTTTATATCCTGAGAATGTTAGTATAAGTGTTTGAAAGTATACTCCTACTTGTGGGACGGTAAAATATTAACTTGAGTTAAATGTTAAATAAGTGTATTATAAAATTATACTATTATTCTTGGGACGGGGAAATTAAATGAAAGTATCCATAAATGAGTATATTAGTATATTAGAAAAATTATATTTATAATTGATACTTGTAATTGTTATTTTGCGATTTGGGTAATATTTGTTATACTTGTAATTTTGGGATAAAGGGAGTATTTAGTATATTGGTTTGATTGGGTTCAAAGTAGTATTAAAGTTGTTTTGAGACTGATTTTGTAGTCTTAGTAAAGTTATAAACGTTAAGTGTTGTACTTTTGGGACGGTGGAACGAAAGGAGTATAATTTATTTAAGTTTTGGCCTGTCGAGTGGTGTGGGCGGCCGCCCAAATAGGGCGTGCGGCCGCACTCTTATCTGAAAGATTTTGTTCTTGGAACAGGGCTAGTTGGGCGGCCGCACAGGGTAGGTGAGGCGGCCGCACAGTCCAATCTGGAAGGTTAAATTGTTCAAATTTAATTGATTAAAGGTTCAATTTTGGTCTAGGTCTTAGGTGATATCCTAGGGTACCTAGAGGGTTGTTGTGGAACACTCTTGTGTTTGAAATGGTTCCTTTGTGAACATGAGTGTTGTGGAATTCGACTGAATGTTAAGTGGATATTGTTGAACATCTTTTGATGTGGTTTGGATTGGTTCATCTTTGTGATGTGTTTGGCTTGGTTCCCTGCTTTGGAATCATGTCCCGGTTGTTGTTTAAGCAAGTGTTTATTACTGTGCACTCGTGTAAAGTCCAGCTGGTACTTCTTGTGGTGATGTCGGGACAGTGGTAGGGATTATATCATTGTAAGGCTTCTATCATTGGTTTCCCATTGTTTATGATACCGGGCAGTGGTAGGGATTACAATGGCACACGAGCCAAGTTCATTGTAAGGCTTCTATCATTGGTTTCCCATTTTTAACCCCCTTCCTTGGGCCAAAGGTTGGGCACTCTGGGTTATGACTTGGTGTCATTTTCCCCCTCTTGTGATTGTTGTGATTGTTTGGTTCCAGAACCTGCTTCATCCATTGTGCTGCTTTGTTGATACCTCTCAGATGGTTATGTTTGATTCGAGAACTTTGGTCCTTATGGTTATGGTTTGGTTTTCGGGATCCCGGCTTCAGCTATTTATGCTACTCAACTGGTTTTCTCAGATGGTTCTGTTTGTTTCGAGAACCTTGGCTCACAGTATCCACTTATGAGTGTTTATTTCTGCCTTATGTGCTGCATGATGAGTTGGTCGTTATTTCCAACTGGTATGGGACGGTTGGCGATAGGGAGCCTCTCATGTTATGTTCTATATGCTATATGATTATTTGTTGATATAGTTTCTTTATGATTATCATATCAGCATGTAACGTAGTTGCATTTTAGTAGCTTACTGAGATTCATTCTCACCCCTTATTTGTTACTGTTTTTAGATAAAGGCAAGTCCAGGGAATAGGACACTTGCACGGGAGGACGTCGTGGTGGTAAGAGTTTGGGATATGAGTCTTGTAAAGGCTACATTATGTAATGTATAACCTTTTGGGGTAGAGTATCCGTGATTTCATCATCTTTTAAAACTTATATTTTGGAAAATGTTGGTGTTTGTGTATTTGTAAACAAAGTTTGTAAGCCTTCGGGCTAAGTACTTCCTTTTGGAAGTTGTTTGTAAAGTTATTTTAAAGTGTTAAAACTTTTATGAAAGTATATTTCAAAAAGAAAGAAAAAAAAAGTTCTTAAAATGTTTTATGACGTCTTTCGATCGTGTCCCGAGCGTGGGGCCAAGTTAGACCACGGGTCTGGGGCGCGACATGCAGAGTACCAACTGATGATAACATTGCCGACCCATTGACAAAGGGTCTTCCGCAAGCGAAGCATGATGGTCATGTTAGGTCTATGGGTATTCGATACATTAATTAGGCCTAGTGCAAGTGGGATATTGTTGGTGTTGTATGCTCTAGGCACGTTATTTGAACGATTAATGTTATCTATTTATTATGTCTTAATAAAGATATTGAATGTTGATTATTATATCTTTTGCATGTTTATTATAATAATCCCCGTCCCTAGTACTTATGAAGAACTAGTATAAGTTTAATTAGATAATCATATGATGATTATGTGTATGGGATACAAGTTAAACTTATGGGTATATGTTGGTGAGCATATACTGGACATGACCCAAAGATGATGTTTATGTCATGGTCATAATGTCATAAATAAGCCTCTAATAGTAATATTATTGAATCCTTAGACCTGAGATTATTACGGTCTTCCATATAATAGAGATCATGTTTGACATATTCAAACGTTACTCTTAACCAAGTAATTATAAAGGAAAAGATTGGCATGATCAAAGCTATGTAGGGAAGAGTAATAAGTCAAGATAGGATTTGTCCCTCAATATGAGAGATGTCAGGCTTGGGCCCCTCGATGAATAGTGTTGATGAAATGCATGGCCGTGCTCAAATGAATTGATGAGATCGATATCATTTGTGTTATCAATATATTCGGAATCGAGAAAGTATTGAGCATTTTAAGTTGACCATTGACCATGGCTTACGCTCAATGACATCGTGGAAAAAGAGATTATGATATGTTCTATGATGGATTAACGAACTTTGACAAGTTATATCATTTGGGTAATCATGATGGCCTGCTAGGGTCCGCTCATGATTTATGAGACAAAGTGTGTTTGAACTCATTGCCAACTTGATATAATCCTATGGGGTCACACACAAGAGAATGAATTGTTAAAAAGGCAAAATGGCGAAATTTTGGTGTGGCACGACCGTGCGCTTTATAAGGCACGACCGTGCCATTAATCGACCAAGGCAAGTATCTGGCGGCTCAATCGGCACGACCGTGCCAAGTATAAAGCACGACCGTGCTAAGCATGTAACGAACCAAGCCCGCAGGCCCGACCGTTACACAAGTACCACACACTGGCCCAATGAATACAAATATTTGGGTCCACTTGGCTTACCACAGGTCCACCCAAAAATCCTTGCACGTATTGGTATTCATTGGTAAGTGATTGTACCTTAAGTACCACTCCACATTTACATTACCCACCGATGTGGGATGCTACAATCTCCCCCCACTTGGATCCTTGTCGTCCCCGGTAAGACCCACTTTGGATCGGAACCCCGGGCAGTGTGTATTCAAGAGGGGCTCGTAGGGATTCAAGAGGTGACTCCCACCGACTCCGCGGTGTGCACTTTGTTCCGCACAGCACTTTGCTCCACACTTCCAGCCGGGACCCGCTCTGGTACCATTTGTAACGACCCGAGCTCGCAGGCCCGACCTGTTACACAAGTACCACGCACTGGCCCAATGAATACAAATATTTGGGTCCACTTGGCTTACCACAGGCCCACCCAAAAATCCTCGGACGTATTGGTATTCATTGGTAAGTGGTTGTACCTTAAGTACCACTCCACATTTACATTACCCACCGATGTGGAATGCTACAAAGCACGTCCGTGCCAAATACAAAGCACGACTGTTCCAATAATGGCCGGCTGAAAGGCAGACACGCATGGATTGGCACGACCGTGCCAATCAAAGGGCACGAGCGTGCCAGTAATGTTTTGTCAGAATACTTGCAGAATAATTAAGTGACGGGATTTAGGTTTCCTAAGTCCTTAAGGGTTAAGGACTTAGACCTATATAAATATATTTCACCAGCCATTGTTATAGATTGATTCACTTGTTTGGAGAAACCATTTTATTGATCAAGATTGAGAATCAAGATAAATAATTCATAAATTCATACAGTCCATTTTTGATCTAGCAGTCAAGATTAAGAAAGAGTTCTTAATATTCGTTCGCATGTGGATATCCATAGAGGGTGATTGCTTTATCATCTTTCTGTTCGTGTTCCTGCGTTCGTGATTCGAAGAAGCGCGAAGAACCAAGATTGAAGATCAAGAAAATTAAACAAACGCATCAAGGGTTAGTATTCTTGTATTCATCGTAGATGTACTTGACTTAATCATATGAATGGATCTATGGGCTTTGGGTTTCATAAAATTTTAAATGCTTTATTCCGCTGCGCGTGTTACTAGGAAACCCAACATCAAGTTACTTTAACAAAAGAACATGGTTCAAGGGCTTCCAAGGATTGAGGAGATTCATGAAGTTTGTGAAGGATGTGCACTTGGGAAGCATCATCGTCGATCTTTTCCGAAAAGTGGTGCTTGGCGTGCAAAGGAGAAATTGGAGCTAATTCATACGGATGTGTGCGGCCCAATGGAGAATCCAACTCATGCCAAGAATAGGTACTTTATTTTGTTTATTGATGACTATTCTCGTATGACTTGGGTTTATTTCATGAAGCAAAAATCGGAGGTGTTTTCCATTTTTAAGAAGTTTAAATCTCTTGTTGAAAAACAAAGTGGTCATGTTATTAAATTCCTTAGAAGTGATAGGGGCAAGGAATATAATAATAATGAGTTTGACAAGTTTTGTGAGGATGAAGGAATTGATAGGCAACTCACGGTTCACTATACTCCGCAACAAAATGGAGTAAGTGAGCGGAAAAATCAAACGGTGGAAGAAATGGCTAAGTCGATGATTCATGCAAAAGGATTGCTGAAGAGTTTTTGGGGTGAAGCTGTGAATACGGCCGTGTACTTGATTAATATAAGTCCCACAAAGGCATTGTTCAACAAAACACCATTTGAAGCATGGAGTGGAAGAAAACCATCATTGAGACACTTGAAGGTGTTTGGGTGTATTTGTTACTCTCAAGTTCCAAAAGAAAAAAAGGAGAAAGCTAGATGAGGCAAGTGAAAAGTGTATCTTTATTAGGTATAGTACCATGTCAAAAGGCTACCGAGTTTGGAGTTTGAAAGACAACAAAGTTTTGATTAGTCGAGATGTGTTGTTTGATGAGAATGCTTCTTGGGATTGGAAGAAAAAAGGAATAGAAAATGGTGGAGTTTTTCAAGATGATGATGAAAGTGATGTTGAAGAAGAAAATAATGAAGATGGAGATCTTGATGAAGATCATCCAAATAATGGTCTGGATTCACCCGGAAGCTCTCCAAGAAGTTCAAGTTCATCCTCTCCCGGTTCCGCAGGAAAAAGGAGGAGTTTGAGTAATATTTATGCAAGATGCAATTTTTGTGTCTTAGAACCAGAAAATTTTGAAGAAGCTTACATGGAGAAAGAGTGGAGAAAAGCAATGGAGGAAGAAATTCATTCCATAGAGAAGAACAAGACTTGGGAGCTAGTTGAGAAGCCAAATGACAAGGAGATCACTGGAGTGGAATGGGTTTTCAAAGTGAAGTTAAATCCGGATGGTTCAATCAAGCAAAAGAAGGCTACTACAGTTTTTTATGACAATAAATCTGCAATTGCTATGGCTAAGAATCCAATTTTTCATAGTTGTAGTCGTCATATTTGCGATCAAACATCATTTCATTCGTGAGGCTATTGAAGAAGGTGAGATCGAGCTCAACTATTGCAAGAGTGAGGAGCAGGTTGCGGGCATATTTACAAAGGCACTTCCAAAAGAAAAGTTTCAACATTTGAGGGGGAGTATGTTGACTAATGTGCATGCAAAAAATAGCAAAAGTCTTAGTTGGTTATTTGAATAGTCTAGTACATTAATAATGTGGTTCATGAATAAAGTAGTACATGTATCTCTTTAAGATAAGATAGAGATCATGTAAAGTCTCTCTAGAATTTTCCTATGTCAAGTATAAATAGAGATGTCATGCAAGTTGCAAAGTATGAGTTGGAGAAATATAAAATAGCCTTATCATCTATACTTCTCAAAATATTCTAAAGAAAACTCTTTAGACTTAGGCGTGATCACGCCTAAGTGAAACTTACCTTCTGCCCCCACTTTATATAAATTCCTCCATCACAAATATACTACCTTCCGATCCTAACAATTTTCAACACAGTGGCTCCACTCGCCCAAAATCTGTTATTTATTTCGTGGGATACGTACACATTTTAGGTTTGCTTCTTTCTGGTCGCATCCCTGCCATTGCAAAGAGAGCTTATTCAAATTCACACGATTTAAGAAAATACTCCATCCATCTATTCAAAAATCTATAAATACATAATAACAGAAGTGCCAAACTTGGCGCCCAAACGGTTTTTGGCTATTCTAAGGGCATTTATGTCTTTTCGCTTTGTGGCACATGATGTAATTTTTCCTAAAAATGATGGCATACAAGTACACATGGTATCTGGCAAAGGGTACACTAGGAAATTTTCCCAATGGGTTGTTTTCTTAACCCTACCCTCTTCTCCTCCTCCCTCCTCATTTACTCAAATTTCACTCTCTCTCTACACCACAACTCTAGAGAGAAGTGAGAGCTTCTCTGTCAACTTTTCAAGCACCGCCAGCCGCCTCCACCACGACCGCTCCTACCCACCTGCTACTCACCTCTTTCAGGTTCGTTTTATCCATCTCTTCTCTCCCCGTCACTTCTCTCTCTTTCTCTCCGTCTCTTCTCTCTAATCTCTCTCCATCTCTTCTACCTCTTCACCATTTCTATCGCCTTTTTTGTGCTTGTGCTGGTTTTTTCTTTGTGTTTGTTCTATCCTTTGATTTTATGCTTAGATCTAACAATTAGTGGTTAGATCTAGGTGAGTTTTTTCGGTAGAAGTAGCTCCCGGTAGTCGTGGCGGCGGCTTTGGTGGTGGCGACAACGGAGGTGTGCAGTGGTGTCCATTTTAATCTCTTCATTTCACTCTCTAAAAACTTTTAACTCTGCTAATTATACCCTGCTTTAGGTGAACCATATGCCGGTTGTTGACGATGATGGCGAAGAAACACGGCGGCGGACGGCGGATTGGGGCGGCATCGGTTGAAGGTAATTTAATGGACTTGGGATTGATGATTATTTGCATTTGAAGGTAATTTCTGCCAAATTTTATAAATTATTTTTTTGAGATTTTTTAAAATTTGCGAGGCTCTTACAATTTTACCTATGGTTGTGGTGCGTTGTTGATATCCAGATCTGGATTTTTCTATACTCTTCTCGAAATTCCGACGAGATCTTATCGAAATTCCTATTGAGTTCTACTCGATTTCTTTCAACCTAATTGTAATTTTTTTTTATTTTTATTTTTTTTAAGATTTTTTTTAATTACATGTGCTTTTGTGTCTAGAAAATAGATCTGCCTTTTTTAGAATTTTCTTTTATGTCTGTGTTTCAAGAACTTTCCTCGTGATTTTGTGGTTCATCTCAGGTTTATCGGTTGCCTTTTGTTACATATAGAATGGTGGTGGTGGTCGTTGCTACGTTCGGTGGAAGTAGCAGCCGGTTGTCGTGGCGGCGGCGACGGTGGTGTGCAGTGGTGTCCCTCATGGTGGTGGTGGTTGTGGTAGTTTCAAATATCGGTGACAATTTATCCACTGGTTTTTCCTAAAGAGAAAGGAGGGAGAGGTGGCATATTTTTGAGGCGATTATTTGAGGAATTGAAAAGTTACCATAGGTTGCATATCTGTAGTTTTTCTTATAAATGTTACTGTAATTTTTTGAACAATTGTTATATATTAAGGTGTAAAGAAAGTTGATTAGATTCGTTGTATTTTCATGTCGCCATCTGTTTTGAACTTTTAATGTATAATTTAAACATCTAAATTCAATCGATGTAGTTTTATACTCCCTCCGTTCCTTTTTAACTTACAAATTTTGGGTTGGGCATATTATTTAAGGAAAAAGTTAAAAAGTTGATGTGTTGTGAATGTAGATAATTGAGTGGGAGAAAAAAAGTGGGGTAGAGAATAGTAAGTGGATAGTTGTTGTGAGTGGGACAAGTAAATCTCATTATTTTAAAAGTATTAAAACATTTTCTTTTTGGGACTTTGTAATTTAAAGAGGGATAACTAAAATGGTAAATTTTGTAGATTAAAGAGGGACGGAGGGAGTATAATTTAAATCTATACTATCATCATCATCACTATATAAAAAGCGAAATAGTCAGTCAAAAGCCCCCCCCCCCCCCCCCAAATCTCAGGGGCATTTTGGAAATTTATTTCTCAAAGAAAAAGGCTGACAAATCTACAGCAATTCTGAAATTTGGATTGTCCTCTTCTAGACAACCTTGCACGTTTAACGAAAAATCTCTGATAAGTGAGAAAGCTGATTTTAATTTGAAATTTGAAATAAAATTGCTTGGCCATGAACAGCAATATCAGTACTACAAATTTACAAGAAAACGCAAGAAAAATTGATTGGGCAAAATCAAGGTTCACACTGCACGAGAATAAAATTGAGTGGAGATGTGTCTAATAGGGGGTATATGTTAGTATTAAAAGCAACGTTTTCAGAGAGGGTTTTCCCTTCTTTTCTTTTTTTTTTTTTCCAAATTGAAAATCTCATAAAAGTAAATTTTGTTGGAGAAGATGGAAAGTTCCCGAATAAAAAAAATAATTAGGGAAAGACAAAGAAGAGGTAAGTTTCCCTTTTCTGATTTTTTAATTAAAAGGTTAATTCTTTTTTATGATAGTTTTTTTTTTCTTTTTTTTTCATATGCAAACCAACAAATTACGAAAGATGCATTTTAAAAATATTCAAATAGTTGACTATTTCTTTAGATGGAAAAAAATTACTCCAAACACGTTTGTCATTATTTCTATAATGCCCAGTTTACCTACAAATTAGAATTCAATTACTACCTCTAATAAGTTAGTGGGAGGGAGAGATGGATATGGACTGATATTTTGGAGAAAGTTTCCATCGAAAGATTAGGATAGGAGAGAGAGGTTGATTTTATTTTCAAAAATGTATTTATCCATTCCTAAATGTTGTTACAAATCCACCTTTTATACTTTTAATTTTGTAATATAGTAATTAGTTTTACTAAAAAAGCAAAACTCTCCATTATAATTTTATATTGAACAATTAATTATGTAATTAGAAACTACAAGTATTAAACCTATATAGCAAAAATATTTAAGCATTTTGTTGTTCAATATTTATGAAAAGAAAGTTATTTTTTTAGAGATGAATAGAAAGTATTCTTCAAATTATCTTTTTCAAAATATTATAATTTAATATTAATTTTGAAGGGAGAGAGCAACACAATTAAATACTATGGTTATCTCTCCTCTCTGTGTTCCTTTTTATAGTCACATAATGGTTAAATTAAAAAATCTTTGCAAAAAAATCACTAATTGATGCAACAAAAGTCAAAATTATTTTTGATGGATGGATTTAATTTGGTTTGATTTGATTTTTGATGTGAATTTATAAGTTTTTTACGATACTGTATGATTGAATGAACACAAAAAAAAAAAAAAAAAAAAAAAATTATTCTTTCATTCATAAAGCAAGTAGGTGAAAAGTAGATGAGTAAGTGATGTTTTTTTTGTAATATATGAACTTTATGAGGACAATAATATCCAAAACACTACTCATCTTTTGCCATTTAAAAAAAAAATAACTAAAAAAATTAAACTGAGATATACCAAAAAGGAAAGTAAAAACCTTAAACTGAGGCGGAGGAAGTAGTTCTTTGTACAAAGGGCTAAAGAGTACTCCCTCCGTCCGATATCTATGTGCACAAAATGGGTTTTGCACGGGAATTAAGTAGTGGGTAGTTGTTGTGATTGTGAAAAGTGAAGTAAGAGAGAGAAAGTGGAGTAGGTTGATTGGTGTTGTGATTGTAAAAGTAAAGTAGGAAAGAGAATGAGTGAGATGAATAGTAAAGATTCTTTGTTATTTAAGGAAAGTATGACTTATCAATGGGACACTCAAAATAGCAATTTGTGCAAATAGTTATGAGACGGAGAGAGTAGTCTTTGGAAAAGTAAAAACATCCACGATGAAAAAGTTCTCTCAAAGCTTTTTGAATGCTCTAAACAAATGTTGGAGTAGTTATCAAATCAAATTTTGGGTAATTAAGAAATGAGTTATTTAGGATAATCATTAGCAACTAAAAAAAAAAGTAAGCGTATGATTGTATTAGACTTACCCGTTTTTTCAATGCTGCAATAACCTTACTTCAAAAAACTAAACAGACAGAAATAGGCTCAGCGATAGACAGCGATAGACTGCCACGGCCAGTTCCGGCAGGCAATGAGGGGACGTTTTGGTGCTCCTTTTAAAATCTGAAATTGGGAAGATGAAATATTTTACCCCTTTTCCCCCTTTTTCTGTCTTATTTCAAATTACACAATTTAATATTTTAAGTGTTTTATAAAAATTATAAAATTGATAAGTAGATTTTTATTTATAATTTTTAATAAGTGAGACTTATTTGCCATACACATATCAACTAACCTACATAATATTCAAAATGATAAAATGGAAATTTTGCTATAAGACGAAGGGAGTATTAATTTTGAATGTACATTGGTGTCAATTTAAATATTAAAATGAAATTTCAAAAGTTGTGATTGATAATCAAATAATGACTTATCAATTAAAAATTTTAAAATTTCACTAGAATGATTATAAAAACTTATGAAATGTCATTTTTTTAATGGGAAAACAGTCATGTGCATAAAACATGCCTGTTTTAAGGGTATAATTGTTATTTCGAGCGCATGGGTACAAGGATTTGCTTATTTTATATGGAGTCCATTGTTAACAAAAAAGAAAGTACGTTGTAAAAATAAAAAAGTTATAATTAATCATATTTAACATTGGAAGTATACTCGTGCGATGTATATAAATACAAATTAAAAGAAAGAAGAGCCCAGGACTATATTTGTCCACAAGATAGTCAAGGACAAAGACAATCTTTATCCAAAGTTTCCAAAATTGATGTTCTTTTGAAGAAGGCAGATTTTCAACTATAGTATGTTGTTATTATGAGTCACCAATTTTATAGTCTTCATTATTTGATATCGAATTTTTAAAGAAACCGTTTTTTTTTTTTTTTTTGTACAAGTATTACAAAAGTTATATTTAAAAAAGTTTCAACAATGTAAAATAACAATTGGCATTTTATTTATTACTATTATTTGTGAATATTTTCTCTATATATAATATATATAATGTAACATAAATATATATAATTGTAAGGAGCATACTTACCCGTGCATCGCACGGGGGTTTTACTAGCAATACTAATATGACCTCAGGAATGCACGCGGGAACATTCTTGGGAACAAGGTGCCTTTCAGTCGAACAAGCAGCACATAAAGTCCATAACACGGAAGGTGAACCAAAGTCAATCCAAAATACCTGCATCCAAATTAAAATGACTTTTCACTCGATTTTCCCTCGCGCGACACCCATCCCATTGTGTATCGAGCGAAATTGAGTGAAAAATAATTATAAAATAAAATCAATAGAGACGACCTAGTATGGTTTAAAAAATGAAATGACAGCAATAGATGGAGGAAAATACAATGTTATTACCAAAGAGGCGCCCAAGGAGTGGCAGGCTCAAAGAAAGGGTACGGCCACCTGCAAGAGACTCTCCTTTTCAATTAACTGGACAAACAAAAATAAGGGTCTATTCGGTTTTCATTAATGAGAAGCATGCATATTACCTTGTGAAGCCGCATACATGAAAACCACATACGAAGAACTCCACAGCACAAAGTACGTGAGCCCGTGCCAAGGAAATGGCTGCAACATCTCCATTAAGTGATCAATTGAGAAAAAGAGGTGTTTGTTGGTCAAGTGATCGACAGTGTTAATTTATATGTTACTCACGAGACTATTGAGAGCAGAATCCAGAACAAGGGACACAGCGTTTACAGAGTGCATCCATCCTAACTGCCATATCAACAGGAAAATATATTTTCTTGTTACGCACCTAAAGACAAACAGATATACAACAGAAACTAATACAACAACACACATTTATGTGATTCACTATCCCAACATATATACATATACATATACATATACATATACTCTCTCTGTCCCATTTTAAACTTCAAAGTCAAAGCTAAAATGGTCCACTTTAACGCATTTTGACCAAGAGTTTTGTAGAAAATTTGATTATCTTAATGAAAGACTAAAATTTATTATTGAGACTATAACTAATGGTGAATTGATAACAAGTTTTAAAATGTCATTATGATAGTTCATTTTTTTTTGGTAATTTTAAGTCAATATATGATCAAGTTGACAGTTTTCGCATTGACTCTGGAGTTTAAAATGGGACGGAGGGAGTATATTGTTAAGAGAAGCAACAGAAATGGGACTAGTGTTGGGGTGCAACCCAAAGTCCCACATCGGTAATTGAGGAAACAATTGCAAGGTATATAAGAGCACCCACTTCATTAGTACGAGGCCTTTTGGGAGTTGACTCAAAAACAAATCCGAATCAGAACTCACCAGGGTCAAAGTGAAGTTATCTCCCCCTGGATAAGGGGGTAATACACACCAATATACTATGTCTGTTAGGATAACAGCACCTGCACAAGTCTGTTAACAAGTGTCTAAACAGTCAAACTTAAAGCAGTATATGAAAATATTGATACTAATACAATAATAACGCCATAAATAATTTTACAGCTGACATTAATTGAGAATCATCTTGCTTCCAATTAGTAAGAATGATCGCAAAAAAGGAGTCCAAATCCTCTGTATCACTTTGTGTGCCCCTTCATGTGCTACAAATAATCTAATGGCTCACAATTGTTAAGAGTGGTATTATTGTAATATTATGCAAACATATAAACAGTTAGATTAGAAGTGATACATGGAGTGACACACAAAAGTGGTACAGGAAATCTCGACTCGCAAAAAAGATGCTTATTTTAAGAATTTTCTCGAGCTATTTAGTTTAGGACAACCTGATAAACATTCTGCATAAGATTCTCCCAAAATCCAGCTCGTTGGTCAAACTGCACTTCTTCCTCCTTGAAAGTCAAAGATGAGTCTGAATCCTTCTTCAAGAACCCATCTCTATTTGGAACGGAGCGGTTCTTCGAGTACTTCCAGTACCCGTTGGTGGATATAATGGTTGCAAGCTACATCCCAAAATCAATATATACGTTTGAATAGAAACTAGAATACCAAAACAGATTCAAGAAATGAAGTTAATTATTTTCACTGTCATAAACTGGACGTACTGCAAAGTAGAAGATAACCAATGAAAAAGACCACCTGCAAATTAAAAAAATTGAACGGCAAAGATTAAAAGAGAGCGAGTCAAGAGCAAACTCTAGGATGATAGCATGATATCAAGAACAGAAATATACACCTTCTAAAACTTCAAATGGAAAATATTTCTGAATTGAAGTTTCTATACGAAACTTTAAACAGATGTTCATTTTCACTAGAAACAGAGCACTGATATACCCAAAGAATTGTGTTTCTAAATGAGTGCCCACAGGACTTCCCCATCCTGAAATGATTTTCCTTCTTTGTTTTGTACGAAGGTAATTTTGAGCAACTATTTTAAGTTGATTCGATTATTTTAATAAAAATCAAGAAATTGTTATTGATGGTATTTTATAACGGTGTATCAATAACAATTTTTTATTTTTTATTATAGTAATTAAATTTACTTAGATTTATTCTTCAAAGTACCTTCATACTAACAGTAAAAGAAGTGGGAAAACCATATCACAACGGAGGGAGTAGTTACTCAATTCACAGTCCATCATGAAAACAAAGATGATCTCTCAATCCCGTGATACACGCATAGAATTGTTTTGGTTGATATTGTAAATATTGTATATATCTCTGGTTGATATTGTAAATATTATATACTATATCTCTTTCTCTTTCTGATATGTATATATCTCATAATTAGGTAGTGTAAACATAGCATGATTAGAATAGAATAAGAAGTATGATTATCTTTCCTTAATACTAGGCTTTACGAGAGGTGTATATATTGAGTACTTTAATAATAAGAGTCGTTTTTTTTGTTTCACTTTTTCCAACATTTAATTTATATATATATATGTGTAAGTATATATATATGGTCATGCTCTTATGAGAACTCAATTACATGAGAACCAATGATAGCCATTGGATTAGACACAAATCAAAGGTTTAGATTATTTTTTTAGTTTAAAACTTCGGTGGCATTCTTGTAATTAGGTTGACAAACAAAGGGAAGGGCAAAATACCATGTGTATTCCAGAATTTGCCACGTCATCACCCAAAATTTCTCTAAATTTTCAAAATTAAATATCTCATTAATTATAAATCGAAAAAATAATCCGAGAACACTGATTTTTTTGTCTCGACGAGAAGAATCAAACTACATCCCTGAAGATAGGGTTTTTAAAAAATAATATTGAACAACGTCAAATTTTTAAAATACGCTTAGATACAATAGGTGTTTGTCTATTGTATCTAACTGGATTGTTATGAATATTGTATTGAAAACAAATGACTATTTAGCTATTGTATCTAACAGCAATGTGTCAACATTGATGTTGGAGATAGGTGTTTGCCTATTGTATCTAACTGAATTGTTATGAACAATGTTATTGGATACAAATAGCTATTTAGCTATTGTATCTAACAGCAATGTGTCAATATTGCTGTTGGATACAAAAGGCGTTTACCTATTGTATCTAACTGAATTGTTATGAACAATGTATTGGATACGATAGCTATTTAGCTATTGTATCTATATAGCAATGTGTCAACATTGATGTTGGATACAATAGGTGTTTGCTATTGTATCTAACTGTATTGATATGAATATCGCATTGCATACAACAGGGGAGTAGCTAGTGTATCCAATAACAATGTGTATGAAAATTGCTGTTAGATACAAATAGTTATTTAGCTATTGTATCTAAAAGCAATGTGTCAACATTGTTGTTGGTTACAATAGGTGTTTGCCTATTGTATCTAACGGAATTGTTATGAACATTGTATTGGATACAAATGGCTATTTAGCTATTGTATCTAACAGAAATGTGTCAACATTGCTGTTGGATACAATAGGTGTTTGCCTATTGTATCTAACGGAATTGTTATGAACATTGTATTGTATACAAATGGCTATTTAGCTATTGTACCTTACAGCAATGTGTCAACATTGATGTTGGATACATTAGGTGTTTGCCTATTGTATCTAACTGAATTGTTATGAACATTGTATTGGATACAAATAGCTATTTAACTATTGTATCTAACAGCAATGTGTCAACATTGCTGTTGGATACAATAGGTGTTTGCCTATTGCATCTAACTGAATTGTTATGAACATTGCTGTTAGATTCAAATAGCTATTTAGCTATTGTATCTAACAGCAATGTGTCAACATTGCTGTTGGATACAATAGGTGTTTGCCTATTTTATCTAACTGAATTGTTATGAACATTGATGTTGGATACAAATAGCTATTTAGCTATTGTATCTAACATCAATGTGTCAACATTGCTGTTGGATACAATAGGTGTTTGCCTATTGTATCTAACTGAATTGTTATGAAGATTTTATTTGATACAAATAGCCATTTAGCTATTGTATCTAACAGCAATGTGTCAACATTATATTGGATACAATAGGTTTTTGCCTATTGTATCCAACAACAATGTTGATACATTGCTGTTAGATACAATAGCTAAATAGCTATTGTATCCAATACAATATTCATAACAATTCAGTTAGATACAATAGGCAAACACCTATTGTATCCAACAGCAATGTGAATGTTGACACATTGCTGTTAGATACAATAGCTAAATAGCTATTTGTATCCAACAACAATGTTCATAACAATTCAGTTAGATACAATAGGCAAACACCTATTGTATCCAACAGCAATGTTGACACATTAATAGCCATTTGTATCCAATACAATTTTCATAACAATGCAGTTAGATACAATAGAGAAACACATATTGTATCTAAGCGTATTTTAAAAATTACACTTTCAATATTAATTTTTCAAAACCCTATCTTCAGGGATGTAGTTTGATTCGTCTCGTCGAGACAAAAAAATCAGTGTTCTCGGATTATTTTTTTGATTTGTAGTTAATGAGATATTTAATTTTGAAAATTTAGGGAAATTTTGGGTGATGACGTGGCAAATTCTAGAACACACATGGTATTTTTCCCTTCCCTTTGTCTGTCAACCTAATTACAAGAATGCAACCGAATTTTTAAACTAAAAAGATAATCAAAACCCTTGATTTGTGTCTAATCCAATGGCTATCCTTGGTTCTCATGGTTCTCATGATATTTAGATTCTCATTTGAGCACCTACCTATATATATATATATATATATATATATATTGGTCAAATCCAGTCAAACCCGTATAACTAACGTATAAGACCAGATCTACTCTTATAATTAGAGTATAAGAGTCTTTTTTTCACTTTTTTCAACTTCTAATAAAAAATAAATAATTTTTTTTGGTCAAATTCGTTCAAACTTTTATAACTGACGTATAAGACCAATTCTACTCTTATAACTAGAGTATAAGACTCATTTTTTTTCACTTTTTCTAACTTTTAATAAAATAAAGAATTCCAACAAATAGTTCAATTCTCAGAATAAGGAATTCCAACAAAAATGCATACAGTACCCAGTTCTCCAAGCTATCCCTGACCCATAGTTTGACTCGTATAACTAACGTATAAGACCAGATCTACTCTTATAATTAGAGTATAAGAGTCTTTTTTTCACTTTTTTCAATTTCTAATAAAAAATAAATAATTTTTTTTGGTCAAATTCGGTCAAACTTTTATAACTGACGCATAAGACCAATTCTACTCTTATAACTAGAGTATAAGACTCATTTTTTTTTCACTTTTTCTAACTTTTAATAAAATAAAGAATTCCAACAAATAGTTCAATTCTCAGAATAAGGAATTCCAACAAAAATGCATACAGTACCCAGTTCTCCAAGCTATCCCTGACCCATAGTATACAAACTGAATTCACTATTCATTACTCCATTCAACCCAGATTACCTAGCAGATTCTATTTTAATTCTAATAAAATCTCTAAAACGGTAACCAAACAAGTGTTCTTTTTAACAGAAGCGGATACACAGATCCAAAAACCTAATAGGCGGCCTGAATGTTAGGAACAAGTAGATCTGGCCGAATCTGGTTGGATGTGGTGATTGTTGTTGCAGATCTGAAATGTGGCGGTCGGACGAATGAGGGAGACGACGGTGTCGGAGATTAGAAAGGATATGACCAGGAGAAAGGAAGAAAGTCAACAGAGTAGATGAACGATAGTCGATAGCCGTCGCCAGAATCGGGGGAGTAAAAGAGCCCTAGTCAGATCGGATCTAGGGCATAATATCCGGTGACAGTTGTCGGATGATGGCTGCACAAGTGAGAGAGGAAAGAGAGAGGTGGGAGGCCGTCGCCGATCGCATAGCTGATGGTTACCGTCATCGGAGACGGTTCCATAGAGAGCCCCGTTTGTGTGTGTGGGTAGAGAGAGAGAGAGGGAAGAAAGCAAAAATGAGGAGAGAGAGGGGAATAAGGGGTTTTATTTAGGACCAGGGGTAAAATTGGTATTTAAGAATTATTTTTGACTGGGTCAATAGGACATTGGGTTTTGATGGAATTTTGATCTGGACTTTAGGTGTAGGTGGGCTTAAGCATATGGGTTGGGTTTTTATAACTTTTTGATCTGGGTTTAGATGCAAAATTAGGATTTATTTCTAGATTTTTTTATTGTTGTTTTTTTGTTGAATAAATTGTCTACTTCTCATTCAATTACTATGCATTTTCCCCTTTGTTGGGATTATTTTTCTTTTCCCATTTGTTTGAAACCTTTGTCTTCTCCCCATTGTTGGGAGCCTTTGTCTTCTCTCCGATATAAGAGCCTTAAAATGATCTTAATATTTTTTCTTGGTTCAATGCTTGAAATGATTGGTTGCCCGACTCAAATGTCACTTGATCGTGTTTTCAAAGCCAAATTCTTATCGTACGGGGGTTTACTAAAGGCCGATATTGAGCCGTGTCCAAATTTTGTTTGAAGATGCATTTGGGCATCACAAGTTATAGTTCCCAAGGACACTCATTGGAGATTTGGTTCAGGTTTGACCATCACTACTCGGGATGTGTTAGGCTTTTTATGTCTAGATCTTAATTGCAGTCATTATAATTTAGATAAGTCTCCGACAGTTGTGGAGCGCCGTCTTATTGAATTTTATTAATGCAATTATGTGTTGTTTGCTTTCAAAAAAAAAAAAGGAAAAAAAAAAAAAAAACAAGTTGTCTTGGCCAAGTTATTATTTTTAGGGTTAATGACAATTTAGGGCCTGAATTCCAGGGGGGTGCGTCTAAAAGGGGCCTCGGTTTTTTTTTCCGCTAGATCAGAGCTTCAAATCAATTTTTTTGGCAATTAGGGGCTTTTTGACGGTTTCCGTCAATTTCCACCGTTAAGTGGACTTTGACTGAGGGCAAATTGGGCAATCCCGTTTGGGTTAATAACAATTTAGGGCCTGAACTCAAGGGGGCATCTAAAAGGGCCTCGACTATTTTTTTCCGCTAAATCAGGACTCAAAATCATTTTTTGGCAATTAGGGGCTTTCTGACGGTTTCTGTAAAAACCCACCGTTAAGTGGACATGTGCGCTGCACATGACTTTTCACTGAGGGCAAATTGGGAAAACGGTTCCAGTTTGAATGGTACTCAAACTACTCAATTCTCACATGACTTTATTTCGTCTTCATCTTGTGGTGTAGACATGCTCAAACGGTTCCAGTTTCGCTTTCCGGGGAGGCGCTCGAGTTCGACCTTTTCTCGTGGCCGTGGGTTGTGTATCATGCACGTCACTTCTTCGTTTCCTTCATGTCCTCCCATATTTTCACCACCAAGACCCCCATCATAAGAGGGATAGTAGGCATTATCATCTTGCTCTGGTTCCCGGTTTCGTAACTGGCGGTTCCACAGTTCTAATATCCTTGGACCCGTATTCGAACCGGCTCTACACGGTTCCTGTTCGGTTCCCCGTTCCGATGGTTCCCAGGTATAGCCGGTTCTCGGTTCCGGTTCCCGGTTTTTTTGGGCGTGTCTATATTGTGGAGCATATTAGTTTCATATCAGAAGAAATGAGAAGATATTTATTTTTAACAGAAAATGTTACAAAAATATTATGTATTTGTTCAATTACAAGTGCCTAAAATTCAATCTCCTTTAACTAAATCCAAAAGATAAACCAAAACTAGTTAATTAATCTTCGAATGAGTGTCAAATTCTACATGTAAAATAAAGCACCAAAAATACAATTACATAAATTCCATAATAATTAGGTAAATGAATTAGCTTTCGTCACATATATTCCCTAACTCGACTTCTTTACCTTATAGCGTGGGTTGTGTCTTGCGTTTCTTCTAATCTAAACGGGATTGCCCAATTTTCTCTCAGTGAAAAGTCACGTGCAGCGCACATGTCCACTTAACGGTGGTTTTTGACAGAAACCGTCAGAAAGCCCCTAATTGTCAAAAAAAAAAATGAATTTGAGTCCTGATTTAGCGGGAAAAAAAGTCGATGCCCCTTTTAGACGCCCCCCTTGAGTTCAGGCCCTAAATTGTCATTAACCCAGACGGGATTGCCCAATTTGCCTCAGACAAAAGTCACGTGCACCGCACATGTCGACTTAACGGTGGAAATTGATGGAAACCGTCAGAAAGCCCCTAATTGCCAAAAAAAAAATGATTTGAAGCCCTGATCTAGCGAGAAAAAAAAAAACCGAGACCCCTTTTAGACGCACTCTCCTGGAGTTCAGGCCCTAAATTGTCATTAACCCTTATTTTTAATCCAAATATCCTCCATGTAATTATTTAGTTAAAAAAATCTAACTTCATATATATATGCATTATATTATTTGTAACAAAATTTAAAAATACTTTAGATTATTCGGTAACTTTTAATTGATTTGGTGTAATTTATAGTGTGGTAAGTTACATAGACTTGCAATTTTCCGGTTAATTAATACTCATTCCGTCTCAAAATAATTTCTCAAATTATTTTGTCATTACTACGAATGAACTTTTTGAAAAAATATTATTAGCTTAATCTAAGTATACTATATCATAATATGAAAGTCTAAAACTTGTTATTTATACATGATCAACAATACTATCAATAACAATTTCAGATTTTCATCAAAATAATTAAATCAAACGAAAATTATTATTAAAATTTCATTCGTAATAACGAAAAAAAGTAGGAATATCATGTTGGGATGGCATCTGTCCCAAATGATAGCCTCATTTCCTTCTTTTTTTTGGGATTTTTACCAATAAGTCCCTCGTAGAAGATGGAATTTGCCAATAAAAACACATATTTTCATATTCTACCTTAGGATCCCTAAGTTGAAATCGATTTTACCAATAAATCCCTCACACTTTTTAAATGACAAAACTACCGTCGCCTATATACCACGTCTTTTTCCCCATTCTCCCCCAAATCATAACGCTAACCCTCTCTCTCCATCTCGATCGATTTCTTTGCATGCTCTCACTAATCCTTTATCTTCTCCGGTGACTCCCTACCACCGCCTTTGATTACAAACTCCATTCTTTGATGCATCCGTTCCCTTCCTCCTCAGTCGCCGGATTTGGTTCCAACGCTGCAAAATACACCAACAATCACGCTCATAATCACATCGCCTGTGGAAATCATAGACATGATGTGGTTATTGAGGCGGTAGTCAGGCCACCGGCTATGAGGGAGGCAACACAGTTGACGTCAATAGATGCATCGCCAGAAGCCCCTCGGTGAAGCTCACCTCAGAGTCTACAATTATTCCTCCCCCGCTACTTTTTAATTTTGTTTCAGTTTCTAACTTCTTATATGAAGGGAGAAATAAAAAACAAGGAAAAATTATTCTCAATTTGAATTGAGATGCGAAGTCTGCATTTGTGCTAGACTAGATTTTGCTATGAATTAATTAATTAAATGTGTAAGTGCAAAAGGGCCAGTTAGTTTTCGTTTCCTTATTGTTTCATGGAACGTGCCAGTTAATTTTTGTATGCTTATTGTTTCATGGGCTTTTGATATACTCCTTCCGTCCCAAATTAATGTTCTTAATTTGACTTTACATGGAGATTAAGAAAAAATAAATGTTGTGAATATCAAAAGAAAAATAGGAAAGAGAAGGTGGGTATGGAGTTTTTATTGTGAGAATGACAACTGAGTCTCATTTTCCATTTTAGGAAATAAAGTAAAGTAAGAACTTTAAATTGAGACAGCTTAAAAAGGAAAGTAAGAACCTTAAATTGGGACGGCGGTTGAGGAAGGTGGTGGAAATAGGGATGGATCGAGCGGCAAGGAGGAGGAGGATCTGGAGGAGGAAGATTGTGAGGAGGAGCCATGTTCGAGGAAGATAGGGTTTGAAGGAATTTAAGACTAAACAAGCATTGTTGGCTTTCATAGGTACCATTGTTAATGCTGGTGGTCCAGTTATTCGAATTTTGAATAGCTTAATTCCTTGCTTGGTTGAGTTTTTGAGTAGTGAAACCACTTAACCGTGAAATTTGAATATCAATTGTGAAAATTGAGAGTTTAATTTATCACTTTTATACTCAATTATGAACAAATGAGGGATAAATAACTCAATTTTTAAACTCAACAAATGAGAATAACTGAGAGATGAATTTATCAGTTTTAAA
The DNA here is from genome assembly GCA_026119855.1 of Campanula takesimana. Classification (NCBI taxonomy): domain Eukaryota; kingdom Viridiplantae; phylum Streptophyta; class Magnoliopsida; order Asterales; family Campanulaceae; genus Campanula; species Campanula takesimana. The sequence goes on from JAOWBW010000002.1 coordinate 2,212,575, forward strand.
TGTGAAATATTGATAAATGAATTTTACAACCGTTCACAAGTGAGAAATAAGTGATAAATCGGTTTATTTATTGTTCAAACGGTGTATTTCGTTGCAGGTATAAACTAAATATATTTTGCTTTAAAAAATGGTAATTTGATTTCTCAACTCTTTAAATCACGCAACTGTGTAATTACACAACTGTGAAATCATACAACTGTGAAAATGAAAAAAAATGACCGATAACTGGGAAATGAATGTTTCATTTATTATATAATTAAACCTATAAATTGAGTCATCAATTGTGAAAAATGTGATATGATTTTATAAGTTTTTACTCAATTATGAACAACTGTTAAATGAATATCTCAGTTATTATATTCAAATTCATGTGTGAACAACTGTGAAAGGCATGTCTCAGTCAATATAATAATTGTGAAAATTTGAGAGATGAATTTATCAGTTTTTAAAATGAAAAAGGAAAAAATGACACAACTGTGAAATCACACAATTGAGAAATTACACAACTGAGAAAACAGTTGAAAAATGATTTTACAAGTGAAAAATGAAATTTTATTTTCTAAAATTGTGAAATTAATTGAGAAATGAAAAATGATTTCTCAAATTTTTACTAGTGAAAAATGAGATTTTTATTTCTAAAAATTGAATTATGTGTTGAGTGTACTTGTTTGATTCGATTTGACGACACGATTAAAACGGTGGTCTCGAATTATTTTTTGATTTGTAGATTTTAAGATTTTGCATTTTGAAAATTTTAAGGGGAATAAAAAGAAAAAAGAGAAAGAGGAAAGGGAATCTAGAAGGAGGGGAAACACCCAGGTTATAACAGCGCTTGTTAGGGTCTGCCCTCCAGCTGTCCACCATCGCATGCGCCATCTGCAACCCAGGGGCATTTTTGTCCAGCAAATTTTCCAAGGACTTTTTGGTGATTTCGAAAATATCCGTCCTTATTGGTCGTTTTCATCTGAACAAAGGACTTATTGGTCAAAGCCTCATTTTTTTTTTGTCCCAAAAAATTAATCTTCCAAAATAAAGTTTTCAAAACCAATGTAAATTCAAAACTTATAACTATAATGTAACATGAGACTATTAATTTGTTCCACCGTTTCACAAGAGAAATAGAGTTCCAAAATAAAGTTTTCAAAACCAATGTAAATTCAAAACTTATAACTATAATGTAACATGAGACTATTAATTTGTTCCACCGTTTCACAAGAGAAATAGAGGGGTGTGAGTATTTAACTACTACCTCTACATCGGTCCCAAAATGAATGACGAAATTCGCTATATTCATTTTGAGACGAAAGCGAAAGGGGCGAGAGTGAAGACGGTCTGATAGAGGAACAATGACATGGAAATGAAGGCGAAAGCTCGGTAGAGAAGAAGCCATAAAGGGCTGAGGTTAGTCCAGCAGGGCATCCATAGTTGAGCTGAGTAGAGGAAGCTTTGTGTTTCCTTTTGTTTTCGGATGAATGAAATTGCGACGGCGGTGGGGATGATGATGATGAGAGCGCAGACCAGGATTTCCCACCGGAGCCAGTAGTCTAATCCAACGCCATACTCGACAGAACTCTGCATTTCTCTTCTTCCGGCCGGCCTGATAATTAAATTGTCAACGCCCCTTACCCTAAAATCTTTCTAATAAGTTTCGACTGATCACTGTTTCGACAGACAAGGTATTGTACCGATGGTGGAGTAGATCCTTTTCTTGTGTTTGAGTTTTCGGACAAACTACGCCATTGACAAAAGCTAAACCATTGGACAAAGGAACACTCTTACGCAAAATATACAGTATTTCACAAGATATTAATTTTTGGAAGAAATGAAAGAAATTTTTTAAATAATATGGACTCGATACCTAAACCTTTTTCTTTTTCTCCAAAACATAATAATGGGTAAATATTGCGAATGAGTTAGAATATAAATATCTAAAACACAGTGAGCAAAAAGTAAGATAGTAAGCGTTGTTGATTTTGTAATTATAGAAACAAAAGAAAGACAGAGTTGTCCAAAATACTATTCTTCATTTGTCATTTTGAAATGAGACTCTTACTCTGGGGCGTATCAAAAATAAAAATATGACTGTTACTCTAAGACGGAAGGGTCGGCTCATTCAAAGTAACTCGAGCTAACTTCATCAATTTTTATCCATTAAAAATTAACATGTTCAGTGCATGTGATAAAATTGCTAAAGTGTAAAAAGTATAAAAGTAACTCGAGCTAACTTCATCAATTTTGATCCATTAAAAATTAACATGTTCAGTGCATGTGATAAAAAAAAGTATAAAAGTCAGGGGTCCGACCCCTTTGGCGATATAGTAGACATACTTAGTTTTTTTTTCCGTTTAATACGCGTATAATACACGTACATACGAATAATTGAAAAAAACTACCGTTATCCGTATATCAACCAAACTTAATTAAAAATACTCGTATGAGCCAAACCGTATAGTACACGTAAAAACGTACGTATTATACTCCACGTATTAAACTCACCTTATACAAAAATTTAAATCAAATTTTATCATTTAAAATATTTAATTTATAATCTTAATATTTTAAAAAATTAACTAAATATAATATAATTTAATTTATAATATTAATATTAATATTTAAGAATATATGTTAAAAATAAAATTAATAAATATTTTGTATATATATATGTGAATATATTAATGTATTTAACACTAAAATTTAATAAAAATGTTAACTTATCTACATAACATATATATTGTATTTTTACGTCCGTATATTTTATTAATATTCGTACTATACCCGTTTAGTAATATTTTTGCAGTTTCCGTATTCTTATGCCGTATTTTTTATTGTAACTATGAAAAATATTTCGTAATTGCCTTAACTTCACAATGACATAAGCTTCTATACATTTATTAAATTTACTTCGAACTAGTGGGTAACCCATGCTCTGCACGGGAAACCAATTTACCAATTTTAATATCTTTTATATTTTTATTAATAGCATTAGTTAATCTTGAATCATAATAATTGTATAATTTTTAACTATAATAGATAATTATAATTATTAATAGTAAATATAATTGTTAAAATAAATAGTTAACTATTAATAGTTAACTATAATAGTAACTATTATAATTAACTATTATAGTAACTATTACTATTATAAGTATAAGTTAACTATAATAGGTACTATTATAGTTAACTATTATAGTAACTATTATTATTATAAGTAATATAATTAACTATTATAGTAACTATTACTATTATAAATATTATTTATTATAATAGTTACCCTATATGATAACTAATACAATTAGCTAATAGAAAAAAAATTGAAAAGTCACTTATTTATTAAGGTGAAATTGATGTGGCATCACCAAATGCTTCCTTTTTCTATGACTTGTCCACATGTCAACACCATAGCTCTCTTCACCAACTTTAATATATATATATATAAGATTTATAAAATACAATCACATTTATATTACAAGGAGAATGATATGAACATAAATTATTTTTACTCACCCTATATTAATTTTTACACAATTTCACCGCTACTAAACATTACTTAAATTGCATATGGCAAGATTTAACAAGTTTAAATTTAGCGGAATTGGATGGAGGGACCATTGCGTTGAATTTAATTAGTAGAAGGACCATTTTTTTTTTTAAAAAAAAAAAAATGGGTACAAGACCAATTCTATGATATAAAAGGGAAATACTTTGTCTCTGAAAGTTGGACTATCTTTTTCGTTGTCACTACGAATGAATTTTGAGTCATAATTTATGCGGTTTTTAGTTATCCTAATGGAATTTAAAAACTTGTAATTGATACACCATTATAATACTAACAATGTCAGTCTTTAGAGTACCATTAAGATAATTAAAAGTTGTCTTAATTATTGCTCAAACTCATTCGTAGTAACAACGAAAAAAGACTAACTCTTTAAGACAAAGGTAGTAGTATCAAGTAAAGTGACTAATTGCGCGCAAGACTAATAATCCCATGAAAGGGAAATAGTAAAGGGGCTAATTGCATAGTTTGTCCAAAAGGATTTGCTATTGATCCTCCCATGAGGCTATACCCAATCCAAAGGTACAAACTTATCTCTCTTATACCTGCTCGGTTATTGTTAGAGACAATTATCCCACATCGGGAATTAACTAGCCATGCATTGACTATATAAAGATCCTGGGCCACTCCTCCCATAGCCAATTGGTTTTGGAATGGAACCTCAAACTTTATCAGTTTTCGGTTTCAGTAAGGTGTTACCGACTTCAGTAAGGTGTTCGTGACTGCTTCTTTTGCGTACGAGCTGATTGTGTAGCCACTAGTTGAAGTAACCTTGTATTCCCATTGTTATTACTGGAGATTTTGGTGGACTAATGTTCATACAATAAACATCTTAGAATAAAACATACGTACATCAAATTTATGAATTAGGAAAATCAGCGCCGCTCCCAACATCAAATTTATGAATTAGGAAAATCAGCGCTGCTCCCAACAGAGTGGCTCCACTAGCCCAAATCTGCAATTTATTTCTGGGCGGCTTCTGGGATACATATTTTAAGTATGCTTCTTTCCAGTCACATCCCTGCCATTTCAGAGAGAGCTTATTGAAATTCACACTGATTTAAGAAAATATTTATCCCGTAAATTTTGAAACACGTGCGGAAAGAAAGGTATATGTGATAATAATATGACCTCAGGAATGCACGCGGGAATATTCTTGGGAACAAGGTGCTTTTCAGTCGAACAAGCAGCACATAAATTCCATAACACGGAAGGTGAACCAAAGCCAATGCTAAATACCTGCAACCCAAATTGTCTTTTAGGTTCTGACCAGATTCAGATCCTCAATCTCCATTGACTTTTTACTCAATTTTCCCTCACGTGTCCATCCTAATGTGACACCAATCTAATTGTGTATTGAGGGAAATTGAGCCGAAAAAAAAAATAAAAAATCAATTGAGATGACCCAAGTCTGGTTTAAAAATGAAATGAAAGCTGTGGATGGAGGATACAATGCTATTACCAAATAGGCGCCCAAGGAGTGCCAAGCTCAAAGAAAGGGTACGGCCACCTGCAAGAGACTCGCGTTTTCCATTAATTGGACAAGAAAGAAAGAAAGAAAATTGTCTATTTGGTTTTCTTAAATGAACAGCATGCAGATTACCATGTGAAGCCATATACATGTACACCCCACTGGAAAACCACGTAAGAAGAACTCCACAGCACAAAGTATGTGAGCCCGTGCCAAGGAAATGGCTGCAACAGCTCGATGAAGTCAATTGAGAAAAAGAGGTGTTTGTTGGTCAAGTGATCGATAGTGTTTATATGTTACTCACAATGCTATTGAGAGCAGAATCCAGAAGAAGGAACACGGCGTTTACAGAGTGCATACATCCCATTAACTGCCACATCAACAGGAAAACATATACACCCTCTGTCCCAAAAATGAATGACCAAATTTGGTCTTGATCAAACTTTTAAGAGAAGGGAAATGAGCCAATCAGAACTCACCAGGGTCAAAGTGAATGTATCTCCAGCTTGAAAAGGGAGTAACAGACACCAAAATACTATGTCTGTTAGGATAACAGCACCTGCACAAGTCTGTTAACAAGTGTCTATAAACAGTCAAACTTAAAGCAGTATATGAAAATATTGATACTAATACAATAATAACGCCATAAATAAATTTACAGGTGACTTTTACGGAGAACGATTCATCTTCCTTCCAATTAGTAAGAAGGATTGCAAAAAACAAAAAAAAAATAAAAAAAAATAATGTTATTTTAGACTCTTCTTGAGCTATTTAGTCAAGGACAAAACCTGATAAACATTCTGCATAAGATTTTCCCAAAATCCAGCTCGTTGGTCAAACTGCATTTGGCTGTGAGTGCTTTCTTTCTCCTTTAATGTCAAAGATGAGTCTGAATCTTTCTTCAAGGACCCATCTCTATTTGGAACGGAACGGCTCTTTAAGTACTTCCAGTACCCGTTGGCGGATATAATGGTTGCAAGCTACATCCCAAAATCAATATACATGAGAAGCACGGAGATTCTGGAATTAGTACATGATAAGGACGAAGTGAAAATGTATCCATGTTTAAATAGAAACTAGAATACCAAAACAAATTCAAGAAATGAAGTTATTTCGACAGTCATAAACTGGACGTACGGCAAAGTAGAAGATAACCAATGAAAAAGTCCACCTGCAAATTAAAAAATGAACGGCAGAGATAAGAAGAGAGTTAGTTAGTAAAGAGCAAACTCTACGATGATAGCATGATATCAAGATTAGAAATATACACCTTCTAAAATGAGATCAGGGTTTACGGTTCTATTGCATGTTTTGAGAATGGAAGAGTTAAAAGAGAGAATTATTTAATCTGTACTTAAGCATAATGATAATTCTAAAAATGCTAAGAACACAAGGAGAAGATGAATAGGTTTGGAGTGTAAATAGATGAATTTTACAAAAGAGCCTCTAACTTAAAAATACAACTATGGTTTAACCAAACAGTCTAAACCATGTAATTGCCACAACAGAGGATGGCCCAGATAAACCAGTTTTTCCAGTTCATATATTACGAGGGGATATAAATTTTGTGGACCAACAAGGTTAGTGGATTCAACAAAACAAAATCAGCCAGGTGAATGATAAATTTGAACCTGCTACTGCTGATTAGTCTTTTCTGTTTTAAATATAAATGTAAAAAATAGGCATAGTTTTAGAAGGCATAACTTTTGGCCATATTGACTCTCCTAATCTAGGGTCGGCCATTTACGGTTCCGGTTCGTGGAAACCATGAACCTTAACCGGTCCGTGTTCATCCCGGTTCCGGTTCCAGTTATGAACCTCCGGTTCCGGACGGTTCACGGTTTTATTTTTATTTTCTATTTTTGCATAGAAAAAACAAATTAAAAATTATTTTGTAACTAAAATCTTGTCAATAAACTCAGTCAAACGGCTAAAATCCGTCAATTTCCCGTTACTTCCCGTTAGTAACGGATATTTCTGACGAAACCGTCAAAAATATGACAGATTCTGACGGTTTCTGTCACGGTTCGCAGTTCAGGTTCAAGGTTCCGGTTCCGGTTCACGGTTTGGTCTTAGTGGTTTTTGTCGGTTCGGAACCGCCAGTTCACGGTTTTTGGGGGGTATGGACCTTAACCGGCCCTTATCGAAAACGGTTCCGGTTTTCCCGGCGGTTCATGGCGGTTACGGGCTTTCCAGTTCCGGGCCGATTTGGTGGTTCCAGTCCGGTTCCGTTTCCCTTTTGGCCATCCCTATCCTAATCAAGTACACTCAAATCACGCACCATATCCAATATACCTCCTTACTTTTAGACATTTGTTTTGAGGCTTTTACTAAGAATTTAATGGTTAATTTATAACAATCTTTAACTCATCACAGTCCATCATAGATGTGTCTTCAGCTAGTTATGACTATTCTTGCCCCTATCTTAATCTTTCTACTCCTAGTTTCAAACAAATTTGCATACCATTTTCTCTATCTAATCCCACCAACCACTGGTGAAGCTACATTAGGGCCAAGGGGTTCATTCGACCCCCTTCAAGATTGGAGTGTGTCAATTTTAGCACTTTAAAATTTTTTGAACATGACATTTTACTTCTAAAAAAACGAATTTATGCATTTTGACCCCTTAACGTTTCGAAATTTTGCACTAAATCATTATTTCGACCCCCTTGTATACTTAATTTGAATATCTCAATTATAATAGTTATCCCAAAAACAACTTCAACCCCCTTCCCAAAATTTCTTGGCTTCGCCACCGACACCAACAATACAATTTTTACGAAAATAAACTAGCTAGAGGCTCTTAAAATCCAACATTACATAATGATGCGAAGTTATGTGCTAAACAATTGCAAAGAAGAGTTGAAAAAAGAACAATTGCAAAGAAGAGTTTAAAAAAGAACAATAGCAAAGAAAGTTATAGAGATGAAGTATCAGTTCAAATGAGTAATACCGAGTATCCGTCTCAAAATAATAGTCTCAATTCCCCAATCCTATTCTTTGTTCCAAAAAAAAAATAACTCTCATTTTTTAAATTAACGCTTCAAAATCACTTAATATTCAAAACTTATAAAATAATCTTAAAATGTAAGAGAAAAGTCAAACAAAACAATCAAGTTGGGACGGAACGAGTAGCAGTATTTATGGATCAGATCACAGTCCTATATCAAGAGAAATAGAGGAATACGAGTATTTAATTAGTTATGAAAGAAAATGGAGTAAGAAAGAGAGATACGTACTGAGTATAGAAAAAGAAAACGAAAGGGGAGAGAGTGACGACGATCTGATAGAGGAACAGGGACATGGAAACCAAGGCAAAAGCTCGGTAGAGAAGAAGCCATAAAGGGCTGAGGTTAGTCCAACAGGGCATCCATAGTTGAGCAGATTGTGTTTCCTTTTGTTTTCCGACGAATGAAATTGCGACGGCGGTAGGGATGATGATGATGAGAGCGCAGACTGGGACTTGCCACCGGAGCCAGTAGTCTAATCCAACGCCATACTCGACAGAACTCTGCATTTCTCTTCTTCCGGCCGGTCTGATAAATTAAATGGTCAACGCCCCCCTACCCTAGAAAATTTATAGAGTTTGATCTGATCAGAATGGAATCGTCAAGTTTCGAATTTGATTTTTCGTTCCGACAAGGGACTGTATCGGAAGATAGTGGGAGTTAGATGCTTTGATTGGGTTTTGAGTTTGGGCAAACTGCGTCACATTGTCGGTCATTGGTCAAGCTTAACCAATGGACAAAGAAACACTCTTTACTCAATACTCTCTCTCTCTCCCATTTTAAAATTCAAAATTTTCTCGTTTGGGTATCCTATTTTAAACTTTAAGAAAAAAAAAAAAATCATACTTTTTTATTTAGTGGGTCCTGCATATCATACACACAACTCTCTACTAACTATTCTGTACCTCACTTTCTCTTTTTTACCCACTTTCTATACTCACAACACTCTACCCACTATTTATAATTTATAATTTATAGATTCTCATCATAATTTTTGTACCCACTTTTTTTGAAGTTTAAGATGGAACGGAGAAAGTATACTCTCATTTTTTGGAAGGTTAGACTCCGTTTCTCTAAAAACAACTTACTAAAAATAATATTTTGAAAATGTTTTTCGAAATGTTAAAGTAAAATATACATAAGAATAAGAACGATGACAAAGCGAAATAATCAAATACGAACATAAGAATTTACGTGGTTCATCAACTTGGCTACGTTCACGGGCGGAGGGAGAATATATTATTATTCAATGACAATTACAAAAGACGATCTTCACTAATCTAGTTGCACGAATTATTTAGGCAAATAATTCCGTCAACCTAAATCTAAATCTAAATCTTAGATCTCTACTTGTATTTCTCAAAGATGACTGACCGGCAAAAATAATGCTAGAAGAGGTGTTAGTATTTAGAACAATGCTAGGAGCACAAAATAAGCTCCCAAAATCTTGCTCACAACATGAGGTGGCGATATTTTATTGGTTGCTTCGATAATGGACCCGCCACACTCTAATTAAAAACATCAATTAAATCATTACACCTAGGATTTTGTGACCAAGATTTTGTGACTTTTTATGCCCCTAGTATTATTCTAGTATTTATAGGCATAAATACTAGAAACCCAAAAGGAGAAGGAAACATATTCCTTGTATACAATGTAATTGGAATCATATTTCTTGTGTACAAAGTAATTCTATTCTCATTAGGAAACGGCTTTCCTAATTCTTGAACAATTCCTTATACCAATAAGAAACATAATTAAACCAATAAACATTAATCCTTGTACCAAAAGGATTTCCTTTTGCCAATTCAAGTCCCAAGAACTACTTGACTTGTCGCCATAGTTATAAATCCCGTCCCGTACCGGCCGGTACGTCCCGTCCCAGTCGAAAACCGGTGCGGTACAGGTATAATTCCATCCCAATTTTTGTACCGCCCTGAACCGCCACGTATCGTCCAAACCGGTCCGAACCGGCCGAGATGGTTGTCCCGGTCGGTACGCGAAAAGAAAGACTTTTAAACCAATTTTTTATTGTCGGGCCTGATAAAAATATATTCAAACTTGAGTTTTTTTATATAAAAAAAAACTATGCCCTAGATTTATACTTCACGATTAATCAACATCCATTCACCGCAATAGAACTTTCAAGGTCGTTAAGTCGCAAAACAGGAACAAAGCAGCATGTGTAGTCAAAGAAATTAAAGCTGCAGATCAGTAATTTATAAGCAATCTAGACTAAACTTATGCTAGTATTGGTATAGTTTGATGATAAAATACAAGCTTCTGTAATTTTTTGTTGAACATATGTTATATATATAATTATCTTAAAAATTACTAAAAAGTGCGGTAAATCCGGTATGGTACACCGGTACGTTCCGGTACCGGTACGTCCCTTCCCAATGGCAAAACCGGTACGCAGTCCGGGACAATATTTATAACTATGCTTGTCGCGGATATATCCTTAACCAATATTCATTGATTCAAAGGCATATTCCCAACAATCTCCACCTTGACTTTGAATCTCCCCGAACCATAATTTATATCCATGAACCGACCTCAACTCCACCTTGAGTTGAATCCTCTGCTTCCGAATATATCTCTCCACCTCCGCCTCCTCCTTTTGTCTTTGTCAAAACACAAACTTTGTTCACCCAAGAACATCCATGTTTACTTAGTCAAGCAAACGACTTTTCCGGCTCAACTTGTGCAATGATTTCTATATCCCTAGAACATTCACCACAACATTGACCACCATATCCGAAATACCAAATCCACAATCACCAATTTCGACTACCATATTACACAGTTGACGACAATCGATCAAGTCTCAAACTTCAACGTGCTTCGAAGTATTCTTGGATCACCAACGAACACGAACAAATACCATTAAACGACTGAACAAATCACTTCTCATTCTGGCGATGTATCTCGAACCCGTGATTACTTATTTGGATATATTCCCCATAAGCATCTGCACAAGCGGAAATTGCACATGAACTGCATGACTGCTTGATGTCTGCAAGAACCGCTACAATACTCCACTAACATGTGCTCTTACTTATCTTGTTTCTTCGACCTCTCCATAACGCTGATGAGAGCCAAGAAACCAGCATTGATGTCTCAAAAAGCCTTCTAGACCATCAATTTTGTGTTTCGCCGAACACTTGAGACTGTACACCTCTATACTTGTGTATCAACCTCCGGATCCTTGGAAAAGACTACACCTTATATCCCCATATTGTACCTTGTCTCGATTGCTTCTCAATCCCAATCCAATGATGAGCTTTGAACTAGTCTAGAAAGCTTCGAACCCACTCATTTAAAGGCGAATAGAATGCAATCTTGTGCTTTACCACAAACACCCTTTGTCACGAGGGACAATTTTGCTCCTCCCAAGCAACTGGACAATCTTGTGCTTTACCGCAAACACCCTTTGTCACGCCGGACAATTTTTTTCTAAAACAATGAAAAAAATGAAATTTCCGACTCTTTTATGTTAATTATCTGTAAGTATAAGAGTTTGACTGTCGTTGACCGGGTTTGATCAAATTTGACCAAATAATATTATTATATTTTTCTAAAAAAATAAAAAAGTGAAACTTTTCTACTCTTATATGTTAATTATATGTCAGTTATAAGAGTTTGATTGTTGTTTGACCGAGTGTGACCATATTTAACCAAATTTTTTTTTTTTTTTTATTAAAAAAATGAAAAAGTGATTTTTTTTACTCTTATATGTTAATTATATGTTAGTTATAAGAGTTTGAATGTTGTTTGACCGGGTTTGACCAAATTTGACCAAACAATATTATTATTTTTAATGAAAAAAGTGATTTGTTTTACTCTTACTCCCTCCGTTTCATGTGAATTGAGACTAAAAAAAATGGGCACAATAATTAAGAGAAAATAGTGAATGTGTGGTGGAAAATAAAGAGAGAGAGAATGAGTTGGGTAAATAGTAGTGTTGGTTGGATAAAATGAGTGGTGGAAAATGAAGAGAGAGAATTAGTGGGGGTTAAATGGGTGGGGTTGGGTGAATATAAAATATTAAAAAGTTTGTTATTTTGGGCCGTCTCAATTGAGGTGAAACGGATGAAAAGGAAAATAAGTCTCAATTCACATGAAACAGATGGAGTACATGTTAATTATGTGTAAGTTATAAGAGTTTGACTGCTGTTTGACTGAATTTGAGAATATTTGAAAAAAATAATATTATTATTGTTTTCTAAAAAAATGGAAAAAGTGATTTTTTTTACTCTTATATATTAATTATTTGTCAGTTATAAGAGTTTGACTGCTGTTTGACCGATTTTGACCATATTTGACCAAATACTATTATTATTATTATTTCTTAAAATAATGAAAAAAATGATTTTTTTTTTACTCTTATTTGTTAATTATGTGTTAGTTAGAAGAGTTTGAATATTGTTTGACTGGGTTTGACCATATTCGACAACATAATATTTTTAATTTTTTCTTCTAAAAAAATGAAAAAAGTGAATTTTTTTTTTACTCTTACTCCCTCCGTCCCACTCGAATCAGGACAAATTTCCATTTTTGGTGTCCCATTCAAATTAGGACAACTCAAAAATGGAAGTGTTTTATTTAATAGGACCCACATTCACACTCACAATAATTTTCCACCCATTATTCTCTACCCTACTTTCTCTCTCCTACTTTACTTTTCATACTCATAACACCTACTCCACTAACACTTTTTCCTTAATCCCCGTGCCCAACCCGAAAATCCTAATTCGGGTGGGACGGAGGGAGTATATGTTAATTATGTGTCAGTTATAAGAGTTTGACTACTGTTTGACCGGGTTTGATCATATTTGATCAAATAATATTATTATTGTTTTCTAAAAAAAAAAAAGTGAAAGTTTTTTACTCTTATATGTTAATTATGTGTCAGTTACAAGAGTTTGATTGCTGTTTGACTGAGTTTGACCATATTTCATCAAATAATACTCCCTCCGTCTCAAAATATATGTCGTTTTGGGAGTAAAATTTTGTCTCAAAATATTTGTCGTTTCACTATTTTCAAAGCTTTTTTATTGCTCTATACCAATTATACCCTTAATAATGATAGTGAACTATCTCTTACCTAACCATTTAATTACCTAGGTAGTTGAATTACTTTAGGGGTATTTGGATCTTCTTCACATGCATTAATGGTATTTCTTAATATGTGTGAAACACTCCAAAACGACATATAATTTGAGACGGAGGGAGTATTATTATTATTTTTAAGAAAATAAAAAAAGTGAAAATTTTCGACTATTATATGTTAATTATGTGTAAGTTTTAAGAGTTTAACCGGGTTTGACCAAATATGACCAAATAATACTATTAGTTTTTTCTAAAAAAATGAAAAAAGTGAAATTTTTTGTCTCTTTTATGTTAATTATGTGTAAATTCGAGAATTTGAATTCGAATCTGAGTCCCATAAGAGTTTCACTGCTGTTTGACCAAGTTTGACCATATTTGACCCAATAATATTATTATTTTTTTCTAAAAATGTAAAAAGTGATTTTTTTTTTTTGACTCTTATATGTTGATTATGTGACAGTTATAAGAGTTTGACTGCTATTTGACCGAGTTTGACCATATTTAACCAATTATTATTATTTTTCTAAAAACAAAAGTGAATTTTTTGACTCTTATATGTTAATTATGTGTAAGTTATAAGAGTTTATCTGTTGTTTGACCAGGTTTGACCATATTTGACCAAATAATTTTTTTATTTTTTTTTTTCTAAAAAGTGAAAAGATTGAATTTTTTTTATTCTTATATGTTAATTATGTGTCACTTATAAGAGTTTGACTGTTGTTTGACCAAGTTTGACCATATATCACCAAATATTATTAATATTTTTTATAAAAAAATGAAAAAAATGAAAATTTTGACTCTTATACGTTAATTATGTGTCAGTTAAAAGAGTTTGACTGCTGTTTGACCATATTTGACCAAATAATATTATTATTTTTTCTAAAAAAAATGAAAAAAAATGATTTTTTTTTTCACTCTTATATATAATTATGGGTAAGTTATAAGAGCTGACTAGGATTTGATCAAAAAAGTAAAGCTGGGAGAAGATATAAAGGCATTTTAGTCTTTTTGCATCTTTTTTTTTGTGGTGAGGGGTGTATGAGGAATTTTGTATATGATTTTTCTTTTTTGGGTTTGTATCTGAGCTCAAGGGCCCTAGAGTCCAAGCCCCCATTTTGTCACCATTGTGGGCTGGCTTGGGAGCCACATCAGCAAGACCTCCCTCATTTGGGCACGTCTGTGGGTGCTCTTAGACCATCTACAATGGATTCAACACCATTTTCCATTCAACACTCACTTTATCACTCCACATCATCTTCTCTCTCTTCTAACTCATCCATTCAACACTCATTCAACTTTACACCCTACAATGGGTTGTTTAATCCCCCATTCAACACCCTTCCCACTCATCATCCTATACCCCACAACTTAAATTTTATTTTCTATTATTTATTTTTATGATTAGTAAAATAATAATAATAATAATAATAATAATAATAATAAATAATCAATTATAATTAAAAAAATACTTCACACTTATTTTTTTAATTGTAATTAAATAAATATGAGGTTTTTTTAGTGTTTAAATGGTTATTATTGGAATCCATTTCATTAAAATGAGGTTTTCTTTTGTATCCAAATCAAATGAAACTTGCATCTATTTATAGAGATTTTTTTAATGATTTTTGGTGTAAAAAAAAAATAAAAAAATCATTTACTGTAAAATAATTGAGCTCAAATAATTGGGATGAGAAATTAAAATCAGAAATTTCAAGAACCAATTGGTGAATGCCAAGTGTCACAATCAGAAAAAAAAAAAAAAAAAAAAAAAAAAAAAAAAAACTTCGCGGGGGCGCGTGTGGCGCACGCGCCAAGGCCGACTAATCAGAAGCCGCCTCGTGTCTCAAAATGGCAACAACTTCTTCCATTCAACGGTGTTGAATGGGTTCAACACTTCTCCCATTCAACCCCCCATTTAACTCTCCATTCCATCCATTCAACACCCACCCTTTTTGTTTAACCCCATTCAACACCCTTATTAAACAACCATTGTACATGTTCTTATGTATCCTTAAGATTTCAAACAATCCACCTCTCCACCTAATGGCTCGGATCAAGGCTATATACACACACAAATCAGGGGGCGGCCAAGATGATTTCAATTTTTTTGTGGGTCTCACCGAGCTAACTTTTGGGTGGAGCGGTTCCAAATTCGAGGCATAAAATGTTAGGGCAATGCTAGGGGCACACAAAAGGATTTCACAAAATGAAAGATACAAAATGAGCTGACAATATTTTAGTGGTTGTATCGATAGTCGACCCGAAACACTCTAATGAAAATCATTAATAAAATTATGACATATCATTTTGTAAACCCAATTTTATGGCACTTTTTTTGTGATTTTATATTTACCCAAAATGTTATCCTGACGTTAGATTCTTAAAAAAAACTTGAATCCAAACAGACCACACCCAGCACGAAACTATAACCCTTTATAAACGCAACGACAAACAGTACCTCTTTACCCACCACCTCACACACGCCGGAGCAGTGGCAAGGAATTCGAAACGAAAAATTGAATCTTTGTTTCAAAGGCAGAGTTCATCAATGGCGGAGGTTTCTCACTTTCACCTTCACGGAGAAGACGAGGATGACAGAGGCGACGTGTTGGTTTCCTTCGATTCCGTTCCTTACTGGTCTAACGATTTCGACGGCTTCGATGTCTTTACCTCAGATCTTGATTTCCCTGCTTCCGAATTCCGGATTTCATCTCTCCGTCAACACCCTCCTCGTCAATCCCGTCCCAGAGGGTTTACCGACAACGTTTCCGGCACCCAATCGATCACAAACGCGGATTTATTCGACCGCGGAAACCAGGTAAACTTCGTTATGGATTTGTTCCATCAGCGCGTTGAGCAATCATCGTCGCGTATGGAGCGGCGCTTTGGGGAAATGGGTTCGAATAGTTTTGACGTGGATCTCGATTTGGGGTTAGGGTTACCTGGGAGTGGGGAAATTGAATCGAATAGCTTTGAGGTGGATCTCGACTTAGGGTTAGGGTTAGGATTTGCAGGAGGTGTTGATCACAACGATGATGAAATCGATGATATTTCAGGGTTCATGGTTGCTGATTCTGGTGAAGATTTCTTTCTGTCTAGGAGGAATGGCACAGTATCGGATTCAGGTGGGTCTTCCATTGTTTCCGGGGGTCCAGCATATTTCATGAGCGGTTTGCGAGTTGTTGATATTGAGTCAGATTCTGAAGACGCAGGCGGCATTGAGGAGGGATTCGATGATGATGATGATGCAAGCCTTCGGGCTTGTTGGGATGCATTTCAATTGGCTGATGGGGATACCAATAGAGGGGATGGAAATGAAGATTTTGAATGGGAAGAAGTCGATGTTCGGATCGATGAGAGGCAAGTTTTGGGCACGTTTTTTGATGGGGAGGTTGATGATGATGCCTCAGTATTTCCCGGAATTTTATCAGTAGAGGAGGAATTAAGCGAGCGAAGGGTGGATGGGTTGGAGTGGGAGGTTCTTTTGAGTGTTCATAACTTGGAAGCGAACTCAGATTTAGGGCACGATGGGGAACCATTTGATGAGTACAATTATGCTGAATATGAAATGTTTTTAGGGCAGTTTGGTGATAATGAGAATGCTTCTATTGGTCGGCCTCCTGCTTCTAAAAGGGCTGTCGAGAATCTTTTATCTGTGGCAATTACTCGAGATGATGTTGAAAAGAATAATGCTCTTTGTGCTGTTTGTAAGGATGATATAAATGTTGGGCAAATGGCAAAGCAACTGCCTTGTATTCACCGTTACCATGGTGAGTGCATTGTGCCATGGCTGGGGATAAGGAATACTTGTCCAGTTTGTCGGTATGAGCTTCCCACTGATGATCTTGATTACGAGCGAAGAAAGGCAGAAAGAGCTGGGCGGACCAACTGAAGGTATATGAGGTAGCTGTGAGTTTTGTAATTGCTCTCGAGGATTATTAGGCTCTGGAAATTGTAGATACTGTTGTTTGGAAGAGGAAAGGTAGGTTCTTTTCCTGAATTCAGTTCATTTCGAACTGATTTTGCATGTGCTTTTGTTGAGGTTATAATATGATTGTGATGTTAATAGGGAATTTGTTGGTTTTTTATGTGTCTTTTTGTGCACATTACTTGTTTGATATTTGGATTTAATGTATAGTTATGGAGTTTATATATGTCACTTGTGTATATTCCTTCATTTTCCTTTTATATGTTCTTAATGTTTAGTATCTCAATGTCCCTTTTGCAACTATTTAGTACACTTCCAAGTTTAGGTGCCATATCAGCATGCCTCAGACACTGTACTGGAGAATGAGAAATAATATATTTCAAAAAGCATTTGGGGAAATAAATACAAAGATTTATAATAGTTGGATAATTGCATCTTTTTTCTGAATATTAACTTGCTAAAACTACCAATAATCCCCACAAGAGCAAAGCCCATCTCTAAAATGATGAAACCTCTTGTTATCCCTCACAACTATCTCCCTCTCAACGACCTTCGCCACCAACTTAATCGCAGCGTGACAATCCCCACAAATCCTCAAATTCTTGCACACCCTAAGTGTCGTCCCTTTACTTGTATTTAACAAGCCAAAACAAATTGCAAGCTTCTCACTGTGCCCTCGTAAAATCTCCACTTTCTCCTCTTCTTCTAACTCATGAAGAACTGAACTTGTATCTGGTGCATAACCCAGTTCGGTAATTTTTCCCTCCAAACTTCTCCACATATCTCGTATTGCTTCTGACTGGACCATCATTCTATCACCAACACGAAAGCTATGAGTTTTGCCTCCAATTTCAATCCAACTAAAGCCAACATCTTTACGAAGACCCAACGTCTTCATTGTTTTCCTAACTGTTCTGACACGTTCCCACTTACCTGATGCAGCAAATAAATTCGAGACTTGTACATAATTTTCTGATTTATCTGGTTCTAATTCCAACAACTTCTCTGCAACTTTCCCTCCCATATCCAGCCTACCATGAACTCTACAAGAACTAAGCAATGAGCTCCAAATTCTACCATCAGGCTCTTCAGGCATGTCAGAGACTATCTTTATAGCATCATCTAGCTGGCCTGCACGCCCCAGCATGTCCACCACACATGCATAATGCTCTAGTTTAGGCTCTATTCCATGTACCATCTGCATTTCATTAAGGTACTTCAAACCCTCTTCGACCAAACCAGCATGGCTACATGCCATTAAAATACCCATGAATGTGAAGCCATCAGGTTTGAAACCAAATCTTTGCATTTCATGAAATAACTCGATGGCATGATTCCCCTGTCCGTGAATCCCATAGGCTGTAATCAAAACCGTCCAGGATGCCACATCAGTTTCACGTAACTGGTTAAAAACTGTTTGAGATTGTTCTACGAAGCCACATTTCGCATACATATCTATGATTGAGCAACTTACATATATATCTTCAACAAGATGAGCCTTCAAGGCAAAACAATGGATTTCTTTTCCTAGCCTCAGAGCTGAGAACTGTGAGCAAGCACCTAGAACACTTGTTACTGCAATTTCATAAGGTTGGGTGCCTCTGTGCACCATCTCGCGAAAGAGATTTAAGGCCTCATCTGGTAGTCTATTCTGTGAGTAACCAGATATCATTGCATTCCAAGATACTAAACTCTTATCTTCCTTCCGATCAAACAAAATCCTTGCTAATAATGGTTTCTTACATTGAACGTAAAGTGAAAGTAGTGAAATAGTGATAAATGAATCTGTTTCTAATCCATTTCTAAGCACAAACCCTTGAACCTCTTTCCCATACCGTAAGTATTGTAGTTCAGCACAAGCTAAAAGTAAGCTACTAATGGTATACAAGTCCGGACTGAAGCCTGAATTTGTCATTTGTAAGTAAAGGTTTATTGACTTTGAAGGCTCACCATTTTGTGCACATCCACTGATAATTGCATTCCAAGAACGCGCACTCTTATTCTTCATGCCATAAAAGACATTCTCAGCAGAACTCACTGATGGCCCACATTTTGCATAGGCGCAAATAAAAGCACTAAACAGCTCATAAGATTCGAGACCATGCCTGATTGAATATCCATGAAGTTCTTTCACCCTCAATTGTTCTGAATTCTCTAGGCAAACTTGCACGACGTTCAGTATGGTGACCACATCTGCTTCCATTCTCTCCATTTGCATCTTCTGCAAAAAATTAAATGCTCGACTTACATCACCTTCTCTAGAATAAGCGCCAATGATGGAATTCCATGAAACAACACTTTTCCTATCATTCTTATCAAAAAGAACTCGGGCTTCAAAGAGAGATCCACATTTTGAATACATATCCAATAAAGCATTCATCACCATGAGCTCTCTATCCAGCCCCAATTTCACAGCTAAAGCATGCACCATCCTTCCCAAGAAAACATCATTTTCTGCTGCACAAGCTGGTAATATCGTCACCAGTGTTGCAACGTCCGGTATCAAACCTTGTTTACCACCTATGATCTCCTTAAACAAGTTAAAACTCTCTAGATAAAGTCTGTTATCCAATAAACAAGAAACCATTGAATTCCAAGAAACTAGGTTCCTCTCAGGCATACTCTCGAATACCTTACCTGCTGCTTCCACAAAGCCCCATTTCCCATACATAGAAATCAAAGCATTACCAACAAACACATAAGAGACCGAATTTGTCTTCACTACCATCCCATGAACACACAGTCCCAAGTTCAAATTGAAAAGCCCAGAACAAGCTTTAATTACACAAGGCAAAGTGAAATGATCAGGTGCATATTCTGTCAACGATATCAAATCGATAAACATCTCAATGGCATCAAGCCAGTGCCCATTACGAGTGTACCCACTAATTAACGCATTCCATTGGTACAAATTCTTGTAACCTAATTGCTCAAAGACCAATCGAGAATCAAGAGGGAAACCACAGGTGGAGTACATTGTGATGATTCTGGTGTTGAGAATGGGATCGTTCCTCAACTGGTTTGATTCCCAAACCAATTCGTGGGTTTTCCGGCCAACTACAATGTCTTTGTTCCTGCCGCATGCTTGTAACAGTATGCTTATACCTAGGGTTCTCTGAGAAAGATCAAAGTGGGTATTTTCGAGTTCAGTTTGTAATGAATTGAAAGCTTCGATTAGGTTTCCGGATTGGCACAGTTGGTTTATGTGTTGTGGGAAAGAGGTTTGGTGGACAAGGTGGAGTTTCGAGGTTTGTGAGGAGAGTGAAAGAAATGATTTTGAAGTACAGATTGAGTCGAGACTCCGACGACCTGAATCTTTCGAGGTCCAAAAGGATGGACGGTGGCGACGGTTGTGAGATAAATGTGGCGGTACTACCAGAGCCATGATGGGCCGTTGAGTTGAAGTAGATTAACTGATGGTTGGTTATACGTTGCAACTTGTAAACGGTAACGGGAGTACACTAGGATTAAAAAAATATGGCCAAAAGTAAGTGGATAAGAGTAGGGTTTACGGTTTCGGTTACGATCCGAACAGCTGATTCCGGTTTCGAAAAAGCTTGAACCGTAACCGAACCGTTTCTCTTCCGGTTACAGTTTGGAATCGCTGGTTCACGGTTGGGAACCGCCGGTCTACAATTTTCTTTTCTTTTTTTATATTTTATTTTTTTTAACAGAAGAAATAATTTTAATAATATTTATTACCGATTTTTTTAAAAAAAAAGTATAGAAAAAATGTTTAAAAAATTAAAAAAGTCCGTCCCTATTTTCTTTTATATACTCAACAAAATTTTATTATTTTTATTCACTGAATTTGGCTAATAATTCAGTCAAAACTCAACTTTTCTTGTCAACTTTCCGTTAGTAACGGTTAATTTTGATGAAACCATTAGAAATTTAACGATTTTGACGTTTTTTAACAGTCTTCTAACGGTTTTGCTGACGGTTCCGGTTCGGTCTAGGCGGTTCATGATGGTTCGGAACCGCCGGTTCACGGTTTTCATAGGGGATGAACCGGAACCGGCCCGTGTTACATGCGGTCCCGGTTCACACGGTTCCGGTTTTCGTCAAGGTTCAAGGTTACGGGCTTTTCAGTTCCGGTTTCGTGTGGCCATCCCTAGGTAGGAGAGAGAAAATAAGTTAGTGGAAGTTGTTGTGAGTGGATAGAAGAGAGAAAAGTGAATATTTTGGATAAGTAGCAATAAGTACGAGACGCCTAAAATGAAAATAAATAGGGATAAGTATGGGACGGAGGGAGTAATGGTTAAATTGTACATAAATTACGTTGCCGTACACTATGTTGAGATAGAATTACAATTCAGGCCAAATTTGAAATGCTGTTAAAAAGGTTAGACTGTTGTAATTAACAAAAAAAGTTAACAAAATGGATGAATAAGTTAACTGGTTTCTGATAATAATAACAAAAAGATGATACTCCCTTCGGTCCAAAATAACTGTTTTTTTTTTGCATTTGCACAACTCTTTAGAAATGTAATAATTATCATGACTTAGTGACAAAAGTTTCAACTTTACCCTTATTAAGTGTGCAACTTTCTTACGCTAATGTCTCACACTAAGATAATTAATAAAAGAGAACAAGTTTCAATGCAACGATAAGAGAGACATTTAGCTCAAAAGTGACAATTATTTTGAACCAAAATTTTGGTTTAAAAGTGATAGTTATTTTGGACCGGAGGGATGGAGTAGTAAACAAACAAAGTGAGCACTTTTAGCTGGGTTCCTTCCAATGATCATTTGGTTGTTTTTCACGAGGCCAAAAGAAACGAAAACCGAGATTTGTCTCATGATGCCAAAAGAAATGAAAACCGAGAAACTCATGCCCAGCTTTTGGTAATAAATACAGTTAGAACTTTTAAGTTGTTTACACATTTTTTTAATAAAAAAAATGTGCAAATAGTAGAACCCACCCATAATAATACCCTTTTGGTTTGGCATACTCCATGTGACTTTTATGACCCTAATAAGTAATAACAAGTCCCCACCACCAAACAAATTGCCCTTTACGTTTTGGTTGATACTCCAGATTTAATGTTTTTAATATGACTATGCACAGTAATTAAGAAAAATTAAATGTTGTGAGTATGAAAAGTAAAGTTAGAGATAAAGTAAGTAAGGAGTTTTTGTTGTGAGAATGATAGGTGGGTCCCATTAGGCTTAATTCCACAATGACCCTAATCTCAGATCAAAAAGTTATAAAAACCCACTACATTTGCTTAAGCCCATTTACACCCAAAGCCCAAATCAAAATTCCATCAAAACCCAACCTACCGTTGACCCAGTCAAAACTAATTTTTAAATGCCAATTCTACCCCTCCCCTACCCCTAAATAAAACCCTACCCTTCTTCCTCTCTCTAAAACACGCCCGCACACACAAAAACAACGTTCTCTCTCTCATCGTCTCCGGCCAGTTAAACTCTGTCCATCTCCCTCTTCTCCGGCCACCAAATCTGCAACAAATCATAAGCCGAAGCTCATATACCTCTGCCATCGCCTCCGGATCTTCATCACTGTCCCCAAGCTCATATACAATAAGGAGAAGAATGTTTTTGATAAAATTCACTAGGAAACTTTTGGGAAGTCTGTTTGTCGTAGGATTGTTCCCGGTCAGTATTTGGCTATTGATCCTAAAGGTCGTGCTGTTATGATTGGGGCTTGTGAAAAACAGAAGCTTGTTTATGTTTTGAATAGAGATACTGCTGCTCGGTTAACGATTTCGTCCCCGTTAGAAGCTCATAAAGTCTCATACAATTGTTTATTCGATTGCATGGGTTGATTGTGGGTTTGATAACCCTATATTTGCTGCTATAGAGTTGGATTATTCTGAGGCTGACCAGGATTCTACTGGTCAGGCTGCTAGTGAAGCTCGGAAACACCTTACCTTTTATGAACTAGATTTGCTAAAAAAAAAAAAAATGTTAAATAATGGACAAAGTTAAAAAAATTACTCTTATACTTTTATTATAAAATTACGTAAGTTTTGCGAGTTTGGCTTGATTTAACCAAATAATATTATTATTTTTTATTAAATAATGAAAAAAATGAAAAAAAAATATATGACTCTTATACTTTAATTATAAGAGGAGAACTGGTCTTATACGTTAGTTATAAGAGTTTGACCAAATTTGATTAGAGACTTTGACCAATAAGTCCTCCAGCCAAATAAATACTACCAATAAGGACTGATATTTACAAAATCCCCCAATAAGTCCCTGCAGTTTTCACATGACCAGATTGCCCCCCCCTCCCTCACGCGCACCTGAAACACAAAGCAATCTCACGTTTTCTCTCCATCTCTTCCTCCTACGTTTTCTCTCTCTCTCTTCCTCCTACTTTTTCTCTTTTCTTTTTTTTCCCCCTCAAAATTTTAAAATGTAATATCTCAAAATCTAGAAATTGAAAAAATAATCTGAGACCACCATTTTAATCGTGTCGTCGAATCGAATCAAACAAGTACACTCAGCACATAATTCAAATTTTAGAAAAACAAAATCTCATTTTTCACTAGTAAAAATTTGAGAAAACTATTTTTCATTTCTCAATTAATTTCACAATTTTAGAAAATAAAATTTCATTTTTCACTTGTAAAATCATTTTTCAACTGATTCCTCAATTGTGTGATTTCACAGTTGTGTCATTTTTTCATTTTTCATTTTAAAAACTGATAAATTCATCTCTCAATTTTTTACAATCATTATAATAACTGAGACATGCATTTCACAGTTATTCACACATGAATTTGAATATAATAACTGAGACATTCATTTAACAGTTATTCATAATTGAGTAAAAACTGATAAAATCACCTCTCATTTTCACAATTGATGACTGAATTTATCAGTTTAATTATATAATAAATGAGACATTCATTTCTCAGTTATACACATATGAATTTGAGTACAAGAACTGGTACATTCATTTCTCAGTTATTCAAATGAATTTGAGTAGAAGAACTGTTACATTCATTTCTCAGTTATTCACATATGAATTTGAGTATAAGAACTGGTACATTCATTTCTTAGTTATCAATTTTATCTGTTTTTAATATAATAATAAATGGGATATTCATTTCTCAACTAAAAAAAAAAAAAAAAAAAAAAACAACAACAACAAATGCGAGGTTGTAGTGTTAAATACTCCCTCCGTCCCGCCGGAAACTTCAAAAAAAAATTATGGCACAAGAATTAAGGGAAAAAGTGAAAAAGGTGATGTGTTGTGAGTGTTGATAGTTGAGTGGGAGAGAGAAAGTGGGGTAGAGAATAGTTAGTGGGTTAGTGGATGTGAGTATGAGAAGTGGGACCCACTAATCAAAAAGTATTAAAAACTTTCTATTTATGGATTTTGCAATTTCTATGGGACGCCCAAAATGGTAAGTTTTGCAATTTCCGGCGGGACGGAGGGAGTATATAATAGTCTACTAATGGAACAAGTGAGAAGCTTGGAATAGTGGTTAGGAGTCTTAATCAAGACCAAGAGGTCTTGTGTTCAAATCCCCCCAAGAGCAAATAATTTTTATTTATAATACTTGGGGTTGCAGATGGTTGTGGCGGCAGTGGGTGAGGTCCGGCAGCAGCAGGTGGCGACTGAAGGCGGCGGGTGGTGGTCCGGTGGCGGTTGACGGCAGCGGGTGGAGGTCCGGCGGTAGCCGGCGGCGGCAGTAGTAGGTGACGTCCGGCGGCGGCAGCAGGTGGCGGCTGACGGCGATGGGTGGAGGTCCTGTGGCGGCAGCAGGTGGTGGCGCCGGCGGCGGTTGGTGGCGGCGGTAGGTGGCGGACCTCAGTCAAAGTCAAAGGTCTAGTAGGTGGTCAATGGTTAAAGGTGTAATAGGATTTTATTTGGGTTGGGGGTATTTTTGCCATTTAAAAAGGGTAAGGGATTTATTGGTAAATGGTAGGCTTAGTCGCACAGCTACAAATTAAACATGGACTAGGTTCTAAAAATATAGCTAGGGCAAGTCCAGAGTCGATCCACGAAGAACGGTTACTTGTTTATGTAATTGTCACTTGACAAGATTGGGGGTTTGATTGAGATTTTAATTAATTCCTAAGACGGGAAAATAAACTAAGCGTTGAAACAATAATTTAAAGACACTTCAGATTGATCACTATCCCCGTCCTCTAATTCAATTTCATCGGTACTTCTATTTCTCTGTTAATCCTATTCACTTGATCACGAGATATATTGCAATCTATGTCTCTTCTTACAGATTAGTCTATAGCAGTGGCACACTCACTATAAACCCTAATTAATAAATTAATCTAACTGGCACAGTCTAGATCGCAGAATTAATTGATTCAATTTAAGAGACTAAGATCAAAAACGCTTTCTACAATTATTTCATATAGATAATCGTCTAATTTTGCCTACTCCCCGAATTGCTATGGCACATACACAATTCGTGAAGATGCTACAGTGAAAACCCTAATTCTGACACAGAACAGAGAATTCTAGCATAGATCAAGAAATAGAATTAATGGATTGGCCAAATCCACAAACCCTAAATATTAACCTAGATTCAGAACAAGCAAAATTATAAATAGATTAACCAGGAGAATAAGAAAATTACCTCAATTGAATTAAAATAGGTTCAAGATCTCAATCCAAAGTAATGGAGTTTAGTTCTCCATTAATGGTTACACAAAGCTTCAGAGAGAAAAAGAAAAGAACGTAGTATTCAAAGTTCAGAGAGAATAATAACCTAATCCTAATTCTAAACTAATAAAGGAATAAAAATTACTAAGGGATAAATCAAAAGAAAAACAATACTAATAAAATATAAAAAGAAAAATAATTCCCAAAAGTCCACACTCAGCCGCCAGCTGCACTTGTACGGAAACGGGAGGAAAATTTTCACTTTTTTGCAAATCAGTCCCTGAAGTTTTAATATTGTCAGTTCAGTCCTCCAAGTTTCAGAATTGTCCAAACAGCCCCTCAACTTCCAGAAATTTCAGTTTAGCCCCTGCGCTCTTCCGCCAGTTAACTTTGACTTGACTTTGACTACTTGACCATCGAGACAGACGTTGAAGCTCAACAAAAATTACATCCGGGAAAATAATTAAATAATAACGACTATTCTACCCCGGATTACAATAAAGCTCAAATGATAAAATAATGTCTCAAATACATCAAATCTAGTCTAAAGTACATCAAAATAAACCAAAATATATGAGAGAATAAGGTAAATAATGTATACAAAATCCACCACATCAAATTACAAAATCCACCACATCAAATTCCCCCACGCTTAGACCGTTACTCGTCCCTGAGTAACATCCTAACTCCACTCTAAACTCCGGTCTATAAAGCGTAGCATGGGAGAAAATGACCCCTATCTCCTCTAATCCTCCAAGTCAAAAGGTCAACAAATACTATCGGAGTATAAGAAACTCCGTCCCCATATAACTCCAGAAACTCAAATAAATATCAATGGCTTTAGCCCGATACAACTCCAAATAATGCAATAAAAACGTATCCGGACTAAGGCCCACACATAAAAGCCTAGGGGAACTAAAAGTGTCCTAAGTTTCCCCCACGCTAGTCTCACACTACTATCGCCCTCGTAAAAATAAAAAGTTAATGTCTAGAAAGTGTTTCCGGACATAACTTACCTCGTGAAAGCACCAACGCCCCCTTATTACTCCAAGAAAGAACGAGGGTTTCTATCCTAATCACCTACTAACCGAGCCTCCACACCAAGTATGAAAATCTTAACCCGAGACTCCTTACCCCCCTTATGACGCCAATCACCGGTGAATAAATGATAAACTCACTCAAAATCTCACCTTTTGCCTAAGCGCCCTTTCGGGTTTTCACTTAGCCTCTCTTTTCCTTTTTTTTTTTTTTTTTTTTTAAAGAAAAATTAAATAACGACTACATTACTGTATACAACAATAAATTCCTCCCCCACGCTTAAACTACACAATGTCCTCATTCGTGTGTAACAGTTAAAATATGGTAGTAAAAACGTAGGGACAATGGGTGTGTCCCAAATCTTATTCCTTTCCATACTTAACAACCAGAAATTTCCCCAACAACAATGCACTAATCACGCACACTACCATCGCACAATCACTCACCAACAACAATTGAGCATTAATATCAATACCAAAATCACACAACCTCAACCTAACAAAAAAATTAGCACAATGCACAACCAATCCTCCTCAACTGCACCCAACAAATTAAGAGCAAGGAAAGATGAGAATTGTTACCTTCTAATGCTCCAATAATGACCAACAATACTCCTTGTCCCTCCTAGATCGCTCCAAGAAAGAGAAATCCAAAAAGCCCCAAATTTGAATCCTAGGGTTCTTGAATTTCGGACTACAAACTCGGAATTGAAGGTTAATGGTGATGGCTTGGGTCGAATTAGGGTGGAAAGAGTGTTTTAAGTTGAAGGAGTGGAGTAAATTGAAGCAATTATTGAAGAATTTGGGTTTGGGCGAATTCGGGTTTAGACAGAAAAATTGGATGAAGATGTTGATTTCGGGGGTGGGTGGAAATGGGGGTAGGGAGGAAGGGGATGAAGTGGAAGTTGTTTTAATGGAGGAGGTGGTAGTTGTCGTGGTGGGGGGATGGTG
This sequence comes from Campanula takesimana, assembly GCA_026119855.1. Taxonomy (NCBI): domain Eukaryota; kingdom Viridiplantae; phylum Streptophyta; class Magnoliopsida; order Asterales; family Campanulaceae; genus Campanula; species Campanula takesimana. Next base: position 2,240,243 of record JAOWBW010000002.1, read on the forward strand.
GTGCGGCTAAGGGCGGCGGTTATGGTGCGGCGACAATGGAGGGGGGAAGAGAGAGGGACGGGATCAGAGAGAGAGATGCGAGCGGGTAGAGAGAGAGAGAGAGACTGTGAGGGAGAGAGGTGGTGGCGGCGGCTATGGAGGTTTTGGGGAGAGAGAGAGTGACGGGTTTAGAGAGAGAGAGATGAACTGGGTGTGAGAGAGAGAGAGACCTGGCGAGGGATTTTTTTTTCTTTCAACTTTTTTTTTTTTTTTTGGCCAGCCCTTGTGGCACAAGAATTGAGCATTTGTGGCACAAGGACTGGATGAAATTTCCCAAGCTGCATTTCTTTTTTTTTCTTTTTTTTTTTGATGCACACCCTTGTTTTTGCCTAGATTGCCCTTTCGGGTTTTCAATCTAGCGGGCTTCTTTTCTTGTGCATTTTATTATTATTATTTTTTTTTAAGAAAAACTAACTAGCTATCTAGAAATAAAATACATACTATACAACTACAAATCCGTCCCCCACGCTTAAACTACACAGTCCTCAATGTGTACAAATGAATAAAAATAAGGACAGTTTAAACGTGGGAGAATAAGTGGTACCTCATTAATGCACACTCCACCCCGTTTGAGCTCGAATTGTCTGCATAAACCCCTTCTTCTTTTTGTTCATCGTGCTCAAACCTCTATTCTTCTCCATCGGACCACTAGCCATCATCAATTTTTCCTCACCTCCAAATACATGCTTTCGGTGCTCAGGAAGATTCTTCACCTTTCTTGGTCCATGTTTTACCGCCGGGATCTCCAAACCAATCTTCACATCATCACTACTACTACAAACCTTGGACACATTATCTACCTTTGGCTCTACTACATCCATAAAACACAAACCATGGACATCCTTAGGGTCTTTCTTGGATTCAAAAATATTGAGCTCCATTAAATCCCCATCACACTCCATAGTCAACGATCCGTTAGAAACATCCAACTTAGTGTGAGCCGTAGACATAAATGGCCTTCCCAATTGAATGGGAGCCTTAGGATCCGTGTCCATCTCTAACACATAAAAATCAGCAGGGAATATGAACTTACCAACCCGGCCCAAAACATCCTCAACTTTCCCTTTGGGGTATGCATTAGATCTATCCGCCAACTGAATCACCATCCTAGTATCTTGTAAAGGTCCCAACTTGAGCTTTTCAAACAATGCATAGGGCATGACATTGATTGAAGCACCCAAGTCAAGCATCGCCATATACTCAGATTCATCACCCAAAGACTCGGGAATAACAAACATACCCGGATCACTACACTTCTTGGGCATCTTCTTGTGATAGACTGCAGCAGACACATGCTCTTTCATCTTCACCTTTTTCTGACTCCTTGCCTTCTAATCCCTCTTCAATGTACACAACTCCTTCAAGAATTTAGCATATCTCGGGACAGTCTGCAAAAGATCCAAAAATGGGATGTTTACCTCAAGCCTCTTGAAAGTGTCATATATAGCCTTGTCAGACTCCTGTTTGCGATGCTCTCTCAAAGCCTCAGGAAATGGAACATCCGGCTCAAAAACTGGTGGTTTTGGTGTAGCTTTCTTCTCCTCCTCCGGGGTCTTCTCCTCAGGCACAAACTTTTCAACCTCAATCACTGGCTCCTCCGGTACAACTTCCGTCCCAATCCCCTTACCACTGCGCAAAGTCATGGCACATGCACTCTGCTTAAGGTTCGGTTCTGTTCTAGACTGTACCTTCTCTGCCTCTCTAATCTCTAATCTCCCAACCGCATCAGCTATCTGACCAATCTGTCTCTCTAGATTACCGATACTCGTATCGGTCTTCTGTTGATACTGCTGAAAATTGCTATTCATCATGCTTACCGATTGTGCTAAGGAGTGAATCATATTATCTGTAGACTGTCTAGGTGGGGTACTCTGATACTGCTGCTGCTGCTCGAACAGTGGTCTGTATTGATACTGATTAGTCTGGTACTGCTGACTCTATGGTGGACCCATCAACAATTGTTTCATCATCCCCTTAAGGTCCTCTACATCTGTCTCCAGCTTACTTGGTACACCACTACTCGATCCCATAACACTAACCTGTCTGAAACTCGATCTCCGGCCATGTGTCCGAGTGCTCTTAGCCAACTCATCAAATATCTCATTAGCCTCCTCAGTCGTCTTGTTCAGAATACTGCCCCCACAACAAGAATCCACCAACCGCTTATCCATGACTGTCAACCCTCCATAGAAATATACTATCAGCTGATCATCATCAAACCCATGATACGGGCAACTCCTGCACAACTTATGGAACCTGTTATAATACTCGTATAGAGTCTCATCCACCTTCTGCTCCATGTTGCTAATGTCCCGCTTCATCACATTGATTTAATCGGGAGGAAAGAACTCATCAAGAAATACCTCCTTCATCTGCTGCCATGTGGTAATGTTGTTAGGCGGGAGATGATAGTACCACGCACTAGCATCATCTTTCAGAGTGAAAGAAAATGCTCTGAGTAATAAGTGCTCTAAAGGAAGTGTAGCCGGCTTCATGCTTTGACATATCATCACAAACTGGGACACATGCTGATTCGGATTCTCTCCAGGCATCCCAGTGAAGTGTGGTAACTGGCTCAACAGCCCCGGCTTCAACTCAAAAGTGACTCCGGCAGGTAAGACAGGGAATTGGACGGCATGTGGTTGCTCATTCCAGTTCGGGGCAGTCCTTTGCCTCAATGTCTGATCTGCCATTTGTAATCTAACTCAAGAATTCCAAGCAGATTGTCAGTAGAACGGGTGTGGACCATAAAAGGTGCCACACTAAAAACAGAAATAAATAAATAAAAACAAAAAGGAAACTAAAAAACTAAACTAACAAAAATAAATACAAATAAAATAAAAAGAAAAAGAACAAGAATTAAAATAAGAACGTAAACAAATAAACACCGTTCCCCTGTAACGACGCCAAAATTTGGTAGGCTTAGTCGCACATCTACAAATTAAACCTGGACTAGGTTCTAAAAATATATCTAGGGCAAGTCCAGAGTCGATCCACGAAGAACGGTTACTTGTTTATGTAATTGTCACTTGACAAGATTGGGGGTTTGATTGAGATTTTAATTAATTCCTAAGACGGGAAAATAAACTAAGCGTTGAAACAATAATTTAAAGACACTTCAGATTGATCACTATCCCCGTCCTCTAATTCAATTTCATCGGTACTTCTATTTCTCTGTTAATCCTATTCACTTGATCACGAGATATATTGCAATCTCTGTCTCTTCTTACAGATTAGTCTATAGCAGTGGCACACTCACTATAAACCCTAATTAATAAATTAATCTAACTGGAACAGTCTAGATCGCAGAATTAATTGATTCAATTTAATAGACTAAGATAAAAAACGCTTTCTACAATTATTTTATATAGATAATCGTCTAATTTTGCCTACTCCCCGAATTGCTATGGCACATACACAATTCGTGAAGATGCTACAGTGAAAACCCTAATTCTGGCACAGAATAGAGAATTCTAGCATAGATCAAGAAATAGAATTAATGGATTGGCCAAATCCACAAACCCTAAATATTAACCTAGATTCAGAACAAGCAAAATTATAAATAGATTAACCAGGAGAATAAGAAAATTACCTCAATTGAATTAAAATAGGTTCAAGATCTCAATCCAAAGTAATGGAGTTTAGTTCTCCATTAATGGTTACACAAAGCTTCAGAGAGAAAAAGAAAAGAACGTAGTATTCAAAGTTCAGAGAGAATAATAACCTAATCCTAATTCTAAACTAATAAAGGAATAAAAATTACTAAGGGATAAATCAAAAGAAAAACAATACTAATAAAATATAAAAAGAAAAATAATTCCCAAAAGTCCACACTCAGCCGCCAGCCGCACTTGTACGGACGGGAGGAAAATTTTCACTTTTTTGCAAATCAGTCCCTGAAGTTTTAATATTGTCAGTTCAGTCCTCTAAGTTTCAGAATTGTCCAAACAGCCCCTCAACTTCCAGAAATTTCAGTTTGGCCCCTGCGCTCTTCCGCCAGTTAACTTTGACTTGACTTTGACTACTTGACCATCGAGACAGACGTTGAAGCTCAACAAAAATTACATCCGGGAAAATAATTAAATAATAACGACCATTCTACCCCGGATTACAATAAAGCTCAAATGATAAAATAATGTCTCAAATACATCAAATCTAGTCTAAAGTACATCAAAATGAACCAAAATATATGAGAGAATAAGGTAAATAATGTATACAAAATCCGCCACATCAGTAAAATTGATTTCAACCCAAGGACCCTAAGGTAGATTATGAAATGTTGTGGTTTTATTGGCAAATACCATCTTCCCCAAGGGACTTATTGGTAAAAATCCCATTTGATTAAAAAATATTAAATATTTTTTAGTAAAGAATGGGAAAATGAAAAAAATTGACTCTTATACTTTAATTATAAGAGGATAATTGCTCTTATATGTTAGTTATAACAGTTTGACTGAGATTTGACTAAATATTATTATTTTTTTTATTAAAGAATGGAAAAAGTAAAAAAAAATAAAAAAATCTTATAATCTAATTATAAGAGTAGAACTTGTCTTATACGTCAGTTATGAGAGTTTAACCGGATTTGACCAAAAAATATTATTTGTTTTTTTATTAAAAGTTGGAAAAAGTACCAAAAAATGATTCTTATATTCTAATTATAAGAGTAGAACTTGTCTTATAAGTTAGTTATGAGAGTTTGACCGGATTTAACAAAAAAATATTATTTTTTTTATTAAAAGTTGGAAAAAGTGAAAAAAAAAATGACTCTTATAATCTAAATATAAGAGTAGAACTTATCTTATAACTCAGTTACGAGAGTTTGACCGGATTTGACCAAAAAATATTATTTATTTTTTTATTAAAAGTTGGAAAAAGTGAAAAAATAACTCTTATACTCTAATTATAAGAGTAGAACTTGTCTTATACGTCAGTTATGAGAGTTTGGCCGGATTTGACCAAAAAATATTATTTATTTTTTTATTAAAAGTTAAAAAAAGTGAAAAAAAATGACTCTTATAATCTAATTATAAAAGTAGAACTTGTTTTATACCTCAGTTACGAGAGTTTGACTGGATTTGACCAAAAAATATTATTTAATTTTTTATTAAAAGTTGGAAAAAGTGAAAAAATAACTCTTATACTCTAATTATAAGAGTAGAACTTGTCTTATACGTCAGTTATGAGAGTTTGACCAGATTTGACCAAAAAATATTATTTATTTTTTTGTTAAAACTTGGAAAAAGTGAAAAAAAGACTCTTAGAATCTAATTATAAGAGTAGAACTTGTCTTATACGTCAGTTATTAGAGTTTGACCGGATTTGACCAAAAAATATTATTTATTTTTTTGTTAAAACTTGGAAAAAGTGAAAAAAATGACTCTTATATTCTAATTATAAGAGTAGAACTTGTCTTATACAGTTATGAGAGTTTGACCGGATTTGACCAGAAAATATTATTTATTTTTTTGTTAAAACTTGGAAAAAGTGAAAAAAAAATGACTCTTATATTCTAATTATAAGAGTAGAACTGGGCTGAGTGATCCGGGCCGGAATGTGGGCCTGATTGATAAGGCAGCAGTGGGCTGGGATGTGGGCATAGGCAGTGAGGGTATTTTTGTCCTTTAACTAGCTCTGGGTTTATATGGAATTTTCATTTCAGCTTGGGTTCTTATGGGTTTATGATCTGGTTCAGAGGGCCTAGGGTCCAAAGCTCTTCCCATTATCCATTGTAAGTAATACTCCATCCGTTTCATAATACATGTCGTTTTAGACTTCTTCACACATATTAAGAAGTGCAATTAATACGTATTAAAAAGACATATGTGCCCTTAAAAGCATCCAATTACCTAGGCATTTAAATGCTTATACAAGAAATAGTTCATAATTAATGAATAATGGTATAATAGGTAAATAAGAGTAATTTTTTCTTGGTAATAGTAAAACGTCAAGTATTTTGGAACAAAAAATTGCTCCTTAAACGTCATGTATTATGAAACGGAGGGAGTAACTTTAAACTGATTAAACTAAGACATATCAAAAAGGAAAGTAAGAACCTTAAAGCGGGACAGAGGGAGTGCTAGCTACTAAAATAGGAGATGGAATTACAAATCCAACATGATAAATAACCCTAAAATTACAAATAGGAAGTTAAAAAGATTTGGAAAGTTCTCCATTGGGCAACATGGTGATACAAGAGTCTCCGCTATGCATGGGTAGGGATGGCAACGGGGCGGATAAGGGGCGGGTTTGACCAAAACCGTACCCGCCCCTCAAAGAACCCCCCTAGTACCGAACCCGCCCCGCCCCGCCAACTGGTGAACCCGCATCCGCCCCGCCCCGCCCCGCACCACATGTTCAAAATCAAATTTTTTTTTGGGCTTTAGCTAGCCCAGCCATTCAGAGGCCCACCGCATGGTCCAAAATTATTTTTTTGGGCTTTAGCCCAGCCATTCAACAGCCCAACATGTACCATTACAACATTTGCATCAAATTTATGCCCAATCTAATAATTTCAAACACCACATTCACACCCAAAGTATAGCACTTTTTTTTTTTTTTTTTGGGTACACCAGGAAAGAAAGTGACAAATTGTACCAAAAATAGGTATAACAACCACATAAACCATAAATACCATTCTAGCCCAGTCACAATTCCTGTCTTGGGCTGATTTTCAAACATGACAAACCATGAATACCATTCTAGCCCAGTCACAGTTTCCAAACAAAAAGAAAAAACCACATTCACACCCAAGGTTCACCAAACTAAGTCTAAGTTGAGAAAAACATAAGCTAGCTATTACAAACCAAAAGGACATAATTCAAATATTACAAACCATAGATAATAAATTCTAAAAGTGACAAATTATCCAAACTTTATAAAAGTCTTCAAAGATACTTCATTCCCAAAGCCAACATTTCAAACCTACATAAATTAAAATAAAGGGTTAGATAAGATAATGATTTAAATGAGAAAAAGGAAAAGTTAAGCAAGATGAATGAACTATTAAAGTAAAATGATCTTACTTAATCACTCATTAACATCCATATCATCATCACAAGTTGCAATGTTTTCTTCACTACCCACTTCCAAAGAAAGTTCTACATAGAAAATCAATATTAGATATATAGAAATAAACTTAAGATATTTGGGGAAAAAAAGAGACAAAAAATATATAATAATTACCACGTTTTTCATTCCGTAGCCAATTTTGGGTGCACATCAATGCTTCCAAGGTATTAGGAGCCAATCTACTCCGATGTGGACTAACCAATCTACCACTTGTGCTAAAAGCCGCCTCGGATGCAACACTTGTAACCGGAATAGCAAGAACATCTCTAGCAATTTTTTGTAGTGTTGGAAATTTTACTCCATTAGTCTTCCACCATCCCAAAACATCAAAGTGTAAAGTTCTTGGCAACACTAACTCATCCAAATAATGATCTAATTCCGATTTGACATCCTTATGCCTTGAAGTATTATTTACAAACATGTCAAAACCCAAAAGAGTGTCATTTGCATTCCAAGTAGCACCCGAAGAGAGAGAGGAAGATGTTCCACACACAACATTTTCATTCGCACGCTCTTTACTTTGGTACTCATTCAACAAATCATAACAACTATTCCGAATTTTTTCAATCTCAAATGAAGCTAACTCACCGTGTATAAGTGGCATAAAATACTCAATAAGCTTCATCTTATACCTAGGATCCAAAACACATGCAATTCCTAAGACTTCATGACATTCACTCCAATACTTATCATACTTCTCAATCATTACTTTTGCCATATCCGAGATAAAAAATTCACAATCAACAACCCAAGAGTTCAAAGCCAACTTAATTTCACAAATTTTCAAGAAAAACTCATTAGCGGTAGGATAAAGAGTTCCCGAAAACATCAATGTCGCATTATAAAATAATTTCAATTTCTCGGTGATTATTTCAACTCTTCTCCAATCTTCCTCATCCGGTAAACAAGTATAAGACCTTTCCTTTTGTTTTAATCGTGGAAATACAACTTTATATTCTAAAGCCCTTTCAAGCATGAGATAAGTTGAATTCCACCTAGTGGGGCAATCAAGAATCAAACTCTTAATGTTTTGAATGGATAGTTGACGGGCCGTATCCTCAAATTTTTGAATTCTACTACGAGACCCTATCCAATACACAACACTATTTCTTACATTTTCAACCTCCTTTTTGATAACCTCTAAACCATCCTTCACAATCAAGTTTAATATGTGTGCGCAACAACGCATGTGAAGAACTTTCCCCCTCATTATTAGTGTGCTAGGATCTAATCTATCAACAACCTTCCCCAACATAGCATCATTAGAACTTGCATTATCGACTGTGACAGTTGACAACTTCCTATCAAGATTTAACTCCATAAGTGCTTCAACAAGATCTTCGGTAAGGACATCACTATTATGTGGAGGTGGAACATAAATAAACCTAAGATATAAAAAATAATGTAACATTAAAATTTTTACCAATAATTATCACTTTAATTTTTTTTTAAAAAAATAAGTAGAGAACAATACTCAGAGGATATTCATGCAAAAAAAAGTAGGAAATACCTCACAAGTCGATTTTGCAAAACCCACGAAGAATCAATATAATGTGCGGTAATAGCCATGTATCCTTTTTTTGTTGGTTTTACGCTCCACATATCCGTAGTAATGGAAACTCTAGAGTCCAACCTCTCCAAATCCTCAACCAACTTCTCTCTCTTGGAATGATATATCTTCAAGATGTCGCTCTTGATCGTATTTCTAGAACGCACTTTGAACAACGGTTGGAGGTTATGTGAGTAAACACGGAATCCATGATGATTAACAATGCTCAAAGGATATTCATGCAAAACGATCATGTTCGCAAGATCTGTTCTTGACCTATCTTCATCAAAAGCAAAGGTGCGATATTCAACCTTCCCATCTTTTTTTTTCTCACCACCATGCAAAAAACATTGCCTAATGTCGACATTCTTCTTCTTTTTACACCTTGATATGTGATTGCGCAAATGAGAGGTACCTGCACTGCTACCACCTTTCAAATGTATCTTGCAATGATTACAAATTGCGACAACAACCCCATCTATTGTTGTTCTAGTCATGTCTTTCCACACATCAGATGTGAAACCCTTACTGTTTTTAGTGTTTTTTGAAGAAGAATTAGTTTCATTCAAAGATTGACTAGAGCCAACGGGTGTCCCACTTGCAAGACTTTGAGCATCAACCCCCCTATCAATCATAGGTTCATCCCCCTTCTCATACATGTGCAAATCATCATCTTTATTAGCACTTTCATGTCCTTGACCAACTTCTTTAGACATCTATGAACATTAATGCAAAAAATCAATAACAAATGTAGAAAATCAATGCACAACAACACCAATAACCAGAAGAACATCAATAAGTAATTGCCTTGTGAATTTATATTAGCTATTGCAATAATGTAATAAGGGCTGGTATTCATTTTTCACAATGTATTGATCTATACTATTTAAATAATTGGTTAGGGAGGCTGATGAGCGAAGGCAACTGATGCTTACTCGGATTTGTGAATTTCTAACCCTATAAATTCACAAATCGACACATTACTGAATTTCTAACCCTAGAAATTGATAAATCGACATATGAGAAAGAGAGAGAGAGAGAGAGAGAGAGAGAGAGAGAGAGAGAGAGAGAGATTTACTTACCCTAGAAATCGATTTGAGAGAGAAGCCGGCGGAGTGGAACTGGAAGACGTAGAATCCTGAGAGAGAAGCGAAGCCGGCGTGGCCGGAGGAAGAAGTAGAAGCGGCGGCGGGAGGAGGACGTGGAAGTGGCTGCCGGCGGAGTGGAAGTCGCATGAGAGAGAAGCCGGCGTGGGTGCGCTAGTCTAGCGCCGCATCTTCAGCGCCTCTAACCCTAGAAATCGATTTGATTTGAGATGATGAGAGAAGCCGCGTTCTCCTGTAAGGTCGAATAGGTTATAGGGAGGGGGGGTAATATGTAATAATTGATATGGGTTAGGGGCATTATAGTAATTAACTACAAATATTAGTATACGGGGCGGGGCGGGGCCCCGCGGGTTGGGCTGTGAAACCGTATCCGCCCCGTGACCCGCCGGGTTTTGAAAAAAGTCTACCAAACCCGCCCCGTTGCGGAGCGGATCGTCCCGGATACGGAGCGGGTTCAGACAAATTGCCATCCCTATGCATGGGGTCTAGGGAAAGTGGAGCTCTTATTGTAGACAATTTTCTTTTTGCATTTTGTTGGGGTGCAACCCAAAGTCTCACATCGGCAATTGAGGAAATCATTGGAAGGTATATAATAGCACCCACCCACTTCATTAGTATGAGGCATTTTGGGTAGTTCCCAAAAACAAATCCGTGCGGGCTAAACCCAAAGCGGATAATATCATACTAATGTGGAAAAGTGGTGGTGGTGGTCGCGGTCCCTACAAGTGGTATCAGAGCCATGGTTCGGATGTTCCTGACCGGGTGGACCGTGTGTGTGCATTATATTGGTGGGGTTCCCCTTGTGTGCGACATTGCGAAAGAAGTCTTGCAATCGCGGGCGGCGGACGGTTGGTACAAGCTTTCGGTGGATGGTCTTTGGTTTGAGGGGAGGATTGTTGGGGTGCAACCCAAAGTCCCACATCGGCAATTGAGGAAATCATTGCAAGTAGCACCCACCCACTTCATTAGTATGAGGCCTTTTGGGAAGTTCCCAAAAACAAATCCGTGCGGATTGGATCGAAAGCGGACAATATCATACTAATATGGAAAAGTGGTGGTGGTGGTCGCGGTCTCTCTACACATTTAAATATTTAAATGCAAGGGACTACTTCCACAGCTCAAACTTGTGACTTCCAAGTAACATGAAAGCAACTCCAACCGTTAGTTACTTGTAAATATCAAAATTAGAGCGAAAGATGCAGTTAATATTATTTTATGCCAACTCCAATGGATGCTAAATGCAGCTTCATTTCAACAAAAACTCCTCCATTTTCATGATGAGCAATGCTAGGGGCACAAAATAAAGTCACAAAATCTTGCTCACAACATGAGGTGGCGATATTTTATTGGTTGAATCGATAATGGACCCGCCACACTCTAATTAAAAACACCAATAAAATCTTTACACCTAAGATTTTGTGAACAAGTTTTTGTGATTTTTTTTGTGCCCCTAGTATTATTCTTTCATGATTTCATCTCCAACAAACTCGTTACTAGCGGGTATTTGGGCCCAGAATGGCCAATGCTTGACCCTGCTCTTGTGGGTCTTTAATGTTGGGGAATATACCAAGAGTATAGATACATGGGCCAATTGCAATTTGGTTACCTGAGTTTTACAAAATTTTGCAATTGGTTACCAGGTTTGTTAAGGTTGCTATCCGACTCCTAAATTTACTGAACCGGAGCAATTGAGTGTAAATCCCGTTACCCAGTTAAGAAACTAACAAAATCCCACCATGTGCGATTCACGTGTCTTTTAAACGAGGGTAAAAATGTCATTTCTGCATAAACTAATCTCAGTTGCTAGTACCAGCTCTACTCAATTTCTCTCTCCATCCCCCCACCAACCTTTCTCTCTCTAAACCTCAATTTCTCTTTCTAAAACCCTCCCAAAATTCTATTTCCTCCTCCGCCGTCAAATTCTCTCTCCACCACCAGCAATACAACGCCGTCGACGACAAAGCGGAGGAGCTAGTCCTCGGCGACTGTTTAGTTTTCGAAGAAGGCGTATTCGAAGACCCTTACCTTAACGAATCCCTAAATTCGCCTCCGGTTCCGGCTCCGAGTACTAGGAATTCGATTCAGAGAGGAGGAAACGTGATTGAAATTGAGCCGGAGAATTTGATTTCGGAGAAAGGGAAATAAGCGCAGGCGGAAATCAATGTTACGAAGAAGGAGAGGCGGAAAATGAAGCAGGCGTTGGAGTTTGGGAAGAGGTTGGAGAAGAAGAGGGAAGGGTTGAGATAAAATACCTTAACACATATAATCTTGAATACTAACTGTTTAAATCCATAACACATCCGACCTGACGACCTCGACGGATCCGCTTCCCCGACCACGGTCTGAAAGAAATACTTTGAATTTTGAAATTGAATATGCCGTTGAAATGGGTTTATATCGTCGGCACTCCGATCACCACAACCAACGAAACCTCACCCCATACTTCAGAGATCCGCCCTCACTTCCCCATCCCATCCTAATAATCCCCATCAGTAAAACCAGCTAGCGTAGGCCATTATCACCGTCGCCTCATCAATCTGCGGCGGTTTATGGGGCGAGTCTGCAGAAATGACATTTTTACCCTCGTTTAAAAGACACGTGAATCGCACATGGTGGGATTTTGTTAGTTTCTTAACTGGGTAACGGGATTTACACTCAATTGCTCCGGTTCAGTAAATTTAGGAGTCGGATAGCAACCTTAACAAACCTGGTAACCAATTGCAAAATTTTGTAAAACTCAGGTAACCAAATTGCAATTGGCCCTAGATGCATCCCACAAGAATGTTTGTAATACTAGGTTATATACTCCCTCCGACCCATTTTAAACTTCAAAAATTTTCATTTCAGGCGTCTCATTTTAAACTTCAAAACTTGAAAATGAAAGTTTTTTATACTTCTTTATTTGTGGGCCCCACATGTCATACTTACAACAATTACCCACTTACTACTCCCTCCGTCCCAGCTCATTTGCGACTTATTTCCATTTTAGTCCGCCCCAGCTCACTTGAAACCTCCTCAAAATAGCCAACTTCTAATAATTTTATATTGAATCTACCCAACCACTCATTCTATCTCTTCATTTTACACCAATCAATTTATTCAACCAACACTACTATTTACCCCACTCATTCTCTCTCATCATTTTCTACCACACATTTTCCTTATTTTATTCTTTTTCAATAATTATTTTGCTCACCTCTTAGGTATCAAGTAAGGTAGGGCGGGGGGAGTATTCCCTAACCCATTTCCTCTTTCCTACCAAACCATCAACACTAGGGATGGCAACGGGGCGGGTTTGGGACGTGTTTGACATATCCCGAACCCGCTCCTACTTATTTTCTCCTAGACTCGAACCCGCCCTGCCCCGCCCCGGTTACCATTAAACCAGAACCCGCACCGACCCGGTTATTCTTAAACTAGTAGAAAAATTACAATTTTTTGTACAATGCTACTATTTTTAGTTTTAATTTTTGTTTATTATAAAAATGAAGACCTTAAAATAATACTATAAAAACAAAGAAACCATTAAATCATTAAGATAAATTATAATTATACATAAACATTATTATCATGTTGAAAAATATTATAAATAAACTATAAATTTATGCGGGGCGGGTCAAACGGGGCGGGTTTATAGTAATCTCAAACCCGTCCCAAACCTGTCGGGTTTTGAAAAACACTTCCCAAACCCTTCCTATTAGGAGCGGGTCATTACGGGTTTGGGACGGGTTCGGGATTTTTGCCATCCCTAATCAACACTCACAACACATCACATTTTAATTCTTGAACCCAAAAGTTTTTTTGAAGTTTAAATTAGGACGGGGGAGAATATATAGTTACATATTATAACACATCATGTTCTTGCTCCTTCACTGGATTTGCAGAAATAAAACAAAAGACAAAAATATGTTTCATAAACATTTCCAGTTTTCAGGCTATCATCCCCTTTATGGACCCCAAAAGATGAAAAACATAAAAACCAATTCTAAGACAAAGAAAATTACTTCCTTTTCCCTATATACCTAGCCCTATTACCACTTTGAACAGTAACAATACCTCTTTTCTCATCAACCAAACACTTCTCTGTTTTTGTTTCTGTTTCTGTTTCTGTTTCTGCTTCACACCCAGTTTTGTTATTCCTCTTCTTCTTCATTTGCTTCTTGACTTTATCCTCTTTATGAGCCATGCCAATGCTATGATCATGACCATGATGTAGATGACTTGGTCCAGAAGATGCATCAGAAGCCATTGAATCATCACTACCATCATACTCATACTCATCATCAACATACACATTCTTCTTCATCATGCCATGACCAACATCATCATCATCATCATTAGCATGACCATCATAATCCTCATCATCCATGGGAGAGCCAATGTACATTGTCCACCCTGACTCACTGCTTTCACATTCTTCTGCTCCATCATCTCCAAACATCTTGGAAGACTCCATTCCTTGGAGGCAAGAAAACCCTTTTTAAAAAAAAAAAAAAAAACCTCAAACAGAAATATTTACGTATTTTTTTTTTTTTCAAGTATTGTTTCCTTGTAAAAAGAAACCAAGTATAAAACAACAGTGGAGACCACTACACCACATGCACTCTATTCTGTTGTGTCCAAAAACAGCTCTTATACACAAACAACAAACGTGCGCTTCTTATGCTACTTTTCAAAACTACCCAACAGAACCTGCATTTAATACAATTAATAACACTACTCACTCATGTCCAAAATAACTGTCTTTTTTTGTATTTGCACAACTCGTAAGAAATGTAATAATTACTCCCTCCGTTTCGTAATACATGTCGTTTTAGACTTTTTCACACATATTAAGAAATGTAATTAATACATATTAAAAAGACATATGTGCCCCTAAAAGTATCAAATTACCTAGGCATTTAAATGCTTATACAAGAAATAGTTCACAATTAATGAATAAGGGTATAATAGGTAAACAAGAGTAATTCTTTCTTGGTAATAGTAAAACGTCAAATATTTTGGAACAAAAAATTGTTCCTAAAACGTCATGTATTATGAAACAAAGGGAGTATCATGATTTAGTGACAAAAGTTCCAACTTTACCCCTATTAAGTGTGCAACTTTCTTATATTAATGTCTCACACTAAGATAATTAATAAAAGAGAACAAGTTTCAATGCAAGGATAAAAGAGACATTTAGCTCAAAAGTGAATTATTTTGGATCAAAATTTTGGTTCAAAAGTGACAGTTATTTTGGACCGGAGGGAGTATCTTTTTACTCCCTCTGTTTCATAATACATGACGTTTTAGGAACAATTTTTTGTTCCAAAATATTTGACGTTTTACTATTACAAAGAAAGAATTACTCTTGTTTACCTATTATACCCTTATTCATTAATTGTGAACTATTTCTTGTATGAGCATTTAAATGCCTAGGTAATTGGATACTTTTAGAGGCATATATGTCTTTTTAATATGTATTAATTGCATTTCTTAATATGTGTGAAGAAATCTAAAACGACATGTATTACGAAACGGAGGGAGTAATTACTAACATAAATATTTTGGTGTAATTGATTAGAAATCCCCCAAGTGGAATACACCATCTGGCCAGGTATCTTAATAGGAGCCTTTATTATTTCTCAGACTTCATATCACCGGAAAGACAGCTAGACGCTACTGTATTTGATTTTAGATGATCAACTTAAAGTGAAATTTGATCAATATCTATAACAACTCACTAATCCTAATGAAAATTTATATTAATTTAATGGTGCATACGTAGCATTTTTTAGAATTTTATTAATTAGGATTTATGAATTGTTATATATATTGTTGGTAAAACTTCACTCAAGTAGACTTATCAAAAATTAAAAGGGACTATTTTTATTTTTATGGGACGGAGGGAGCGTACACCTTTCCTCGTAAAAGAGCATAATAATTGACAAAAGTTTCTTGAATTTGAATTCACAAGGTGGGTAAGTCTAGCATCTACCCAATCCATAACTTTCCTTTAGTGTTACGGTCAATGTTATCCATTACTCCGTCCGTCCCAAAATAGATGTCGTATTGGAAGTTAAATTTTATCTCAAAATACTTATCGTTATACTATTTTCAAAACTTTTTTAATGCTCTATACCAATTATACACTTAATAATGAAAGTGAACTTTCTCTTACCTAACCATTTAATTACCTAGGTAGTTGAATTACTTTAGGGTATTTGGATCTTCTTCACATGCATTAATGACATTTCTTAATACTCCCTCCGTCCCACCCGAATTAAGATTTTTGGGTTGGACACGGAGATTAAGGAAAAAGTGTTATTGGAGTAGGTGTTGTGAGTATGAAAAGTAAAGTAGGAGAGAGAAAGTGAGGTAGAGAATAATGAGTGAAAAATTGTTGTGAGTGTGAATGTGGGTCCCATTAAATTAAACATTTCCATTTTTGGGTTGTCCTAATTCGAATGGGACACCAAAAATGGAAATTTGTCCTAATTCGAGTGGAACGGAGGGAGTATGTGTGAAGCACTTCAAAACGACATCTATTTTGAGACGGATGAATTAACTAAATGGATGGCAGATGATGATGGTGGGAGGGCACAGCATGAAAAGACCATCGTGCCCATCAAACACAATCCGGTGGCCAACATCACAACCGTTGTTGAAGCACAAAGTTGGTCTTCAATATACACTACTGCATATCATAAATAAAAGGACATGCTTTTTTCTACTTAATGACCGTAGGAAGCTGATGGACTCTTTTGTGCATGTATGGTTTTCTTTTGTTTACCGTGAAGACAATGGGATAGCGGATCTTTTGGCAAAGAATGCAGCTCAATCTGATAACATAAATGAATGTTTTGTACATCCTCCACTGTATTTATATCCATGTTTGAAAAAGGATGTTGAAGGTGTTATCCTAAGTAGGGACATAGATGTTAAAAGAGTATGAAATACTCTTACATTTTATTTTGTATCTTTGTAATTCTGATTTATTTAGTGTATATATTTAGAGTTTATTTAATTTAATAATTATGAGTATTTTTAGTTTAATTCAATTATAGTTTAAATAATTGTTTATATTAGGAGTAGTTTATTTAGGATATTGATTTTGATTTACTTGACTAACCTACTAATGTTTATCTTTGGTAAGTTAGGGTTTTGTGTTATAGGTAAGGAAGGACTCTCACAAGGAAATGATTATTGGCTAAATGAAGATCACGTGTGATTGAGAATGCGGACAAGAGATCCTATAAATACAAACGCCATATTCATTATTCAACACGGATTTTGAGTATTCATTCAGAGAATTTCGTTTTTGTGAGAGAGTCATTTGTTTTCTTGAAGTTCTTATTCATAAAGACTTCAAGTGTTTTAGTGTTTGGTTTATTCTAGAGATCTAGAATATGTTTGATCTTTTAGTATTGTTTTGTTTCTTTCATTCATCTTGTACTCTGCAAGATCATTTCGTATATGAAAGTTTTCAAGCAAGTTATTTCTTGCTGAAGTGTTTAATCAGTTTATTTTATTTTCCGCTGCATTTTACTCTGTTCGTTGACAGTTGACAGGACAGTTGACTTGACACTTATGAGCACAACTGTACTGTCAAGTGGTTGTTTTCCAGAACAGTCCTAGCCGCATATTTCTTACAATTGGCACCAGTGCCTGGTCTCGGCATACTGAGATCGATCTTTGAAAGTGGCCATTATGGACTGTACTCATATTCGTAATAAGCCGCCTACACTAGATAGTTCAAACTATACCATTTGGAAGGCAAAGATGATCATGTACATTAAAAACATATCTCATCGTGATTGGGTCAGTATTCTTGTGGGATATACATCCCCTACTATGGAAGTAGTTGATCCAAAGGCAAATGCTCCTGCAACTAGTGAGAAGAAAAAGGAACAAATTTTTGTCCCAAAACTTGAGCAAGATTGGAACACGGAAGAAATTGCCCTTGCAAACTACAATGCAAAGGCAATGGCTGCCATATCTGATCATGTTGATCACAATTTGTATCGGTTATTTTCTAACCATACCGTGGCCAAAACTGCTTGGGATATTTTACAACTTCATTGTGAAGGGTCTGATAGTGTCAAACAAACAAAATTAAGGAGATTGATGACAGAGTTTGAAAATTTAAGAATGAGAGAAAATAAAACTATTCAAGACTATTACTCCCTCCGTCTCAAATTATATATCGTTTTGGAGTGTTTCACACATATTAAGAAATACAATTAATGCATGTGAAGAAGACCCAAATACCCCTAAAGTAATTCAACTACCTAGGTAATTAAATGGTTAGGTAAGAGATAGTTCACTATCATTATTAAGGGTATAATTGGTATAGTGCAATAAAAAAGCTTTGAAAATAGTGAAACGACAAATATTTTGAGACAAAATTTTACTTCCAAAACGACATATATTTTGAGACGGAGGGAGTATACTAAATTAATGGATATTTCAAATGAATCCTTTGCATTAGGAGAATCCATCTCCAATGCAAGGTTGGTTAGTAAAGTTTTAAGAACTCTCCCAGAAAAATTTAACATCAAAGTCTCTGTCATTGAAGAAACTTGTGATACTCGGACCGTGAGTCTTGAAAATGTTCTAAGTATTCTAACTACGTTTGAATTGAACCTTGAAGTGCAACAAACTAGCAAAG
Organism: Campanula takesimana; assembly: GCA_026119855.1. NCBI lineage: Eukaryota > Viridiplantae > Streptophyta > Magnoliopsida > Asterales > Campanulaceae > Campanula > Campanula takesimana. The sequence goes on from JAOWBW010000002.1 coordinate 2,258,658, forward strand.
TAAATTCAATTGCTCTTGCTAGCGCTCTTACTGTGTCCAAAGATTTTGTTGAATTATCAATGGATATTGATGACTCAAACTTAGAGGAAGATGAATGTGACTTGATCTCTGAAAAATTCAACAATATGTTGAACAAAAAACGTCAACAAAGGTTTTCTAATAAGGTTACTGCTTCTTTCCCCTAAGATTGAATCATTCAAGAAAGAAACAAGTAAGAACAAATTTTCTTCTAAAAACAAAAGATCTATTGAGTCCGTTCAGTGTAGAGCATGTTTAGGATTTGGACACTATGCCAATGAGTGTGCTAACACACTCAAAAAGAGAGGGATGAGTTTTTCTGCAACCTTAAGTGATTCAGATGATGACGATCAGACAGCAAACCTGTCATTTTTACGATCATCACAATCCTCCCTTTCTGACAGTGAATCTGATAGTGAGGATGTGCTGTCAACTGACGGCACAACTGACTACTCAGATGGTGATAACATGTATTCCTGTTTTAACTCCACTTCTGCAGGTGAAACTGAGCAATCCAATCAGGAGGATGAAGATAGTGCAACCTATGAAGATCTACACAATACATATGTTAAGCTTCATGCAGATTGGTCCAAAAGAATGGAACAACTCAAGGCATTCAAGAAGGTAAATGAAAAACTCACCTCTGACAATCTGAAATTAAAAGCTGAGAATGAGAGGTTGGCTAGTGAAAGTGATACTCAAAAGGACTCCATAGCTAGGTTAGAAGTCATGCTTACCAAAAAAGACAATGCGTGTGAGAAATATAAAAGCAATCTTGAAAAAGAAACCATTACACTCAATAAAATTAACAATGGCAAGGCTAAATTGGAAGAGGTTCTGAATATGGGGAACCAAGGAAAATCAAGTTTAGGCTATGGAGATCCAGTATTTGTTAAGGAAGGTGAAGGCACTTCGAAAAATAATGAGAGATTTAATGTTAATCACGTGTCTCCTCACAAAAACAGAAGAAATAGAAAAAGGAGATACGTGTGTCACCATTGTTTTGCCCCTGGACATATACGTCTATTTTGTTACAAGTTTAAATAGGAACTTGGCTTGGAGAAGAACAGCGGCCACTTGACAGGACAGTTGTGGGCACAGTTGGAGTCACAACTGCCCAGTCAACTGCAGTCTGCTCCAAAAGCCACATGGGTAAGAAAGGACACTCTAAAGTGTCAAGTGGTGTTTACCTCCTTCAAGGGCAGTGTGGAAGGAGCCTGGTACTTTGACAGTGGCTGCTCCCGCCATATGACCGGCTCTCTTGAGCATTTCAAAGACTATGAAGCCTTTAAAGGTGGAAAAGTCAATTTTGGTGGAGGTTCTCAAGGTGAGGTAATTGGCAAAGGTACGCTGAATGTTAATGGGTTGCCTAACTTGCATAATGTCTTGCATGTTGATGGGTTAAAGGCAAACCTAATTAGCATAATCCAATTGTGTGATGATGATCTACATGTCAAGTTTGATAAGAAGATCTGTGAGGTCTTCGATGATTCAAACAGATATGTTTTGAAAGGTGTAAGATCCTCTGATCATTGTTACAAGTTGGTTGAAAATCATTCATGTTTTAACTCAATTTCTGATAATGCTCCTGATCTTATTGTCAATTGTGTTGAGAATTATACTGCATGCTGCACTTGGGAGCCTGAACAGATTAATGATGAATCTGAATAAAAGAGTACAAAAGAATCTATAGATTTAACACTTGTGAGGTCATTTGACAGACCAGATGAACAGTCAACTGCCATGACAGATGGTCAGACAGCAGCAGATTCCAGTTCAGATTCTGAAATCATTGAAGATCATAAAAGAAGAGGCACTGATACTTGTAAGTACCCCAATCTGAATTTGACTAACCTAGAGGAATTCTAGGCACTATTCAGGGATAAACTGATAGGCCAAGACCTCACTAAGATAAAATATGGACACAGGGACTATTCTGGAATTAAAAGATTGAAAAATCCAGAAGGTCGCCAACATGAGCCGTACGGCTACTTTGGGCACTATCAGTCCCTATAAATTGAACCCCTTCCTGATCATTCCAGGGGGGAGAAACGATTATTGCTAGTGTTACTCTGTTAAAATCACTCCAGAAGAGTGTTTAGAGTGAGAAGAGAGAGGAAGATTGGCCTAACCAAACATAGGTAAAGCCACCTTCTCCCCCATCCTTCTCTCCATTTCATCTCCTTGTTTGTTCATATTTATTTGCTCATCTCTTACATTTCTTGCAAGTCTTGTCCATCTCAAGCAATTTATATTTCTTGCAAGTCTTGTCCATATCAAGCAATATATATATATATGTATTGCAAGCCTTGGCATTCCAAGCTATATATATATATATATCACTATTATGTATACATATGGTCCAAACCATGAATGATTCAAGGTGCCCTTCACACTTTGTGTGAAAGTGGTTCTAACCTAAAGATGATCATGGTTTGTTGATATTTCTTGTTTATTAATCCATTTTAATGGAAGAGGAACATGTTTTGGTTGATTATGTTGTTCATTGGAAGCAAGGATGATCATTTGGATGATAAAGTTTCAATCTTTATCATCCAAAATTTGATCTAGCTTCAAACCCCCTTTGTGGTCACAAAGATCAAATCTTTATGACAAATCATGTTGCCCCAAGGTTGCCTTTGGCTTAAGGATCCACTCTTGTGGTGAAAGCTCAAATCTTTATGTTAATTTTGTTTTGATTTTGCCATGATAATCATGTGGGATGATAAAACCTTGGTGTTTATCACTTCCCCTCTTGATTTAGCCTTGAAATCCCATTTTGGGTCATAAAGATTGAATCTTTATGCAATAATTTGGTCCCTAAAAGGTTAATAATGTGTAAAAATGCTATCTTGATGATAAAGTTTCCATCTTTAGTCATCAAATGGTCATTTTGGTTCAAAAGCCATCTCATCAACTTTTTCATAAATTTCTCCAATGATTGCCTTTGATCACACCCAAGTCTTGATTTTTGGGGGCTCTTTTGATGATCTAAGTGCATAGGAATGATATTTTCTAAGTTTTGTTGTTAATCATAAACTGGAAATCAGAACAGTTTAGTCCAGTTTCAGCAGAATGCTCTGTTTCTGCCTGGAACTGGACTGTTCTTGAACAAACTGTAAATATTCTAGGAAGAGTATACTCTAGCCGTACGGCTACTCTGGGCTCAGAGGGCAAAATGTCCATTTTGTCCTCTGATCCCTGTTTTCTTAATAAAGGACCCCCTTTTCAGTTAAATTTTGAATAAAACTTAAAACAAACTCTTTTCCGTTAAATACACACACACACATGCACTTTTGTTAACCAACATTAGGGAGACTCGGACTCATCCGAGGTGACTTGGGTGACGTAAAACTCTTCCCAAGGCGTAACCTGACCTCCGAACTAATAGAATCTCTAACCTTTTCTTTTGTTGGGTTAAATAATTAACAAAAGTGGTGACTCCGTTAAGTTCTTGTGAGATAACCGCGTTTGGCATTTCCTCCCTAAAACAACTTTAAAACAAACAAAAATCCTTTCTTGGTTCTTTCCGGGGGGCGGGATCCTTACAGTGGCAACTCCGCTGGGGGAGATAAAGTGCTTACAAACTTCTCTTTAGAAGCTTTGAAGGCACTTTTGTGTGGGTCAAACTCCCGTTTCTGTTAGTTGACTTTGTGCATATTTTTGTGTGTTTGTTGTTTCTGTTTGAACTGTTTTGAGTGCATATATTCTGGAAATGCAATAAACTGGAGTATGATGATCAGAAGTTGCAGAAACTGAGAAAAATCTCAACCCCATGGCTCTAGCCCTACGGCTAGTTTGGTAAAAGGGTAAAAATGTTGCAAATTAACAATTTTGTGCAGGGAAGCAACATTCTGAATTGCCTTTTGCTTCTGCTTGTCCAGGTTCCAAATTTACAGCCTTACTTGTGCACATTACCTTTATTCTTTTGGCCAAAACTTGGTTATGCATGATCTTTTGTCAATAAAAATGGTTTCCAAAATCTCATTGTGCATAACCCCCTTTTTTGTAAAAAATTCTTGAATCTTCTTGTTGTGCACAAATGTTTGATTCAAAATCCTTGGTTGTGCACGACTTGGTACATATACAAGTTTTGGTCTTTGTTTGTATTCTTTGACTTATTGTGTATAAATTGCTTACTCCATGCTTGTTCATACTTGTTCATATCTTGCTTATGCCATGCTCATCATGTTCAAAAACAAAATAAAAATCTATATTTTGACTCAAAAAAGGGAATATAGAATTGACTTCACACAACGCGCACTTGACCTTGCACGTTCCAAATACCTTTTAAACCCGGGATGGATGCCAGATGCAGCTTGATTGGCGCTCTTGTTCCCTTCGAGCGCGCACGGGTCCATTCCACCTCCCCTTCCGAGCCAAGTCAACCACACATGTCCGTGACACAAATACCGTGACTTTGGTTGGTTTTTGGTCCAGTTCACGTTGCCATTGTCTTTAAGCAAGTGTCCAAAGTCAATTGTGGCCAAGTTAATGCCCGGGTTACGACTCCTTGATGTAATGCAAGCGTGGCCTAACCCGCCTCTAACTCGTGTGTTAATGACGACCACAATTAACAAAGGTCATGTGCTAAAGATAGGGTAACACCGTGTCGTTAAGCCCTAATGAACGGGTCATGTTAATTATCCTTAAGCTCATGGTCGAGGATTGAGACACCTCATGGGGTCATGTCAGAATATCGGTGCAGCCTTCGGAACAGTCTCGATCCCGACTGGGGCTTAATCATGATTAGGATGACCCACACATCGGGAACCTTGCGACTCACTAGACCTTAGGATCATTTATTTCGGTCGGTGGAAGCCGCTTGCCCTATAGGACCCTCGCCCGGGATAGTCCGTCCTTGGGAGTGTGCAGTACAGGTGAAAAACGAGGGGTCTATAGACGTAGTGATGGCCTCCACTGATCCAGGACTTAGAATAGTTGCGAAAAAGAAGAGAAATCTTTTCCAACCAATTAGGAATAAAGCGTGTTTTAAGTAAACATGAATGAAATAATCAATAATTAGGTTGGCATGTTGCATGAGCCCTAAACCTTTGCCCAAAATGAAATCCGAGCCTAAACCGAACCCTCCTCTCCCTCGCAGCTCGTAAGAAGTGGGTCAGAGTTCCGGGTCAACGTTTGTTTAGTGCCGAGTCCGACAGATCATCAGCGGTTTTACTTAGGCTACTCCGAATGACTAGTCCGGCAGGAAGTAGTAGTGGGGGTGACAATGCAGTTGATCCGAATGGGCTTACTAAGGAAGAGTTGGTACAAGCTTTGGAGGCTGCCAGGGCCCGGGAAGAAATCACTAGGAAACAGCAAGAGGATACACAGAGACGGGTTGTAGAGGCCATGAGAAAGAGGGGAGTGGCCGTGATATTTGAAAATGATGGGGGATTCGTTGAAATCACAGACGAAGATGAAATTGAGAACATACCACCTCGCGATTACAATAGGGTTCCCCCACCTCAAACATACCCCAATGTGGCGACCTCACGTCCTGCATATCAAACCGCCACTCAATCAAATGTGCCAGCGACCCAAGCTCCCTTCACCTTTCCGGGAGGTTTATCCTCATATCCTCCCGGGTTCAACCCATATGGCCCGATCCCGATGGGTCAAGCCTTTTCAGCCCCGGCCACTGCCGGATTACCACCACCGACCCTGCCGATTGCATCACAAGGGGCGGCATTCCCATTCCACTACCCGGCAGCCCGAACCTCTGAGGCGCCCCCGCCATATATCCCGACAAATGACCAAGGGTATGGGTACGTTTACACCCATGCGCCACCTCAAAGCCTTCCTCAGAATATACAATCCACCACTGTGCCTCCAACGGTAATGCCGGTAACAACCTGGACCATGGGATCCATCAATTCTAGCCCACAAGTGAACCCTCAAATGGGGTGGCTGATCGAGAAGTTGAAACAGATGGAGGAAAAGTTCGAGACTTTGAATGAAAAGAAAACCTCATCGGGAATTACTGATCCCGACAAGATTGTGCCTCTTCCGCATAAGTTCAAAATGCCAGAAATAGACAAGTTTGATGGGACTGCTTGCCCACAAACCTACCTCAACGCCTACACTTTAGCAATGAGGGCAAAAGGTTGCACTGTACAGCAAATGGGTGATCACTTCCAATTATCCCTGAAAGGAAACGCTCTTAAGTGGTTTTTCAACCTCAAGGACGAATCACGAGTAAGTTAGGGTCGCATTCAGGAAGCATTCCTCACCAAGTACCGATCCAACCTGGAATGGGAAACCAACCGCACCGACTTGCAAAGCACTTTGAAAAAAGGCGACGAGCCGATCGGTGAGTTCTACAAGCGTTGGAACTGTAAACTTGGGGAAATATCTAACCCGCCCACCAAGGATGAACAATTAGACATCTTCCAATCATGCTTAAAACAGCAGTTGCGTGCTCTGATCAGCCATCACTTTTATCCCAATCTCCGGGCCATGGTAACCGCAGGGTCGAAGTTTGAGAAGGCTCTCAGTGAGCAATCCTCTACCCAGGGCAATAGTAATTCTTACCGATACCGACCTCCCACCACGGGTAAAAGGAAAGAAGTCTCGGGGGTCATCAACAACATCCAAGGGGAAGGTCCAAAGCAGGTCTCACCAAAGCCGGGTAACTCTGAAAACGCCCCTATGTGAGGTTTGAGGATTTTGGAATGCCCATTAGCAAAGTCTTTGAGGGATTAGTGAAGCAAGGCCTCACGAGACCTTTGATCAACTTTCAACCCAAAAATCCGGAAAGGTTCACAGATGAGAACAAATGGTGTGCTTTCCACAACTACCATGGGCATAACACCGATGATTGCTCCATAGTGAAACGCATTATCTTGGATTTGATTGCTAAAGGGAAACTCGAACACCCCAGGGGGCCAAACGTGGTCAATAACCCGTTCCTGAACAACGGAAGGGTCAACATGATAGAATTTGGCCAAAGCAGAGTGAACATGATCGAATTCGGGGAGCCAACAACGATAACTCTTTAGGAATTCAACACCCCTCTGATTGAAGTTGGGGAAAGATGGAAAGACATTTTGTGGGACTGCGTGCAAAAGGGAAAGATGGAATGTCCTCCTGACAACATGATGACTAGCGTGATGAGGGCAAAGGTTCCTTGCCAAGAGGGTGAATTAAAATTGATTAAGCTCACTAAACACAAATTGACCTACGAGGATTATGCGGAAGAAATGGAGATGGCCATCAAACGAGCTTTGGGAAGCGTTGACCACGACCCGAACAGATGTTGCATTCCCCACGATGAGCACTATCATGTTATGGAAGTTGGTGACTCGTCAAGCGGTGAAAGAGTAATAAGAAGGGTGTGTTGTCATCACGTAACCGAGGGTATGGGGGCTGCAAGAACCCCGTAGGAATATGACTACGGAAGGCACCTTGCCCAGATGAGAGAGGCGGTCCATTCCCTATCCCGTGAAGAGCTCCGAGCTTTGTGTGAAAGTGAGGATGAAGTGTCTTACCCCGTACTCTCTTTAAACCCGTCTGCGGGAGGAGGAGAAAATTTCCCTACCTTAGATGCCTTCCTGTCACTACCGCCACTCTCGCCCTCACCTCCATTTGAGGACGGGTCGATGATCCCGGATCATTATTGCTGTATGTTGACACTGGAAAAACTCCGTGAAACTGTAGGGATGGGGAAAGAACAACGCGACTACCCGGTTTCATTTGAAAAACTCCGTGAGTCTGTCTGCACCACACAAGGAATGGTTACTGTGAATGAGCTAAGGAAAGAGGCATGGCCTTACTCAACCAAGATCCCACCCATGCATGTGGAAGAGTCAGCAAAGGATTGTGACCCCCCTGAAGTAAACGTCCTAACTCGTTCCAGACAGGTACACACCGAGAATCCCAAAAAACCACCACCACCGAAACACCGCTCGCCACCACCGTTTGCTGAGGAAACAAGCACCCCGGATCTCGAAAGAGAGGATCCTGTTCTCACCCAACTTAAAAATACGCAGGCCAACATCTCTCTGTGGTCCCTTCTCACTTCATCATACCCACACAAGCTCAAGTTGGAGGTGCATTTGGCCTGGACCATGGTCCCCACCACGGCTACCCCCGAAGAAGCCGTACAGATGATTGGAAGCATCCAATATGGGAATATAGTCACGTTCACTGACTTGGACTTGCCCAAGTCTGGGGAGAACCACAACGAGGCCTTGTACATCACAGTGCAGTTGGATGAGCGCTGTCTCCCACGAGTATTGGTTAATAATGGCTCCGCTATGAACGTCCTTCCAGCTAAAATGATGGATTTACTCGGCCTCAAGACGACGGATCTGAGGCCCTCTTTGGTAACTGTCAAAGCTTATGACTCCACAGCCCGGTCGGTCCTTGGGGTGGCGACTTTGAATTTATGGTTTGGGAAACAGAAAATGCCGACCGACTTCCAAGTGCTTGACATCCCCATTTCCTTCACCGCCTTGCTGGGGTGGCCTTGGCTCCACAAAGTCAATGGGGTCGCCTCCACCATACATCAATGTGTAAAATTTGTACAGGAAGGGAATTTGACTGTAATCTATGGGGATAACGTCACTACAGAGGGGACCAACACTAATGGGATCCCCGTATTGGAAATCCAACATGAAGAAAGTGGTATAGTCTTGACCGGCTTCACAGGGATACCATCTGAGACCCACGTCCATTGCGTGGACCTCACACTCACCAAGGACAAGATCCCTCCCGCCATGAAAATGATGCGCCTAATGCACTATCTCCCGGGGCTTGGTCTAGGAAGGAGGCTCCAAGGGACCCACAGGGTTATTGAAATCAAGGAGAAAAAGACGCTCCACGGTTTGGGGTACAAGCCGAGACCTGAGGATCTTACGATGGACAAGAAGATGGCCCGAGAGAAAAGCCGAGCCAGGGACCAAGGGATTCCATACAAAACTCCCAACCTCTGTCCCTACGCTTTTGACGTAAGCCACTACTTCATTAAGGGGGGAACACAAACCGGGACCTCGGAGGAAAAGGAGGCAATGATAACCAACTGGGACCGACTGCAAGAAGACCTCAAAAGGTTCCGAGGAAAGGCCGCCAACCCTATCAGGAGAGCATTCCTTGACACGCCCGGAGCACCCGCAGGGCACGAGCATATTTCCAAAGGAGTACCCGAGGTGATAAAACAGTTTGAGGTTTTGTCTGTGGAAGGAGGCAACCGAGAGGAAGAACCCACTTGGGGCCGGTATGACAAATATGAGATCGAAAAGACTCCTACTGGGAAGGCAAAGGAAAAGGTCGAAGAAAACGAGTGGGATGGGACGGTGATGCAAGAACTGTTTGAGGAAGACACGGTTCTACCCATCCTAGTTGATCACGGAAAAGGAATGGTCGCTGAAATAGGAGACGGGTCAATGGGAAGCTTCGACCCTCGCACCTTGGTTGTACCCACTAACATGCCCCTAAAGAATTGGGCAACTCTTTCCGGACCGGTAGCTAGCAAGGAGGAAATGACCACAATGCTTGGATTGGTTCCTCGACCCTTTGAGTCTAGTGTTATAGGGTCCAATGTAATCGAGTCTCCCCAGTCCCTCCTCTTTGAATTTGAGTCATTCTCGTCCGAGGGCCTCACGCCCGAAGACTATGAACTCGTAGCCAATGTTGTATTTCCGTTTGCATTGAATGAAATGATGGACCTTTCTGAGTATCCCCTCATTGCCAACTTATTAGATGATAAATTAACTAATAACTTGAAAATGGTTAATAATGAATCAACTAATAATGCAGACGCACTAAACGAACAATACATTAAAAAAACTCACAAAGCAGGTCGCCGATCAAGAGGAAAACCGTTCCCAAGTTGCCGAAGAGGTTTTGACCAAAGTGAATTTGAGTACCGAGGAAGAACCAAAAGAGACACAAGTAGGTAGCTACTTCAAAGGGGATGAGAGGGAGGCCTTGATTGAATTACTCAGAGATTATGTGGATGTGTTCGTCTGGTTTTACAAAGACATGTCGGGGTTGGATGCCTCGATCGTGGAGCATAAGATCCCCTTGGATCCGGAAGTAAAACCAGTCAAGCAAAAGCTCCAATGAATCAAACCCGAGTGGTCCCTGCAAGTAAAGGAGGAGATAGAAAAGTTACTTAGAGTTGGCTTTATACGGGTTATAGAATACCCCTCATGGCTCTCCAACATAGTCACCGTCACAAAAGCCAACGGGAAGGTCCGATGCTGTGTCGATTTCAGAGACCTCAACAAGGCAAGTCCCAAGGACGATTTTCCCCTCCCAAACATTGATATGTTGGTGGATACGACCTCTAGTTTTGAGGTAAAATCCTTTGTAGACGAACGCCGCTTAAGAGCAATGGAACACACCCGTGCCTACCAAGGGAGGATGGCACGAGCCTTCAACAAAAGAGTGAAGCCTCGAGAGATTCGGGTCGGGGATTTGGTGCTCAAAGAAAAACCCCCAGGGAGGTCTAACCCTGATGGAAAATGGGAACCCGTATGGATTGGCCCTTTTGTGGTACAAGAGATATTCTCAAGAGGCGCAATGACACTTGCAGATTTGGATGGGAATCCCTTCGTGCACCCGGTCAATGGTGATAAGCTTCGCCGATATTATGTTTTAAAAAAAAAAAGAACTACCTAGATTGAAAACCCATTGGGGCGGTCTAGAGAAAAAAAGCAAGGTTTGCATAAAAAATTGTTGGAAAAGAACTACGATGACCTGAGCCCCTTAGTCTTACTTGTAAAAGGGGAACGTAGGCAGCCAACTATTGGTCAGGTCTAAAAAATAAATAAAATTCAAATTTTTGTTTCTCCAAAGGAACTCATTCGATAACCACTTTCATTACGGTTAAAACACTTCTTTGATGAGTTCAAGCACGGTCTACTCTTGACCTCGGGCAACAGGCTAAAAGACTAATAAAACACTTAAGAAAACTAATGTGTCTGCAATGACAATGAGTGGATACTTAGGACTGTAAGACCATCATTAACCTTCACCCCTCCATTTCTTCTTTTGACTCCTCCGAGTATTTTTCCTCATCACGTCGAAAAGCTCGATCTCGTTCCTCCTTAAATTGGGAGCCCGCCCGGCATCTTCAATTAGGCCGGCCGCTTTTAGAGCTGTGTCAACTGCCACGCAGTCCCGAAAGTCCTCGAGTCGTGCCTCGATTCTAGGTATCACTGCCCTCCTCCTCTCAGCGAGAGCTTGATAGTCTTCAATAGCATCTCCAGTAAACTCATGACCGCTCGTCACGGCCTCGGCCTCCCTCAAAACCCTACTAGGGACACAGTCTCCTCCAAGGATGTCCCCACGCCTCTCCTCAATGAGCCTTTGAGTCTGTCCCATGGTCTGCTCGTACCAATCCAAGTAAACAGTGGTCAAAATCATGCTAGCTGCACCCTTGAGGAGTGCCCGAACTGGAAAAAGGGAATGGGTTCACAACTGGGAAAAGAGGAAAGTGGTGGAAGGGTCCCACATGGATAAAGGAGAAAGCCTCAAATGCTCCAGATTGACATCTGACCACTCCAACATAGGAGTCTGTAGCAAGCTAAACTGCTGGCGGACCAAAGAAGGGAAGTAAAAGGACGATCCCAAAAGGCCCGGCACCCGAACAAAGGGGGAACCATCCTGACACTCCCGCACTGAGTTGATGTGCCAATGTGGCACCCACCAACGGATTTCTTTAGTCTTGAGACGAGCCATATGAGCCTCCCAATCGCTCTGAGCTTAATCCATAATGAGCCCTCTCAAAGAATACGACCATGGTTTATGAGAAAGAGGAGCCTCAGGGACGGCCACTAACCTCTCCCTCAGCCATAAGGTAAGCAAAGCAGGGCTACCGCTACACATAAAACCGTCTCCCAAAGCCAAACGGTCCATACCATGGAGAGTTTCGCCTAAGACTAAAGGAACGATGTCTTTGCCCGCCAGACACTCCTCGAGCACACTTAACAAAACCCGGTGGCAAGTACCCTTGGAACCCACCATATAGAAGAAAGCAAGGATGCATAGCCCGAAGGCATTCCAAGAAGCCTCATCGGAACGCTCCATGAACTTCTTGGGAAGGTCGGATATATCAATGAAAGTTGGATTAATGACCATACATTGAGCCTCTTCCAAAGGAATGTCGAGGAGAGAGACCAATCTCTCAACACAAGTGGTATAATCAACCGAGGGAAGAGCGACGACCTCCGTGTCTATGCCACCCACTAGAGCTCTGAAATATTCGTAAGTTGGAGTATCTCGTTGTAAGAAAAACAGTACACGTGCCTCCTCATGTCCCAGAAAGATGCGGCGGCCCTCAGAAGCTCGAGATCTGGGATGAACTCTTTGAGAGACCAGAGAGACTGGAGACCAAATTTGGACTTGAATATGTCCTTGTGACTCCCCATTTGATGCCTCATCCAAAGCCTAAGATTGCCTTCAAAACATTCTTGGTCAACTTTGGACAATTTTGGTGGCTTTTCCATGAGAAAAGGCTCCATGGAAGGGAAATGTCGAAAATGGAAGGTGAAAGACTGCTGTTGGACTCCAGACTGTGATGATGAAGAAGATGACCAGGCCTGGAACAAAATTTATTGGAAAAGCAACATCACATCTCTAGCCGTACGGCTACTTTGTCCCTGACAAAAATTAATGGTTTCTTGATTGAATGGCTTTGTGACATCACCCATTTAAAGCTCCATTTAAATCAGTCCCAGAAATGCACCAGAATTTCCCTCCCTTTTGGGGCTCATGCAATTTTCTTTGAACCTAGAAAATTAATTAGGTTCCCGAGTTAAAAATTTGTTGTCCAAAATTGGCCGTCCCTGACGTAAGCCCAGTTAAAAATTATTTGATTGACCAAAAGAGAGTCAAATCCAGACTTCGACCAAGCGAGTGTCGAGAAAATCCCTTCGGTTGACCAAAAGAGAGTCAAACCCCGACTTTGACTCATTGAGAGTCAAATTGAATGTCCAAGAAAATTGACCGTCCCTGACGTAAGCCCAGTTAAAAATTATTTGATTGACCAAAAGAGAGTCAAATCCCGACTTCGACCAAGTGAGTGTCGAGAAAATCCCTTTGGTTGACCAAAAGAGAGTCAAGCCCCGACTTTGACTCATTGAGAGTCAAATTGAATGTCCAAGAAAATTGGCCGTCCCTGACGTAAGCCCAGTTAAAAATTATTTGATTGACCAAAAGAGAGTAAAATCCCGACTTCGACCAAGTGAGTGTCGAGAAAATCCCTTCGGCTGACCAAAAGAGAGTCAAGCCCCGACTTTGACTCATTGAGAGTCAAATTGAATGTCCAAGAAAATTAGCCGTCCCTGATGTAAGCCTCGTTAAAAATTATTTGATTGACCAAAAGAGAGTCAAATCCCGACTTCGACCAAGTGAGTGTCGAGAAAATCCCTTCGGTTGACCAAAAGAGAGTCAAGCCCCGACTTTGACTCATTGAGAGTCAAATTGAATGTCCAAGAAAATTGGCCGTCCCTGACGTAAGCCCAGCAAAGATGAGAATTAGGTCCCCGAGCGACCGTCTTGAGATAAGTATTAGGTCCCCCGAGCGACCATTGTGAGATGAAAATTAGGTCCCCCGAGCGACCGTCTTGAGATAAGAGTTAGGTCCCACGAGCGACCGTTTTGAAAAAAGTATTAGGTCCCCCGAGCGACCATTGTGAGATGAAAATTAGGTCCCCCGAGCGACCGTCTTGAGAAAAGTATTAGGTCCCCCGAGCGACCGTTGTGAGACAAGTATTAGGTCTCCCAAGCGACCGTTGCGAGACGAAAATTAGGTCCCCCCGAGCGACATTGTGAGATGAAAATTAGGTCCCCCGAGCGGCCGTTGTGAGACGAAAATTAGGTCCCCCGAGCGACCGTTTTGAAATAAGTATTAGGTCCCCCGAGCGACCGTTGTAAAATGAAAATTAGGTCCCCCGAGCGACTGTCTTGAGAAAAGTATTAGGTCCCCCGAGCGACCATTGTGAGATAAGTATTAGGTCCCCCGAGCGACCGTTGTGAGACGAAAATTACGTCCCCCGAGCGACCGTCTTGAGAAAAGTATTAGGTCCCCCGAACGACCATTGTGAGATGAAAATTAGGTCCCCCGAGCGACCGTTTTGAAATAAGAATTAGGTCCCCCCGAGTGGCCCCATGTGAAGCAAAATCTAGGTCACCCGGATGGCCCATCTTGAGAAAAAACTTAGAATGAGAAGGGCGGTCCTTGACGTAAGCCCATGTTGACATTGGCTGACCGAATGAGTGTCATACTGTTGGTAGTGGTGCCCTAGGCACGTTTAATAAACGTTGTAATTGTTATCATTTATTTCATATCAATAAAGAGATGTTTTGATTATTATTGTTGTTCATGTTTACTTATAATAATCCCCGTCCCTAGTGCTTGTTAAGCACTAGTATAAAGGCTAAATGATCATGGGATGATCATGTTAGATTTATGGGTACTTGTTTGGAACAAGGTACTGGACTTGACCCGCTGCATGAGATTTATGTCATGGTCTATGTCGTACATATATCTCATATTAGTTATGTCATTTGAATCCTTAGACATGAAGTTATTATAGTCTTCCACTTGATGAACATTGTGTTTGACATATTCAAACGCTACCTTAACACGGTAGTTATAAAGGGTATGATTGGCATAATCGTATTCCCGTTGGGAAGAATAATAAGCTAAATGGATTTGTCCCTCCACGGAGAGATGTCAAGCTTGGGCCCCTCGAAGGAATGATGTTGATGAAATGTTCGGCCGAACTCAAATGGATTGATTGGATCAATAGCATTTGAATTATCAACATATTCGGAATCGAGAAAGTATTGAACAAAACAAGTTGACCGTTTGACCATGACTTGTGTTCAATGACATCGTGGACAAAGGGATTGTGACATATTCTAAAGGAATGCGAAATTGTATCTAGTTACACTATTTGGATAGGTATGACGGTTTGCTAGAACCTAATCATATCTTATGGGTTCATGTTTGAGCCCATTGCCAACTTAGTGTAATCCTAGAGGGTCACACACAAATAGAACGAATCATAAAGGACTAAATTGGAATTATGGAAAAATGTCAGGTTTTGGCTCTGGCACGGTCATGCGCCTTAAAATGGCACGGCCGTACCATAAATCCAAACCAAGGCAAATCTGTCGACATGTTTGACACGACCGTGCCAAGAAGTCAAGCACGACCGGGCCGAAATTGGTCGATTGGGGGAAATCACGCGGACCTGATGGCACGACCGTGCCAGATTATAGGGCACGACCGTGCCAGTCAAGTCGGCCAGAATTCCTTGTTGCCTAATTTGGTGACGGGATTTAGGATTTCTAAGTCCTTATGGGTTAAGGATTGGGACCTATTTAAAGATCCTTTCAGCAGCCATTAGACATATGATTGTGAGTGCCTCCTTAAGGTTTTGAGAGGTTATTTTTCTTGTTCTAAGATCCCAAAAGTGAAGAACAAGAATATTCATAATTCCATATAGTTCTTGCAATTGTGAAAGTGTGTTTCAAAATTTGGTCTAGCAACCAAGATCAAGAAGTTACTTGATATTCGTTCGTGGTGTGGATACCGCTAGAGGGTGAAGCTCATCATCTTCAAGGTTCACGTTCTTGATCAAGTTTCAAAATCTCCACCAAGTTCAAAAGCTAGAAATTCATAGCCATCAAGGGTTAGTTATTCCTCTATTCATCTTGTTGTATTTGATTTAATCATATGAACGGATCCATGGCTTTGGGTTTCTTAAAATTTTAATTGCTAATTTCCACTGCGCATGTTTGATCGAAACCCAACAGTGGTATCAGAGCCCCGTTCATGTTGATTATTTCAATACTAAGATCATGTTGTGTGTATATAAATTGTTTATGTGCCTAGCATGATATGAATATTGGATTACGTGATGTTTATGTGTTATATGATTTTATGTGGTTTATTGTTTTAAAAACTTTAATCGCACTATTCAATCGCAATAAAAATTATGGTGGATTTAAAATTGTTTGGATTATCAATTTTTGATTGGATCAAAGTTTTGATATTCTAGGGATTCAAGAATAAATTTTTTATTCAAGGTTTTGTTGATCATGGTGATTGGATCACCAAGAACACCAAATCTTTATTGAATCGGGAAAAACAATTTTGAGACAAATTTTGGAACTTTAAAATTTTGATTTTCGGAAGGGTCCGACCGGACCCATACCTTGACCCGGCCGGACCTAGGGTTTGGCGCGGGGAAGGGCTTGGGTCTTGGTTGTGGATCTTGGGTTTAAATTTCCTATTTGTTTTAGTCTTGTGAGTCTGAGATTGGTTCAAGGTTTGGATGGCTAATCTACGTTCATCGAGATTGTGTTTCCCAAACTTGATCGCAATCGAAGTTTCAAAGATAAAACGAAGTTAGAATTATGAAGAGTTCATAATTGCTAAAATTAAGAAACAAAGTTCTTGATTCAAAGATTGGAGATCCATGAGGAATTGTGAATGCAATTGGCCTACGTTCATCGAGACCATCTATTGCTTAGTTTCGGCCACATGGACTACTTTCTTGGTTTCTTGAATAAGTGCGGAATTGTGGATGCCATATGGCTTAGTTTCGGTCGCACTTCTTGTTGTCTTGATTTGGAGATGATAACCAAAGTTCAAATAGTCTCATCCTCATAATTATAGAGAAACTAATGACACATAAATATTATGCTTAAATTAATGGAGATTAATTTAGTGGCTAAACTTGATGTGTAACATGTTTATATTATGTGCTCATAAATGTGTTATATGCTATATGTGATGAACCTTCAAAGAAAGTTTTAAGTCCTTTTGCCATGCCATGATTAAAACACTTGTTTATACATGCGTAATTTTATGTGGGCTCGCCAAAGCGAGGTGCATTGATTTTATTCATGTTTGAGCAAGATGAGTGAATAAGAGTTTCCTATGCGTTTAAAATGGTTGGACTTAATTAAGCGTCAAAACAATTTTGGGCTTAAGGCAAAGATGAGATTTAACATGCTTTTTGAAATTGGATTTCTTAAAGAATCTTATGAAAAGAACTGAGAGTCATATGAGATATGATTGACAAGAGTTGTCTACCTAATTGATTTAATTTTGAGCGGTGCGCCAAAGCGTACTCAAAATTAGATTAAAGCGGGATCTCAACCCATTTAAATTATACTATACATTGGATGTATAAAGAAGGTTGTATAATTTGGTGGGAGTATTTTGTTTTAAAATACATTATTTATCTCTTTAATGAAAATCGGTACTTATTAAATTTTGGAAATTTTGCATATTTGTAGACAATGACTAATAACACTCAATCAATGTCGTTGCGATCGATCCTTGAGAAGGATAAGCTCGAAGAGAATGGTACAAACTTTATGGATTGGATCCGTAGCATAAGAATCGTTCTTAGGCAAGAAGATAAGTTGTACATTCTCGATGGGCCTCTCCCTGCTGAACCACCGCCTACTGCTCCTAGGGTAGAAAGAGACAATTACAAGAAACATCGTAATGATTCTAGAGATGTAAGTTGTCTCATGCTTGCTGCTATGTGTTCAAAACTCCAACAAAGTTTGGAACATTTGGAAGCCTATGAGATAGGCGTGGAGTTGAGAACAATGTTTCAAGAGCAAGCTAGGCAAGAGAGGTACAAGACCATTGTTGCATTCACTACTTGTAAAATGAATGAAGGGAAACAAGTGAGTCCTCACTTTCTTAAAATGAAAGGTTATGTAGAGCACCTTGAGAAACTTGGCTATCCAATCCCATTGGAGCTAGCCACGGATCTCATTCTTAATTCATTGCCTAAAAGTTATAATCAGTTTGTGATGAATTATAACATGCATGGAATGGATAAGAATCTCTCTGAGTTGCATGGGATGCTCAAAACTGCAGAGATGAAAATTGTGGAGAAAGGTTCTCCCGTGCTCTTGGTTCACGATGGGAAGAAGCCTGGTGCCAAAGGCAAGGGTAAGGCAAAAGTTGTCAAACCCAAGATAAGCAAGGCAAAGGTTGCCAAGGCTTTTGAGGCAAAACCCGATACACAAAAGGATGCAATTTGTTTCCATTGTCAAGAAATTGGTCATTGGAAACGTAATTGCAAGGCTTTCTTGGAAGAGCAAAAGAAGAAGAAGAGCAGCAAGGCTGCGTCGACTTCAGGTATCTATATGATAGATATTCTCCTTTCTACCACTGATTCTTGGGTATTGGATACCGGATGTGGTTCTCACATTTGTCTAAATGTGCAGGGACTAAAGAATAGGAGACTGCCTAAAGAAGGTGAAGTAGATCTACGCGTGGGAAATGGAGCAAGAGTTGCTGCATTAGCCGTAGGGACTTATGAAGTCACTTTACCTTCCGGATTAATTCTTGTTTTGAACAATTGTTATTATGTTCCGGATTTAAGCAGAAATATTATTTCAATTTCTTGTTTGGATAATGAAGGTTTTAAGTTTCTTATTGAGAATAAGAAATTTTCTATTTATTTAAATGATGTGCTTTATGGTATTGCTAATTCATTTAATGGCCTTTATATCTTGGATGTCAAGAATGAAAATAATGTCTATCATGTAAATAAGAAATCTAAACCTAATGATGTAAATCATACTTATTTGTGGCATTGCCGTCTTGGTCATATCAATGAGAAGCGTATCTCAAAACTCCATGGGGACGGACTTTTGGGTTCATGTGACTTAGAGTCATATGATACTTGTGAGTCGTGTCTTCTTGGAAAAATGACTAAGACACCTTTTACCAAGTTGGGTGAAAGGGCAAGCGACTTATTGGGGTTGATACATTCCGATGTATGCGGACCATTAAGTAGCAATGCTAGGGGAGGATTTCAATACTTCATAACCTTCACTGATGATTATAGTAGATTTGGGTATGTTTACCTAATGAAACATAAAAGTGAAGCATTTGAGATATTTAGAATATTTCAAAATGAAGTAGAAAAACAACTTGGCAAAAGTATAAAAGCACTTCGATCAGATCGAGGTGGAGAATACTTAAGTCAAGAATTTGATGATCATCTAAAGAATTGTGGAATAGTTTCACAATTGACTCCACCGGGAACACCACAATGGAATGGTGTGTCCGAGAGGAGGAATCGGACTTTGTTAGACATGGTTCGATCAATGATGAGTCAAGTTGATCTTCCAATATCCTTTTGGGGTTACGCTCTAGAAACCGCTGCTTTTACACTAAATCGTGTTCCAACTAAATCGGTTCAAAAGACTCCATATGAGATGTGGAGCGGAAAGAAGCCTTGTCTATCTTTCATGAAGATTTGGGGTTGTGAAGTTTTTGTCAAAAGACTTATTTCAGACAAACTTGCACACAAATCTGATAAATGTATTTTCGTGGGATATCCTAAGGAAACTAAAGGATATTACTTTTACAACCGAGAGGACAACAAAGTGTTTGTTGCCCGAACTGGTGTCTTTCTAGAGAAAGAGTTTCTCTCCAAAGAAATCAGTGGGAGTAAAATAAATCTTGAAGAAATTCGAGACCCAGAAAATAACATTGAACCAATAGTGGAACAAGAACAAGAACCACAAGGAGTTGTGGAACCTGTTCAAAGTACACAAGCAACTCGCAGATCTAGTAGGTTACGATCCGAGCCCGAGAGATATGGATTTCTCGTAACGGATAGTAATGAGGTAGAAATCATTGAGAATGATGAACCGTCAACCTACCAAGAGGCGATGTCTTCTCCTGATTCGGACAAGTGGCTTGGAGCCATGGAATCCGAATTGCAATCCATGCAAGACAATCAAGTTTGGAATTTGATTGATGCGCCCGAAGGTGTAAAAACCATAGGATACAAATGGGTCTTCAAGAAGAAGACTGACATGGATGGGAAGGTGCATACTTACAAAGCTAGGCTTGTAGCGAAAGGTTATAGGCAAGTTCATGGTATTGACTATGATGAGACCTTTTCACCCGTAGCAATGATCAAGTCTATAAAAATTTTGCTTGCCATTGCCGCATATCATGACTATGAAATATGGCAGATGGACGTCAAAACCGCTTTCCTGAATGGAAAACTTCAAGAGGATGTGTATATGACACAACCAGAAGGTTTTGAACAAGATTCTAAGGTATGCAAATTGCAGAGATCCATCTATGGATTGAAGCAAGCTTCTAGGAGTTGGAATCTCCGTTTTGATGAATCGGTCAAAGAGTTTGGTTTCATCAAGAACGAAGATGAGCCTTGTGTATACAAGAAGATTAGTGGGAGCATAGTGCTATTCCTTGTTTTATACGTGGATGACATATTGCTCATTGGAAATGACATTCCTACACTTCAGTCTGTGAAGACTTGGTTAGGAAAGTGTTTTGCAATGAAAGATATGGGTGAAGCCGCATATATTCTTGGCATTAAGATCTATAGAGATAGATCAAGGAGACTGCTTGGTTTAAGCCAAAGTACATACATTGACAAGGTCATTAGAAGATTCCGTATGGAAAACTCTAAGAGAGGGACCTTGCCCGTGTTACATGGAATTTCTCTAAGCAAGAATCAATGTCCTAAGACAAACGATGAGCGTGAGAAAATGAATGATGTTCCATATGCTTCGGCAATTGGGTCCATCATGTATGCCATGATTTGTACTAGGCCGGATGTGTCTTATGCTTTGAGCATGACAAGTAGATACCAATCCGACCCTGGCGAAAATCACTGGATAGCTGTATAAGCGATTCTTAAGTACTTGAGAAGAACTAAAGACTCGTTTTTGGTCTATGGAGGAATGGAAGATGATCTCGTTGTAAATGCTTACACGGATGCAAGCTTCCAAACCGACAAAGATGATAGCCGATCGCAATCGGGATTTGTGTTTATGTTAAATGGTGGAGCTGTAAGCTGGAAGAGTTCCAAGCAAAGTACAACCGCTGATTCTACAACAGAAGCTGAGTATATTGCTGCATCGGATGCTGCAAAGGAAGCTGTTTGGATTAAGAAGTTCATAACTGAACTTGAAGTGGTTCCTAGTATTGCTAGTCCAATAGACCTTTATTGCGACAATAATGGTGTTATTGCTCAAGCAAATGAACCAAGAGCACATCAGAAATCCAAACATATACTTAGGCGTTTTCATATCATTCGAGAGATCGTTGATAGGGGAGACGTAAATATATGCAGAGTACCTACTGATAACAATGTTGCGGACCCGCTAACAAAGGGACTTCCACAAGCTAAACATGATGGTCATGTTAGGTCCATGGGTATTAGATACATGGGAGATTGGGCCTAGGGCAAGTGGGAGATTGTTGGTAGTGGTGCCCTAGGCACGTTTAATAAACGTTGTAATTGTTATCATTTATTTCATATCAATAAAGAGATGTTTTGATTATTATTGTTGTTCATGTTTACTTATAATAATCCCCGTCCCTAGTGCTTGTTAAGCACTAGTATAAAGGCTAAATGATCATGGGATGATCATGTTAGATTTATGGGTACTTGTTTGGAACAAGGTACTGGACTTGACCCGCTGCATGAGATTTATGTCATGGTCTATGTCGTACATATATCTCATATTAGTTATGTCATTTGAATCCTTAGACATGAAGTTATTATAGTCTTCCACTTGATGAACATTGTGTTTGACATATTCAAACGCTACCTTAATACGGTAGTTATAAAGGGTATGATTGGCATAATCGGATTCCCG
This sequence comes from Campanula takesimana, assembly GCA_026119855.1. Classification (NCBI taxonomy): domain Eukaryota; kingdom Viridiplantae; phylum Streptophyta; class Magnoliopsida; order Asterales; family Campanulaceae; genus Campanula; species Campanula takesimana. The sequence goes on from JAOWBW010000002.1 coordinate 2,280,318, forward strand.
TTGGGAAGAATAATAAGCTAAATGGATTTGTCCCTCCACGGAGAGATGTCAAGCTTGGGCCCCTCGAAGGAATGATGTTGATGAAATGTTCGGCCGGACTCAAATGGATTGATTGGATCAATAGCATTTGAATTATCAACATATTCGGAATCGAGAAAGTATTGAACAAAACAAGTTGACTGTTTGACCATGACTTGTGTTCAATGACATCGTGGACAAAGGGATTGTGACATATTCTAAAGGAATGCGAAATTGTATCTAGTTACACTATTTGGATAGGTATGACGGTTTGCTAGAACCTAATCATATCTTATGGGTTCATGTTTGAGCCCATTGCCAACTTAGTGTAATCCTAGAGGGTCACACACAAATAGAACGAATCATAAAGGACTAAATTGGAATTATGGAAAAATGTCAGGTTTTGGCTCTGGCACGGTCGTGCGCCTTAAAATGGCACGGCCGTGCCATAAATCCAAACCAAGGCAAATCTGTCGACATGTTTGACACGACCGTGCCAAGAAGTCAAGCACGACCGGGCCGAAATTGGTCGACTGGGGGAAATCACGCGGACCTGATGGCACGACCGTGCCAGATTATAGGGCACGACCGTGCCAGTCAAGTCGGCCAGAATTCCTTGTTGCCTAATTTGGTGACGGGATTTAGGATTTCTAAGTCCTTAAGGGTTAAGGATTGGGACCTATTTAAAGATCCTTTCAGCAGCCATTAGACATATGATTGTGAGTGTCTCCTTAAGGTTTTGAGAGGTTATTTTTCTTGTTCTAAGATCCCAAAAGTGAAGAACAAGAATATTCATAATTCCATATAGTTCTTGCAATTGTGAAAGTGTGTTTCAAAATTTGGTCTAGCAACCAAGATCAAGAAGTTACTTGATATTCGTTCGTGGTGTGGATACCGCTAGAGGGTGAAGCTCATCATCTTCAAGGTTCACGTTCTTGATCAAGTTTCAAAATCTCCACCAAGTTCAAAAGCTAGAAATTCATAGCCATCAAGGGTTAGTTATTCCTCTATTCATCTTGTTGTATTTGATTTAATCATATGAACGGATCCATGGCTTTGGGTTTCTTAAAATTTTAATTGCTAATTTCCGCTGCGCATGTTTGATCGAAACCCAACACATACCCGAGTCCCTGCCTCTGACCGAATGAGTGTCATGCCCGAGTCCTTGCCTCTGACCGAACGAGTGTCATGCCCGAGTCCTTGCCTCTGACCGAATGAGCGTCATGCCCAAGTCCTTGCCTCTGACCGAATGAGTGTCATGCCCGAGTCCCTGCCTCTGACTGAATGAGTGTCATGCTTGAGTCCTTGCCTCTGACCGAATGAGTGTCATGCCCGAGTCCCTGCCTCTGACCGAATGAGTGTCATGCCCGAGTCCCTGCCTCTGACCGAATGAGTGTCATGCCCGAGTCCCTGCCTCTGACCAAATGAGTGTCATACCCGAGTCCCGAGTCCTTGCCTCTGACCGAATGAGTGTCATGCCCGAGTCCCTTCCTCTGACCGAATGAGTATCATGCCCGAGTCCTTGCCTCTGACCGAATGATTGTCATGCCCGCATCCCTGCCTCTGACCGAATGAGTGTCATGCCCGAGTCCCTGCCTCTGAACGAATGAGTGTCATGCCCGAGTCCCTACCTCTGACCGAATGAGTGTCATGCCCGAGTCCCTGCCTCTGACCAAATGAGTGTCACACCCGAACCCTTGCCTCTGACCGAATAAGCGTCATGCCCGAGTCCTTGCCTCTGACCGAATGAGCGTCACGCCCGAGTCCTTGCCTCTGATCGAATGAGCGTCATGCCCAAGTCCTTGCCTCTGACTGAATGAGCGTCATGCCCGAGACCTTGCCTCTGACCAAATGAGTGTCACGCCCGAACCTTACCTCTGACCAAATGAGTGTCACGCCCGAACCTTCACCTCTGACCGAATGAGTGTCACGCCCGAACCTTTGCCTCTGACCGAATGAGTGTCATGCCCGAGTTCCCCACCCGACCTCGACGGTCGTCTATAGGTTTGAGTAGCCTTAAAATCTCTCACCCCTCTTTCGAACTACGATAGGCTTGATTCCCCACAAAAGGGATACGTAGGAATCCTATAACTCTAGGTCTAGCTATTGGAATCAAATCGGCCTTTGCCGTCCTCCCATCAGATTGGGATGCGTTTATCGACAACCGCTTTCTTCAAAAGCGACGTTGCTGAGGGGCTCTGTAAGTACCCCAATCTGAATTTGACCAACTTAGAGGAATTCTAGGCACCATTCAGGGATAAACTAATAGGCCAAGACCTCACTAAGACAAAATATGGACACAGGGACTGTTCTGGAATTAAAAGATTGAAAAATCCAGAAGGTCGCCAACATGAGCCGTACGGCTACTTTGGGCACTATCAGCCCCTATAAATTGAACCCCTTGCTGATCATTCCAGGGGGGAGAAACGATTATTGCTAGTGTTACTCTGTTAAAATCACTCCAGAAGAGTGTTTAGAGTGAGAAGAGAGAGGAAGATTGGCCTAACCAAACATAGGTAAAGCCACCTTCTCCCCCATCCTTCTCTCCATTTCATCTCCTTGTTTGTTCATATTTATTTGCTCATCTCTTACATTTCTTGCAAGTCTTGTCCATCTCAAGCAATTTATATTTCTTGCAAGTCTTGTCCATATCAAGCAATATATATATATATATATATATATGTATTACAAGCCTTGGCATTCCAAGCTATATATATATATATATATATATATATATATATATATATATATATATATATATCACTATTATGTATACATATGGTCCAAACCATGAATGATTCAAGGTGCCCTTCACACTTTGTGTGAAAGTGGTTCTAACCTAAAGATGATCATGGTTTGTTGATATTTCTTGTTTGTTAATCTATTTTAATGGAAGAGGAACATGTTTTGGTTGATTATGTTGTTCATTGGAAGCAAGGATGATCATTTGGATGATAAAGTTTCAATCTTTATCATCCAAAATTTGATCTAGCTTCAAACCCCCTTTGTGGTCACAAAGATCAAATCTTTATGACAAATCATGTTGCCCCAAGGTTGCCTTTGGCTTAAGGATCCACTCTTGTGGTGAAAGCTCAAATCTTTATGTTAATTTTGTTTTGATTTTGCCATGATAATCATGTGGGATGATAAAACCTTGGTGTTTATCACTTCCCCACTTGATTTAGCCTTGAAATCCCATTTTGGGTCATAAAGATTGAATCTTTATGCAATAATTTGGTCCCTAAAAGGTTAATAATGTGTAAAAATGCTATCTTGATGATAAAGTTTTCATCTTTAGTCATCAAATGGTCATTTTGGCTCAAAAGCCATGTTCATCAACTTTTTCATAAATTTCTCCAATGATTGCCTTTGATCACACCCAAGTCCTGGTTTTTTGAGGCTCTTTTGATGATCTAAGTGCATAGGAATGATCTTTTCTAAGTTTTTTTGTTAATCATAAACTGGAAATCAGAACAGTTTAGTCCAGTTTCAGCAGAATGCTCTGTTTTTGCCTGGAACTGGACTGTTCTTGGACAAACTGTAAAAATTCCAGGAAGAGTATACTCTAGCCGTACGGCTACTCTGGGCTCAGAGGGCAAAATGTCCATTTTGTCCTCTGATCCCTGTTTTCTTAATAAAGGACCCCATTTTCAGTTAAATTTTGAATAAAAGTTAAAACAGACTATTTTCCATTAAATACACACACACACATGCACTTTTGTTAACCAACATTAGGGAGACTCGGAGTCATCCGAGGCGACTTGGGTGACGTAAAACTCTTCCCAAGGCGTAACCTGACCTCCGAACTAATAGAATCTCTAACATTTTCTTTTGTTGAGTTAAATAATTAACAAAAGTGGCGACTCCGTTAAGTTCTTGTGAGATAACCGCGTTTGGCATTTCCTCCCTAAAACAACTTTAAAACAAACGAAAATCCTTTCTTTGTTCTTTCCGGGGGCGGGATCCTTACAATACTGCTGCAAGGATACTGGTAGATCATCTAACTTCCCAGGTCATTGGGGGAGTGGATGAAGGAATGAAAACAAGAGGAAAATGAATAAAGTACCGCAAATTAGCCGGTTGGTATGCATGCAATCCGCGTACCATCAGGTAAGCTCTTGTTGTTTCGTTGCTAATTCTAAGCATGATGATGAGGCAGAAACCTTAAAAGTTAATAATTTGATCAATGTCATGCAAGAGGAAGTGGTAAAATTTGAAAGGAAATATGTTGGGTTTTTGGTTCGTAGGCCATCTAATACTGATTATCTGGGATTTGTTACTTGTTGCACTCAATTGTTGAGGATGAACCAAATAATCAAGGATTATGGTCTTAAAATTGAAACATTGACTGTATTTTGTGATAGTTTAAGTGCTCAGAATTTTTCCAAGAATCCGGTACAACATTCCCGAACAAAGCACATATATATTAGGCATCATTTTATTAGAGATCTCATTGAACAAAAAATCATTACTCTAGAACATGTAAGCACAATGGATCAACTTGCTGATATCTTTACCAAGGCTTTGGACTTCGAGAAATTTTCTTCCCTCAAGAAGTCTCTCAGATTGTGTGTTACCAGTTGACTGCACAAGTGTACAGACAACTGACTGCATAACTGTATAATTGTATATTACAGTAAACACACACACAAAAAAAAGTTTGCATTTATTCTATTGCACGATTGTCTCTTGTGATCACTTGGTCAACTAAGTTCCTTGACTCCGAGTTTTGACCCTTGAATGTGAGACCATTCTTGACTTGATAATAAAATTATCTTGTTAATTCCTTCGTGTTGTTTATCATGGAGTGGGCACTTAATCTAAGGCTACGGGGAAAAAAAGCTGCCTCCAGTCTTTGAAGTTACTACTCATTTAAGCACTGTGCTAACGTGTATTCATACATAACTTGAGAATCAGTGTAACACTGTATTGTGAGAGTGAAAAGCTCCTCCCCGTAACTGATTCATAAGTCATAAGCCTTCAATGGGAGTGTTCTAGAGGTTACATGATTGAAAGAAATTCTCATTGACTTCCTGTGAGTTGAAACCGAGTCATGGACTGAGTTGATCATACTATGTCACACCAAAATTGAGACAATCTTCACTTGTGTGTTTAGTCATATTTTTTTTAAGTTTTTTTTCTTCCTTGGTATTAACATCAGCAAATTGAATTGTTGTTCTTATGTGTTAAAGATTGATGCTTTTCATGTGATTAACGATAATCTAATGGCGTGATGTTCAAGTTTCATTGTGCAGTTGGTGGAAATTATAGTACATTATGGATGAATGGATTCAGTTGAACTTGGCAAGTTTAATTCTGGGACGGACAATTTATCACAAAACATGGAAAAAGTTTGAATTTTAAAATCAAAATCCTTGTTTGTTTTGGAATTCAAATGGGTACTTCAAAGTCACTCGGTTCTCCCTACTCCTTGGCCTTCCCGAGTTCTTAGGAAGAATCACTGTCCTCCCTTGATATTTCCTCCTTGTCAAATCTGGTTGTGAATTATGGTTTAGTATATCTCATTTCTCATGTTTTCTAGCTACATTTCTCTCATCTCATCTTGTTCCGATTCTGCAAATGCTCTCTCTCTAACATTTTTGCATATATATATTCGATAATTCAGGAGAAACACTGAGTGATTGCGACACTAAATGATTGTTTGCCGTTGCTCTGATCAAGCTCAGGCATTTTTGTTGTTAAGCATTCAACTGGTGCTAAGCAACTTGTTCGTGCAACTGTGCGGATAACTGGTCACTCAACTGGACAGTCAACTGGTAAGTCTGCTTCTGTTTTAAGGGGTAAGTACATCTTCTGCAGAACTCTCTGGTCTATAAAGGTTTGCTGCGATATGAGTTGAGACTGATGATGCTCTTAGAGGTATTTTTGTTGGGGAGATTCAAATTTAGGGGGAGTGGAAGATATTCACAATTTTCTTTCTTTGAGGTTGATGGTTCTTCACAAAAAGGGGGAGAAAGATGTGTTCTAGGGGAGTAGAATCCAATGTACAAATTTAGGGGGAGAGATTATTGTTTTGGATGTTTTAATCAGAACCACAAAGATAGGGGGAGATTGAAAGAGTATGAAATACTCTTATATTTTAATTTGTATCTTTGTGATTCTGATTAATTTAGTTTATATATTTAGAGTTTATTTAATTTAATAATTATGTGTATTTTTAGTTTAATTCAATTATAGTTTAAATAATTGTTTATATTAGGAGTAGTTTATTTTAGGATATTGATTTTGATTTACTTGACTAACCTACTAATGTTTATCTTTGGTAAGTTAGGGTTTTGTGTTATAGGTAAGGAAGGACTCTCACAAAGAAATGATTATTGGCTAAATGAAGATCACGTGTGATTGAGAATGCGGCCAAGAGATCCTATAAATACAAACGCCATATTCATTATTCAACACGGATTTTGAGTATTCATTCAGAGAATTTCGTTTTTGTGAGAGAGTCATTTGTTTTCTTGAAGTTCTTATTCATAAAGACTTCAAGTGTTTTAGTGTTTGGTTTATTCTAGAGATCTAGAATAGGTTTGATCTTTTAGTATTGTTTTGTTTCTTTCATTCATCTTGTACTCTGCAAGATCATTTCGTATGTGAAAGTTTTCCAGCAAGTTATTTCTTGCTGAAGTGTTTAATCAGTTTATTTTATTTTCCGCAGCATTTTACTCTGTTCGTTGACAGTTGACAGGACAGTTGACTTGACACTTGTGAGCACAACTGTACTGTCAAGTGGTTGTTTTCCAGAACATTCCTAGCCGCATATTTCTTACAGATGTGTATCAGTGTGTAACAAAGTTTGTAAAGTAACTACTCCCTCCGTCCCGGACTAAGAGTCCTACCCCTCATTTGCACGCTTATTAATAAATATTGGAAGTGATGTAAATGTTGTGAGTGTAAAAGTAAAGTAGGAGAGAGAATGAGTGGGAGAGAATAGTGAATTGATTGGTGTTGTGTGTTAGTGATAATAGCGGTTTTCTTGAAAATGACTAAAATAATAAATGTATTTGGGGACGGAAAATAGTCGAGGCTTGTGTTGGACACAATCTCCGTTAGAAGTAATTGCCCCGCACTGGTGCTAACGGTTACTGGCAATCTTCTCGTAAGATGTAACGACTTTAACTGTCGTTAATAGGAGCACTCCAAATTAACGACCTCGGCGAACAAATATAAGTATTTGGAACTTCTGGACTTGAAGGGAATTTTATGCTTCAAGATTCTCTCTCTATCTTGCTATAGAATGTTTGATAACTGAATGAATGAATTGACAATCTTGGGGGGTCCTTTTATAGTATGAAGAGTCAATGAGCCTTTTGGGAATAGGCATAATTGATGTCTGGTGGATTCTGGGCCGTCGGATTAAATCTGAACAGAGGGCTGAGATCGACTGGGTTGATCCAAGTCTCCCGACCAGCCTATTCGAATAGACGCGGGTTGGCCCGGCGGTTACAACCGAACCGGTGTGACCCTTGCAGTTCCGAACCAGATCCTTCCCGGTTGGGCCGCTCCAGCGCCTGGCCCAACTAACTCCCGATACCAATTTCAGTCGACCCACCACCGAGCCCACCTAAACCGCCCTTCGCGCGCTTCGCGGGTTAAGGGTCAATTTTGGGCTAGCCCAAAATCAACTTATTTACCCACTAGCTTGCATGGTTGGCCCAATGGACCACTTAAGCTTGGAAGCCCAAGTCCACATTTGATTGAAACCTTCTTAGATGAGCTATATTAAATACTCTCATCTTTTTCATTTTCCAATCAATGTGGGATACATGGATTTCCACATTTCCAACTCTTCATAAACCCATTAAAGTTGCACACTTTGAGCATTAATTTTTCATTCACCCGGAAATGGTTTTGAGTAAATAAATGCATTTTCCTAATCTACACTAAATGTAGATTTTAATTTTGCAACTTGTTTTCATTTACATAAAATGAAATCACTTTGAAAATCGGGTCAAAATGTGGTCAAACCACATTTCTAAAACCCATTTCCAACAATCCCCCACATGAATGACAATTAATGCATGTATGCAGATTCGTCCAAAAGTTCCGGCGAACTATCATTGCATCGGGATAGGTAGCTTATGGCTTTGAACCGTCCCTAGTAAAATACTATCGGATATACTAGTCATTCAGTAGCGCGATGCTTTGAACTGGTAACTGTATAGTGTATACCAAGACAATAGTACTTACACAATAATAGCCCTAACACTATTTGTTCTCACGTTGTGTCCGTTTCGGCCCTGGACCGTATCTCATTCATAAGTGTTCATTTCGAAGCGGCCTTATACTTCTCACTTATATAGGTGATTCTCCTATAAAGAGTATCCTGCTATACTCCACCACTTAGGTATAGGAATCATTAAAAGTTTTCTCAACTTAACCTCACCACTGTTGCAGGTACATACACTTGGATGTTCTAGGAATGAGTGTGAAACAGGTTACAAGTGTTTCGACTGAACATCATAACTTAGTTTTCTCATTGAACCAAGGTTTTGGGATCTCCAATTCTCAAGGTTGAGTGTCCACTATGAGTTCTTTTGTTGTGGATTTTAAACCCATTCCCCTTAACAGTTTATACAGTTGATATCTGTTTATACCTTTCGTAAACGGATCCGCTAAGTTATCCTGTGACTTAACATAGTCAATTGTGATAACGCCATTTGAGATCAACTGTCTAACGGTATTATGTCTACGACGAATGTGTCTAGACTTACCGTTATACATACTACTCTGTGCTCTTCCTATTGCTGATTGACTATCACAATGTATCATAACAGCAGACACAGGCTTATTCCAATAAGGAATATCTTCCAAAAAGTTCTTTAGCCACTCAGCTTCTTCACCAGCTTTGTCTAAGGCTATAAACTCCGATTCCATCGTAGATCATGCTATACACGTTTGTTTGGAAGATTTCCACGACACCGCTCCTCCACCTATTGTGAATACATATCCACTTGTGGACTTTGAGTCTTTCGTGTTGGATATCCAATTGGCATCACAGTATCCTTCTAATACTGCTGGATATCTATTATAAAGTATCCCATGTTTCAATTTATACTTTAAATATCTCAATACCCTCATTAGGGCTTTCCAGTGATCCGCACTTGGATTACTTGTGAACCTACTTAGTTTTCTCACTGAATATGCAATGTCTGGACGTGTACAATTAGTTAAGTACATTAGACTACCAATTATCCTTGCATATTCCAATTGAGACACTGGTTCCCCTCTATTCTTTGCTTATTGTAAAGACAAGTCTACAGGAGTCTTAGCAGGAGGGCTATCAATGACATTGAATTTCTGAAGAATATTCTCAAGATAATGGGACTGTGACAAGACTATTCCATCTGATATTCTAGGAATCTTTATTCCTAGAATGACATCAGCTATTCCCATATCTTTCATGTCAAAGTGCTTTTTCAGCATGCCTTTGGTATTCATGATCAATTCATGAGTACTTCCCATTATTAGCATGTCGTCTACATACAGACAAACAATCACAAATGAATTGGATGTTCCTTTAACGTAGACACACTTGTCACATTCATTAATTTTGAAACCGTTTGCCAACATCGTTCGGTCAAACTTTTCATGCCATTGCTTAGGTGCTTGTTTTAGTCCGTACAGTGATTTTACAAGTTTACACACCTTTTGTTCTTTACCGTGAACTACGAACCCTTCGGGTTGTTCCATGTAAATCTCTTCGTCTAGCTCTCCATTCAGGAAAGCTGTCTTTACATCCATTTGATGTATCTCAAGGTTATGCACTGCAGCAATTGCGATGAGAACACGAATGGACGTGATCCTTGTGACAGGAGAATATGTATCAAAGAAATCATATCCCTCCTTTTGTCTAAACCCTTTGGCTACTAGCCAGGCTTTGTACTTATCGAAAGATCCATCAGCCTTATACTTCCTTTTGAGGATCCATTTGCAACCTAACGGTTTGCATCCTGGAGGGAGATCGACAAGTTCCCAAGTATTGTTATGCATAATGGACTATATTTCACTGTTAATAGCTTCTTTCCAGAACGGAGCATCCGGAGTTGCTAAAGCTTCCTTAACAGTTGCTGGTTCGTTTTCTAGCATAAATGATAGAAAATCAGGACCAAAAGACTTTTCCACTCTTGCCCTTTTGCTACGTCTAGGTCCTTCATCTTCTTCTTGAGATGGACCGCTCGTAGCTTCATAAGTTCTCTTACCAGAACTTGCTTCTTTTCTTTCCTTCGCAGGAAATATATTTTCAAAGAATGATGCATTCCTTGTTTCTATCGTCATTCCTTCATTCATATCAGGAATATTCGATTTGTGCACTATGAACCGATAGGCACTACTATTACTAGCATATCCAATGAAAATGCAGTCAATAGTTTTTGGTCCAATCTTGACCTGTTTCGGCTTAGGTACTTCAAACTTAGCCAGACACCCCCACACTTTAAGGTATTTATAGCATGGATTACGATTATGAAATAATTCATAAGGCGTCTCATTTTTACCTTTCTGGGTATCTTATTCCGAATATAATTTGCAGAGAGTATAGCTTCCCCCCACAAATTATCGGGTAAGCCAGAGCTTATTAGCATTGCATTCATCATCTCCTTTAGAGTACGATTCTTGCGTTCATCTAATCCATTAGACTGAGGTGTATACGGAGCTGTCGTTTGATGAATAATGCCGGATTCCCAACATATGTCTTCAAATGGAGCAACATATTCACCCCCTCTATCACTTCGAATTTTCTTGATTTTTGCATCAAGTTGATTCTCAACTTCATTCTTAAAAGTCTGGAAAGCCCCTAGGGCTTCATCCTTACTCCTTAAGAGATATACATAACAGTCTCTTGTGCAATCGTCAATAAAAGTAATGAAATACTTTTTCCCACCTCTTGTTTGCACATACTTTAGATCACAAATATCTGTGTGAACTAATTCAAGAGGTTTCGTGTTTCTTATTACTGAGTGAAATGATCCTTTAGTCATTTTCGCTTCTACGCAAATTTCACACTTGTCAGTTGAATCTGATTTAGATATAGGTATAGATTCTTGATTCACTAACTTCTTAATAGTTTTGAAATTTACGTGTCCTAATCTATCATGCCATAAATTAGGACTATCCAACAAGTAAACATAAGAAACACTGTTATTCTTCGCCTCTGGGCAGTAAACATTCATTACATTCATTTTGAAGAGACTCTTCTCAAGATATCCCTTCCCTATGAACTGACCATCTTTGGTCATTACAAACTTGTCGGATTCAAAAACTAGTCTAAAACCGGCCTTGCTTAACAAAGATCCGGACACTAGGTTTTTACGAATGTCTGGGACATGCAGCACATCAATGAGCGTTAGCTCCTTGCCTGAAGTCATCTTCAGCACAACCTTTCCAATGACGTCGGAAGTTACAGAGTTTCCCATATATACCTTCCGTCCATTGATGGGAGTGTAGGACGAGAAGCTCTCCTTGTCTGAGCATATATGGCGGGTAGCTCCGGTGTCTATCCACCATTCTCTTGGGTTGATATCCAACTTCGCTAAGTTGACTTCAAACACCATAGCTGCTAAATCAAGCCCATTCAACCTTTCAGTAATGTCTTGATTTCTGGAGTTGGTTTTATAGACCCGTTCCAAAGAGTTCCACAACTCCTTGGCTGTCTCTATGAGACAATACTCTCTGTAGAGGGCATCATTTAACCCACTTAATATGTACATTCTACATATAAGATTCCCATGATCCCATGCCTTTTGGGCTTGATCATTATTCTGGATAGCAGGGCGGTCCTCCATCAGGAACTTCTGCAAACTGAGGGTGGCCAAAAGGTACAACATATTTTGTTGCCAGCTTTTGAAGTCTACCGCTGGGAATATCGTCATACCCTTTCCAAACGATGGGTAAGTCGGAGCAGGGCAGGAGCAACAGTCTGATTTTTCGCTTCTGAACTTGGGCGGAGAGTAGCCCTTAATGACTGGGATGCAGCATTCTCTGTTGCCATCTCTCAAGAAAACGTCAATTACTTCTTACGATTGTTAGTGATAATAGCGGTTTTCTTGAAAATGACTAAAATAATAAATGCAGTTGGGGACGGAAAATAGTCGAGCCTTGTGTTGGACACAATCTCCGTAAGAAGTAATTGCCCCGCACTGGTGCTAACGGTTACTGGCAATCTTCTCGTAAGATGCAACGACTTTAACTCTCGTTAATAGGAGCACTCCAAATTAACGACCTCGGCGAACAAATATAAGTATTTGGAACTTCTGGACTTGAAGGGAATTTTATGCTTCAAGATGCTCTCTCTATCTTGCTATAGAATGTTTGATGACTGAATGAATGAATTGACAATCTTGGGGGGTCCTTTTATAGTATATGAAGAGTCAAGGAGCCTTTTGGGAATAGGCATAATTGGTGTCTGGTGTATTCTGGGCCGTCGGATTAAATCTGAATAGAGGGCTGAGATCGACTGGGTTGATCCAAGTCTCCCGACCCGCCTATTCGAATAGACGCGGGTCGGCCCGGCGGTTACAACCGAACCGGTGTGACCATTGCCGTTCCGAACCAGATCCTTCCCGGTTGGGCCGCTCCAGCGCCTGGCCCAACTCACTCCCGAGCCCAATTTCAGTCGACCCACCACCGAGCCCACCTTAGCCAAAAATTTAAGCTCCACAGCTACCAGCGACCGATGCGTACGTGCGAAGTGCAAAGTGCGCCCTAAACCGCCCATTCCGCCCTTCGCGGTTTAAAGGTCAATTTTGGGCTAGCCCAAAATCAACTTATTTACCCACTAGCTTGCATAGTTGGCCCAATGGACCACTTAAGCCTGGAAGCCCAAGTCCACACTTGATTGAAACCTTCTTAGATGAGCTATATTAAATACTCTCATCTTTTTCATTTTCCAATCAATGTGGGATACATGGCTTTCCACATTTCCAACTCTTCATAAACCCATTAAAGTTGCACACTTTGAGCATTAATTTCTCATTCACCCGGAAATGGTTTTGAGTAAATAAATGCATTTTCCTAATCTACACTAAATGTAGATTTTAATTTTGTAACTTGTTTTCATTTACATAAAATGAAATCACTTTGAAAATCGGGTCAAAATGTGGTCAAACCACATTTCTAAAACTCATTTCCAACATTGTGAGTATAAAAGTAAAATATGAGAGATAATGAGTGGGGTGAATACTAAAGATTCTTTGTCATTTTAGGAATATGACTCTTACTCTGGGACGTACCAAAATGAAAAGTAGGACTCTTAGTCTGGGACGGAGGGAGTACTTCATTTGGTTTCTATATACTCCCTCCGGTCCAAAATAACAGTCACTTTTGGACCAAAATTTTGGTCCAAAATAATTGTCACTTTTGAGCTGAATGTCTCTCTTATCTTGCATTGAAACTTGTTCTCTTTTATTAATTATCTTAGTGTGAGACATTAATGTAAGAAAATTGCACACTTAATAGGGGTAAAGTTGGAACTTTTGTCTAAGTCATGATAATTATTACATTTCTTAAGAGTTGTGCTAATGTAAAAAAAGACAGTTATTTTAGACCGGGTGGAGTAATATGTTTGGTTTGTCAAAAAAAAAAAAAAAAGGGCATGCTTTTGCATTGAATTAAATTAAATGTAAATACAGATGAACACACCACAGTCTACACAGACACTATACCAAGAATATGTGAGCCTATGTTGTTGATTACTGCTATTAATAGCTCAGGAAAAAGGAGGTCATAATGACATTCATTCATCCTAGAGAGACTTTTTTGTTATTTTGGGGTCTTGTCCAATACTCTCTCTATCCGAATTAGGATTCTTGGTCAATCTAATTATATTTTAATCAATAATTTAAAAACAAATAATTATCTTAATGAAAATCTAAAAATAGTTATTGAATTTATTAGTAATTGTGATACATTAACAATTTTCAAAATTTTTATTTGCATCATTATTTTTCTTCAAATTATTGGTCAAAGTAGAATCAGATTGACCAAAAATCCTAATTCGAGTGTGATGGAAGGAGTAAATCAAAAAGGGCTTCAAATAAATTGAAGAGCAGTTTACTGGAGCTGTAGCTAGGTAGCCAACTGGAGTTCAAATTCTGGGTAGAGGGGTTTTAATCTCATTCTGTCCTTTCTCCACTGGCCAATGTAAATTGATTTCTCCTTCTGGAGCACAAACTTAGGTGGTGTTTGATGTATTAAGCACTTGATGCTTGATGCTTAATGGATTGCAAAGTATAATTTGGAGGTAAGGTGCCTTGATAACATTGAACTCTACATGTTGAAAGTTCCATGAGTCTCTTATTGGTTAAGCAATGATTTTGATTCTCAATCATTAAGAGCCTCACCTAACCTCCAACATCTATATCTCAATGTCATCAAAGGCACTCTACCTTCAAAATATACTTTGCAATCTATTAAGCATCAAGCATTAAGTGATTAATACATCAAACACCACCTTACTCATTGCTCCATGTAATTGAATTGGACTTGCTTTGGCATAAGTAACTAAGTACTCTATCTATCTGTACATAAATGAATGTCCGTTTTCAAGAAAGTTTTATCTCAAAATGAATGTCTTTTATTTTTATTACTACATTTGTTTCTAAATGAGTGTTCAAATTTCATTTTAAGCGACACTAAAAATCTCAACTTTGTTGTACAATTTGGTAGCAAATATTCATATATAATCTTGTAATCTCCTTTCCAAACATTTAGTTTTGCATGTATAAAGAAACCGGTGAAAAAAAATTCGAAACAAAACATTTAGGGACAAAGTTATTTTAAAAAAAGACACTCATTTAGGGACAAAGATTTTTTGAAAATGAACACTCATTTAGGGACAGAGTGAGTATTATTTTTTTGGAAAAGCTATCTCCCTAAATGTTTTTTTTACCAATTAATTTTCATATGTATCTTCATACTAAACTAAATATTTGAAAAGAAAATTACAAGCATATAAATAATCTTTGCCAGTATATTGTATAAACAAAAGAGATTTTCAGAATGTTCGACATTCATTTACCATTTATTAGGGAGTATGTTCTTATTTTCACTATAGTCATTCTTCTCTTGAGGTCTAAATTTATCTGAGTGCCCACCTTTTTATTAGTATTTGTTTACATTTTTAACTTGTAATTGTAATTACATAATGGTGGCATTTGATTTAGAAAAGTTATATAAACATGTTCAAACAATTACACCCTTAAGTGTTCAAAAAAGAAAATAAAAAACAAGAATTACACCCCTAAAGTAAACTAGACAAGCATGTTTTCAACTTTGACAATATGTACAACTTTTATTTGGAAGGAGTATGTTACTCTTCATTGAACCAAAAATAAAAGCACAATTCTTCCGCTGGAATAGTGGACCAACTTATTGTTACTTCATTCATCCCTGTGTTTCAGAAAGACGTCTCAATTTTCATCTGTTCCGAAAAGATAGTCTCAATTTTTCAATAATCAATTTAATTAACTTTGACTAAAAGAATAATAAAAAAAAAAAAACGATCCCATTGAAATTCTAAATTTATTATTTATACAACATCACATATACTTTCAAAAAACTTTTAAGCTTTTATTATAATAATTAAATTATTAATTAAAATTTAATACTGTATTATTTATCACGAAACAGTGGGAAATATGGCTTCCCCAAGTATAACCTTGACCTTGAGATGATAAGCATGTATGGGAAAAATGGCATTCAATTGTCATACGTGCTTATAGTTTCTCAGTCTCAATTTACCCATTTATTCGCTCCGTCTCAACAAAAAAAAAATGACTAAATTATATTCAAATTTGCTTGTGTTTTTTTTCCCATTTTTTTTTAGACAAAAACTTGTGTGCACACATGCATGATCCGTCTCATCCATGAGACGGGTCGGTTTTTGACCCACCCGCCCGACCCATGAACCGGCTCCAGGACCCAGGGGTCCAACCTGTCACGTGGCAGCCTCTCATAGGCCAAAAAAAAAATTAAAAAAAAAAAATAATAATTATATTTTTATATTTTTTTTTGGTTTTTTTTTCGGTTTGTCAAAAGTAATAGTTACTATAACATAATGTAATGACTGTATATATATAAAGTAACAGTTTGTATACATAAAAGTAATACATATATATAGAAAAGTAACAGTGTTTTTTTTTATGTTTTCTTCGTTTGCCAAAAGTAATACTTATTACAACTAAAATGTAACGAACGTGTTACTTATATGTAATAATGTTTATACATAATTGTAACACATATGTATAGAAAAAGTAATAATTCAACTATTTACATTTTTAGAGCTAAAAACACTTGATTAGTGTTACATGTAAAAGTATTACATTATCTATAGAAATATGTTATAATTTCTTTTATTAAAGTGTTACATTTACTTGTACAAACAATTACATTCATATATATGAGTTTGTTACTTTTCAAATGTTACTTTCTTTCAAAAAATTAAATCAAAATACACAATATTTTAGATTTTTGCAAAAGGATTATTACATTTCAGTATAAATGATAATTACATTTAGATATTGTTTGGGTTACATGTAATTATAGTTAGTATTACATTTGAAAAAAATAGGTAAAATGAGCTTTTGTTTTTGTAAAACATGTGTTACGTTTACTTATGAACAATATTACTTTATAATTATTCAGTCATTACATTAAGTTATGGTAACTATTACTTTTGGTCAACGGCTGAAAAACCGAAAAAAAAATATAAAAACTCAAAAAAAAAAAAAAAAAAATTTGACCTCTGGTAGGATGCCACGTGGCGGGTCATGCCCATGGGTCATGGGGCGACCCGTCTCATACATGAGACGGATCCCCTTGTTCTCATGGGAGACCACCTCTTTTTTTTTTATTGCACCTTGTTTACAAAAATCGCAGGGTGTTCATGATTCTATCTTTCCTTTTAGAGAAAAAAAAATAATTCATAATTTGCCAAAAATGCAACCAGCCAAATTTGGAATCCTTAGGAATTTCCTAAATTTTAGAAAATATAGCCGTTACAAGTTTTTTCCCATCAATACAAATATTCACATATTTGTCTTCATTAGATCGTGTCCCTGATGATTCTTTCATGAATCAAAAAAGATTCAGAAAATCTTAGTGGGTAGATTAGATAATATTTATTTGAAGATCATAATAATAATAATGAGCTCAACACGTTGTGCGGTTTGCAAGTATTTTAGAAGAAGATGCCCTTCCGATTGCATTTTCTCTCCTTATTTTCCACCAAATAATCCTCAAAGATTCACTTGTGTCCATAGAATCTATGGTGCTAGCAATATCGGAAAGCTTCTCGAGGTATTACTTACTACTTTCCCAATCAATATACACTTATATATGTATACGTACACATTATATATGCATATATATATGAACGTATATATGAATGGATAATACTAATTACATAATTAATTTGTTTGGTTTGGTTTTAATTATGTGGTCATAGCAAGTCCCAGTTCATCTGCGGGAGGACACGGTAGAGTCCTTGTATTATGAAGCCAAATGCAGAATTCAAGACCCGGTCTATGGGTGCGTCAGAATCATCTCTCTACTCAATCAGGAAATACAAATCGCGCAAAGCCAGCTGGCTAAAGCTCAGGCCGAGATCGCGTTTTTCAATGTTAATTCACTGTCCGGATCATCATCACAGGTCAAACATTCGGGGTCTGAGCAGTCGGAGTTTGACTCTCTTCCGACTACAAGCTTCAACAGTTTGATGCCTGATGAACAAAGTAGTGATGTTGCATTAGAATCAACTTTTGGCATTTTTAATTTCCCTTGAAAAAGTTTGTGAAGCTTCCAAAATTTACTAATTTTATGCCTAAACAAAGTACTAGTCTTGCATGGGAATGAACTTCATATATATATATATAAACTCATCCAAATTAAAAATTAAAGTAAAAAACATCTCTGATCAAAATACATCAACATAATAAAATGCCGATGGCCAAAACTACTTCCAACATCTATATATCGATAAAATAGAAATCGCTAAGTGGAGGATGCATAGTAACTGCGAGTGTGTAACCAAACAGACAAACGGCAATATCAACTGCCTATGGTACGGTACACCTGAGAACTAAAGATCCAATCTTTTTCCCTGAATTTTTATTTCTATGATTTCAATGAGAAAACTTTGAAATCAACTTGTCGACGTGAATAATGATGTCATCTATGCGAGGTCTAACCGTGCCTTGGGGCTGAAGCATCCATGTAACGAACTGGTGAAGTGCATCGGGATATGCAGGATTAGGCCCTGTGGGCCATTTTATCTGTGCATTTACGATTGCTAATTGCAGGCTTCCTCCAGATTCTCCTAGTGCATACTCAAATGGAGATACACCATACCTGTAAATTACAGCCACAAACAAGGGCAAATATGAGAACTTTAGTGCCAATATCATACACCAACTCGGTCATAAGCAAATGCACAAATATTTCAGCATAATGCACAAATTACAGCCATGCATAAAAAATGAGATTCTTTAAGAGAAGAGGGGGCCCTTACATTATAGCATATAAAGTGCAACCTAGTGACCAAATATCGGTTCTTTCGTCAATGTCAGCATGACTTGGGCAATCCCACAGTTCAGGAGCTCGGAATGGTGCAGAACAGTGCTCCGATGCCCATTCCTAACCAAATATCAAATCCAATCATAAGCATGGATGTACAAAGTATTCCTCAGACCATCATTAAAGAGTAAAAGTATCATCCAAAGATGAAGCCAAAATTTGAACCTTGAAGACTGATGTAAGCATAAACAAAACTTCACTATTTTATATGGCGTAAAAATGCACATAAATCACAATAAGAAAGCAAGGCAACTTGGAGGTAGGGTGAAGCAAACCATCAAACGTATTTTGAGAAACATTACTACCTGCAGCTGTAGTGCCTCTGATCGAGAGCGGATCTGCTTTCTTGCAGGCCGGGCACTTCCAAAATCCATCAATATTGCTAGAGGTGGCTGTCCTTTTCTATGTGTTATTAGGACATTTCCAGGCTTCACATCATTATGTGCATATGGCGGCTCAAGGTTGTGCATATGCTTGAGTCCTGCACAAAGCTGCGGACCACTTTCTTTCTTAATAAGGCAATTCTTAAGCAAAATGTGAATGCAACAACTAATGACATCTACAAAGTACAAACAGACCCCTTTTAAACTTAAAAAGAAGACCTAAGCATCCTTGGGTTAAATGGTTGTTGTTAACAAACCAACAATGGAAAAATAATTATGTACTCGACTAACTGTTATCCCAATTGAAGTATACTCCCTGTGAGTATGAAAAGTGGGGTGGGGAATAGTAAGTAGAAAGTTGTTGTGTGTGTGAAAGTGGGTCCCACTGAATAAATAAGTATTACAAAGTTTCCACTTTTGAAAGTGTGTACTCCGTCTGTCCCAAACTTATTGCTACTTATTTCCATTTTGGGCGTCCCATACTTATTGTTACTTACCCAAAATGTTCAAAAAAAAATTCTCCTCCCCACTCACAACAACTATCCACTAACTTATTTTCTCTCTCTTACCCACTCGCAATACTTTTTTTCCAACATATTTTCTTGATCCCCGTGCACTTAGTTTTAGTCGCAATAAGTATGGGAAGGAGGGAGTACTTTGTAATGGGACAACCAAAAGGGTGATATGTGTAGTTTCAATAGGGACGGAGGGAGTATATCAATAGCATGGCACTGAGAATGTGTAATGAGTCTGATTCATCACCATCATCAGGATCTTTATTTATTTATTTTTGCAAATTACAGTGTGGTATTAATGTTTTCTTCTTCATCTAGAGCGTTGGAGGACAGTCGTGATAATATGTAATACTTCAAATGTGCCACCCTGTAAATTGTGAATATTATAACATACTTTCAACATTAAAAAAATATCCTATACAATTCTAGTCAAGCACCATATTTGAATGTTAAGTAGTTTTTTCTTCACATAACATGAAGGTAGACTTCAATAAAAAAGACCATTATGCTGTCCCAAGGAAAAGAATACTGGAAGTTACTTACCTGTCGAAAAATTTGAAGAACATCTGAAGTAGGGAAAAACTCCTTCTTAGCTTTCATTGCTTTTGCATTGTCCAGCAATGTCCCATCCAAATGAACTGGAAATAACAAGTACGCCTCATGTTTCCAAGTCTGTTCTGGTGATCCCTAGCCAAAAAAATAGAGTTCTTTTGATATATAAGCACCTTGACGCTCAATTCAACTGATTCATAAAACATCTCCAGTTATATAAAGAGAGTCAGAAGCATTCATATATGAACCAATATTCGGTGCAAATATAGTTATTCTAGTAGCAACGGTTGAGCAATACAAATAATAGCACAACGCTGATTGAAGAGATTGTCTACTTCCTTATCAGATATAGTCTCTAGCACGAATACTAAATTCAAGTTAGAAAAAGGAGGGTGCAGCAAACCATATAGCAATGTAATTTTATCAGCCATGAATTTTTGGCAGCAATGTGTCGCTACATACTCCCTCCATCCCAAAATGATCTTCCCACTTCTTTTGCCATTACTATGAATGAACTTTGAGCAATAATTTTGACTTATCTTAATGAAAATCTAACAATTGTTATTGATAGTATCGTTGATGGAGTATCAATTACAAGTTTTAGATTTTCATTAGTATAATTAAATCAACTTAAAATTATTGCTCAATGTTCATTAGTAGTAATGGCAAAAAAAAAAAAAAAAAAAAAAATAGGAAGATCAGTGGGAGTAAATGCTATCCATCTATTTGACTTATCTTAATGAAAATCTAACAATTGTTATTGATAGTATTGTTGATGGAGTATCAATTACAAGTTTTAGATTTTCATTAGTATAATTAAATCAACCTAAAATTATTGCTCAATGTTCATTAGTAGTAATGGCAACAAAAAAAAAAAAAAAGTAGGAAGATCATTTTGGGACGGAGGGAGTAAATGCCATCCATCTATTTCCCTATATCTAATTTTCTTACCGAGCATTTTTTTAGCACTTCAATAAGAGCACAACGCGCATCACTCCTTACTCAAGCTGCTTGAGCAAGTGAGACATACCCATAACAGGGGTCTTAAGATTAAAATTATCAATAGCTGAGGGCTTCAAAGTACCTTTACGGAAATGATAGCATGATCAAGGAGAGGAAGTAGATTACGATGGCTAAACAGGGACGAAACACGGATCTCCTCTTTCACCAACTCCAACTGATCGCTATTCTGGATGAGAACTTTCTTCATTGCATAAGTTCCATCATCTGCAATGAAAATCAATCCCCATAAGAATATGAATATAAAAGAGACAAAATGACAGATTCCTTTATCTTGTTTCTACTTCCCCTTTTATTAAACTAATGTACAACCTTCATCAACCAAATCAATGCATACCACATCATCAACCACCTCAACACTATATTAAACATTTTGATCGCCATTCAGACAAGAAAAATGAACTCAATAATTGATAGTCAAACCAAATTACAAAACAAAATGATGATAAACCCAATTGGGTTCACTTATAAAAGCAATTAAAAATCACAAATTAGTTAAGATTGAAAAAGCACAAATGAAATGGACAACATTACAAAACCCAATTTGTAAAGCTAATGAAAAAACAAAAGAGGGGGACTGGGATCGAACCAGAGACATGTGAGGGGTCCTTGAATTTCTTGGCGAAAGGACTAGTACCGGCAGATGGGTCAGAGACGACCTCCTTAACAAGGAAGACGTAGGCGAAGCCACCTTCGCCGAGCTGGCGGACGACCCTGAAACGGGTTTCGTTGATCCAAACGTCACCGCCACCGTTAACGGCGTCGTAAAGAGCGTTCAATCCAGAAAAAGAGCATCCCATCCTAAATTGGTTGAGATTGGAAATGCTCTTTCTTCTTTTACTGAGGCTGAGGCTGAGGCTGAGGCCTTACCTAACTCCTCCCTCTCTTGAGCTCAAACAGTCGCTCGCTTCAAAAGGGAAATCCTTCCTTATTCACAAACAGATCTCCACACCTTTGGTTTCTCTCTCTACAATTTATTACGAGTAAACCGCTTTTTTCTGGGGCTCCTGCTAGGGTCCAACATCAATTTAACATCCGTACGGCCGAAACAACAAATGTTATTTTTCAGTCGTTAACTTTTTCTAACACACGTTATTTTTTCTAACGAACATTAATTTATTTTAACGGATGTTAATAATTTAACTGAAACTATAAACCTTTTTACAGAGAAAAGTACCTTTTTCGTCCTTGAACTTATTTATATTTTACTTTTTGGTCACCAAACCATTTTTTTAACTTAAGAATCCTCAAACTACATTTTTTTTTTTACTTAAGAGTCATTCCGTCAATTGACCGTCTAGTTGACCGTTAACTCCTGCTGAGCTGGTCACTTATATCCTACCTGGACATTTAAAAAAAAAACAATTCCACCTCACCTCTTAAATTACCCTAATTAAAAAACCTAGATCTCTATCTCTAATTTTACCCAAATCCAGATCTGGAATTTTTTCCCCCTGTCTTCATCGTCGGCGCACCCGTCCCCCCCTCCCGTCTTCATCGCTTTGCAAAACATGATTCATTCACCGGCGCACCCGTCCCCCCGTCTTCATCGTTGGCGCTCAACAAGATCTAATAATCCGCCCGCGCACCCTCCTTAATCCCGGCGAAAACGAACAGTAACCAAGCTCAACCAAATCTGGCTATGGCTATTCGTGTATGCGTCTTCATCTCCGGTTTTGCCTCTTCGTCTTCATCGCCGGATCCCCCTCATTTCCTCTCATCTCTTCTCTCTCCAACGAATGTCACTGTCCGTCTCCAGATCTGAAGTTTTATGAATTCGGCAAATCTGGTTGCTGATTGTGTTTGATGATTAATGTGTATTCGGCAACTCAGATATGAGATTTGAAAGGGATGTTAATGGTGGGTGGTTTCCGATTAATTATTCTTTTTTTTTTTTTTGAACAATCTTAAACAGCTAGAATTGAAATTAACGACTATAATGTTGGATGTCAGTAAACTTTGATTTCTGATTTTAGATTTTTGAATTTGATTATAAAGCCAGATTCAAAATCTGGGTTTTGTTTGTCTGTGTATTTATCTGGGTTTTGTTTGTTTGTGTATTTGACATTTTGAATTTAAAAGGTGGTGGGTACAATGTTGGATGCCAGTGATGATGGTATTGAGGCAGCGGTGATCGTGGTGTGGTGGCTGGTATTGGCTGAAGGTTGTGGCTGGTGGTGGTAACTGGTGGTTGTGGCTGGTGGCAGTAGTGGGGTGTGCTGTGGTGTTGTGGCTGGTGCTATTGGATGGTGGTAGTTATGGTGTTAATGAGGTATGAATGTATGATGATAGGGGTAGAGAAGGTAGAGAGAGAAGGTGTGTGTTTGCGTTGTGTGTCGGGGGAGAGTGGGTTTTGTTTGGGTCTTAGGGGTAGTTCTGTCATTTAGGTAAATTAAAATTGTGTGCTTGGATTAGGTGGTAGTTTGACTTAAGATGAGGGACTAGGTGGTAATAATCCCTTTGTTAAATTATTAACATCCGTTAAAATAAATTAATGCTCGTTAGAAAAAATAACGTGTGTTAGAAAAAGTTAACGATTGAATAGTATTTTGGTTAATTTTGCTAATAAAACTATAGTATGCATCATACATTTGTTGTTTCAGCAGTACGGGTGTCAAATTGATGTTGGAGCCATAGTACAAGGGGCAGAAAAGCAGTTTACTCAATTTATTACCCCTGATCTCCTCTTCCTTTCTCTCTCTACAAATAAGGACACATCATAAATAAAAATTGGGTAAATATAAAGTCGCAAAAAAGTGTCACAAAATGTGGCTTACAAAATAATGTATCAAAATTTTATGGGTTAATGACAGATTAGGGCCTGAACTGCAGGGGGTGCGTCTAAAAGGGGCCTGGGTTTTTTTTTTCGCTAGATCAGGGCTCAATATCTTAATTTTTCGGCAGTTAAGGGCTTTTTGACGGAAATCGTTAGAAAAGTCAGTTAAGTGCCATGTGCATGGCACGTGATCGTCAAAATGGATGTGTTTGTAATGAATATTAGCAATGATGGACTTTAATGAAATTTCTGAAACTTAGAGGGTTTAAAAATGAAATAAATATTTTTTCTAAATAATCAAGTATATAATAAAATAAGTAATTATCATATATAAAATAAATTTATTAAAAAAATCAAAATTATTAAACATATTAATCTAATAGCTATATTAAATATAAAAGAATTTAGATTATTTTCTAAATAATAAATTTAAAATAAAGAAAATTATAAATAAATTTAAAGTTTATTCTATGACCATAATAAATTACTTTTTACATTCACCAAATTTAAAACAACATAAAGTAATTATCACTATTTACAATATATATATATATATATATATATATATATATATATATATATATATATATATATTCCATCAAATTTCATCTTTATGGAAAAAAAAAAAAAAAAAACTCAGCCTGTTTATCAAATAAAAATAATTATTAACAAAAATTATTAAAACATTTCTCTTCTCATCATCTTCCATGAACACCCACCCATCCTCCACTTTTAATAATAAAAGATTATTATTCCTTAATCCCCGTGTCGGGACCAGGAATCCTATTTCGGATGGGACGGAGGGAGTAATAAATTACTTTTTACATTGACCAAATTTAAAACAACATAAAGTAATTATCGCTATTTAAAAAGTATGAAAGTCATTTTGGGACGGATGGAGTATAATATTCCTAGAAAAAAGTATGAAAGTCATTTTGGGACTATGAAAGTCATTTTGGGACGGAGGGAGTATAATATTCTTTAAAAAAAAAGTATGAAAGTCATTTTGGGACGGAGGGATTATAATATTCCTACTAACCATCACCACACCCACCGCCACCACCACCACCACCATTGACACCGCCATCTATGAACACCACCTTCAACACACCAAAACCACCACCGCCACCACACCACTGTCAACACACCAAAACCACCGCCACCACCTTCATTCTCCCACAACCACATCTTTAGAACTACAATCAAATTTCCAGCCAATCTTAGAGGAAAAAATCAAAATTCCCAAATCTGGGCTTCAATCAAAATTCCCAAATATGGGCTTCAAACAAATCTGGGCTTCACAGATGATGTCACGGCCTGTGAACGGACGGCTGAATTCAATTCCGACGAGAAAATCGACTCAATCTCCGGCCACAGTTCTGAAATAGCGTCGTAAAGGTTGAGTATCCGGAACATTTTTTCCGGCGATTTCTTGCACTTTGCAATTAATTCCTGGAAGCCAAAGAGAGTAAGAGCTCCATCCATCGCAATCTCCGAGAAGACGGAATCTCGCATCTTCTCAGTAGCAGAAAAGACGTGGTCACAGAGGATTCGCTCACCGTAGAACAACGTCTTCACCGCAACCTTCACCGCACTCAACCAGCTCCTGATTTTTGGATTGGGGTAGAGTTTGTTGATTTAGTGGTGGAGAGGGAGTGGGTAGCGCCGGAAGTTCGAGAGAGAGAGATAGAGAGAGTTGGGAGACGCCGGCAGTTAGAAGTCGCCGGCGTTGGGAGTCGCCGGCGTTGGGAGAGGCGAAATTGGTGAGGTCGGCGTTGGGAGAGACGCGAAACAGAGAGGAGAGGGGGGGGGGATGAGGAGTCTTTTATTTGTGTTTAAGCCCATTATTATTTTAGCCCCTTTAGTTTCACAATGTGCATTTGAACCCTAGATTGCATATATAAATTACAAACCCATCAAATCCGTGTATCACGTGCTCGGCACATGGAAATTAACTGACTTTTCTAACGATTTCCGTCAAAAAGCCCTTAACTGCAGAAAAATTTAGATATTGAGCCCTGATCTAGCGGAAAAAAAACCCAAGCCCCGTTTAGACGCACCCCCTGCAGTTCAGGCCCTAATATGTCACTAGCCCAAATTTTATTGGTGTTTTTTATTAAAGTGTGTCGGGTTCACAATCGATGCAACCAATAAAATATCGTCACCTCACTTTGTATCCATCATTTTATAAACTTCTTTTGTGCCCATAGCATTGTCCATAAAAATTGATCGCTACTATTCACACTCGCAAAATTGCTGAATATACTTATCTACTGAAACAATTATCTACTCAACCCTAGATACACTGTAACGACCCCAAAATCCGTTTTATTTATTTTATAATTATTTTATATTTTTGAGAATTTTAAATTTAAAATTATGTGTGCATTTTATTTGTTGCATCATATTAAATGAATTTGCACATCTTATATGATTATTTGTGTTAGTTAAAATGTTAGTATTAAAGGTGATTAGGGGAGTTAAGTTGTTAGTGGGAAGTTATGAGGGTTTTTAGTGGAATTAGTATTCAAGGGGCTTAAGTGTTAACAATTGAACTTGGATGATTTATTTGAGAGAAAGGGATAAAACTTCTTCATGATACCTCTTCTCCCTCCCCTCTCCTGCGCCATTACCCTCACCATTTCTTCCCCAAATATTTCTCACCTCCATTGTTGAAGAAAAGAAAGAAAAGGTAAACTTGTTCTTATTAATTTTCCTTATTTTAATTTACTACTCCATTTTCAAATCTAATTATATATAAATGTTCAGGGTGTTGAATAGATTCTTTCTACCGATCAATATTATTTTTCTTGACACTTTTTCCGGAAAAATAGGTAAGTTACTAATCCCCCTTTAAATGTTAAAATGGTCATAAACATGCTTTATATGCTTAATATGTTTAAAAAAAGATGTTTTAGTATACTTTTTATATACTTGTAATTTTGGGACAGAGGGAGTTGTAAAACTTGTTATAGACTTGTTATTTGTGGGAAATGGGTATAGTAGTTTTGGTTTTGGGGGAGTATGAGATGATGCAACATTATATATGCTTTATATGTTATACTCCTACTCGTGGGACGGTAAAATAATATATTTAGTTAAATGTTAAATAAATGTATTATAAAATTATACTATTACTTATGGGACGGGGAAAGAAGTGAAAGTATCCTAAAGTGGGTATATTAGTATATTAAAAATTATAATGATACTTGTGAAACGGAGGGAGTAGTAATAATTTGTTGCATGTGGGAAATGTTAATACAAATGGGTGTTGTAGTATTGTGAAAGTATAGTAATGTTGTTGTACCTAATAAAATAGATATAAACATGTTATATATGCCTAGTAGGTTGTGAAATAATGTTTTGGGTATGTTTTATTTATACTTGTAAATTTGAGACAGAAGAAGTAGTATGGAAATGGTTCTTGTTGGGTGTTAGAATTGTTTAAAGACTGAATTTGTAGTCTTTGTATTAATTGCAAATGTTAAGTGTTACAAGTACAAGTAATTTTGGGTTGTGAAACGAAAGGAGTGAACTTTGGTTAAGTTTTGGTCTGCCAGGTGATCTGTGCGGCCGCACATCTATCTGAAAGGTTTTACTCTTGGGACAGAGTATTTTGGGCGGCCGCACAGCCCTGTTTGGGTGACCGCCCAGTCATCTGAAAAGTTTAGAGTTTTCAAACCAAGGGATTTAAAGGTCAATCTTGGTCTAGTTTTTGGGTAGTGTCCTAAAGTAGTTAGATGATTGTTGTGGATCACTAAAGTGGTAGAATTGGTTCCTTTGTGAACACAAGTGTTGTGAAATGTGAGTAATAGATTAAGTGAGCATTGTTGAACATTTTGTAATGTGTTGGAATAGTTCATCTTCTTGATGTGTTTGGCATGGTTCCCTACATTGGAATCATTGTCCCTGATTGTTGTTTAAGCAAGTATTTCTATATGGTGCTTGCGTGTAAAGTCCAGCTGGTACTTTTGTGTGTGTTTGGGCAGTGATAGGGATTATAATGGTCTCACGAGCCAAGTACATTATAAGGCTCCTATCATTGGTTTCCCATTTTTAACCCTCTTCCTTAGGCCAAAGGTCGGGCACTTTGGGTTATGACTTTGTGTCATTTTTCCCGTTGTTGTTGTTGTTGTTGTTGTTTGGTTCCGGAACCCGTTTCAGCTCTTCGATGCTGCTCAGTTGATGCCTTTCAGATGGCTATTGTTTGGTTTGAGAACCTTGGCTCAGTATCCACGTATGAGTGTTTATTTCCGCTTTATGTGTTGTATGATGAGTTGATCGTTATTTCCAACTGGTATGGGACGATTGGCGATAGGGAGCCTCTCATATTATGTGCTATATGCTATATGATCATTTGTGGTATTGTTCCGTTATGTTTCTCATATTAGCATGTAATGTAGTTGTATTTTAGTAACTTACTGAGATTTATTCTCACCCCTTATTTGTTTACCGTTTTAGATAAGAATGAGTCCAGGGAATAGGTCACAGCACAGGGAGGACGTCGGTAAAGAGATCTTTGGTAAGACTTTTGGGAAGTGATGTGTATAAAGGATACATTATGTAAATGTAATACCTTTAGGGTAGTGTACCCGTGACTCAGTTATTTGTATCATCTCTTTTAGTAGGTGTTCGTGTTTGTAAATTTTATAAGTAAAGTTTGTTATAGCCAAGTGGCTAAGTACTCATTTGAGAAAGTTTGTTTTGTGACTTGTAGTCAAGTCTAATAAATGTTGTTTAGTCATATAAGACTTTTTATGAAAGTATATTTCGAAAAAAAAATTTAAAAATGTTTGTGACGTCTTCCTCGCGTGTCCCGGGCGTGGGGCCAAGTAGGACCACGGGTCGGGGCGCGACATACACCCCTTCTCTTCCCATTTTATCCTTTTAAACCCCTCAATATACACCCACTTACATTAGTAAAACATAGACACACCCAATTCTACTCAAACTCAAACCACTCACACAAAAAAAAAAACATGACAAAAACTTGTATGAGAACACTATGACCCGTCTCATAGTAGAGACGGATCATTTTTGACCTATGACCCGCGGGGAAAAAAATATTTTATTTTATTTTTTAGTTTTATATTTTTATTTTGGTGTTTTTTCGGTCTGCCAAAAGTAATAGTTGCTATAATTAAATGTAACAAACGTTGTTACTTATATGTAATAGTTTGTATACAGAAAAGTAATAGATATATACAGAAAAGTAGCAGTGTTTTTTTTTTTTTTATGTTTTCTTCATTTGCCAAAAGTAATACTTATTATAACTAAAATGTAACGAACGTGTTACTTATATGTAACAATGTTTGTACATAATTGTAACACATATGTATAAAAAAGTAATAATTCAACTTTTTTACACTTTAGATGTAAGACCCCGAATTTCGGAGTAATATAATATAATATCCTTTAATAAAATCCGTCCCCAAACGCGGGAAAACAACGGTCTTAAACCATAATTCAAACATCAATGGCTAGTATCTCTAACCACTATTCAAAATAAATAACGGAAGCGAATTTAACTGTCTTTTAAAACTCCAACGGCTAGACATAACCAACATTCAAAACATTCATAACAATCCATTCTGACTACTACTAAAACTTCTTAAACTTCGTCATCAAGGGTCTTCATTATCACCTCAACAACTCCTCTTTTGTCCTTCGAGACCTTCTCCTATTTATATCCTGGAGAACAAATATTATGGAAGGGGTGAGCGAACAATGCTCAGTAAGTTCATACGGGATCTCTCCGGGTTCTAAGGAGAGATGACCGGAAGAACGAACAACAATAATATTTTCAAAGATACGCTTTCATTAAATAACAAGTTAACCGCTAAGATTCAAGCAGTTAACAATAACCTTTTTCAAAAGAAGTGTGGCATTTACTTTCAAGTCCGTCAATTCCAAGATAACGTCACCATTTCAGGTGCAATGCCTGATCAGGGCATTTAAGTAAGATTTATCATGATAATCAACTACTTCAAT
Organism: Campanula takesimana; assembly: GCA_026119855.1. Taxonomy (NCBI): domain Eukaryota; kingdom Viridiplantae; phylum Streptophyta; class Magnoliopsida; order Asterales; family Campanulaceae; genus Campanula; species Campanula takesimana. The sequence continues at coordinate 2,310,158 of JAOWBW010000002.1, forward strand.
AAGCAGTATAAAAGTCTAGTCCTTTTTCATTTCAGACCAGACTACCCTACTTAGTCCTTTTTCAATTCAGACTAAGCGAACGCCTATACCAAATTAAGATATGGCAAATCTATACCAAATTCAGATATAGTAAGGTTTCAACTTAGTGTTCAAGGTACGAGAACACCATACAATTTCAAAGATATTTTGGTACCCATTGCTTTAAAACATGTCAAAGGGTAAGAGTCATTCAAAGACGTTCACAACTTTTAAGAATACAAATGTTACCGCCACTAGGTAACTACTTATGAAAGAATATAAAGGAATCCTACATTAAAGGATTGAGACATCAAAGACTAAGGATAGTAATCCCTTACCTTGACTTTGCGTTCTTCACTTAGCAAAATCACGTGCACAATCTACAAACATGCAAATGAGGATTTCTTAGGAACATGAATCACTTTAATTCCCCGTCCCCATTATACTTTATTTTACTTTCTTAGCTTCACGAGTTCATCTTCTTAAACTCTTGGTTAGGGTTCGTTCTACCCATTATTGGTATTCCCAAAATACCCCTTTCGGATTACTAAAATATCCCTAGGGTTACATTAATTCCATTCTCAATTACACGTTCTAGGGTTACATTATTCTCCCCCAAAACACTATTCGCAGATTACTATTCACAGTGCACTATTCATAATCACTATTCACAGTACACTATTCACACACTATTTACACCTTTTCAGCACACACAAAGAAACCTTGTACACACACACTACACACTTTCTGGATACACACACACACGCACAACTCACACACACACACACACGTTGCACACACACTGCACCCACACATCCGCACTCTGCACTCAACACACACACACACCGCACACACATATACACGCATAGATGTATATATATATATATATATATATATATATATATATATATATATATATTGCACAATATATGATTTATAAACCCAATTTCTCAACCCTAGATGATTAATAGAATTTAGGGTTTCCCAAAGATTTGATTTACTAAGGTTGAAGAGAAGAGGTTAAGCTTATTGGAAGTACCTTGGATGAACGAACTCGACTCCCCATATTCCTTCTTCTTCCTCTCGCACCTCTGTTCTCTCTCCCGTTCTCTGTCTCTCGCCGCCGCTCCCACTCTCCCGTTCTCTATTTTTTTCTTCTTTTCTTTTGTGATTAGTAAAGAGGGGAGGGTTTTAATTAATATAGTAATAGGGTTTCCCATTCCTATTATAAAAAGGTTAACTAACCTTATTGGGTTTTAATTAGTTTGGACCAACTTTAAACCCAATCCATAATTTAATTAATAACAGCCCAATACCTTAATAAATAATTAAAAAGAGGCCGGTTGTTACATTCTTACCTCCTTAAAAGGGTTTGGTCCTCCAAACTGAACTCGTCATTCTGAAAATAGGTCGGGATACGTTTCTCGCATCTCACTCTCGAGCTCCCAACTTTCAGTATGGTTGCTCCATTGCACTTTTACATAAGGAATCACTCTTTTCCTTAAAATCTGATCCTTGCGGTCGACAATTCTTACGGGCCTTTCATCATAGCTTAAATCAGCTCGAACTCTAAGCTGCTTATACTCGATCACATGGCTTGGGTCGGGAATGTACTTCCTTAACATCGATACATGGAACACATTATGTACTCCCGCTAGCACAGGCGGTAAGGCTAACTTATAAGCCACTGCCCCAACTCTTTCCAAAATTTCGAACGGTCCCACGTACCTCGGGCTTAACTTCCCGTGAATACCAAATCTCATAATCCCTTTTGTTGGCGAGATCTTTAAAAATACTCGATCCCCGATTTGAAATTCTAAATCACGTCTTCTACGATCAGCATAGGATTTCTGTCTGCTCTGCGTAGTCAAAAGCCAATTTCTTATCTGTTGTACCTTGTCCGCCGTTACTTGGACAATTTCTGGTCCAGTCAACTTCCTTTCACCCACTCCGTCCCAACAAGTCGGCGATCTACACTTTCGCCCATACAGTGCCTCGTACGGTGCCATTCCAATACTAGCATGGAAACTGTTATTATATGCGAACTCTACCAATGGCAAATGTTCATCCCAAGTCCCTTGTCAATCTAAAGAGGTAGCTCGTAGCATATCCTCCAACGTTTGGATAGTTCTTTCTGACTGTCCATCGGTCTGCGGGTGAAAAGTTGTACTCATTGTCAACTCTGTCCCCAAAGCTTGTTGCAAACTTTTCCAAAATTTTGACGTGAATCGCGCATCTCTATCGGACACTATTGACACCGGTATTCCATGCAACCTTACAATCTCATCAATATACAACTTAGCCATCTTTTCTAGCGAATCTGTCACCTTGATTGCCAAAAAATGGGCCGATTTAGTAAGCCTATCTACTATCACCCAAATTGCGTTATACCCTTTCAACGTCTTCGGTAACCCAACCAATAGATCCATAGCTATATGTTCCCACTTCCATTCAGGGATAGGTAATGACTGTAATAGTCCTGCAGGCCTTTGATGCTCACTTTTTACTTGTTGACACACTAAACATCTTGACACAAATTCTGCCACATCTCCCTTCATATGATTCCACCAATAAGATTCCCTCAGATCTCTATACATTTTTGTGCTTCCCGGATGCACAGAAAACCTCGAACAATGGGCTTCATTTAAAATCTCTCTTTTGATGTCTTCGTTGCTTGGCACCCAAATCCTTGATTGGTACCTCACAATCCCGTCTTCTCCCATACGAAAGTCCTTCCATTTTCCTTCCACTAAGTTTGCACGTACTTTGCTCACTTCTTCATCAGTTACTTGCGCTATTTTGATTCTATCCAACAGCGTAGGCTGTACACTCAAATGTGCCATATAGCCTTGTACTCGTACATTCACACCTAACACCTCAACGCGACTCCATGCACTTACCTCCTTAGGCTTTAACGTCGCTAGGGTTCCATGATTCTTCCTACTTAACGCATCCGCCACCTTATTGGATTTTCCAGGATGATATAAGATTCCACAATCATAATCTTTTAATAATTCCAGCTATCGCCTTTGCCTCATGTTAAGCTCTTTCTGAGTGAAGATGTACTTAAGGCTTTTATGGTCCGTATAAATCTGGCATGTCGTCCCATATAAGTAGTGTCTCCAAATCTTCAATGCAAAGACCACCGCGGCTAACTCCAAATCATGAGTCTGGTAGTTCTTTTCATGGACCTTCAATTGTCTCGACGCATAGGCTATAACCTTGTCATTCTGCATTAGCACGCATCCTAACCCTTTAATCGACGCATCGCTATATATCACAAACCCGTCTGACCCAGAAGGTAACGTAAGAACTGGTGCAGACACCAAACGTTGCTTCAATTATAGGAAACTCTTCTCGCACTCTTCTGTCCAAACGAATTTTACTCCCTTTTGGGTCAGTCTTGTCAATGGCACAGATAATTTAGAGAAACGTTCAACGAATCTCCTATAGTAACCAGCCAATAAGCTCCTTATTTCACTAACAGTAGTAGGCCTTTCCCAGTTCACGATAGCCTCTATCTTTGTCGGGTCCACTTCTACCCCCTCCTTAGATATAACATGACCTAAGAACGCTACTTTTTCCAACCAGAATTCGCACTTCTTGAACTTAGCATACAATTGTTGTTCCCTTAAGATTTGCAATACTAACCTCAAATGCTTCTCGTGCTCCTCCTTAGTCCTTGAGTAGACTAGGATATCATCAATGAATACTATAACACATTTGTCCAGAAATTCTTGAAACACCCTATTCATCAATTCCATAAATGCAGCAGGCGCATTAGTCAACCCAAAAGGCATCACCAAAAACTCGTAGTGACCATACCTTGTCCTAAAGGCCGTCTTCGCAATATCTTCCTTTTTCACCCTCAACTGATGATAACCAGACCTCAAATCTATCTTCGAAAAGTAACACGCTCCCCGAAGTTGGTCAAATAAGTCATCTATCCTTGGTAATGGGTACTGATTTCTCACCGTCACGCGGTTCAGTTCTCTATAGTCGATACACATTCTCATTGACCCATCCTTCTTCTTCACGAATAATACAGGTGCACCCCATGGCGATACACTTGGTCTAATAAAACCCTTATCCAACAGTTCTTGTAGTTGCTCTTTTAGCTCTTTCAATTCTGCCGGAGCCATTCTGTAAGGTGCCTTTGATATTGGCGCGGTTTCTGGTGCCAAATCGATAGAGAACTCCACTTCCCTCTCTGGTGGTATACCAGGCAATTCCTCTGGAAACACATCTGCAAATTCTCTAACTACTGACAAATATTCTATACTAATCTCCCCACTATCGGTTTTTCCAACGTAAGCCAAAAACCCCTCACATCCTTTCCTTAGCAACCTGCGAGCCCTCATCACAGAGATGAAGTCCAATCTGGTTCTAGGCTTCATGCCTTGAAAACGAAACTCTTCACCATATGGCAACCTAAAGTGAACTTCCTTCTTGAAACAGTCAACATGGGCATGGTATGCAGCTAACCAGTCCATCCCTAAGATCACATCAAACTCTCCCATCTCTAATTCGATCAAATCAACCTCTAGTTCCATTTCGCCTATGCTTAACGGGCACTTTCTATATATAGACATAATAGGAATCGATTCTCTAGTAGATGTATCTATCACTAGAGGTGTCTCTAATTCTTCAGATTTCAAATTCATTTGCTTCGCCACTCGTGTACTAATAACGGAGTGCGTAGCACCCGTATCAATCAAAGCATATACATTTCGAAGGCAGAGTCGAAGAGTACCTGCTACCAGATCGTTTGAAGCTCTTGCATCTCTAGCCGTCATAGTGAACACACGACCACGGCTTCCACCCTTGTCCTTGTCGCCATCCTTAGCTCCCTGTGCATTGTTGTTCTTCTTTGGTTCTGGGCATTTCCAATGCGGGTGTCCCATCTTGTCGCAGTTGTAGCATTTCTTTTCCTTGAACCAGCAGTCTTCGGTCTTGTGCCTTCCCTAGCAGGACTGACACTTCTCGCCCGTCCCATTATCACGAGCATCATTTTTGTCTCCATCTCGGCGGTTATTGTAGCCCTTGTTCTGATACTTATTTCCAGCACCTTCTTTCCCACGATTATCATCACTGGCTTTTCGCTTGTTACTCCCATCTCGGTTCCATCCTCCGGAACTTCCTTTCAATCCAGTTGATTCCTTTTCAATGGCTTTCTTCTTTTCCTCTTTCTTGCTGCGGTAATTATCAGATTCTTTCTCTACCAACCTTGCCCGGTCCACAATGTCACTGTATGTTGGCAGCATTAAAGGTGTAATCCTGAACCTTATGCGGTCACTCAATCCCGCTTCAAACTTACGGGCTTTCTGCCCCTCGTTATCAAAGAAAGTCGGAGCGAATTCAAGTAACTCCGTGAATTTAGCGCAGTAATCATCTACGGTCATGCTACCCTGAGTCAGCGTCAGGAACTCCGCTACTTTCTCATTGCGGACACTTGCGGGGTAATACTTCTCATAAAACACCGTCTTGAACCTGTTCCACGTGAAGGCCTCATCTCCACGCGCAGCTGATGCTCTCTTTTCGGCTTCCCACCATTTAAGAGCCTTTCCTTTAAACATGAACGTTGCGAATACCACCTGTTGTTCCGTTGTTCAAGTCAACGTCTCAAAAATCTTCTCCATATCTTTTATCCAATCCTCTGGATTATCTTTTGGCTCTCCAGAGAATGACTCTGGGTTTCTTTTTTGAAACGACTCAAGAGGACCTCTCTGTGTCACTGGTTGAGGTTGTGGTTACTGCTGCTGAGCTGCCAATCCTTGCACTACTTGGCCGATTCCAGCCATTGTCTGAGCTAAGGTCTGTAGCAAATTGGTCATGTTGGGATCTTGTCCACCATCGTTTTCGGCATTTCTCCTTCTGTTGTTCCTCGACATCTGAGGATAACAGGATATCTATTAATACTGCTAATACAAAACGTTTTACACGCTCTCGCGTACTTTATACTTTTACTTTCACAACATACACTGAGGTTGGCTTACTAGGATTGTTATTTAAATAAAGGTCAATCACTTAGACCTATGGCCGTTTACTAAGCCAACACTTTCCCATTCTGGTAAATTTTACTACATTTCTTGGGTCTCATTATACCCTTATCTTTATTATTTCTTTCTATAAATCATGATTTACTTTCATAGGTCATTTCACTAGACCATACTTTCGGTTATATTTGGCCGTCTTCCCCGACCAATCATATATTCATTTCAAAAGATTACTTTGGTTCTTCTTTGCCTCGGCCATTTCATTAGGCCGCTTATACTTGTTTCAATCATTCTACTTTGACCGAAACTAACTTTCACTTGGCTGTTTCACTAAGCCAATTTCATTCATGGTCTTTTCATTTGACCACTATTTCTTGTTTTAGTTAGTTCATTTGCCACAATTTTAAAAACAAAACAATTGACGAGACTTTTTGCTAAAATAACTTCAATAACTTTATTAAAAGAATTTGGAATCCAAACAAAACGAGAGTTCTACTAAAAGAATCCAACTGACTAAGCTAGCTATCAATACTAAGAATAAAATAACTCTAAATTTCGTTCCTCAATCATGGCCTACATTCTTCCTAGGCCTTCCCCTAGGCCTTCCACTAAGGACCCTTGGTGCACTCTTTGAGCCTCTTGGCCTTCCTCTCGGCCTACGAACCGGTGTTTCCTCCAGTTCTTCCTCATCCTTGATCACAATTGGGGCGGCCTTGTTGCCCTCCACTATGACCTCTATCTCTACAGCTTCTTTCTCTTCTGGTTCCTCAATCTCCTCATTGGCTCCCATTCTCCCCACATTGGGTGCTTCCTCAAATTCTGGGACTTTGTAGTAATTTCTGTAATATTCTTCCCTTATTGAGGCTTCATACACGTCCTGCTTATTCACAGCCTCTTTTAGTTTCTCCACTTCATCTACCGCTTTATGCCATCTTTCCCTAGTATACATCCATCGCTCAAATGTAAAGTCTGTTTTCTTCTTTTCATGCTTAAGCTGCTTCTTGAGCTTCCTGACGACCCATGCATGCCTCAGAGCTGCCCTTTCCTTTGGTGTCTTATGCCTCAAATTCTTCATCATTTTGTCCTTAAGTCCGTCCATTTCCTATAATTTGGACACAATCAACGTTAGAATCACATACTTAAAGTCAAATAACCGTCATCTTAAGCATATAAAAGAAAGACATAAAAAGACGTTTCCTATCTTAGGTTCTTTCCCAAAATAGTAAGTTTCCATATTTGGAAAGTTCCTCAACTTAGAAAGTTTCCTAATTTAGAAAGTTTCCTCAAAAGGTAAGTTTCCCAATTTAGAAAGTTTCCTCAAAAGTACTATCTTCCTTATCAGAGTTCTAAAGTCCAATCTATGTTAAGTACTATTTATCCTCATAGTCTTAACTTCTTTCTATAGTCTCCCATGTAAACCTAAACCGGAGCTCTGATTACCAACTGTAACACCCCGAATTTCGGAGTAATATAATATAATATCCTTTAATAAAATTCATCCCCAAACGCGGGAAAACAACGGTCTTAAACCATAATTCAAACATCAACGGCTAGTATCTCTAACCACTATTCAAAATAAATAACGGAAGCGAATTTAACTGTCTTTTAAAACTCCAACGGCTAGACATAACTAACATTCAAAATAAACATTCATAACAATCCATTCTGACTACTACTAAAACTTCTTAAACTTCGTCATCAAGGGTCTTCATTATCACCTCAACAACTCCTCTTTTGTCCTTCGAGACCTTCTCCTATTTATATCCTGGAGAACAAATATTATGGAAGGGGTGAGCGAACAATGCTCAGTAAGTTCATACGGGATCTCTCCGGGTTCTAAGGAGAGATGACCGGAAGAACGAACAACAATAATATTTTCAAAGATACGCTTTCATTAAATAACAAGTTAACCGCTAAGATTCAAGCAGTTAACAATAACCTTTTTCAAAAGAAGTGTGGCATTTACTTTCAAGTCCGTCAATTCCAAGATAACGTCACCATTTCAGGTGCAATGCCTGATCAGGGCATTTAAGTAAGATTTATCATGATAATCAACTACTTCAATAAGCAGTATAAAAGTCTAGTCCTTTTTCATTTCAGACCAGACTACCCTACTTAGTCCTTTTTCAATTCAGACTAAGCGAACGCCTATACCAAATTAAGATATGGCAAATCTATACCAAATTCAGATATAGTAAGGTTTCAACTTAGTGTTCAAGGTACGAGAACACCATACAATTTCAAAGATATTTTGGTACCCATTGCTTTAAAACATGTCAAAGGGTAAGAGTCATTCAAAGACGTTCACAACTTTTAAGAATACAAATGTTACCGCCACTAGGTAACTACTTATGAAAGAATATAAAGGAATCCTACATTAAAGGATTGAGACATCAAAGACTAAGGATAGTAATCCCTTACCTTGACTTTGCGTTCTTCACTTAGCAAAATCACGTGCACAATCTACAAACATGCAAATGAGGATTTCTTAGGAACATGAATCACTTTAATTCCCCGTCCCCATTATACTTTATTTTACTTTCTTAGCTTCACGAGTTCATCTTCTTAAACTCTTGGTTAGGGTTCGTTCTACCCATTATTGGTATTCCCAAAATACCCCTTTCGGATTACTAAAATATCCCTAGGGTTACATTAATTCCATTCTCAATTACACGTTCTAGGGTTACATTATTCTCCCCCAAAACACTATTCGCAGATTACTATTCACAGTGCACTATTCATAATCACTATTCACAGTACACTATTCACACACTATTTACACCTTTTCAGCACACACAAAGAAACCTAATACACACACACACTTTGTACACACACACTACACACTTTTTGGATACACACACACACTGCCACAACCCACACACACACACACGCACAACTCACACACACACACACACGTTGCACACACACTGCACCCACACATCCGCACTCTGCACTCAACACACACACACACCGCACACACATATGTATATCTATATATATATATATATATATATATATATATATATTGCACAATATATGATTTATAAACCCAATTTCTCAACCCTAGATGATTAATAGAATTTAGGGTTTCCCAAAGATTTGATTTACTAAGGTTGAAGAGAAGAGGTTAAGCTTATTGGAAGTACCTTGGATGAACGAACTCGACTCCCCCTCTTCCTTCTTCTTCCTCTCGCGCCTCTGTTCTCTCTCCCGTTCTCTGTCTCTCGCCGCCGCTCCCACTCTCCCGTTCTCTATTTTTTTCTTCTTTTCTTTTGTGATTAGTAAAGAGGGGAGGGTTTTAATTAATATAGTAATAGGGTTTCCCATTCCTATTATAAAAATGTTAACTAACCTTATTGGGTTTTAATTAGTTTGGGCCAACTTTAAACCCAATCCATAATTTAATTAATAACAGCCCAATAACTTAATAAATAATTAAAAAGAGGCCGGTTGTTACATTAGAACTAAAAACACTTGTGTTGGTAACATTGTATAAATAAAAAGTAACAATTTTTATAAATGAATGTTACATTTTACTTGTATAATAACATTGTAAAACAGTTACGTTTACTAGTATAATAGTATATCCATATGTTTTCAAATAATAAGTTACAATGGGTTCAATTTATCATGATACATGTAAAAGTATTACATTATCTAAATAAATATTTTACAATTTCATCTACTAATGTGTTACATACACTATCTATAGAAATATGTTACAATTTCATCTACTAAAGTGTTACATTTACTTGTAGAAAGAATTACATTCATGTATATAAGTTGTTATTTTTCAAATGTTACTTTTTTTCAAAAAAAAAAAAAAAAAAAAAAAAAAACTAGAAAAACACTATTACATTCCAGTATAACGATAATTACATTTAGTTAGTGTTACACGTATTTATAGTTAGTATTACTAGGGATGGCAAATTGTACTCGTCCGTACCAACCAACCCGTATACCAACCGTACCAATTATAATTGGTATAAAGAAGTCGGTATACCGAAATTTTTGGTAGGTAGTACCGTACCATTTTTGTCTAATTGGTTGGTACACGGTATACAATATCGACTTTGGTTGGTATACCATGTACCAACTTTATATATATAAATATATACAAACAAACACGCGCGCGCACACACACACATATATAATACTCTGTCTAATTGTCTAGGTACTTGCAATATTTAAAGGGTAGTTTGGTCTATTTGATATTTATTGATTGTTTTTTTAATACGTGTTCTAAAACTACAAGTATTTTGGGACGAATGGAGTATCAAACATTAATTTCCTTTTTCTAACCTAAGTCCTTAAGCTACTTTATTACTCACTCCGTCTCAGCCTAAGGTTCTTACTTTCTTTTTTGGTCTGTCCCAGCCTAAGGTTCTTAGTTGCTTTATTGCCTAAAATGGACCATGGGACCCACTTATCATTCTCACAACAAAAACTCCCTACCCACTTTATCTCTCCTACTTTCTCTTACTTACTTTTTCATACTCACAACATTTACTTTTTCTTAATCTCCGTGTAAATTCAAACTAAGAACCTTAGGCAGGGACGGAGGGAGTACGAATTAGGAAAAAAAATCAATCTTCCTTATTGTAAACTTTTAGTTTTGGAGTCGTGGTGAATATTATTTAGAGTCACTGTATTGTTTAGTTTGCATGACTTCAATTGTTCAACTTTTTATTTAGTTTCAAGGCTTCATAATTTGTATTTGAAATCTATTTTTATGTTACAATGTGTTTTTTTATACAAGACAAGAAAGTCTAAATAAGAAAAAAAATACAAATGCAATTTTTTTGTCTTCATTTACATTTGGTATATATCGAGTACCAACCGTACCAACCAAATACCAACCGTACCAATAAACTTGGTATACCGATTTTTGTGGTTGGTACTGGTACATATTTTTTTGTATCAAATCATACTTGGTTGGTAAACGGTGCAAGCAAAATACACTCGGTATACCTACCAATCCACCCCTAAGTATTACAGTTGAAAAAAGATGAGTAAAATGAGCTACTCCCTCCGTCCCGGTTTAAGGTTCTTAGTTTGACTTTGCACGCTTGTTAAGAAATCAAGTGTAAAACAAAGAAAAATGGGTCAACAAAAATAGGGAGATGAGGATATAATTGTCCAAACACTATTCAAAAAAGCAAATGAGTGAAAATTAAGTTGGGTAAGTAATGGTTTTTTTTTTAATTAAATGAACCTTTTGAGGGCAAGATTATCCAAGACACTATTCATATTTTTCCATTTATGGAATAAAGCAACTAAGAACCTTAATCTGGTACAAACCAAAAAAGAAAGTAAGAACCTTAAACTGGGACGGAGGGAGTATTTTTTTTTTGTAAAACCGGTGTTACGTTTACTAATAAACAATGTTACTCTATAAGTAACACAGTTGTTACATTTATTTATACTAAGTATTACTTTTGGCAAACGAAGAAAAAAAAAACAAAAGAAAAAAGAGAAAAAAAATCTGGAAAAAAAATTGGGCCATGGGTCGCTGCCACGTGGCAAATTTTGAGTGGAGCATGGGTTGGGATCCTATCCTTCGCGGAGAATGTTGCACACGGGTCATGGATTGACCCGTCTCTTCTATGAGACGGATCTAGGTGTTCTGATGTAGGCAGCGGAAGCAAAAAAGAGATAAATAATCGAATACGGTAGAATTCAATCGATACTTGTAAACGTTAGGATAGATAATCGAAACTAGTAGAATTTAATCAATACTAAAGTTGGGATAGATAATCAATTACTGTAGAATTTAATCAATACTAGTAATCGATTCTTCAACACTCGTAGAATTTAATCAAATACTGAGAGTTGGACGAAAGAAGAAAAACTCAAATTTTCGGATTTAACAAAAGTGCAACGCTCAATCAAATTTTATTCATCGATCAACTGATTTTCGGAATTAAACATAACCTAATTTTTATAAGCCTCCTAAGACTTGGAAAACAATTCAAAGACTCCTAAAAATATAACCATAATCTATATAGTAACCTAATAGAGTCCTAAAATAACAAAATAAAGCTTAAATCTACCTTTTAAACATGAAATTAAAACCTATCTAAATATAATTCCGAAAATTATAATTAAATAGAAAAAAAAAAAAAAAAAACCTAAAATTATCCCTAATATGTTGATCTCCATCATTCTTCCCCGCTTGAAGAAAATTCGTCCTCGAATTTTGAGTACTGCTTTGAGGGACACGTCTTGAATTTCTTTTCCACAACGACGATGAACTTTAGTTCTTGAAACCCTCGTCACAATATCTATCCAATCACTCCATTGAGTTGATACGAAGTGATTGATAATTAGTTTCTGAACGATCCATGAAATTGAAGAATGGAAACGGATCTTCATACGGATGAATAAAATTGAAAGCTTCAAAACTCCATATCAAATCATCTTGTGCGACTTCAAGGCCAATTATTTTCGGACCAATTGACTGTGATGTCATCAATTGACAAATCTCACAATTACATTTGTCAAAAACAGGGGGTTTTGACCAATCCACAAAAAGATCAATGATAGGAGATTGAACGAAGGGCCACGAAAAATCAAACATTTTTTTTTTTGGGAAAAGAAGAAAAAATAGATAAACAAATACCTTAAATGAATTTAGAAAAATTCAGTTTCAGGCTCTGATACAAAATGATGTAGGCAGCGGAAGCAAAAAAGAGATAAAAATAATCGAATACGGTAGAATTCAATCGATACTCGTAAACGATCGGATAGATAATCGAAACTAGTAGAATTTAATCAATACTAAAGTTGGGATAGATAATCAATTACTGTAGAATTTAATCAATACTAGTAATCGATTCTTCAACACTCGTAGAATTTAATCAACTACTGAGAGTTGGACGAAAGGAGAAAAACTCAAACTTTTGGATTTAACAAAAGAGCAACGCTCAATCAAATTTTATTCATCAATCAACTGATTTTCGGAATTAAACATAACCTAATTTTTATACGCCTCCTAAGACTTGGAAAACAAGTCAAAGACTCCTAAAAATATAACATTAATCTATATAGTAACCTAATAAGGTCCTAAAATAACAAAATAAAGCTTAAATCTACCTTTTAAACATGAAATTAAAACCTATCTAAATATAATTCCGAAAATTACAATTAAATAGAAAATAATTAAAATAAAAACCTAAAATTATCCCTAATATGTTGATCTCCATCATGTTCTCACAAGAGACCACCTCAAACAACACAGTCTTCTTTCTAACTTCGCAAACCATTTCAACTCAGGTCTCTCATTCGTCTTCAATTTCTCTCCACCCACTTTATTTTTAGGGCAATTCAAGGCTTTGCATTGTTGAGAGACAAGCTAACGAAAGTAAATCATACAAAATTTAAGGCAAAGTCTCATTCGTAAAGTTAATGTTCGATTTGGAAATTAAATACTCCCTCCGTCCCAAAATGATCTTCTCATTTGCCATTTTTCATTGTCCCAAAAAGTTCTTCCCACTTTACAATTTAGGCTTAAGTGTGCATACACACAACATGGCTAATGAAGCAAGTGTTCACACCCTTAAAAAATTTGAATAGTCAAACGTGAAGATCATTTTGGGACGGAGGGAGTATAAGTTTCTTTTTTTCAAGTAATGTAGTTAAGTGTTTGTTTTTTATATACTTTAACATTTTTATGCATAAAATGGTGATTTTGTTAAGCTACAAGTCATTTTTTTTTATTTTTTTTGTAAAAGATTCATAAATTCCAGACTGTGATGTTCGGCCCCGGTCGACCGAACGTAGACAAATTGTTCCGCCACTATCAACCTAACATCTTTATATTGTCCCAACAGTGTTGCCGAATATCACGGTGTTATTCCAACAACTTTGGCCAAACATCACTGTCTTGTCCCAATAACTTTGGCAGAACATTAAGGTATTCTTCGAGAGGGATTTTGATAAAAAAAAAAAATCTTTTATTTTTTACTGAAATCAAAGAATTCTATAGTAATATAAAAATAAGAAAGTATTCTATAAAAAGAAACCCCACTAAAATGTTGTTTTTCAAAAATAGCATTTGAGCGCGTGCGCGGAAACGTTCGTAACTTTTGACTCCGGATGAACCACGGAACACACCGCATATCAAATTAAACGTCGGTTCGAGACGAACAAAAGTTCATCATCTTTAATTTGGTAGAAGTAGTCAACTTTGCATGTAAAATGATTTTTATATGATAATTTTACTTTTATAATGTAGTGAAAATTTGAATTTTAATCAATATATAGTCAAAAAAATTACTAACTAAATTTATATCTATAGTAACATAATAACAAGAAAGTGGTAAATTATTGCACAAGTAAGGGTAGAAATGTCATTTCCCGTTGCAGTGAATAAGTCAAATAGTTCATGACCTCATCTATATCTATATCTATAGTAATATAAAAACAAGAAAGTATACTATAAAAGGAAACCCCACTAAAATGTTGTTTTCCAAAAATGGCATTTGAGCATGTGCGTGGAAACTGTCGTAACTTGACTCCAGATAAATCACGAAATACACCGTATATCAAATCGAACGTCGGATCGAGACGAATAAAAGTCATAGGGAGTAGCCCTTTGAGGCAAGGTTTAAAAGGACTAAAAAAGGTTATTTAGGGCCTCTAACACAGGCTTCTAAGTTTTTTGTCAATTGTTTGGACTTTTTCGTATTTTTTTTTCTTGATTAGGGTTTAAATCATTAGGGTTACAAAACATATAAATACTCTGTTTTAAAATTTTAGGAGGCAATTTTTTGTTTTTTTATGGTATTGATTATTTATCCCAATATTAGTTTCACATTAGAGATCCAGCAGACCTTAAGATATTGATATGTCACGATAAAATTTGTAGTCTGTCTGATGTTATTACTAAGAATGTCGTCTACAAAGAAGTTTTTCACAATGTGTAAAAACTAATCTCCTTAATGTATGAAAACATTTATTTTTTATGATGCATTCCTCAATTGCTTTTTTATTCAACTTATCTTAAAAAAAAATAAAAAATCAAATGAGTAGAAGTGACAATCCGTGCATCGTACGGGAGTAACACTAGTTATAATAAAATGGGGTAAGAAAATTTGGAGTGAGTTAGGTTAGGGAAAATTTAATGAGTGAATGTGAACACTTAATGGATAGATGGATGAGGGAGTTAATGCTACGGGTGTATTTAGAAAATAGGTAAGTAAAACATAGAGAAAAACTAATTACGGGTGTATAATATAAGAGGGTTAGTAAGAACATTATGCTTGATGGCATTTATGTAAGAATTGTCATTGGGGGTATATTCAGTAATTTTATGGGCGTAAATAGTACCCCCTCTGTCCCTAAATGAGTGTCCATTTTCAAAAAATCTTTGTCCCAAAATGAGTGTCTTTTTTTAGCATAACTTTGTCCCTAAATGTTTTCTTTTCGTAAAAGAAAACTTCTAAAATAATAAATAATTCAATAGGACTCAGATGCATACCCAAAACAAATACTCCCTCCGTCTCATACTTATTGCTACTAAATGCCAGAGCACAGGGATTACGAAAATATGGTGGAAAGATAGTATTGTGAGTGGATAGGAGAGAGAAAATAAGTAGTGGATAGTTGTTATGAGTGGATGGGAGAGAGAAAAGTAAACATTTTAGGTAAGTAGCAATAAGTATGGGAATGCCAAAATAAAAATAAGTAGCGATAAGTATGGGACGGAGAGAGTATTCTCTTAAATATTTCATACCCTAAGTTCCATACTCACAGTATTTATACCACTTATACATTTTTATAGTATTACTCATAGGGGAATGGGAAGAAGAACAAGATAATTTCCTTTTTAATTTTAGCGTAAATGACAAATAAAGGCGTAAAATTTAAGGATCGTTCGTAGAAAGGGGTCCAATGTTCTAAAATTCGCAAATCAGTGTTTAAAGATGATAAAATCTAGTAATAATTAAGGGCTTTTGACAGAATGTTAGGTTTATAATTGAAAATAATATTACTTTTTAAGGGGTAAACCGAGTACTTTCAAATTAAAAGGACTAAATCTAAAATTTGTATTATTATATAATTGATTAAATTAATTTTAAAAAATATTTTAGTTAATTAATTTGCCAAAAAATCAAAAAATCTAAACTGCTATCTTTCCTCTCTCTTTAGTAAACCTACGTCACTCGAGTCCAAATCCTTTGTGCCACTTTGTGTACCACTTCATGTGTCACAAATGATCTAATGGTTCACAGTTATTGAGATTGATATTGTTAGAGCAAAATATAAAAGAACGATGATCAAAAGAAATAATCAATCACAACACAAGAATTTACGTGGTTCACCAACTTGGCTACGTCCACAGGAGGAGGGAGAATATATTACTTTCAATGAACAATTACAAAAGACAATCTCTCTAATTTAGTTGCACGAATTATTTAGGCAAATAATTCCGTCAACCTAAATCCTAGATCTCTACTTATAACTCTCAAAGATGAACGACTAAAAAATATGCTAGGGGAGGGTTAGTATTTATAGGCATAAATACTAGAAACCCAAAAAGAAGAGGAAACATATTTCTTGTGCACAAAGTAAATCTATTCTAATTAGGAATCTATTTCCTAATTCTAGAATAATTTTTTACACAAATAGGAGTACTAATCAATTTGGGACGGAAGGAGTTATAATTGTAAAACAATAGGTCATTGTTTTCCCAATTAGTCGTCCAAACCAAACACAAAACCGTAACCAGTTTGGGCAAGGCCGGCCCAATTGTAAGTCTTGGCATTGGCTTCACGCCTTTGCCATAGCATCAGTTTACATCCGGCTACTCACAGTTTTTATAGCCTTGGCTTGTGGCCTTTCCACACTCTCTTCGTCACAAAATCACAATACTTGTTACAAAAATATCCTTAATCAATCGCCATTAATTCAAAGGCATATTCCTAACAGATATTATAGTAATATTTTGCAAACACGTGAACGGTTAGATTACAAGTGACACATGAAGTGGGTACACAAAGGTAGTATATGAGATCTCAACTCACGTCACTCACCTTCGCCCCTTACCCCATGCCTCTCACTTGTCATCCCTCGTCCTTATATCAAGCCCGCTACCACTTCCATTTACGCGAGTTTACTGAAAAGGAGGGAAACATAATCATATGCATTTTGATTATACAAAAGATTAATCAAGTGAAATTTGTTTTCAAAAAAAAATATATCTTATGTATCACTATATACTCCCTCCATCCCACCTCATTTGAGACTTAAGAGGTGGGCACAATAACTAAGGAAAAAGAATAAAATAAAGAAAGTGTGTGGTAGAAAATGAAGAGAGGAAATGAGTGGGGTAAATAGTAGTGTTGGTTAAATAAATTGAGTGGTGTAAAATGAAGAGAGAATGAGTTGTGGGGTAGATTAAATATAAAATTATGGGGCAACTCCCATTTAGTCCCTCATTAGAATCTAAATTACCACCTAGTCCAAGGTATTTTCAATATTACCACCTAGTCCAAGGGATATTAAAAGGGCATGAATGCCCTTACTAAATGAATGGAAATTACATGATTACCCCTCCTTCCTCAACCTTTCACCTTCTCACCGGTCAACAACTTTGACCGACCGGCCACCACCTCCGGCCGACCACCACCTCCGGCAACCTTTTCCGGCCACCTTTTTCCGGCCACCTTTTTCCGGCAAACATTTTCCGGCGACCGTTTTCCGGCGGTCGTTTCCGGTCACCTTTTCCGGCAACATTTTCCGGCGGCCATTTCCGGCCACCGTCTCCGGCGACCTTTTCCGGCGACCATTTTCCGGCGGCCACCTCCGGCCACCATTTTCCGACCACCGTTTTCCGGCAACCACCTCCGTCCACCGTTTTCCGGTGACCACCTCCGACCACCATTTTCCGGCGACCATATTCCGGTCACCATTTCCGGCGACCACCTCCGGCCAACATTTTCCGGCGACCATTTTCCGGCCACCATTTCCGGCGACCAAACAACTGTGAACTAATCAGTAAGTTCACAGTTGTCAACAAAACTACTAAGAACACAATCGAATCCGGCGACCACCAACTCCGGCGACCAAACAACTGTGAACTAATCAGTAAGTTCACAGTTGTTTAAGAACAAGTTCACAATTGTTCTAAAACAAGTTTACAGTTATTCCAAGAACAAATTCAAACATTAAAAAAAAAAAAAAAACTATTTTTTTTCAAGAACAAGTTCATAGTTGTAAGTTCGCAATTGTAAGTTTGCAATTGTAAGTTCGCAATTATTTCAAAAACAAGTTTGCAATTGTAAGTTCGCACTTGTTCCAAGAACAAATTCACATTTATAAAAAAAAATTACTATTTGTTTAAAAGAAAAAGTTCACAGTTGTAAGTTCGCAATTGTAAGTTCGCACTTGTTCCAAGAACAAGTTCGTACTTGTTCCAAAAACAAGTTCGCAATTGTTCCAAGAACAAGTTCGCAATTGTTTCAATAACAAGTTCGCACTTGTTCCAAAATCAAGTTCGCAATTGTAAGTTCGCAATTGTTTCTATAACAAGTCCGCACTTGTTCCAAAAACAAGTTCGCAATTGTAAGTTCGCACTTCTTCTAACAAGTTCACAGTTGTAAGTTCACAATTGTAAGTTCGCAAATGTTAGCTCGCAATTGTAAGTTCGCAATTGTTCCAATAACAAATTCACAGTTGTACTCTCATTTCCCAAACAACAACAACAAAAAAAAAAAAAAAAACAACAACAACAACAAACAAACCGACTTTGAGGGAAGTCGCCGGAGCTAGCGGTGACCGAAGAAAGAGTGGGGGAGGGGTGACCGGTGACAGAGAAGGAGTTGCAGGTTCGCCATTGAGAGAGAGAGAGAGAGAGAGGTGAGGGCTAGATCTGTAATTGCCGGAGGTGGGGAGGGGTGAACGGAGATGGTGTAAGGGTGGCCGGTGACGGAGAAGGAGCTGCAGGGTCGCCGGGGTTAGGGGAGGGATGGGGTCGCCGGAGTTGGCCAGCGATGGTGAGATGGCTGGGCGATTTGGTTGAATCTGAACAGTTGGCCGGCTGGAGCTTGTTGGGTTGAGAGGGTGAGGGACGCATTTGGGTCGGGGAGGGAGGGTCGCCGAGGTTAGGTAGAATGTCGCCGGAGATAGGGGTAGCGATTTTTTTTGGGTTTTTTCCAGTTCGGCCGTCGGCCATATATCCGGCACCGGACATATTTTGGAAGATCCCAACGGTGGAAAGTAGCGTTTAGGTGTTGAGAACTCCCTCCAGAAATTTGAAGACGATCCAACGGTTCAATCATCGGGAATCGCGTTTTTACAGTCCGAATTCTGGAGGTGCAGTTTTTTGTTTTTGATTCGGATTTTGGCATCTTGGCCGGAATTTTTCGACGGTTGTTGGCTCGTGGTTGTCGCCTAGAACTCCTCTAGGTTCAGCCATGGCTAAGGAGGGCGTTGGTACTGGGAGAAGGTCGCCGGAGATAGGGGAGATGAGGGGTCGCCGAAGGTGGGGGATGGAGGAGAGTGAAAACGCAGTGTGATGGTCGCCGGGGTTCGAAAATCGAGGGGAAAGGTCACCGGAGGTGAAGAGGAAGGGTCGCCGGCGATGGGGAAGGGAAAGGTCGCCGGAGGTGGCCGGATGGGGTCGCCGGAGGTGGGGATGGAGAAGAGAGAGAAAGCAGTGAAAGAAAGTAGAGAGAGAACGCAATTTGCGTCTGAATGTGAGGAGAGGGGAGGGGTTTCTGTTTTAATTGAAAATAAGGGGTAGTTTCGGGATTCTATAATTTTAATGGACTAGATGGGAATATTCAAAATGTGCGTGGACTACATGGTAATATTGAAAATGTGCGTGGACTAGGTGGTAATTTAGCTTAGAATGGGGGACCCTACGGTAATTTTCTCTAAAATTATTAAAAGTTGGCTATTTTGGGGAGGTTTCAAGTGAGCTGGTACGGACCAAAATGAAAATAAGCCTCAAGTGAGCTGGGACGGAGGGAGTACTAATGAATTTTTTTTTGGTCTTTTGAATATTCATTTTATCTCTTGAAAAGTAATACTCCCTCCGTCCCACCGAAAATTACAAAACTTATCAAAATGGGCGTCCCATAGAAATTGCACATTCCATAAATGGAAAGTTTTTAATACTTTTTAATTAGTGGGTCCCACTTCTCATACTCACATCCACTAACCCACTAACTATTCTCTACCCCACTTTCTCTCTCCCACTCAACTATCAACACTCACAACACATCACCTTTTTCACTTTTCCCTTAATTCTTGTGCCATGATTTTTTTTTGCAATTTTCGGCTGGACGGAGGGAGTATTAATTTTAGTTAAGTCATTGCACATGCATATTTTAACTGAAAAATCTATCACTTCTTAAAAAAATAAAAAAACAAATAAACTCTCAACTCTAGTTTTCGTCATCATTAGATCTTTATTTGCGAGTTTTAGATTATTGGACCCTTTCTACAAATGAGCCCAAACTTTGTGCTCTTATTTATCGATTTCCCTCAATTTTAAGATACTTTTTTTTTTTTTTTTGAATCTTGAAAATATTGTTTTATCCAAAATTTGATAATTGATTTGATTCAATTTTATTAATAAATAAATAAATATTTTCATAACAATTTAAAAGTTTTTATTAATAATATTTGTAACAGTAAATCAATGTTAAGTTTTGAAATTTTACTAAAATAATTATATTGTTATATAATTTAATTATGAAATAACTCAGGTTGTCTAATAGCAAATAGACCAACCCATGTATTGTCCAAAATGGACCATGGTTACATAGGGGCAAAGGGGGTCAATTGACCCTCCTTAACCTTTACATATTTTTACTTTTACGCCTTCAATATTTTAGAAATTACTTGTATCAATAGATTTGACCCCTGGATTTTTAATTAACTCTATAATCAGTCCTTGAAATTTGAAAAAAAAAAATAGGTATTGTGTTTCATAAGTAGGTTGATTTGAAAAATAAATGAATGTAAGATTATAATTTAACATTTGAAATTAGATTTAGGTTAAATCTTACTCTCTCTGTTCCAAAATAAATGTCACTTTTTTTTTTTTTGTAGCTCACTATAATACAAAGGAACTTTAAGCAATAATTTTGAGTTCATTTGATTATCTTTATGAAAATTTAAAAATTGTTATTGATAAAAAATAATTTTAGATTAATTTAAGCGAGGGGCTATTGCCACTACAATAAATGCTAATCAACTACATCAATCATTTTCTTACTATATATTGATCTTTTACTTGACAGATTTGCCCTTGAAGAGAGACTAAGTACACAACAAAATATTATTATCGACTACATCCATTAATACCCACTACAAACATAAACTTTTATTAAGTTCTTTTTTAATTGTTTTTCAGTCTTTAAATTAATTCATTGTAGAGCTTAATTTTCAGTTTTACCAAACATGGCCTTAGAGAAAACTTAATCTAATTTCACTCACCAAATGGAAAAAAGAAACCGCATTTGAATGAAAATATGAATATTAAGCAAATACAATTAGATCTATAGCGATCCTAGCATAAAGTGTTGGATCAAAATGGCTTGCATCACAAGTTATTAATACTTCAATTAATAAAATCATGACTATAACATTAATATAAAGTATAGTCAAACCTAGTCAATGTGTAGAATCCCTGAAATGTAATTTATCTATTTATGATGGGCAAAATGGTAAATTAACATTGCTTAAGAAGTGAATAGGTGTGGTCCCTAAATGAAATGTCACCAAGCCTACTATATAAAGGGACTTCCATCATCCCTTAAAGGCTGCTAGAATCTTTAGTTTCCTCATTAATAATCATCTTCATTTGATAGAAGAGAAAGAGAGAAATTGAAAGAGACATTCATCATTTAGAAGAACACATTCCTAACAATTGTTCTTCATCTTCTCCCTCAAGATCACATCATGGATTCAACAGGTAAATGATCTTGAACGCTTCCGCTTCATCTCTTCCTCTATCTCATTCTAAACTGAGCTAGGCATTCAGGGTTTTATCAAATTGTTCCAACAATTGGTATCAGAGCCCCGTTCATTTTGTTTGAGATTGAGTTCTTTTTAGAAAGCCTTAAAACGCTTCTTTTGATTCACTTTTTTCCTGTTGAATCATTAATTTTTTGATGTTATTTAAGGACTCTAATTCATTCATAGAGTGCTAATAATCATCATCTAAATTTCAGAAAATTGTTTGAAAAGGTTTTGTTTAATAAACTCATTGGTTCAAGTTTGACTATCCCTTCATAACATGGTTTTATGTTTTAAGTATATACCATGAGGATCTACTTACTTGAGTCCATTTATTTTAAAGCAAGATTATCCTAAATAGCGTGGTTTTATGTTTTAAGTACATACCATGTCGATCTACTTGCTTGACCCGTGATTATTGGCATACTATTTTTTTTTTGGTGGATTCGGTTTGGCGAATTTCAGTAGTAATTTTGAAAGTGTGCTTTACTTTGTACCTTTTAGTTCCATTGAATATGATTGCTTTTATGAATTAATGGAACATGGACTTGGTGCAAATTATGCTGACATGTGCGTCGGTTTTCGGAAATGAAAGGACATCAATTAAGATGTGTCGTTTAAGCATATTATGCTTACTAGGTCAATTTTATTCTTTTTTTTTTTTTTTTAACAAAACATATTTTTTTCAAACCATAATTATTATTATTATTATTATTTTTTTTGATTAATTATATGCTTTGACAATTTTATTCATTGTTTAAATAATATTATCGCCTAAGTGATTAACGTTATTTAAACCCAAAAATTGTAAAGTGTTGAATATTTGAATTAATATGTAAATGTCTTGAATTTTCCAAAGAAGATCTTGATATTTGACTAGATTTAAGTATTCATGTGATGACAAATAAGATGAACATTAAGTTGTTTTCTCAAATGCTTAAGATTACCCAAAGGAAGATTAAGCATTTGATTAAAATACTGTTTAAATTACTTGTCATCTAAGTCAATTATTTATGAATCAATTCGCAATCCAAAGATTAGTTTTGATGTCATGTTAATTGCCTTGTGATGGATTTCATTTGATATAATTAATCATTTTATTATGTAGTTTCTTATAAATGTTTTGTGTTCATTCTTTTGTTCTCAACTCCCAACAGAATTACTTAATGCTTCTTCCATAACTGCTGCGATGAGTTCTATTCCAATGCTTAATGGGACAAACTTTAAAACTTGGAAAAATAAAATAACTATGGTCTTGGGTTGCATGGACATAGACCTCGCATTTAGGGAGCCTATTCCTCTTCCTCTTAGTGAAGATAGCACCGCTGAGGACCGCTTGAACTCTGAGAAGTGGAAACGCTCTAATCGCGTAAGTCTTATGATCATGAAAAATGTCGTCCCGGAGGCATTTCTTAACAATGTCCCCGAGGACGTTGATGCTAAAACCTTTCTTGAGACCCTTGAACGGCGCTTTGCCAAAAGCAAAAAGTCGGAAACAAGTTCTTGTTTAAGAAAGCTTGTTTCCATGAAGTACAAGGGTACCGGGAACTTAAGGGAGTATATTTTAGAAATGCTTCACTTATCAACTAAACTAAAAGGACTTAAGTTAGAGATATCGGAAGATCTTCTCGTCCATTTAGTGTTGATTTCTCTTCCTCCTCAGTTTGGTCACTTTGAGGTGACCTATAATTGTCAGAAAGACAAGTGGGATATTAATGAATTAATCTCACATGTGACACAAGAGGAAGATAGGTTGAAGCAACCTAAAATTGAAGGTGCTCATTTAGCATCCACCTCTTCTCATGGGACTAAGAGAAGAGGGAAGGAAATTGCGGTAACAAGCAATAAGAAGCCTAAAGGATCATCTGATGATCGTAAGGAAAAGAAGTGCTTCTTTTGCAAGGACCCTACGCACATGAAGTATGACTGCCCTAAGTATCACGCATGGTGTGCTAAGAAATGTATGTCGTTTGGTCTTGTTTGTACTGAGGCTAATTTAGTTTCAATTCCTACATATACATGGTGGTTGGATTCTGGTGCAACAACTCACATAAGTATGTCTATGCAGGGTTGCCTGAATTACCGAAGACCCAGTGAAGATGAGAGATTCATCTATATGGGAGCTGGGAACCCGGTTGAAGTAATAGGCATAGGGACCTTTAGGTTATTGTTAAGTACCGGTTATTATTTTGTATTAAATAATACATTCATTGTACCTTCGTTTAGAAGGAATTTAATATCTATCACAGTATTGGACAAAGAGGGTTACTCTTGTTCATTTGGAAATAATAGATGTGATCTTTATTTTAATTCCATTATTGTTGGTACTAGTACTTTATCAAGTAGTGATAATCTTTATTTGCTTAACACTACTCAAACAATAAATGAGTCCCATAACAATGAAACTAAATCTAAAAAGCGAAAGTTTTCAAGCGAAAATTCTTATACCTTATGGCATAGGCGTTTAGGTCATATCTCCAAAAGGAGAATTGACAAGCTTGTGTCCGAGGGAATCTTAAATAAGCTTGATATTCCGGAAAATGACTTTTGCATTGAATGCCTAAAAGGAAAATTTACAAACAAGAAAAGAAAAGTATCCTCGAGAGCATCAAGTGTTTTAGAAATAATACATACGGATATTTGTGGGCCATTTCCTACTCCTTCTTGGAATGGTCAACAATATTTTATTACGTTCATAGACGATTACTCTCGATATGGGTACATTTATTTACTTTATGATAAATCTCAATCTTTGGACGTTTTCAAGTCTTATAAGGCCGAAGTTGAAAATCAACTTGGGAAGACTATTAAGAACGTTAGATCCGATCGTAGTGGGGAGTACTATGGTCGGAATGACGGTTCGGGAGAACAACGTCCGGGTCCTTTTGCTCGCTATCTTGAAGAGTGTGGGATTGTCCCTCAATACACTATGCCGGGTACGCCTAGCATGAATGGTGTAGCTGAGAGATGTAATAGAACTCTTAAGGATATGGTAAGAAGTATGGTTTCTTGTACTTCTTTACCTCACTCATTATGGGGCGATGCTTTGAAAACCGCAGCCTATATTCTCAACAGAGCTCCCTCTAAGGCTACTAACAATAAAATCCCTTATGAATTATGGACAAATAAGAAACCGTCCTTAAATCATTTTCATGTATGGGGTTGTCCAGCCGAAGCTAGGCCTTATAAGCCTAATGAGGGAAAACTGGACGCTAAGACCGTTAGTAGTTACTTTGTAGGGTATGCTGAGAGATCTAGGGGCTATAAATTTTACAACCCGAAAATTATAACCTTTTTTGAAACGGGAAATGCTAGGTTCTTTGAGGATGTTGAATTTAGAGGGGAAATTAGGAATAATTTTGAATTTGAAGAAGAGGAATCCATTCCTATGGAATTAGTTTCTATACCTCTTCCCATAGTTCCAATTGAAAATCAAGTACTTGTACCTGAAATTCAATAAGAACATGTGATTCAAAATGGACCCCTTATAAATGTTGAACAACATGAAAATGTTGATCATAATGAGGAAATTAACAACCTCAAAATGAGGATGAACCGGTGCCCTTAAGAAGATCCAATAGAGTAATAAGAAGTGCTATATCGGATGATTATGAAGTGTATCTTGCCGAGAATGAAGGACACCTAGGTCTAGTGGGAGATGAGCCTCTCACCTTCCATGAAGCCATTAAGAGTCCTAATTCTCATAAGTGGATTGATGCCATTAATGAAGAGTTAAAGTCTATGAAAGATAATGACGTTTGGGATCTTGTCCCATTACCTAAAGATGTGAAACCTATTGGGTGTAAATGGATCTTTAAGATCAAAAAGGATTCACAAGGTAATGTGGAAAGATATAAGGCCCGATTAGTCGCTAAGGGATTTACTCAAAAAGAAGGCATTGATTATAAAGAAACATTTTCTCTGGTATCTTCTAAAAATGCTTTTAGGATCATTATGGCACTAGTAGCACATTTTGATCTTGAGCTTCATCAAATGGATGTTAAGACAACTTTCCTTAATGGAGACATTGAGGAAACTATCTATATGAAGAAACCAGAAATGGTGACTGATTCAGAGCAAACTAATCATTTAGTTTGTAAACTTAAGAAATCCATTTATGGGCTCAAGCAAGCTTCTCGTCAATGGTATCTCAAATTTAACCAAGTTATTCTTTCCTTTGGTTTTGAAACGAATATTGGTGAAGATTGTGTATACCATAAGTTCAGTGGGAGTAAATTTATATTTTTAGTTATATATGTGGATGATATTTTTCTTGCTAGTAATGACATGAACCTTCTAAAAGAAACTAAGAAATTTCTTTCAAATAAATTTGAAATGAAAGATCTTGGTGAGGCATCTTTTGTATTAGGTATCCAAATTCACCGTGATCGCTCACGGGGTATTTTAGGATTATCACAAAAGGCCTATATAGAGAAGGTATTACAAAGGTTTAGCATGCAAAACTGTAAACCACATGACACCCCTGTTTCTAAAGGAGATAAATTCAGCCTAAATCAATGTCCCAAAAGTAATTTTGAATCCAAGTATATGGAAAATATCCCTTACGCATCAGCAGTAGGAAGCTTAATGTATGCTCAAGTCTGTACTCGTCCAGACTTAGCTTTTATTGTTGGGATGCTTGGTAGATACCAAAGCAATCCGGGGAGAGAACATTGGGTCGCAGCCAAAAGAGTGATGCGGTATTTACAAAACACCAAGGACTACATGATTACATATTCAAAGTCGGATCATCTTGAGATCATTGGGTATTCCGATTCCGACTTTGCTGGATGCCAAGACAGCCGTAAATCAACGTCTGGTTATTCTTCACATTAGCCGGTGGAGCAATTTCTTGGAGAAGTGCCAAGCAGACACTCGTAACTTCCTCTACCATGGAAGCCGAGTTTGTTGCTTGTTTCGAGGCATCCAATCAAGCTATATGGCTGCGTAAATTCATTGAGGGACTCCGTATTGTCGATAGCGTCGAAAGACCTATTAAGCTATATTGTGACAATAGGGCAGCGGTTTTGTACTCCAATAATAACAAGAGCTCGTCAAAGTCTAAACACATTGACATTAAATTTCTTGTTGTAAGAGAGAGGGTATAAAAGGAACAAATAGAAATACAACTTATTGGTACAAACTCTATGTTAGCGGATCCGTTTACTAAGGCGTTATCACCTTTAGTGTTTCACGAGCATGTTGCTCATATGGGTGTAACAACTTTTGATAACATTTAATATAGTGGGAGTTTGTGTTGTTTCTTCAATTTATTGTTCTATTAATTTTAAAGTTTGATCTCATTTGGTTAAAGTTGGACTAGTTGGAGAATATGTTTATATATTCATTAAGTTCCATGCTACACATCTATACTTTTGATCTATGTCGTTTAGTTGGATTGGTATATGTGATTATAGTGGGTTTAGTTGCGAATCAATTACAACGACTGCCCCTTTAGTCCTATACTTATATGGCTAATGGACGAGATTGTTATAGATGACAACAAAGTGCACATAAGGGTTGTCATTTATGTTATACTTATGATTTAAAAGGAAGAACTTGTTTTACAACCCAAGTGGGAGATTGTTGGATCAAAATGGCTTGCATCACAAGTTATTAATACTTCCATTAATAAAATCATGACTATAACATTAATATAAAGTATAGTCAAACCTAGTCAATGTGTAGAATCCCTGAAATGTAATTTATCTATTTATGATGGGCAAAATGGTAAATTAACATTGCTTAAAAAGTGAATAGGTGCGGTCCCTAAATGAAATGTCACCAAGCCTACTATATAAAGGGACTTCCATCATCCCTTAAAGGCTGCTAGAATCTTTAGTTTCCTCATTAATAATCATCTTCATTTGATAGAAGAGAAAGAGAGAAATTGAAAGAGACATTCATCATTTAGAAGAACACATTCCTAACAATTGTTCTTCATCTTCTCCCTCAAGATCACATCATGGATTCAACAGGTAAATGATCTTGAACGCTTCCGCTTCATCTCTTCCTCTATCTCATTCTAAACTGAGCGAGGCATTCAGGGTTTTATCAAATTGTTCCAACATAAAGTGCTACTACTAAATAAGGGTGCATAATATTCTTTACTCAACCCCTGACTACACACAAACGTTGAATGATTATGTGGATCACATATTTCAATCAACTTTGCCGCCTAATACTTTGATAAAAAGTCTCTACAAGTTACACTATCAAGTTAGATGGAAAAATGATATTACATATATATGAGGAGAGGGAAATTAAGAGAGCGTGGCGATGGTGAAAGAGCTTAGCGGAGTGCTGTTAGAAATGGTTGTGGGGTAGTGCAGAGCCAAATTTTCCTTGAAATGGGAAAAATAATTTTTTTTAACAAAAATTATACTAACTAAACTAGGGGGAATAAAGTTATATTCTAATTTTCTTGATAGAAATGGTGGATTATTATTATTTATTGTGATAAAACCTCAAATTTTAGTAATCTTTTCAGATAGTTAAACAAATATTCCAAGGCCGTTAGAATATATTGAAAAAATGATCACAAAGATAGAAAAAAAATTGTTGATGAGAATAATTCTTATGCAAACATTTACAGAATGACCCACCATAAGAGATTTAATGAGTTAAAGAGCCTACTAAATCTAACAAGTGTGTTTATATCTTAAGCTATCTTAAGATTTTGTAAGTCTAATTCTTGACTTAAATTTTATTTTTTTTCCAAGCCATTTACATGTTAGTAAAAAATGTTGAGAGACTGAAGGATAAATTGGCCAAGGGGTTGAAACATAAGAATATTTCAAAGAAAACCGTGCATAAAAAAGGGCTCTGACGACATTACTCCGAATGGGCAGAAACACCGAATTAGAAGAAAACTTTTACCTAAATCCATTTTCAATTATCTTTTTGTTTCTTAGGATAAACTCGTAGCAAAAAAAAAAAAAAAAAAAAAAATAGAAGATCAAGTCCAATGGTTTACTCACAATAATTGTATGACTTTTATTATCTTACACTAGAGTGAGTATATTTGGGTTTCAGTATATCAGATAGATACATACGTATAGACTTATGACAAATACATGCGTACAGCTTTAAGACTATAACAATAGTATGGGTTAGTCAAGGGACAAGGAAAGAACACGAATAGCCATGGGGATACTACTGATAAAGGTACATCATATTTTTAAATTATATTAATTCAAATATTTAACTTAAACAAGTATTGTTATTAATTAATCTTATACTCGAAGGGTTACTGACTTAGTTATTTTGAGAAAGAGAGCATATAACTTTCTTTTCGGGAATTGGAGTAGTAGTCTCGATTTAATAATATAAAATTATCTACGTAAACCTGTAATTGAAGAGTACAGTGTAACAGTCGGCTTAAGGAGCATGTGTAATTTAGTAATTTGTCGAGATTAATGAAGGACTCCATGGAAATTTCACCAAGCAATCACGTGAATGACCCGTGAGGTTGTTAGCTCTACACATGGAAGGCGATATAAGGAGGAATGGGGCAAAAGTGCAGCCATGGTTAATGAAAATTGTTCTTCGTTTATCTTTAATTTCTGCATTTATTTTCTGTAATTTCCTTTGTGCATTTACAGTTCTTATTGTATTTCCATTTCAGTTTTGTTTCGAGTCAATTAATAGCAAAACGCCCCACAAAAATAGTCCCCTGTTTTCGTTGCTCTTAATCCCCAACTAGTAGGTAACCCGTGCTCCGCACGGGAATCTATTCCGTTAATGTTTTTGTATTTTCATTTTTTGATGTTTTTAATTGATAAATTAACATAATAATTTTATTTGAAAATATATGTATATTTTAAATTAATCAAAACATTTTCATAGCTTTGGTTGTACATAGTTGTAATAAATATGTTTTTTAATTAATTTAGAAGTATATTTAACTTTGTTGTATGGATATTTAAAAAAACTTAATGGTATTAATAGAATTTTAACATAAATATTAACTATTATGATTAAATAATATAATTAATAGTAATAGTTAATATATATTATAAAAATTATGATTAATTAATACTATTAATAATAATAATTAACTTAGTAACTATTATAGTTAACAATTATATTTAACTATTATAATTAACTAATACTATTAATAGTATTAGTTAGTTAGTTATAATGGTTAAATATCACTCTATCCGTCCCGGAGTAAGAGTCCTACCTCCTATTTGCACGGAGATTAAGAAATGATGGAAGTAAAGTAAGTGTTGTGAGTGTAAAAGTAAATTAGGAGAGAAAATGAATGGGAGGGAATAATAAGTTGATTGGTTTTGTGTTAATTTTTTAGTAATAATTAAAATAATTATTATAATGAACTAATAATATTATTAATTGTACTTATTAACATATATAATAACTATTATTATTCACTAATAATAATAATAGTTATAATTAACCTCTATATTAACTGTTATAATTAATTAATACTCCCTACGCCCTAGAATAAGAGGTCCTACCTTGTTTGTGCACACTTATTAAATACACAATAGAAAATTGGTAAACATTGCAAATGTGTTGAGGGTATAATTGTCCAAAACACTATTCATTCTTTCTCATCATTTGTCCTTTTAGGAAATAGACTTTTAGTGGGACGTACAAAAATAGAAAGTAGGACTCTTACTCTCGAACGGAGCGAGTACTATTAATATTAAATATTAACATTTATTGTATAATGATTAACTAATACTATTAATAATAATAGTTAACTTATATAGTAACTATTATGATTAACTAATAATACTATTAATAGTAATAATTAATATATATAGTAACT
Source organism: Campanula takesimana (assembly GCA_026119855.1). NCBI lineage: Eukaryota > Viridiplantae > Streptophyta > Magnoliopsida > Asterales > Campanulaceae > Campanula > Campanula takesimana. The sequence goes on from JAOWBW010000002.1 coordinate 2,340,941, forward strand.
ATTAAGATTAACTAATACTATTAATAGTAATTTTTTTATTTAATAGTTAATTATAATAGTTAAATATAAATTGGGACACACCAAAAAGGAAAGTAAGAACTTTAAACTGGGACGGAAGGAATAATAATAATTATAATAAACTAATATTATTAATAGTAATAGTTAATTGATATAGTAACTATTATAATTAATTAATATTAAAAATTAATATTTAACTTATATAATAACTATTATAATTAACTAATACTCTTACTAACAATAGTTAACTGTTATTTGCTTAATACTATTAGCTAATACTATTAGTTACTACATAAGGTAAATATTATAATAGCTATTACTAATAATAGTAATAGTTAACTAATATGGTTAACTATAATAGTAACTATTACTAATAAGAGTAATAGTTAACTATAATGGTTAACTATTATAGTTAACTATTACTAATAATAGTAATAGTTACTATTATAGTTACCCTTTATAGTAACTATTATTATTAGCTAATAGTATTAGCTAATAAAAAGAAAATGAAAAGTCACTTATTTATTAGTATATTGTTGATGTGGCTTCTCTAAATGCAAGCTTTCTCCATTGTTTGTCCACATGTCAATACCATAGTTCTTTTGGCCAACTTTAATATACTCCCTCCGTCCCATCTTAAACTTCAAAAAAAAAGTGGGCCCAAGAATTAAGATGAGAATCTTTATATTATAAAATATAGATAGTGGGGTAGAGTGTTGTGAGTATAGAAAGTAGGTAGGAGAAAAAAAGTGGGGTAGGGAATAGTTAGTGGATAGTTGTTGTGTGTATGACATGTAGGTCCCACTAAATAAAAAAGTATAAAAAACTTTCCTTTTTTGGATTTTGAAGTTTAAGATGGGACACCTAAAATGGAAATTTTTTAAGTTTAAGATGAGACGGAGGGAGTATATATATATAGATTTGGTTGTGTATCTGAGCCTGATACAAGTGGTATCAGAGCGATCGATCCACGGATCGTCGCTTCTGTATCCATGGAGGATGGAAGGTTTAATCGCTTGGAGACGATCAATGAACAATGGGAGAGAATGGAAAGCAGACTTGCATACATGAATACTGTGGTGAACTCTATGTTGGAGAATTTGGGTTCCAGTCGTGAAAATGGCACAAGGATGGCAGGAGTTTATGATCCAAACAATGAATTAGAAGTGAGGTACTCTACAAACCCTAACTTCTCTCCTTATGCATTTGTTTCTTCTTCATTTAATCCCCATCAGTTTTACCCCAATACACAAAGTTCACCTACATCTCATATTAACCCTACTGTCTTGATCCCTACGGTTCATACTTTTGGCCAAAATACTCAGTATACACAACCCAATTCTCAATCCCTTATCAATTTACATACCCATTCTTTTATAACCCTAGCCAAATTCAATCAAATTGCCAAGGATCCTGGAACCAAATTAACCACCAACCATACTACTATACAAACCCAGACATTACTTATCAGTCAAATGGACTGAACTTGGAAGCAGCTCACTGTAACCCAAATTTGCAGATGTATTGGCTAAACATCAGTCCTTCGAAAATAGATTTTCCTTGTTTTGATGGTAGCGATCCCAAAGGTTGGATTAATAGAAGTAACAAGTATTTTGAATTGAATCCAATGGATGATGTTTGGAAATCTAGGTTTGCATCGGATTACTTTGAGGGTCAAGCTAGTAGTTGGTATAAATTGTACAACACTATAAAAGAAGGAATTTCATGGAATGAGTTCACAGATGTTGTTCTAAGGTGGTTTAAACAAGCGGAAGTAGTGGCGAATGAAGAGAGTGTTGGATGTGATAATTTGGCTGTTCACCAAAAGACAAAAGAAAAAACGAGTTTGGGTTTAAATGAGAAAAAGGTACTGAGAAGTGTTGTTAATGATAGAAACTTGATTCCAGTATTGGATGAAAAGGAAATGAGTACTGTTATTGAATTACTTGTTTTGGGGGGAAAAACGAAAGCTGAGAAATTATTGGATCATGATGTACTTGATGGGTCTGAGGCAAATGGGAGTTTAGATATTGATAAATTGTCTTTGAAGAGTGAGAGTGACACACCCCTAGGTCTCGGGATCCCCTAATAGAACCTCGAACCTGGATGCGCGTGACTAACGAGAATCAAGAAACTAACAAGAAACGGGATGACATCTGTTTAACAAACTGACATGATATATATATACTCCAGAGTAAGGAGCTAAGATAGCTCACAACACGAGTTCTAGACAAGAAAATTAAAACCAAACATGATTATACACAGCGGAAGAAATGCCTAGCACATAAGCTGGCATTACAAGATGTCTAGCAACAACAAATACTATACAAGACTGTCTACCCCAACATAAAGAGTTACATAACCCATAATACATCGTCCTCACCAAAATGTAAAAGGACCACGATTCCCAAAAGAATAACCACCTGCGTAGTAAGCTCCCAGCTATGTCGAGCCTCACTTCGCACTATCACTAGTCTTCCTTTGATCTAAGGAAAACAATTAAACAAGGAACGGGGTAAGATAAATCTCAGTAAGCTATTAGATGCAACTACATGACATGTTATCATGCAATTCAAGTAGATACTCAAGTAATCATGTATCAAGTATCATCAAGTAACAAGTATATGAGAGGCTAAGCCAACTCATCAAGTAGCACATAAGGCTAAGCTAGCACGTTACAAAGGATATTGCTTCCTTCCTTATTCCTCCCAAGAATACCATTGTTGTCGTAGCTTGTATTACTTTGACAATCACGATCAATATCACGAAACTGATTATACAGTATATATAAGAAGACCCGGTAACCAGTGTCATTCCCAATATCAAGATTCACGAGGTGTTCACGAGTTTAGCATTCACTTATATCAGGCGTATTGCTCTAATAAAGGAAGTTATGCCCTTACTATGGCCTGCAGTAAGGGGTCAAGCGCAGATACATAGATCCCCGATTATCACTTTGGCCCCAGCCTCATGATAAGCGTGAACCTATATACCTCCGAACAAGCAATGACCAGCTGGACTCACACAAGAATGCACAAGTAGGTATTTACTTGAACTACGGGAGTAGAACTAATCCAAAAGTAGTGGACTATCTCATCACGGAACATGCTTCAAGTAATCAAAAAGTCTCATTGTTATGAAGCAACTATATGCAATGTTTGCACATACACATCAAGAATATTTCTCATACACGTTAGTGCTTGTTCATAGCACTTTCTAGTTCATTACCATACACATGTATTGGTGTCAAGTCATGTACAAGATTTTATCATCTTATATTCAAGTTCTCAATTCACTTCTAGGGATGTTTAAGACATGTACAAGTTTTTATCGTCGTATGCTCGAGTTATCATTCCAATCTTTGGACATTCAAGCATGTATAAGAGTTATATCTTTTTCTCTTACAAGTTCTTAATCCTATTCTTAGGATGTTCAATTCCAAGACTCTGTTCTAATGCGCCTAAGGTGCACAAATATTGATTTCAAGACAAGCATAACACATTAGTGCTTGTTTATAGCACTTTCAAGACATAAAGAAGAGTTGTTACTCTTATACTTAAATTCTCATTTGAGTTCTATAAGTGTTCATGTTTAAGACTAAGTTCTCATTTTAATTCAATGAGTAATCATGTTCAAGTCTCACTTCTGATGCCCCTAAGGTGTCACAACACTTACTTGGACATCTTATACTAAGGCTATATGCCTTAGGAGGGGTAAAGTTCCATTTCAATTCGAGTTAGAACACTTTTTGTGAAAACAGGGGAATGGGCGGTCGCTCACTCCTACCCGGGCGGCCGCACACTAGATAAAACCTTCCAGAAAGATGGGCGGTCGCACAAGCCATTTTGGGCGGTCGCACAGAGCTATTTTCAGCCAATACTCATTTCTTTCCCAGGGTGATTAATTCTCCGTCCCAAATATAGGAGTATACGTTTTACTAACATTCTAACACTTAAGGAATGCCCAAGAGTGCACTAACAAGCTTAAACATTTATTTCAAGTGTAATTTTTCCATTTCTACACAGAGGGTTATACTCCCTTTGTCCCAAAATTACAAGTATCACAAAAATTACCACAAACACGAAATTGACAAGCACAAGTATCAGGAATAACATATATGCATGTTATTACAAGCAAGGGGGAGCTAATAACTTACCTAGTCCGAAATCAAAGTCAAGGAAACTTATTTCTGATCGGCCGGAAACGCTCTATTCAATGCCACGAATATTTATCCGGGATCGGAATCAAGAACGGAGGGATAATTAAACTCGAGGAGTCGAGAATAGGGTAAAAACCTAACCCTAGATTTAGAACAGAGAAAGAACGAGAAGAAATTGGGTAAAATGCCTTTCTCAGAGAAGAAGGCAACAATATATACTTACAACTTTCCAAGAATGACACCTAAGCCCCTCAAGTTTCACTTTTAACAAAAAGGCCCTTAAAGTCATATTTTCACAAATGACCCAAAAGTCAAAACTAAACATTTAACCACCTTAATATTCTAAAGTAGTTAAGAAATTAACCCAAGTAAAACTTGCACATAATATGCAAGTTCAAGTATTTAACAAGTAAGTCAAATATTTAACGAGAATAAGGATGGGCGTTACATCCTCCCCACCTTAAAGAAAATTTGCCCACGAATTTTACTTACCAAGATTTTCAAATAGGCTCAGGTATTTATCTCGCATCTCTTTCTCGGTTTCCCAAGTAGCCTCTTCAATTTCATGATTTCTCCAAAGGACCTTCACAATAGGAATCCTTTTGGTGCGCAAGACTTGCTCTTTCCAGTCAAGAATTTCAACAGGTTGTTCCTCATAAGACAAATCAGGCTGAAATGGAATAGCCTCATACTCAAGAACATGCGACTCATCCGCCATATACTTGCGAAGCATGGATACATGAAACACATCATGAATACCAGATAAAGAAGGTGGTAAAGCCACTCTATACGCCAACTTCCCAACTCTTTCAAGAATTTCAAATGGACCGATATAACGAGGAGTCAATTTTCCTTTCTTTCCAAATTTCTTTATACCTCTACGAGGAGAGACTTTCAAGAATACAAAATCACCTACCTGGAATTCAAGATCCCTTCTGCGATGATCAGCATAACTCTTTTGTCTACTCTGAGCTGTGCGCAATCTATCTCGAATGAGTTTCACACTCTCAACTGACTGCTGAACCATTTCAGGTCCCAAGAGTCTAGCTTCTCCCACTTCATCCCAGCATATAGGAGATCGACATTTTCTGCCATAAAGAGCTTCATAAGGAGCCATTTCAATACTAGACTGATAACTGTTGTTATAAGCAAACTCAGCCAAAGGAAGATGAGTATCCCAACTGCCTTTAAAGTCAAGAACACAAGCACGTAACATATCCTCAAGAATCTGTATAAGTCTCTCAGATTGCCCATCAGATTGGGATGAAAAGCTGTACTGAAATTCAATTTAGTACCCATGGCACCCTGAAGAGCCTGCCAAAATCGAGAAGTAAAACGAGGATCTCTGTCAGATACAATACTCACAGGAACTCCATGGAGTCGAACAATCTCCTGAACATACAAAGATACCAACTGAGACAATGAATATCCCATGGAAACAGACAAGAAGTGAGCTGATTTAGTTAACCTATCTACTATAACCCAAACAGCATCGTGGCCTCGTCTGGTACGTGGCAAACCAGTCACAAAATCCATCGTGATATGCTCCCATTTCCACTCTGGAATTTCTAATGGTTGCAACAAACCTGCTGGACGTTGGTGTTCCACTTTTACTTGTTGACAAGTCAAACATTTGGACACATACTCAGCAATTTCTCTTTTCATATTGTTCCACCAGAAATGTTTCTTCAAATCTTGGTACATTTTAGTGCTTCCAGGATGAATAGTATACTTGGCTTTGTGAGCCTCTTCAAGAACTCTCTTCTTGATTTCAAGATCAACTGGAATACAAACTCTGCCTCGAAAGGTAAGATTTCCATCACTATTGAAAGAAAAATCTGGTTGCTTTCCTTCATTCATTCCCCTAATGATTTTCTGCAATTCAGAATCAGTTACCTGAGCTTCTTTAATCTGTTGGAGTAAGTCTGAAGTAGCCTTTATATTAGCAAGGATAATTCCATGATTTGATTCACAAGGACTCCAATCACACAAGTCTTCTAACAATTTCCATTCACGAATCATCAAGCAAGAAATATAAGTCTTTCTGCTCAGTGCATCTGCCACAACATTTGATTTTCCTGAATGATAAAGGATAGTACAATCATGATCCTTCAATTTCTCCATCCATCTACGTTGTCTCGTGTTAAGCTCTTTCTGAGAAAACAAGTACTTCAAATTTGGTTCCATACAAGTAATGCCTCCATTTATGCAAAGCAAAAATAATCGCAACCAACTCTAAATCATGAGTAGGATAGTTCTTTTCATAAGGAGATAATTTTCGAGAAGCATAAGATATTACTTTGCCATCTTGCATTAAAACACAACTCAATCCTTCTTTAGAAGCATCAGTATAAACCATGAAATTTTCAGAACCATTAGGCAAAGCCAAGATTGGAGCTGTCGTTAAGCGCCTTTTCAACTCTTGGAAACTTGCTTCACATTTGTCATTCCACTCAAAAGAAATATCTTTCCGAGTCATATTAGTCAATGGAGTAGCAATCTTAGAGAATCCCTCAATGAATCTCCGATAATAACTAGCCAAGCCCAAGAAACTACGGATCTCTGTCACTGTAGTTGGCCTCTTCCAGTTTACAACTGCTTCAACTTTGGAAGGATCTACTGCAATACCAGTAGCAGACACAACATGTCCCAAGAATGAAACCTCTTCTAACCAAAAATCACATTTGCTGAATTTTGCAAATAATTGTTTTTCACGAAGAACTTGCAATACCACTCTGAGATGTTGTTCATGCTCAGCCCGTGATTTAGAATACACAAGAATATCATTAATGAATACCACCATGAAACAATCAAGATATGGTTTGAAAATACGGTTCATCAAATCCATAAATACAGCTGGAGCATTTGTCAAACCGAATGGCATAACAATAAACTCATAATGCCCATACCTGGTACGGAAAGCTGTCTTTGGTATATCCTCAGATCTGATTTTCAACTGATGATAACCACTTCTCAAGTCAAGCTTCGAGTACACTACTGAACCCTGAAGTTGATCAAACAAGTCATCAATATGAGGTAACAGATATTTGTTCTTTATGGTTACCTGATTAAGATCTCTGTAATCAATACACAATCGCAGAGTCCCATCTTTCTTTCTGACAAATAACACTGGTGCACCCCACGGTGATACACTAGGCCTGATGAAGCCCCTTTCAAGCAATTCCTCAAGCTGTCTTTTTAACTCTCCCAACTCAGCTGGAGCCATTCTATAAGGTGCTTTAGGGATTGGTTATGTACCTGGTAATAACTCAATACAGAACTCTAGCTCTCGATCAGGTGGCATGCTATACTCAGAAGAGAATACATCTGAAAATTCAGACACAACAGGAATATCTTCCATCTTGGGAACAGATAAACTCTTGTCAAGAACACATGCGAGATACTCGGCACAACCACGAGATAAATTTTTTCTAGATTTTAAAGCAGAAATAACACGTATAGCACATAAAGGCCTATCACCTTCAAAGGTAAAATCAGGCAAACCAGGTATAGAAAAAGTTACTACTTTTCTATAACAATCAACAGATGCATGATGCACATAAAGCCAATCCATGCCAAGAATCACGTCAAAGTCCCTTATAGGTAACACGACTAGGTCAGCAAGAAGGGCACGATCACCCACAAGAACCTCACATTTCTTGTAAACCTCAGAAGCAAATATGCACTCTCCCATAGGGGAAGATACTTCTAGCACATAAGGCATAGAATCAGGAAGAACATGCAAGTGGGACACAAAATGAGATGCCACATAAGAATGAGATGAGCCTGGATCTATCAAGACTCACGCTCTCGTACTAGAAAGTAATATAGTACCTCCTATGACCGCAGAAGACTCAGCTACACCCTGCTGATCTAGAGAAAACACTCGACCCTGAACTTTTGGTCGACCCCCACTATCTCTCTTAGTACCTGAAGGTTGTTGACTCGTACCCCCAACTTGACTTCCCTTGCCTTTAGGACAATTCTTGATAAAGTGCCCAGTTTCACCACAAGATAAACATTTTCCTTGCTTTAGCCAATACTTGTCTTCAGAATGGCCTTCTTTCAAGAAATAACCACACACTCTCCTGGGACCTTGGACTGTTGTCTTAGAACCAGTTGATACACTACCTTTGCTTTCGGATGGTTTTCGAAATCGACGATCTTGGCGGCTAGATTTACCACCCTTAGAACCAGATCCCTGTGCTTTCTCTGAAACACGACCTGTCATGATTGTTCCCAACTTCACCTTGTGTTCTTCAATGTCATTTTCAATACCATAAGCCCTCTCCACTGCTTGTTGATAACTAGTAAGCTGTAGAGAAAGAAGTTGATTCCTGTACTCAGTCTTTAACCCCTTTACAAACCTCTGTGCCTTCTTAGCTTCATTTGGAACTAAGTGATCACAATACCTCGCCAATTCTGTGAACGTGGTTGAGTATTGCCCCACTGTCAAGCTTCCCTGCTCCATATTAAGAAATTCCATCTCTTTTCTGTCTTGGGCCACTGCTGGAATAAACTGTGACTTGAATGCTTTGAGAAAATTCTCCCAAGTCTGTGGTACCCCTTCCAGTTCCCAGCTTTTATTCAGAACTTGCCACCAATGTTCAGCAGCTTTCTCAAGTTTAAAGGTTGCAAATGTTACCTTATCACCTCCTGCACATCTCAAGGCTGTAAAAATCTTTTTTATACTTTCAGTCCACTCTTCTGCCTTCTTAGCATCAAATTCCCCGTCAAAACTACGAGGCTTCAACTTCAAGAACCTTGTAAGTCGATTAGGATAATCCCAGTCTATATTATCAACCATCTCTTCATGAGGAGTTACAGATCTCAGCTGATTACTGCCACTTGTACCTTCAGAACTCATTGTACCTGTAGGTAAACACTCAGTGTTAATAACACCCCAAGACTAACCCATACCTAGGCCATAGACCCTATCCAGACTTAGAGCAAACCAAGGTAGCTAAACAGGGTAGCTAAACCAGGGTATCTCTGATACCAACCTGACACGCCCCCAGGTTTCGGGATCCCCTAATAGAACCTCGAACCTGGATGCGTGTGACTAACGAGAATCAATAAACTAACAAGAAACGGGATGACATCTGTTTAACAAACTGACATGATATATATACTCCAGAGTAAGGAGCTAAGATAGCTCACAACACGAGTTCTAGACAAGAAAATTAAAACCAAACATGATTATACACAGCGGAAGAAATGCCTAGCACATAAGCTGGCATTACAAGATGTCTAGCAACAACAAATACTATACAAGACTGTCTACCCCAACATAAAGAGTTACATAACCCATAATACATCGTCCTCACCAAACGATTCCCAAAAGAATAACCACCTGCGTAGTAAGCTCCCAGCTATGTCGAGCCTCACTTCGCACTATCACTAGTCTTCCTTTGATCTAAGGAAAACAATTAAACAAGGAACGGGGTGAGATAAATCTCAGTAAGCTATTAGATGCAACTACATGACATGTTATCATGCAATTCAAGTAGATACTCAAGTAATCATGTATCAAGTATCATCAAGTAACAAGTATATGAGAGGCTAAGCCAACTCATCAAGTAGCACATAAGGCTAAGCTAGCACGTTACAAAGGATATTGCTTCCTTCCTTATTCCTCCCAAGAACACCATTATTGTCGTAGCTTGTATTACTTTGACAATCACGATCAATATCAAGAAACTGATTATACAGTATATATAAGAAGACCCGGTAACCAGTGTCATTCCCAAGATCAAGATTCACGAGGTGTTCACGAGTTTAGCATTCACTTATATCAGGCGTATTGCTCTAATAAAGGAAGTTATGCCCTTACTATGGCCTGTAGTAAGGGGTCAAGCGCAGATACATAGATCCCCGATTATCACTTTGGCCCCAGCCTCATGATAAGCGTGAACCTATATACCTCCGAACAAGCAATGACCAACTGAACTCACACAAGAATGCACAAGTAGGTATTTACTTGAACTACGGGAGTAGAACTAATCCAAAACTAGTGGACTAGCTCATCACGGAACATGCTTCAAGTAATCAAAAAGTCACATTTTTATGAAGCAACTATATGCAATGTTTGCACATACACATCAAGAATATTTCTCATACACGTTAGTGCTTGTTCATAGCACTTTCTAGTTCATTACCATACACATGTATTGGTGTCAAGTCATGTACAAGATTTTATCATCTTATATTCAAGTTCTCAATTCACTTCTAGGGATGTTTAAGACATGTACAAGTTTTTATCGTCGTATACTCGAGTTATCATTCCAATCTTTGGACATTCAAGCATGTATAAGAGTTATATCTTTTTCTCTTACAAGTTCTTAATCCTATTCTTAGGATGTTCAATTCCAAGACTCTGTTCTAATGCCCCTAAGGTGCACAAACGTTGATTTCAAGACAAGCATAACACATTAGTGCTTGTTTATAGCACTTTCAAGACATAAAGAAGAGTTGTTACTCTTATACTTAAATTCTCATTTGAGTTCTATAAGTGTTCATGTTTAAGACTAAGTTCTCATTTTAATTCAATGAGTAATCATATTCAAGTCTCACTTCTGATGCCCCTAAGGTGTCACAACACTTACTAGGACATCTTATACTAAGGCTATATGCCTTAGGAGGGGTAAAGTTACATTTCAATTCGAGTTAGAACACTTTTTGTGAAAACAGGGGAATGGGCGGTCGCTCACTCCTACCCGGGCGGCCGCACACTAGACAAAACCTTCCAGAAAGATGGGCGGTCGCACAAGCCATTTTGGGCGGTCGCACAGAGCTATTTTCAGCCAATACTCATTTCTTTCCCAGGGTGATTAATTCTCCGTCCCAAATATAGGAGTATACGTTTTACTAACATTCTAACACTTAAGGAATGCCCAAGAGTGCACTAACAAGCTTAAACATTTATTTCAAGTGTAATTTATCCATTTCTACACAGAGGGTTATACTCCCTTTATCCCAAAATTACAAGTATCACAAAAATTGCCCCAAACACGAAATTGACAAGCACAAGTATCAGGAATAACATATATGCATGTTATTACAAGCAATGGGGAGCTAATAACTTACCTAGTCCGAAATCAAAGTCAAGGAAACTTATTTCTGATCGGTCGGAAACGCTCTATTCAACGCCACGAATATTTATTCGGGATCAGAATCAAGAACGGAGGGATAATTAAACTCGAGGAGTCGAGAATAGGGTAAAAACCTAACCCTAGCTTTAGAACAGAGAAAGAACGAGAAGAAATTGGGTAAAATGCCTTTCTCAGAGAAGAAGGCAACAAGATATACTTACAACTTTCCAAGAATGACACCTAGGCCCCTCAAGTTTCACTTTTAACAAAAAGGCCCCTAAAGTCATATTTTCACAAATGACCCAAAAGTCAAAACTAAACATTTAACCACCTTAATATTCTAAAGCAGTTAAGAAATTAACCCAAGTAAAACTAGCACATAATATGCAAGTTCAAGTATTTAACAAGTAAGTCAAATATTTAACGAGAATAAGGATGGGCGTTACAGAGAGAAAGGAAATGCAGAGATCATTAGGATCTGATTGGGAAGATAATAATCAAGTGGTTGGTTTTGTGGAACTCAACAATTGCAATTCCGTTGTGCTTCATATTGGAAAGTTTAAGATAGAGTTGCACCCCTCTTTATTGGATGTACAACTATCATTTGATGAGGATTTTAAGCAGATTTCTGACACAACGATGGTGGATGAGAATTAGAGCGCCAAACATGATTATTTTGTTATTGGCAAGCAGCCTACAGAGTCTGTGATTGAAGAAGTTTTGGTTCAGGTTTTAAGAAAGGTTGTGGATGTTTCACTTAAGTTCTTGAATAATGAATATGCAAAGGCTGTTGTGATAGTTCCTACGCACTTTATTGATTCCCAAAGAGTTGTAACTAAGGATTCTTGTGGTATTGCTGGCCTGGTAGTTCTTTTTATCATGGTCTATGACTGAAGGAAAGAACAATGAAACATTTCTATTATTTGACCCTGGAGGTGATACATTCAATGTTTCAGTCCTATTAGAAGTTGATGACAATGCCTTTATAGATGCTTGTCGATTATTTGAATCAAAGTCATATTTGGATTTTAATTCTTTGAGCTATTTAATGGGTAAGGGTGTGAAGAAGAAGTGGTTGCTTGAAATGCAGTCACAGGGAAAGTTTTATGGCATAAGAAGATTCCCAGTTATTTTCATATCGGGAGACTTATTTTTGCGAAAGAAAAAGGTCAAAATGAGGAGGGATTTTATGCAACATGCTTGTAAACACTTTCCGCTACACATTCCAGATTGTGTTGTAAAGTGTGAAGCTCGGTTGTGTCCAAAATGGTTGTGTATTAAGGTTTGACAATGCTTATTGGTTGTTTGTATCGAAGTCCTCTTGGGAGGTAATTTCCTGGAGTTGTTTGATGGGTATGTACGTGAAGCAGGAAACATTGCGTGATACAGAAAATACATTTGATGAAATGCCTGTGAGTTCTAGGCATTCTCAGTATGAAGACTTGTTGAAAGTGCAAAGACTGTTTGATGAGTCTTCTATTCAAGATTTCTTTCTGAGGACTGGCATCTTGTCAGACTTTATGCAAAATGGGATACAGGAAGAACCTACTAGAGTTAATGCAGAAGTACATAAGAAACATTCAATTTTGTGGAATACAATCATTACAGAGAGTTTTTCATTGATGTTTAGTAAGAAAAAGGCCAGATTGAAGATTAGAGATCAAGGTCAACTTGTGGGTCATGTTCAGGGAGAAAATAAATCAATGCTGCAATCTGTCTTTGGTGTAGTTTTTGGTGCATTACGTGCAAATTCCATGGTTTTGAAAGGTCTGAATGTTCATTTCAAAGAAGATGCATCTGGAGGTGGTGAAATGTCCCATAGATTAAAATGTGTTTCTGAACTGATAAAGGCTACCATGATGTAAACTGGAGAATGGTGGGGAAATTGATCCGAACAATCAATGTTGCAATACAGCTTGTTCTCTTGTGGAGTACATGGTTCAGTTATACGGTACGTACTCTGCTCTTGGAGTGATATTATTGCATGACCCTAGGCTTGGCAACAGAAACACTAAAGACCGGTGGAAATCACACCATTGCAGATATGGCAGTTGATTGACTTCAATGGCAGCAAACTCAAGAAATTTTTTAACTCTTATGCTCGCCTTAATAGAGTAAGGCCAAAGAAGATGGTATATGATGTGAGTGATGGACAGGTTGATCTAGCCCTTGAGCAAGGCTTGCCAGCTTGAAGATTGGCTTTAAAGTTTCATGGAGTTCCAGCCTTGAGGACAAGGCTGTTGTAAGGAGGGAGTATTGTAACAGTCGGCTTAAGGAGCATGTGTAGTTTAGTAATCTGTCGAGATTAATGAAGGACTCCATGGTAATTTCACCAAGCAATCATGTGAATGACCCGTGAGGTTGTTAGCTCTGCACACGGAAGACGATATAAGGAGGAATGGGGCAAAAGTGCAGCCATGGTTGATGAAAATTGTTCTTCGTTTATCTTTAATTTCTGCATTTACTTTCTGTAATTTCCTTTGTGCATTTACAGTTCTTATTGTATTTCCATTTCAGTTTTGTTTCGAGTCAATTAATAGAAAATCGCCCCACAAAAATAGTCCCCTGTTTTCGTTGTTCTTAATCCCAATTTGGTTGCGTATCTGAGCCTGTTACATACGGTCTCGATTTAATAATATAAAATCATCTAAGTACCCTGTAATTGAAGAGTACGGTCTCGATTTAATAATATGAAACCATCTACATAACCTGTAATTGAAGATGATCAAATATGTTGACCAAGGAGAAACTATGGTACTGCATTAAAATTTCTGTAATGAATGTGTAATAAAATGGCATATGGTGTTTTATGAGCAACACGGGGGAACAAAAAGTTGTACTTGTACCTAGTTCAGACAGAATTTCAAACCGTTCCAGCAGAGCTTAGAGATAGGTCCAACGCTCCAGCGATTGAAAATGAGACAACGTTTGTAAAACGTTTTGGTACACAATGTTGTACCTAGTTCAGACAGGATTTCAAACCGCTCCAGCGATTGAAAATGAGACAACGTTTGTAAAACGCTTTGGTACACAATGTAAAACGTTCACTACCCAATGTAAAAACAAAATCAAACGTGTTAGCTCCACGTTGTATGAAAACGTTTTACATTGAGTAGTGCACGTTTTACATTGTGTACCAGAACGTTATACAGAAGTTGTCTCGTTTTCACTCGCTGGAGTGTTGGACCTAACTCGACTGAAGCAGTTCAAGACTCACAGACATGTGAAGCTCGACCACACAAAACATTAAAAAGCACATCATTTTGAATATCCTTGATGAGAATTTTCTGTAATCATGTTGTCAATTCAAGACTCACAGGCATGTGAAGCTCGACCACACAAAACATTAAAAAGCACATCATTTTGAATATCCTTGATGAGAATTTTCTGTATTCATGTTGTCAATTCAGTTTCTTCTGTATGGATATGCAGGCACTAGGCAGGCTGCTGTTGTGTAATACAATGTATATTTCCCCCTCCCAAAACTATCTCCCTCGCACCTTCTATTCTTACCACCTACAAAACACCAAATCAGAAATTATTACTCTCTCATTTCCAAAATGAATGTCCGAGATCAAGAGCGACATTCATTTTGGACAAACACACCAGAATCAGACATTATTACTCCCTCCATCCCAAAATAAATGTCCGAAGTTGCTCTTGATCAAGAGCAATTCCGGACATTCATTTTAAGACGGAGACAGTAACTTCCTTTAGTAATGGGTAAAGGCAACAAGAGTCGTAAAGTACACTTGATTCAAATGTTGTACATTCCATGTTAGAAAATAGAAACTTGAACAAAATTTCAGGAATAAAACATTAAATCACATCATATACTACTGTTGTGTATCGCTAATAGTATATAACTCAATTTTGATAACCAGGATGGACTTAGCCAAAGGTATCCTAGAATAAACATCACTTTGGACCCATAAGTGGCAGTATTACACCATTAGACTGGCTATTTCCTAGGTAGCAGACAGTGGAACACTTTGACTTTTTCATGACATTATTCCAGTCTTTACAATAACAACTTTAACCACACAAGTCAAAGTTTTTAGAACTTGATTAATAGAGAGTGTGTGTGTGTGAGTTATAAGTTTTTAATATTTAGTTTTTATGTTACTTCCTCCGTCCCAAAATGATATTCCCACTTTTTTTGTCATTACTAAAATGAATTTTGAACAATAATTTTAGGTTATTTTAATTATCCTAATGAACATATAAGAATTGTTACCGATAATATTTATCAATAACAAATTTAATATTTTCATTAATATAATTAAAATAACTTAATGTTATTGCTCAAAGTTCATTCGTACTAACAGGAAAAAAATGGGAATATCATTTTGGAATGGAGGTAGATCCCTCTGTCCCGATTTAAGATTCTTACTTTCCTTTTTAGTCTGTCCCAATTTAAGGTTCTTACTTTACTTTATTAACTAAAATGGAAAATGGGACCCACTTGTCATTCTCACAACAAAAACTCCCTATCCACTTTCCCTCTCTTACTTTACTTTTCACACTCACAACATTTTCTTTTTCTTAATCCCCGTGCAAAGTCAAAGTAGGAACCTTATAGTGGGATGAAGGGAGTATCAATTTTTTATTTATTTATTTTTTTTTTTTTGGGGGGGAGGGTTCTTTTCTTGTTTTTCATTTCAAGATAACACATTATATTTATTAAATTTGTAGGCAAATAAAAACTAATTATTACTCCCTCTGTCTCTACGTGAATGTCCAAATTTCATTTAGGGGACATTTTGAATACGTTTATTTTTTACAGAATTAAATGGCAAAGATGCATAAATATTTTTGTTATTCACCGTCTAAGCATTTAGTTTTGTAAGTATAAAATGACTAGTGAAAAGAATTTGGTTTAAAAAAAACATTTAGGGACAAACTTTTTTACAAAAAGGACATTCATTTTGGGGTATAATTTCTTGAAATTGGACATTTATTTAGGGACAGTGGGAGTAAATTTTAATTTGCTGTCTAGTTAATACAAAACTATCACAGCTAAGCTAGGCTCAGGCTCATTCGTCAAGTATATGGGTCAGAACAAGCATTTTATTTATTTATTTATTATTTTTTCGAGGACAGTGCCAAAACACAAGCTACTTACTACGTACTCCCTCCGTCCCAAAACAACCTGCACCCTTTTTGAAATGCACGGGAATTAATAAAATGTGTAAGAAAAGTGGGTGGTGTGAGTGGGAAGGAGAGAGAGAAAGTGGGGTAGAGAATGGTAAGTGGATAGTTGTTGTGAATGGAGAGGAGAGAGAAGTAGTGGGAATCTTTTCCATTTTGGGAAAGTGGGACTTACCAATGGGACACCCAAAAGGGAAATATGTGCAAGGTGTTTTGGGACGGAGGGAGTAGTGCGTCGAGTTTACGAACCATGCAAAACTCAAACGCAGCTAGGATTGGCTTGTTTGCTGCCTTGGAAGATACTGAAGAACATATTTTCTGACTCGTCTGACCAACATAATATGAGTGAGGTCGCTTTTTTAGATTTGGAGAAAGTCTGTGTATGTAATTGATCATCTTAATGTAGGACCCTTTTCTATCTTTCTAGTCATAGTTCAAGACTATTTATGAACACACAACCATAACCTCAATATGTTTGCAAGTCCGTCAAGGAGATACTTTCGTAGAGGAAATGGTTTAAAAAGGTCAATCCCAACTAACGAAATAAAGAACCGAAAAAACTGGAATAATATCCCAAAGTTGAACCCTTGTTGTAAACCATTAGAGTTAAAGGTAATGCTTACTTGGTGATCTGGAAAGGCGAGGGACAGGACACGAACGGCCTCATCATCCCACTTTGGGTCCCCAAATTGAGGGGTGATAATACCTCCATTGGCAATGTAGAAGTTCACATAGGAAGCAGCAAGCCTTGTACCAGCAAGCCTTGGAATAGCCTCACCGACCTGTGCTCAACATGTTAGCAACCAAAAAACTTACTTGGGATAAAGTGGAAATGCGAAAAAGATTATGAAGTAGTATCAAATTGATGTATAAATAAGCAAGGATGAAACTGGAGGCTATCATTCATGAGAGGCTCGATCCTGCTTTACTTTCCAAAGATACAGAGCTTTAGTCTATAGTCATCCATACTATCTACCTGACTGAAAAGTGAAGGCTTTTTATTTATTTTTTGCATTTACTTCTTTAGCCAACTCTGAAACTATGATGCTCGGACTCTTCATTCACCCCGCCGCACCCGTGTCGGATTCTCAGAGGCGAGTCCGACACATGGCTATTTAACACTACATTTAGTGTAAAATCTTTTATTTTTCTCCTGAATCCGATACTCTGATACGTACCCGTATCGGATACTCCTAGGCGAGTCCGAGTACCATAGCTCTGAAATGAATTCTAAACACACAGAGATTAAAGGAAAGAAATGTGTGATGCCTGCACTACACTTCAGATAGTAAGGAAGATTCTTGATTTGGCTCTACTACCTATGGTGTTCAGGCTCATCTCTATCAGGCTAACCATAACACCGCGTAGGACTTTAAAGTAGAAAAATAAATCAGCCATTAGATTCAAACCAGGGGAAATCGATATGGCCAGTCTTACGGTGCGACTAACTAGGGATTTCCCATGGAAAATGTATATCCTTTGTAAACTTAAACAAAAGTTACAGATTTCAATTTATTAGTAGAACAGTAAAAAAAAAAAATTACAAAACCGGGTTATCAACTTGAAATTCCAATTTTCATTTTTGCATATACTCCCTCCGTCTCAAAATAGATGTGGTTTCAACCACTTTACACATATTAAGAAATACAATTAATGTATGTGAAAAAGTCTTATATACCCCTAAAGTAATGCAATTACCTAGGCAATTAAATAACTGTTTAAGAGATAGTCCACTATCATTAATAAGGGTAGAGTTGGTATACAACAACAAAATAGCCTTGAAAATAGTAAAACGACATGTATTTTGAGACAAAAATTAACTCTCAAAATGACATCTATTTTGAGACGGAGGGAGTACTTTATAAGAAATGTTGTTTTCACATTTAAATTATAATGTTCAACAAATATTTGGTTAGAGATGCTGTTGATGGCATCTTTGAAAGGAGGTCCTTAAGAGTATCAGCAACTGTACTATGCAAGTCACAACATAATGCACGTCTACTAGCACTTGATCTCGTAACTAAAACGCACACAGTAAAGACAGCAGTAAGATTCAAACAAATGTGTCTTACCTGGACAAATCCAGCAGCCTCCTCATCAGTCATAAAAAGTGGCCCTGGAACATGGAGTTTGATTATATCTAGTTTTCTGCCTTGAGCATCTGTGGAATTGGAGAGAACAGAAAAGGCTTCCAAGGACCGCTCATACTGGGGGTCTGATTGATCATCTGTCCAGGACAATAAGACAACACCAGGCTTTGCAAAACAGCTCATATTGTCAATATGTCCATTTGTGTCATCGTCACCTGTTAAAAAGGTCAAATTTCAGGTATACAGAAACCGAGATAAACTTTTATCCTTCATCATCATAAGGGTAGACATGGGGGGGGCTGAAAGTGTATTCATTCTAAAGAAAGACATAACCATGAGACCGTAAGTGATCTTATGACGGATGCTGCCCAAAATTACAGTGGCTTCTAAACTTGCGTTATTTGTATCCGAAGAACATGAGATTAAACAATAACAGGGACAAAAAAAAATTAAAAATAAAAAATTGCAGGCCAGTGAGAGTGCACAAGTAAAAAAATTATACTACCAAGCATCGTTCAAATTGTCTTTTAACCACCAACCTTTTTCTCCCTTATTTTTTAACCATACAGGCGTTGCCTGAATGCTATATTACAAAATCCATACATTTAGCAAGACATGGAGATAACTCTTGAAAACATAATAGGACCAAGCCTCAATCCCACCCAAAAGATAATCTCCAACATTTAGGGTTGTGTGGCAACTAATTTCATGTTGTTAGGGCCATTGCACACAAGTTGCGTACTTAAGTTTTAATGTCTCAATTTACAACAAGGGATACAGAACAGTTGCAACTACTCTTAAGCACCTAAAATAAATCGTGCGATCAGATATGAGATGTATGACCCTGAAACTCTAAGAACAAGTATATATTAGGAAAATACCTTGACCAGGTGAAGACCTAAGTAAAGGTAAATAAATGACACTTCATTCAGATCCAAACATTAAAGTTCTCTCTCGGGACCAGCTAACGAAAAGGCTCAGATATTAAAGACCAAGGTCAACTATTTGAGCTTAGCCCCTAAGCTAGTTGAGTCGCTGAAGGCTGGTGGGTCCATCTGGAGTCTATGCTCTAATCACGACTAAAACAGACACAAACAACAAATGGAAGTCCATACTAAAAATAAATAAAAACTGGACCTTCATTTTGGGATGGAGGGAGTACAAACTTTGCAGATCTTTTGCTGGCATTGTGCCATTTGGCTTGCTGCCCAACTAGAACCGAGATTTAAAAAAAAAAAAATACCAAAACTTTTCCTTCAAACAGAGGCTTCCAGAAATAAGAGTATGTCATTTGAAGGTGCTCATATCAAAGCATAAGCCTACATTTTTATCTATATGGTGATGCTAGTTAACATGATCGCGCCACAAGAACCTTAACTGAGAGGGGTCTAACATAAGTGTATTACATCATGTAGCTGACTTCAAATAGTATCCAAGGAGATGGGAAAGGTACCATATAATCCTCGAGGCAACCAAATAACCTTCTTTATTCCCAGATATGCTTTAAGTTGTTCTTCTATTTGTTCTTTTGTCAAATGAGGGTTCCTGTTTTTGTTCAGTAGGCACTCTTCGGTGGTAAGACAAGTCCCTGAAGGAAGAAATAGATGTTAAATATTGTACTATAATGCAAGAAAACTGATTCTCTTTATCCACTGAAAAAGAAAGGGAAAAAAAAAAAGTGCAAACAGAAATCCATTTTGAAGTCACACAATTTATGCATTAGGTCAGAAGCCAGATTACGATTAGTAACTGTGATGAACTCCAGGCAACTACATATGCTGACAGCTAAGACTCTTATAGTGATTACTGTAACTTCCCTCAATGGCTATAAGTTGTAGCAGTGATGAATTTAGCAGAAATTTTCCCTTTCAAAAGTTGAGAAACGTCACATACTCACAAACGATATCATATTATGCCCTGTGCCTGTGAGTATCAACTAATTTTATGATACACTCACGCATGCCTCCTACTCATTATCAACTAATTTTATGTTGGAAGAACACTAGCAAGAAGAGAATTGTAATATAGACCCCCTTTTTACTGAGTTGACCCCATCCATGTTATAATCAGCTGTACTGTACAACTGATTGAAGCATGGAAGGGGATCAACTCAGTGAAATGGAGGGTCTATGTAACATGACCCAAGCAATAACTAGGTCTAAGCTTGAACATTTTTTAATGTGTTATTGTGTGTTCTTGCAATAAAAAATGCAAAACATAAACATGCAACTTGAAACAAAAGTTAAACTGCACCGGATTGTAGAAATCTAAATATAATGGATTGATGAGTTGTGGTTCATGAACAGTTAAATGACCGACTTAAAAAAGTATCACTAATATAGAGGCAAGCCAATCACAATCATTGGCAGGACCATGTCACTTTTTTACCTTCTCCATCTACATGGATGCTCCCACCTTCAAGAACTATGGAATGTGGAAAGCGAGGAATCTTCTCAATTGCCAGTATCTAATAGAAACAGAAAGAATCAGATGCAAAAAGAAATAAAAAAAATAAAGTAAATGGCAGCAGAAAAATCAATATTTCAGACAAGCAGAACAGCAACCAGATGATTTTTGCTTCACCAACCTTCCTCGCAACAAGAAGGTCATGGCTCCAGTCTTTATAACAGCCCTCGTCGACACCTAAAAATAATAAGAGTATCTGGATAAATATTCATACGGAAACTGAATCCAAAAGTCATTTCGAGAAAAGTCCATCCACTACTGTAACAAAACAATTAACAATGTAGGCAAGCTATTCCAAGTCATCTACAAATGTAGCAAAAAGATCACACAAGCAGCATACAGGACAAGATCACATGATTTCTGTAATAAAATTAGGGCCACACGCTAACGATAGGTTATCAAGATTTGTGAAATTTAAATGTAAAACCTAGATGATAAAATTTCGAGAGAGTAAAAACTCTTACCAACACTCTTGATTATTATGATGGTTGTTTTTATGAGGCAGATTGTCAAGTCAGATTGCAAAATGAACAAGGAAACAGAAGAATGGTTTCAAATCCTAGGAACTGTGGCCGAATGCTACTCACTCCGTCCCAAATTTAATGTCCATTTTTGAGTTTGAGGCATTTTTAAGGAAGTTGATGTTTAGGCATTTTTTGGTAGTATATATATACATATATACCCTTAATGATCTCACCATACAACACTATGAGTACAAGAGTAAAGTTAAAACATTATCAATACCAAAGAGCTTTAAGTAACTTCACCAAAAAAAATGTCATTCATTTTAGGATATTTTTTTTTTATCAAAATGGACATCCATATTGGGACAGAGGGAGTACAAACTAAGAAAAACAAGAAACATTGCACATTTAGATTGGCCAGTTGGATCACAGTGGCACACTCCCTCTATTCCGCTTTCAAGGGTCCAACCATCTACTTTTCACGTAAAATAATAGTCTTGTCTTAAGAACTAGGCTATAAATGTTGTGACTTACAATTTTATCTATTAATACAATACACTAACAATGAATAAAAATATCTTAACCATGGAAGTAAAAAAAGACTAAGGTTGCGTTTGGTGCATCAAGCACTTGATGCTTGATGCTTAATATAATGTAGGGTAATTTGGAGGTAGGATGCATTTGATCACATTGAGCGCTAGATATCAAATGTTGAGTAAAGCTCTTATTCGTTAAGCATGGATTTTGATTCTCAATCATTAAGAGGATGTTGGACATATTCATGTTGAATGAAAGAATTAAATCATGCATCCTACCTCCAAATTACCCTACATTCTATTAAGCATCAAGCACCAAGTGCTTGATGCTATCAAACGCAACCTAAAACAGTTTGCAGTAAATGCATAATCGAAATGAATTCGTACCACCCCAACTGTTGAAGTTCCAATCGATTCCAGCAACCTTGTGCTCTAATTCCCCTGTGCTTGATTTTCTGTCACTCACAACAAACTATCCAGAAAAGCATTCTCTAAATACATAAAATACCACCAAATAACGAATTCAAAATAGAAAGGGAGGAATGGGGTTAGACTTACAGTAGGACCAGTATCGCGAAACCAAGAATCATTCATGCTCATCTCAACAACCCTCACATTTGGTGGTAATTGGCGGCGTGCATTCTCCCACTGGCCATGACCCAAATTACAGAATAAATAATTAACTGAAAAATCTTGATAATCAGAATACAAAATAATTTATACACCCTCCATCCCATCTTATATTTCAAAAACTTCTCATTTGGTGTCCCACTAAATACTTCAAAACCCCAAAAATGAAAGTTTATGATATTTTTTTGTTTAATTGAGCTTCACATGTCAAATGTCATACTCACAACATAATCAGACTAACTATACACTACCCACTCTCTCTCCCTCTCTTTACCCCCTTTCTATATTCACAACACCCTACTCCTCTCTATCCTTAATTCTTGTGCCCAATTTTTATTTTATTTTTTGAAGTTTAAGCAGGGGCGAAGGGGATACAGTATATAAAAGATTAAAAGGGGGTTAAAGAATTGGGTGTTGTTATACACACCCGTAAAAGTTATGAATACACCCGTAATGATGTTTCCTACAAAAATGCCATTAATCCAAAAGTCATTAATAACCTTTATCAATTTCGTACACCCAACTGAACCTAGATCTCACACAAATGAAGAAAGCTTATCATCTTCTTCCCCTTCCTTTCATGGAGCCTTCTCACAAAAATGAAAAAAATATTTTCCACCATCTTTGTCTACCATGGCAGCTCCTGTTTTCTCCCTCCCCATGTCCCCAACTTCAGTGCAGTTTCAAAATATAAAAGCTGAATAAGACCAGATCTAAAAACACAGATCTAAATCCTCAGTACAAGAAAGCTCAACCACGCTCTCCTTCATCAACGCCGCCATGCTACTTTCCGTTCATCTTACAAACCGATATATTTATCCGATCTGACACCACCCACGCAGATCTTTGGTGTTCGTCTCTCTCCTTCTTCGATTGGGAAATGGGGTTTTGTGGGGAAGAAGATGATAGGTGTCCAGAAGTTTGGGAGATGGAGAAATTTGGGGAAGAAGATGAACTTGGCCGGAATTTTTGAAAATGGCCGGAAATTTATGAAGGTGGTCGGAAATAATGAAGGGGTGTGTTCTGGGTTTAAAAGGGTAAAAGGGGTAAAATGGCAGATTTGTGTTATGTTGAATATATTTGTTTGAGGTGTGCTTATCGTTACGGGTGGATTCATAACTTTTACGGGTGTGTATAACAACACCCTAAAGAATTTAGGAAACTAACCTGAGACGAAGAAGCACAGATGGTAACAGGCACAAACTTGGCAATAGCAGAAGCAATCCTTGCAAAAAGGCGTTGCCCATGCAATCCATTTTCTCTCCAATTATCAGGACGCTCCTACAACAAAATCAAATTCAAAAAAATGAAAATTAAAAAGGATCAGAAAAATGAAAATGAAATGGGAAATTAATTAAGTGGAAAGAAAGAAAGAAAGAAGTGTAGGTAGGGTACAGGCCAGCCCATCCAACATTGAGAGTGGGGCTCCCACTCAGCAGGCATCCGGTAACCATGGAGCTCCGGCGTTCCCTCCACCACCTCCATCTCAGTTCCCTCTGCTTACAGGAAAAAGGATGAAGAACTGAGGGAAGCCACGGTAAAACAAACGGCAAAGGGGTTGGGGTTCGTGAATAGTACCGGGACTGGCCCCTGGGAATCAAAACAAAAGGTCATACTATTATTGAGGTTTAATTTAAGATTCGAGGAGTGGGTGAATGGGTGGGCCAGCAAGATAAACTCACATGGCCCAGGCCCGGGATGGATGGAGGCGGAGTTTATTGCCATTTAAAGGGCAAATTGCAACTTTGTTATCCATGTTTTGCCAATAGTTGTAATTGAGTTTCCAACCGTGTAAAAGTTATAACCTCATAGCCATGTTTGTCATTTTGTTACAAGTTATATAAATTCCATTAAAAACATAACTCTCTTTAAAAACTTAACACATGTGCCTCACACATGATTTTAGAAGGGCAAAATGGACATTTCCCATCAGAATAGCAAATGTATGTTTAATAAATTGAAAAATATGGGGTGGGTTTTTTTTTTGGAATTAATCTAGAGTGAGAAATTGAAAAACCGAGATTGAAAAAAACGTAAACGTCGTTCATCGTTTCCCCCATATAAAAACCCCACTTTCTCCACTCCGACTAGTGTACTGCTATCCTCCTTCTCATCCCTTACACACTACGCAGACCATGGTGGAAATAAATATACAAATAAAACTCGAATCTGGATCTAAATGGTGTTGTTATAGCACATAAAGGTGCTCCATCCCAAACATGGACTAATCAATGTCCCCATTGCAACATTTAAGAAAAGAGGAACGAACTCAAACAAAGGCAATTACCGCTCATCCCATCTTAATAACATTGGAATTTTATAAAGCAATCATAGGTAGCCCCAACAAAAATGGGAATTTGAATTGCGTCCCATTTGAACAAGCATTGGAGAAAAATATCAGAAAGGGGTAGCCCTCGTGATAGGTTGGAGTTAGGTTAATCGACCTGCTGCAGCAGGGATGACGGAGGAGTGTGAGTTTGCAGCGTTGTTGTGGGACATAACTGAGAAGGGGCAATCTAATTTTGTCAGCTCTGGAGTGGATAACAGGAGCAAGAACACCAATTTCGGAACGATAGTTGGAGTCAGAGTGCAGCAACCGGTAATTGAGGGTCATGAGATGGTCGTCGGCGCTTGGCGCGCAACTAAAGTGGACGACTGATGAAGAGGCCGTCGATGTTGGGATCATTGCAGAGACTCCGGTGAGTGTAAATCGACTGTAGGGGCATAGTGGTGGTCGGCATTTTAGAAGAAGAAGAAGAAAAGAGTAGGTGCAAGTATCCCCAAATTGATGTTTATCAGTGATTTGCTATGGAAAATGTCTGTTTTGCCCCTCGTAAATCATGTGCGAGACACATGTGTTAAAATTTTAACGGAAGTTACGTTTTTAATGGGATTTATATTAACTTGCAACAAAATGACAAACATGGCTATGAAGTTGCAACATTTACACTATTGGGAACCAAATTGGAATTATTGACAAAACAAGGGTAACCAAGTTGCAATTTGCCCCCATTTAAACTTGCGTACTATTAAAAGATTGACGATTTACACTCATACTAAAGAAACTCACACTATGACCTGCGTACTATGGTTTTAATAAAAAAGTGCACAGGGATAATGATGAGCCGTTAGAAATCTAACATGCCTGTCAACATATGTTAAAAATTTAACGGATTTACAATAAAAAAAAATCAAATGTGACCCTCATAAAGATATTAATGTGATAAAGGTCCAAAAAATATTTTATATTAGCATTTTTTTATATATTTGTTATTGAGAGAGAGAATAAAATAGAAAAATAAATAAATCGTCATAACCAAGATCCAAAAATAGAAAAGGAAAAAATTGAAAAGGAAAAAATTGAAAAAGATAAATTATTGTACTCATTATTATTATCATTTTGGTCTTTTAAATATTATACCAGATTTATTAAATACTACTCCCTCTGCTCTAAAACAACTTGCAGTTATTTTTTTTTAATTTAAATAGATGATACTCCATCCATCCCAAAAGATCAAGAAATAGCTATATATATATTCAGTTATATTGTTAATTGTGTATGCTTAAAAATTATCAGGAGATAGATATTTTACTGATTAACTTTTTAATCACCTCCGTCCCAAATAAATTGTACATCAGTGTTACATACTATCACCACCAAAATTAGACACCACCACCCACCACCGCCCGTGACCCCCACTGCCACCGCCCGCCAAACCGCCACTGCCCGCTGTTGTGGAATTGGCCCTCCACACCCAACACCCAAGCAAATCGCAAGAAAACCCGGCACCACAAACAAGCACAAGAAATAAGAAACCAAAGCACAAGACAAAACGAACACAAGAAATTGTTTACCCAGTTCGTCAATATATTTGACTACGTCTGGGGGCACTACCAAGCCAGGATCTTGCACTATAATATGTAAATATGGAGTTACAATGAGTATGGGGGCGGAACATTGCTTATATAGGCATCCTAGAATAAAACCTAACCCTAGACGGACAAGGAAACCCGAAATCTGGCCCAAAAACCGATTCAGCCCCGACTGCCCCCGACACTTGGGCGGTCGCCCGCTTGGCCTATGGGCGGTCGCCTAACAAAGGTTCTCGCTGACGATTCCAGACTGATTAAGTGGGCGGTCGCCCACCATGACCTTGGGCGGCCGCCCAAAGCAACAGCCTGCTCCGACGTGATTTCTTCCTTGTGTCCGCTCGCTAGTTCTCGGTTGGTTCTCTATTCCAACAATCTCCCACCTAGAGATCAACCGAATATAAGCCCCGTATCCGTTCTTCAATTCATCCTTGGTGTCTTCCTAGTGCTCACCTCGATCATGGTAGTGCCTTCCTCCTCCCTTATTCTCCAAGCACCGTTGAAGCTATGCCCAGCTTCAACTTCACCTTGCTTGAGAAACCTGGAGCCTTTGCATCCGATCTACACTCTCTGTTAGATCTGCGCAGCGGAATATCCGGTCCTGGAGTATTTGGTTCATCTTCAGTGACCCCTTGTCCTTAGTCATCATGAACCGTCCCGCTCCCACCCGAGTATGAAATATCCATGCAAATTTCACTTGCATCACCGTATTCCTCAAACTCCTTGAGCTCATACTCCCCACCATTGTCCGACATCAAGCTTTTAACCTTGAGTCCCTTCTGATTCTTCACCAAGGCCTTCCACTTCTTATACATCCTGAAAGATTCATCTTTCCCTTCTAAGAAGTAATCCCGGACCTTCCTTGTCGAATCATCAATGAAGGTCATGTAATATGACACACCAAACCGAGAAGTTACCGGGGATACCCCCTTCTCAACCATGTGACCCAATCGACAGTGCCACAAATCCGTATCACCCTTGGCTGACACCACCGCGATACTATCCTTGGTGTTTTCCGCCAAATACAATCTTCCTTCCCTATTATCCCGAGCGATCTCACAATCCTCCTTGGTAATAACCTAGTTCCTGCAGCTAAAAGTTACCATGTAACCTTCTTCACCCAGCTGCCCAACTGAAATCAGGTTCTTTTTCAAACCCGGAATGTGACTGACCCCGTGTAGATGTAAGACGTTCCCGTCCGATGCTCATATTCTGACATCCCCCTTCCCCTTGATTTCCAAAGGCTCGCCATCCGCCAGATAGACCTTTCCGAAATCACCGGAAGTGTAATTTTCCACCGCTCCTGCATGCCCGCATGAGTGGAATGATGCCCCCGAATCCAGCACCCATGATTCTAGCACACTACAAACACTCAGAATCAGTACATCGTCACCTTCGATTATTACATTCGCCGATTTATCCCCTCGCATGGGACAATCCCTCTTGTAGTGTCCTAACTCCTTACAATGATAGCACTCTACCGATCCTCTGGCAACCCTTGGTCTTTCTTTGTTCTCCTCATACTGATCCCCACCCCCGATTACACTTTCCCTTGACCCTGTTCTCCCTTTATTGCTAGAACTCGGTCTTCCCCTACTAGTTGTAGCCAAGACCGATTCCGAAGTAGACGGTGTCCCCAACTTCTTTATGCGATTTTCCTCGCCCAAGAGGAAGTCCTTAACATCATCATACTTCAATTTGTTCTTACCCGCTGAAGCATTTAACGCTGTCACCGTTCCGCTCCAACTCCTTGGTAAGGACGCTAGCAATAAACACGCATGAACCTCGTAACCGAAAGTAATCTCCAACGCAGTCAATGAGTCTATAATATCCATAAACTCATCGATGTGTTTAGCTATGGATCCTCCCTCTTGCATCTTGAGACTACCCATCTTGCGTATCAAATCAACCTTATTTGCAGCAGATGGAGTTTCAAATCTCTCAGTAAGATAATCCAATAGCTCCTTGGTGGTTTTCGCCTTCCTGGTAGTCTTCGCGATCCACTTCGACAAAGTAGATCGAACCACCCCTAAGGCCTTCCGATCCATGAGATCCCAGTCTTCCTGCTTTTCTTTTTCCGGTTTGACTCCTGTTAGAGGCTTATAGAGATCCTTATTATACAAGAGATCCTCTATTTGCATCCTCCAATATCCATAGTCATACCCATCAAATTTCTCAATCGCTTGTTTATCCTTGCCCATTCTTGATTGCTTGATAAACCCCTTTGATCGTCCAACCTGGCTCTGATACCAGTTGTTGTGGAATTGGACCTCCACACCCAACACCCAAGCAAATTGCAAGAAAACCCGGCACCATAAACAAGCACAAGAAATAAGAAACCAAAGCACAAGACAAAACGAACACAAGAAATTGTTTACCCAGTTCCTCAATATATTTGACTACGTCTGGGGGCACTACCAAGCCAGGATCTTGCACTATAATATGTAAATATGGAGTTACAATGAGTATGGGGGCGGAACATTGCTTATATAGGCATCCTAGAATAAAACCTAACCCTAGACGGACAAGGAAACCCGAAATCTGGCCCAAAAACCGATTCAGCCCCGACTGCCCCCGACACTTGGGCGGTCGCCCGCTTGGCCTATGGGCGGTCGCCTAACAAAGGTTCCCGCTGACGATTCCAGACTGATTAAGTGGGCGGTCGCCCACCATGACCTTGGGCGGCCGCCCAAAGCAACAGCCTGCTCCGACGTGATTTCTTCCTTGTATCCGCTCGCTAGTTCCCGGTTGGTTCTCTATTCCAACACCCGCCACCGCCATTACAAAGACCACTACTCACCACTCACCACCGCCTGCTACTTCCACCGGCCATCGCATCTTCCCCGACTCCATTCTCCACCCCCGTCATCCCTTTCCTACCTCCGCCCAAACCCCAAGTTCGTCCATGGAAACTCAATTGCCCACCTTTCTTTGCCCATATCGAGCATTTTCTCTCTCAATCTGCTTCCTCCTCCTCCAACCGTCGACCACTCCTCCGTTTCCAGTCTTATTCTCCAGTAAGTCCCCCCGCCCCTCCTCTCCCCTTCCTATCTTCTCCACACACCTCGATTTGGTTAGTAGAAGCAGATCCAAGCTCAGGTAGGAGCAGAGATGGCCGGATCTGTGACGCCGGCATTCAGAGACAATCAAAGAAGATCGCGAGTCTTGAACAATCGCCGATGAGTTTTCAACCTTCGCACCATGGGTATCCCGCCGCCCCACTATCTCCATTTTAAATGATTTCGCGAAGGATTCAAAAGCATATTCGATTTCGTTGACATAATGGTTGACCGAAATAACTTGGGTTCTTAAATAGACTTGGAAGTACTCTCTCTGTCCCATCCGAAATAGGATTCTTAATTACGACACGGGGATTAAGGAATAATAATCTTTTACTATAAAAAGTTTGTGGTTAATTCATTATCCTAATTATTTCAAAATAAAAAAAGTTATAAATATAAATAAATTTTGGACCATTACAACATTAATATCATAGTCAGGGTCAGATTTGAATTTTTTTATTGCAAATCTGTTAAATTCTTAACATATGCTGACAGCCCGTTAGATTTTTAACGGGTCATCGTTATCCTTGGGCACTTTTTTATTAAAACCATAGTACGCAAGTCATAGTGTGAGTTTCTTTAGTACGAGGGCAAATCGTCAATCTTTTAATAGTACGCATGTTTAAATGGCAATAAACTCGATGGAGGCGCATAGTTGTCTTTTATACTTTTACCGTTGTACTTTTATCTTCTCGAGCTGAAGTTTTTAGTTTGATTTTATGAAGATAAGAAAAAATAAATATTATGAGTATGAAAATTAAAGTAGAAGAGAAAATGTGAGTAATGAGTTTTTGTTGTGAGAATGACAAGTCCTATTGTCCGTTTCAAGTAATAAAACACTTAAGAACCTTAGTCTGAGACAGACAGACTAAAAAATAAAAAATAAGAATCTTAGTCTGAGACGGATGGAGTGAATAGTAGATTATTATAATCAAAACAAGCAACAATATATACTCCCTCCGTCCGGGACTAAGGTACATAGTTTAACTTTACACGGAGATTAATAAAAAGTAAATATTGTGAGTATGAAAAATTAAGTAAGAGAAAGTATGAGAGACGTGGGTAGGGAGTTTTTGTTGTGAGAATGACAAGTAGGTCCCAAGTTCATTTTAGGTAATAAAGCAACTAAGAACCTTAGTCTGGAACAAACCAAAAAGGAAAGTAAGAACCTTAGTCTGGGACGGAGGGAGTAATAAAAAACATGGAACATCTCTATAAATCTATACTCCCTCCGTCTCACCTCACTTGACACCCATGAGGTGGGCACAATAATTAAGGAAAATAAATAAAATAAGGAAAATGTGTGGTAGAAAATGAAGAGATGGAATGAGTAGGGTAAATAGTAGTGTTGGTCGAATAAATTGAATGGTGGAAAATGAAGAGAGAGAATGAGTGGTGGGGTAGAGTGAATATAAAATTATAAAAAGTATGTTATTTTGGGAAGTGTCAAGTGAGCTGAGACAACCCAAAATAGAAATAAGTGTCAAGTGAGCTGGGATGGAGTGAGTATATATTAAAAGCTGAGGCGGAGGGGTGTGGATTCGCCACATGAACATTTTTTGCTAAAGGTTGCTTTTTGTGAAGCCATGTCATCACCACCTTAAACTCTAAGTGACTTTTGATATTCTTTTTATTAGCTAATAATATTAGTTAAAGATATTAGTTATTACATAGGTTAACTATTACTATTATTAACTAATACTATTAATAGTAATAGTTAACCCTAATAGTTACTATTTAAGTTAACTATTACTATTAATAGTATTAGTTAACCATAATAGTTACTATATAAGTTAACTATTACTATTAATAGTAACCATAATAGTTACTATATAAATAAGTTAACTATCTATCTATCTATCTATATATAATATGAAAGTAGAAGAATTTGGAGGCTTCACAAAATTCCACGTGGCATTATGACGTGGAAAGCTCCCATTCTTCAATGCTTTCAATTTTTATTTTTTTTTAAAAAAAAAAAAAAAAAAAAAAAAAAAACTAGAATTAGAACTCTTTAACTGATTATCATATCCTTACCTAAATCAGATCCATTCCATATCCTTAGAATTCGAACTCTTCCAGCTAATTGTGCATAAAACCTTACCTAAATCATATCCATTCCATTTAGAAGGAAACCATAATAAAATCATATCCTTCCAAAAAACATTGAAATTGAAACTTACAAGGGACACTTTTTAATACTATGGCAGACACTTGTTTTAGAACTTAGAAAATCTCGCTTGACACTTGCAAAAACTCACCAGGTACTTTTTTACACCGTAGGAGACATTTTTCAATATTACATGAAGCACTTTTTAACACTAGGGCAGACACTTGTTTTGATAATTTTAAAGCCCACCAAACACTTGTTGACACTTTAAGGGGCATTTTTCAATAATCCAAGAGGCACTTTGTAATACTAAGACATGTAACCTTAACATTACCTCTAAAAGTGTCTCTTTGAACGTATAAAAGTGTCTGCTTGAATATTTATAAGAGTAATATTACTACAGACACTTTTGTAATATTAGAGCATGCACATGATAGTATTAGGGGTAAATATAAAGTCACAAAAAAATCACACAAAACTTGGCTCACAAAATGATGTGTCAAGAATTTATTGGTGCTTTTAATTAGAGTGTCGCGGGTCCAATAAAATATCGTCACCTCATTTTGTATACATCATTTTGTATACGTCTTTTGTTGCCCCTAGCATTGCCCTAATATTAGAGAAGACAATTGGAAAAAACACGTTTTTTCCATAGATTAGTGTAAAACGCGTTTTTCACAAAACTGACTCTTTTTTATAAAACATATGGAGACTCATATAAATATACTTGAAGTTTCTTTACGAGTATTATGTCTTATTATCATCTCTAAGATATGTTTAGAATACTTATCCATTTTACTGAAAATATTTATTTCTCATGTGAGGGAAGAGCTATGTTTAGAATACTTATCTATTTTACTGAAAATATTTATTTCTCATATGAGGGAAGTTGATGAAATAATCAATCTACTCCATCTAACTTGAATTAGAAGGGGAAAGAAAAACGTCCTTTAATATAAGTAAATTTAATAAATTTTGATGTAAAAGACATTGAAATTGAATGCAACTATTTAATATTTTTTTACTAAAAATACGGTGGTGGCGGCGGCGGCATGTTGAGTAGAAATGAGAAAGAGAGAGAGAGAGATGAAAGAAAGAGAGAGACTGAGAGAGAGAGCAGATGCAAAAAAAAAAAAAAAAAAAACGTGAAGTGAAGACTGAAGAGAGAAAAGAATGTATGAGTGTGTGACGGCGCAAGAAAGAGAGGAAATAGGGTTAAGAGTTTGTGTATATGGGTATTGGGGTGGGCTGCATATATGGGCTAGGCTAGGATATATGAATTTTTATTTGGGTTAGTGTATCAATTTTCCACTTGAACATCAAAATATACTCTAAATTATGATTTATTTTTTATTTAAAATAATGTGAACTATTAATTTTAACACATAAAAAAAAGTGGCACTAACTTTTGGATATATATATATATATATATATATATATATATATATATATAGATTTATAAAAAAATATTAAAAATGTGCTAATTTCTCGGCCCCGCCTAGGCCCCTAGGCGCTAGGCCCGGCTTCGCCGCCTAGTCCCCGCCTAGCGCTTTTTAGAACACTGCTTAACACTACAACCGACAATTATAACACTACCTCTAAAAGTGTCTGTTTGAGTGTATAAAAGTGTCTGCTTAAATATTTATAGGTGTAATATTACAACGTGTACTTCGTAATATTATAATGGGTACATGATAATATTAGAGAAAACAAATGTGAAAAACACGTTTTTTATAAATTAATATAAAACGCGTTTTTCACGAGACCGACTCTTCCCTAAGTTACTAGTAACACATCCCTAGAAGGTTGTAAATTCTACTCTCTCTGTCCCGGTTTAAGGTTCTTAGTTTGACTTTACACGCATATTAAGGAACCAAGGCAAATTTGAGTCAAAAATTATAGTGGGTGGAGGATATAATTGTCCATTCATAAAGCAAGTGGGTGAAAAGTAGATGGGTGAGTGATGGTTTTTTTGTAATATATGAACTTTATGAGGACAAAGATGTCCAAAACACTATTCATCATTTGCCATTTAAGAAATAAAGCAACTAAGAACCTTAAACTGAGACATACCAAAAAGAAAAGTACGAACCTTAAACTGGGGCGGAGGGAGTATTTTTTAATTGTCATTTTGACAATTAAGAAATGTGAAATTAAGATTCTCTTTTCATATTTGTCTTTTAATTTAGATCTTAGTTATAGTTTAGGAAATAAAATGGAGAAAATGATTATGGGGTTGTTCTACATATTCAAGACGATAATTTGGTTCACTTTCTCCACAATCAAGGTATGTGATTTTTGGATGATTTTTATGTTATTTTCTCTCCTCGTTGAGAGACCTTTGATTTCTCTCACAGTTGAGAGCCTTTTGCATTCTCTCCCAGCTGAGAACCTTAGTACTTTTGATTTGTATGATTTGTTCTTGGTGGGCTATTGTGCAGTGAATTGTATTGCGATTTTTGGAATGTACGGTTGAAAGTTTCTTTTCGACCCAAATGTCTTATTTAGTCGAGATCTCAAAACCAAAATGACCCGCGTACTATAAGAATACTTCCAAATTGACCCGCGTACTACTTAAACTACCAAATCAACATGCGTACTATGTATAAATAAACCAAATCAACCCAAATCGTTAATATAAGTTAATAGATATTGACGAATGTTAAAAACTTAATAAATATTACAATCAAAAGGGGTGCAAATGTAAATAACTGATCTAGAGACGATTTTTTTTTATATCTAAAATACAAAAGGGTTCAATATCAAAACTAGGTAGAGTTATATAATTATATTTATCTATTTTTTTTATCAGCTTCATCAAGTAAAGCCCCCCATCCAGCCACTCCATTACCATGTTCACAACATCATCTTCTCTCATCCTAGCCACCACGGCACCACCATCAACAACAGTACTATCATCACCACCAACACCATGTGTGTAAAAAAAAAAATGCCAGATTATAAACATTAGACAAGAACAACATCCATTTCTAATTTAAAAAACAATAACAAAATTCTATCTCAAATTTCAAAAACAACAAGAAGCCATAGATTGTGGCTTCGTAAGATCCAAAATCAACGACAATGGCTGAGCAACGGAAGATTATTTAAGATAAATCAAGATCTTTAGGAGTCTAAACATTAAGCAGTCTATCTCGGCTTCGACCCAGATCAAAAAAGAATCTTTAAAACCTCCGACATTCAAACCCATATAAAATAACCTTCAAATTACGAGGAAGTCAAAATCTGCAATCTCTTCTTTAAACGCACACATGAACACATTAAAAAATTAGACCCGAATCTATACACGTACACACAAAAATTGTCAAAATTTGAGGTGGGCAAAGAGGTTGCAGAGGAGGCTCGGCGAGTAGTAGGCCTGGTGAGGGAGAAGGAGACGGTGACGGAGACGTTGGGGGAGGGAAGAGATGGGACGGGGTGGCGGGTTTGAGAGGAAATCGGATAGTGGGTGATGTGTGGCCGTCGACGGAGTGGGTAACGCGTAAGTGTCAAAGAAGAAGCAGAGGTCGGTGTGGGGAGGATGAGGCGGCCATGGTAGTAGGGTTAACGAGACAGGGAGAATCGACCCCGAAGGGAGGGTTGGACGTTGCCAGAGGAGAAGCCGGTGGAAACGAAACGGCAGGGTTGCGGCTGGGTACATAATGAACTAGGGGTTTCCAAGAGAAAGGGGACGGCGAAATCTGTAAAAGGACGTACAAAAGGGATGAGGGTTGTGGTTGTAAATTGATATTTCAATTTTCAATATCATTAGTTTAATGATTTACAGATTAACCCATTCTAAT
Organism: Campanula takesimana; assembly: GCA_026119855.1. Lineage (NCBI taxonomy): Eukaryota > Viridiplantae > Streptophyta > Magnoliopsida > Asterales > Campanulaceae > Campanula > Campanula takesimana. The sequence continues at coordinate 2,376,391 of JAOWBW010000002.1, forward strand.
TGTAATATCCGTTAATCATTTAACGATTGTTAACATCTATTAGCGTATACTAACGATTTGGGTTGATTTGGTTGATTTATGCGTAGTACGCAGGTTGATTTTGTAGATAGTGCGCGGGTCAATTTGGTTGTATTTATATAGTATGCAGGTCATTTTGGTCGTTTACTTATTGTCAAACAAAGTCTGCAATAAAAGATTGAAGGTGGTTGAAGACTAGATGTATGGGTTGAAAGAATGGGTCTCTTTCGGATCATATTTGCAATGGACATCAAACTCATTCATAATCACATTTGTACACGTCTTTGAGATATTTTTAATTTGGTTAGTAAATTGAAGTATTGGGTTGAGTCTCTAAATATTGTGGAGAACCTTCTCATTAACTTTTATTCACGCAATTAACTTAAGTTCTTCTTTGTTTAAAAAAAATAAATAAAAATAAGGTTGTAAATTCTAATTGCGGTAAGCGAGAATCAGTACATCTCCATCACCGTCGTCATCAACCTTTCTAATTGGACAGGTAAATCCACACCCTTGGAACAACTCATTGCTTCTAGATTCAGTCTGTCCATCCATCCAGCCAGGTGCCCTTCTTTCCTTTCATCATGCAACTAACCTGCATCCACTTACAGAATACTATCAAGAATCTTTCAACCCTTCCCTAGATTTCCCTAATCACAAACCAAACTTAAATCACTCGACATTCTTATTATTGAGGTTAGTTATTAGTATTATTTTTATGAATCCTCTCCGATCATTTTCTCAATTTCATATTATCTTTATTATAATCGCCGACCTGGGTATTTTTTTTTTGCTTTTCTTACATGGAGCTTTCATAGTTGAATTTTCATTTTAAGATTGTGGTCGTACTGTACCGGAATGTCACTGGTAATCAGTTCCCTTTCTCGGATTATTTGTTACAGTTTTGATGATTCAGCTGAAAAATGAAGGGTATGTGTGTTTTATAGTTATTTTAGGGGATTGTAATTGTTTTAAGGCGGTTGAGTTAGAAATCAATCTGGATATTGCTTTGAAAGACATTTGGTAGTTTAATTGGTCGTAAGAGATGTTTGATGATTTCCAATCAAGAGGAGTCATTTTCGTATCAATTATTGTTGTTGATCCATGACGTAAATCCAATCATAAAATGATTGTCAATTGATTTCCATTGCTGAGCTGCATTTGCTTCTCAAAAATATCAAGGATCAACTGATAAATTGTATGCTAAGCTCTCTAGTTTCCGGGAGAGGAGGACAGTAAAAAAGAGAAGGCAAAGGAAACAAAATATGAAAAAGAGTAGTATAAGTTTGGTAAGCGCTCTGATTTCTTTTGGCCTCTATATTGCGATGATTCTATTATGGAGTCTGTCATGAAATCATATGTTGTCGATGTCCATATTGCTAAACTTGGATTGTACTCCCTCCGTCCCAAAATGATCATCACACCTTTTTCGACGTTACTACGAAAGAACTTTGAGCTATTATTTTAAGTTGATTCAATTATCCTAATGAAAATTCGAAATTTGTTATCGACACACCATCTAACAATACTAACAAGTTTTAGATTTTCATTAGGATAATTAAATCAACTTAAAATCATTGCTCAAAGTTCCTTCGTAGTAACGTAGAAAAAAAGTGTGAAGATACGGAGGGAGTATATCTTAACAGTAGTTCCCTGTATAGGCGTAGTCGTTCTTGTCAGCTTGTTGACAATTAGGAATAATATGTATCCACTTATATTTCTTACTCAACTGAAGTTAGCAAGAATATGTCACATTTAAGTTTCAATCTTTTCTTCATTTATACAATGCGGAATTTGTGATGATCAAGTTAAGAAATGAAAACGTGAAAGGACACCAATGCAATGGTGTGAAGTGTGAATAGTATTTAACCATAACTTGTGACAGAGATAAGTCGATAACACTGCATCTAGATTGATATGCCAGATGCAATATGTATGGGTTCCTTTTAAATTACAAACTACAAGGTAAGTCAAAAAATTTATTTATAAGTTGTCCCTGACCTTTTCTCCTTTCCAGTTATGAGTCAGATTTACTTTGACCAAAGGAAACCCTATCTCTCTAGATTAGCATGTTATGATAACAAGCTTTAAATTACTTAAAGGGTACATTGATCCTGTAAACAAAGTTCCTTGAAATCTCTGAAGTAGCATATAAATGAAAAAGATACTTCCTCCGAGTAGTGTTGGACTTCAAATGTTTTTATTTCACTACCCCTAAGTATCCTATAGTTGCGTGAAAATAATCGATCCATTGGCTATTTATCTCACTATTGAAAACTGCATTTTAGACAATTGATTGAAATAAACATTTTCGGTAAGGAAAGCAGGCACTTAAGTTGGGGGTCTCAAATTGAAATGTGCAACACGTATTTTGGAATGAGATTGTGAAGTGGCCATAGTATATTAATAATAACAACTATTTGTGAAATGCTTGTGCCCTTTGTTCTTAATTTAATTATTATTTTTTCTACAGCTTATTTTCTGGAACAGAGAAAGATACATATCTATCTAGCTTTTATAATGGCTCAAGATATGCCAGTTGTGGACTCTCCAAGGCGACGGCATGGCCTTCTCAGAGATCAAGTACAACTGGTTAAGAAGAAGGATTCTGATCGTTTTGAGATCGTCCCGATCCAAGATCCTCTGTCCTTCGAGAAAGGTTTCTTCATAGTTGTTCGTGCATGTCAATTGTTGGCCCAAAAGAATGAGGGTATTATATTTGTAGGAGTGGCAGGTCCATCTGGGGCTGGAAAGACTGTTTTCACGGATAAGGTCCTGAATTTTTTACCCAACATTGCTGTTATAACAATGGACAACTACAACGATGCTAGCCGTATTGTTGATGGAAATTATGATGGTAAATACTGCCTTTATATGATCTGCCAATGGCATTTGTTAAAGTCTCCGATGGCGTCTCTTCTGATTAGTAAATCATCTTATTATGTTTTATATTAAAAATTTTCTTATATTTAGGTCCCAACTATTTATGGTTGATTAATGATACATTCAATGGATAGTCTGCATATAATCTCTTTGGTTATGATACAAATCAGTCCACAGTGAAGAATTGGTTTGTTTCAGAGGTTCATCATAAATTGGCACCTATCTTTTGGACCCAGTTAATGAATCACCTCACCTCCATGTGTGCTCCTGTCTTTAAGTCAATACGAGCTACAAAGTGATTCAGATAGCGTGTGCAGATTAGTAGATAGGAATGTTAGTTGATCTGACTTGGTGTCTTTCTTACTTATAACAGGTGTCGAGTTAACTATCTGATTTTGATCCTAAATCCTAGATAGGAAGCTTGAACAATCGATCATGCAATTGGACTTCAGCTAGTTTATTCATGCTGGCTTGTGTTATGGAGTACTTGACAATGGCTAAAAGCCAGAACAAGAGAACCCACCCAAGTCATAAACACACAATCCTTTGTGTTCATGAATGATATTCTCTTGCAGCACAACTTTTGGTAGGTGATATGTAATTAGGGACAACTCTGCACGCTGTATTTTGGATACTGATGTATGAATTAGGGGATTCAGGGTGTTTTTGTTTTGAAAACTTGATTTCCACCATTTCAGCTGGGATCTATCAGATGTGATCTATTGGTCAGAAACGTAGATTGATTGGATTGAGATTGAGTCGGATGCATATGTCATTAAGATGGGTCACCTCAAATCCATGTCTAGGGTTGTAGATGTTGACGCTCTGAATGTAATGTCTTTCTCTGGTATAGGCCGTGGTTTGGCAAGGTCTCGAGCTCGTGTCATCCCACTTGCATTTGTTACCTAGAGTATTGTGAGCATGATTGCACCATGTTTGGTTTGTGAAATTGTGATGTCCTGGAGTGGCATGTTTGTTTAACCCTCCACTTGTGGTCTGGTCACACGTGAGGGGGAGGGTTAAGTCTTGGCTTATGTAAAAAACTTAAGCTTCTAGATGAGTGCCTTGTTCCTACGAATCCTTTACTTGCAGATTGTGACCAAGGTATTGGGTTGCTTTGATCGTATGTGCATTTAGTATATATATCTATCTCAGATAGCTGATGTGGATTTTACAAGATATGCAATCTTGGGTCACTTGTCAGTAGTTAATCTTCACTCAACTCCTTTCACGTAAGTCCTCCATTGACTAGTTCCAAGACCGGATACTTCTCGGCTTCATTATTCTCAGAGACGGCAGCAGGCCCAAGACTGTTAGATTGCAAGGAAAAAAAAAAAGGAAAATGTGGGCTTTTTCGAACAGATAAAGTGCAAGTGAAGTTTTGCAATGCCATGTAATGATATAGATTGAATTTTAGGCATCCTGGAACCTCAGGTGGCTTTTTCCAGCAATTTATTATCTCATATTTAGCTTGACGATGTCCTCTGATTATTTATGTATAACCTGAATTTCAAAAGACTTTGTCTTGCATACATCTTGAGTGATGGACATGGATGAAACTTTTGTCTTCATTGTTCTTACGTATTGACATTAGAGTAATGTACTACTCCCTCTGTGCCAATATCGTCCTCCATATTCATAAAGAACTGTCCCAAAGGGGGTAATATTTTTTCTTCGGGTTACTAAATTCACCTTTGACAACTTCATGTCAAAATATGCACTAGCAATGCTCTTAGGTTGACAATAATGGTGTTTGTGTAGTATATGCATATGTGAAACTAAATTTGCATAGAAGTCAACTCCCTCATCTTCTTGAGTACTCAAAAATGAACTCTCGTTTTGGGATGTTGGTCTCTTTGTATTTGATTTGATTTGACTATTTTAATCATATTTTAGTTTCCCCTTTCCTGATGTGATCTTCCCTTTTCTTTTTTTTTCGTTGCCAAAAAGATGAAAGAACCATTATACTAATGAATCCATATTAGCATGGATAATTACAATCACAAGATAACCATCTTGTGCAGATGATACTATATTCCATTTTTCTCTTGACAGTGTCATTTAAGAAAGCAAGTACTTTGCTTTATTATAAAGTTTCATCTGTGAAACTCTGATGGCTGGCAATATTCTGAAACAGATCCAAGATTGACAGATTACGACACCCTGCTTGACAATATCCATGGTCTAAAAGAAGGGAAGGCTGTTGAAGTTCCCATTTATGATTTTAAGTCTAGCTCCCGGATAGGTTACAGGTTGGAATCTCCTTCCATTCTTTTTTTAGGCTCAAACATGCTTGCATGCAACTTTTTAGAACCTCGTTTTCGTCCGGATCTTTCCGTTCTCCATTATTAGGGGGGTTTGGGGGTGGGGCTGAGATGGGATGGTGTTTCAATTTTTCATTTGCTTGTTTTCTTCTGGCACTTTCCATTTCAAGAATTGAAAGTTAACTGCCTTTGTTGATGACTTAAATTCATAAGTTTTCTTGAAGTGGATAGTGTGTTTTTTTCATCCATTAACTCTGATAGCCAGTGTGGGTGAGTCTCAAACTTGAACTAGTGCTGTGAAACATTTTTGTCATTGTGTGCCTCTTTAGTATATATGTTCATTTCTTTGCATTGTTAGGGTTTATTTCATTTTCAATAGTGTTCTTCTGGATCAAGAGAACCTGTAAGAATGTTAATTATCAGGCATGAGTCAATCAAGTTCCTTGTTTTACCTGTTTTAAGAAATTTGAAGTGTTACTTGTTTTGTTTTCCATGAAATAAATTACATTTCTTCATATTTTTACTTGTTTTATTATTTTCTACAATTAACTTATTTCTGTTGCATGGATCAATACGTCATCTGTGCAACTAATGCTTAACGTTCCCAACTAATATCTTGCTGTTTCACTGATGAGCTAAATGTTTTTTCAGCTTATCTAGTTAATCTTTTATTAGGTCTCAGTTATTAGGCCACTATTAACAAATATTACTCTTTCATATTTGAACAGGACAATAGAAGCGCCTAGCTCCCGTATTGTGATTATTGAGGGCATATATGCCCTCAGTCAAAAACTGCGGCCTTTACTAGATCTCCGTGTTTCTGTGACTGGTGGAGTCCACTTTGACCTGGTCAAGCGGGTTCTGAGAGACATTCAACGTGCTGGACAAGAGCCTGAAGAAATAATTCATCAGATTTCTGAAACGGTTCTTATCCACACCTATTGTCCAAGTTCATTCTTTTTGAAGATAATATCTTTCTTTGCTTCAAGTTTTTGTCTTTTACTTGGTTACGTCTTTCTTGTCTAATACTTTCCAACTGTTTTCATGTTTACAGGTATATCCTATGTACAAGGCTTTTATCGAACCAGATCTTCAAACAGCACATATAAAAATTATCAACAAATTTAACCCATTCTCCGGATTCCAGAATCCAACTTATATTTTGAAGGTTAATTCTCAGTATTTGTCTAATCTGTGATTTACAAGCATCATAAACTAAATTCTTGCTTGATTTTGTTGTTTTCGACCTTTAGCAATGAGTAGTGCTTTTCATTACTGTAGTCAACAAGGGAGGTTACTGCAGATCAAATTAGGTCTGTTCTTTCTGAAGACCACAAAGAGACTACGGAGGAAACTTATGATATATATCTTCTTCCACCTGGTGAAGATCCTGAAGCTTGTCAATCATATCTGAGGATGAGGAACAGGGATGGGAAATACAATCTCATGTTTGAGGTATGAACCTAATTCTTGTTTTATTTTTAAGAATTTACTGAAGAAGCAATTACATTTTTATTAGTCAACTGAGCCAAGGAGATTGCAGGCCAGTTTATGCAGTTAGAGCATGGGCCTAATAGCCTACTATGTGTGTATAACTAAGTGTGTACATATTAGTTTTCGTCGTCATCGATCTTCTTATCATTTAGGACGAGATACGTTCAAATGTACTGAAGCAAGGTTTTTGCTGTTCTCCCATCGTGCATGTACACATGTACACACCTAAGCTTACGTAACTTATTAATATAAGCTTACGGATGGGAGAAGAGTGAAAACCTTTGTCAAAGTTGGTCTCTGATAAGATGTTAGATATTGGTCGCTTTCATTGCACAAGTGGCTTGAGAATGGGCCAATTAATTTGTATCAATCCCTTTGATTTATTTTTTTTTATTTATTATTATTTGATGAAACCATGAGCAATTTTTGTGAACCTCGCGTAGTGGGAGCTCTTGTAGCACTAGTTTGCCCTTTCTTCTATTGTTATCCCTTTGGTAAACTGCGAGGTTTTCCCTATACAAAGTCTTTTTCAAACTAGAAGCTTAAATGTGTGTGTGTGTGTGTGTGTGTGTGTCCAAGGAGTAAGCAAGCTTAAATAGATAATTTTCTCATGCCTAATGATTTTACTTTTTATATGTTAAAATTGTCGATGTGTTGTGCTCTAATAGTAGAAGGGGTGCTTTTAGCAATTTCTTATACTACACGAACATGAATGTGGTACTTCATTATTCACCTAAAATGTGGAATGGGCGAGTTTGTTATGAACACTGAGTCAAGTATCCAAAACCGTTATGCATACTAGTAACGTTCTTTTGTGTGCTTCTTACAGGAGTGGGTCACAGATAGTCCATTCATCATATCACCAAGAATCACTTTTGAAGTTAGTGTTCGCCTACTTGGCGGGCTGATGGCTTTAGGATACACAATTGCCAGCATCCTAAAAAGAAGTAGCCACGCCTTCTTTGATGATAGGGTGTGCGTGAAAACTGATTGGTTAGAGCAAGTTAACCGCAAGTATGTACAGGTAGTGTATCAACATGAATAGTTCAAGCTGACCATCATCTTACAGAGCTGATTTCTCATTTTTATTAGCTTAAATTTCAGGGGTAAGGGTCTCATTTGTTAACATTTTGAAGAGATACTTGTTTATCATGTCGTTAGCTTTTTCTAACAATATTTTTAGAAGAGATTAATCTCCCAAGTAATTTCCTCACATTTGCTGTCATTGTTACAAAGGTGCAGGGAAAAGACCGTATGTTCGTTAAATATGTTGCAGAGCAGCTGGACTTGGATGGTTCATATATTCCTCGCACTTACATAGAACAAATTCAGTTGGAGAAGCTGGTGAATGATGTTATGGTACGTGTTACTCCATCCGTCCCAAAATGAATATCCCAAAAAAAAAAATCAAATATTCTCTTGATCAAAAGGAAATTTGAAAAAAAAAAAAAAAAAACGGACATTCATTTTGGGACGAGGGTAGTAATTTTAATCGAACTTGCAGCTTTTTATTGTGCAGTGTTTCCTGATCAAATAAATTGACAGACATTGCCAGAAGATCTGAAAACAAAACTCAGCTTAGATGAACAGTTGGTTTCAAGCCCTAAGGAAGCTTTGTCTCGAGCCTCTGCGGACAGAAGGATCAAATACCTTAGTCGGTAACTATTTTCATCACTTTTCTTTTCCAGACGAGGATTGAGCTTTCATTACGATCCCTTTAATTTTGTATAGAAGTACAATGTTTTAAAAAAAGCTATTATGCTGTTTTAATTTATGGAAGTTGAGAAACTGCAGGCTTTTCATTTAGATTTCTGTGATGATTGTTAGCTGAATTATTTTAGGGAATGTATTGCAGTGGTGACAAGAACATGTCCAAGTTGACTAAACTTTCTGTCAATACTACGAGATATGATGGAAGAACCCCCGATTCACCGGCACCACTTTCCAACCAGGTGATTTTAGATTCATGATTATGTTGTCATAATTGATTTGCCTTTTTCTTTTCTTACCAAATAAAAGAAAATATTCTGTATTCACATTTTGTCGTGTATATTTTTCTATAGGGAGTCATCACTCAACTATCAGAGCAAATTTCTACTTTGAATGAGAGAATGGACGATTTTACATCTCGTATCGAAGAGCTAAATTCAAAATTCTCCACCAGGAAGGCGACAGCCAGCCAACAAAATTTAACTGAAGCTTGCAATGGCTCTGCGGCGAGTTCAATGTTCGTGGCAGGTCTAGGTAACGGTTCGCTAAACGGTTCACTGCTACCCAATTCATCTTCTTCCTCCCAGTTAACAAGAGAATCTCCACTTATGGAAGAGGTACACCATGATTTTTTTCCTTCCTCGATTTCATTTATAGGATTAACTACTACTACCTCTGTCTCTAAATATTTATTTACCAATTTTGTTGGTTAGTCTCTTTATACTTGCAAAACTTAATGTTTGGAACGAGGATTACAATAATATATACTCCATCCGTCCCACTCGAAATAGGATTTTTGGGTTAGGCGCGGAGATTATGAAAAAGTGTTAGTGGAGCAGGTGTTGTGTGTATGAAAAGTTGGGTAGGAGAGAGAAAGGGGTAGAGAATAATGAGTGGAAAGTTGTTGCTAGTGTGAATGTGGTCTTATATATAAACGTTTTCATTTTGGGATTTTCCTATTTCGGGTGGTACACCGAAAATGACAAAATGTCCAAATTCGAGTGGGATGGAGGGAGTATGAATTTTATCACTAAATTGTATAAAGAATAGAAATTTTCAGAATGTCCGTTAAAATGAAATTTGGATTTTCATTAGGGGACGGAAGGAGCAAGTAGACACAGAATTCCTCCAAACTTTATTTATACCGAGACTTGTACATATTACCCCACAGTTATCTGACATGACCATCTACAACAAAAACAATAAGAACAAATTTCATCCTACAAATATAGACAATTCAACTAATGAGATGTATCCCTCTGCTGAATCCGGGTACCGTTATCTGATGAGTTCATCAAGTGAAAAGGAAACTTTTATCCATCTGCATAAAAGTTGGGGGAGGGGAAGGCTTTAAAAAAAGAAGTGACATAGTTATAACTGATCAAACCATTGTTGTGAACAGATTGTGCTTATGGCAAGGGGACAGCGTCAGATCATGCATCAATTAGACAGCATAACAAATCTGGTGCGGGAGAACCTTGGGGAGAGGTCACAGCAAGCAGCTGCAGATCGGGGTGGCAGCAGGATATTGGGGGATGTTGAACGCATTGGCATCCCTCTTGTTCTAACTCTAGCAGTTGGTGGCTTAGGTTTCTTACTCTCCAGGACTCTTTCATCTCAAAAATAGTCCATTTTTTTGCAGTTTCACATATTACTAAATAAATTTGTACTAACTTCATTCAATTCTGTTGCAGTCTCTTGTTATATTAAAGACACAAAGGCTAATAGCTGAATTGAAATTCTGTATATTTTGATTTCAGAAGGCAAATGGTAGATGGGGTTTAAGTGGTTCGGTTCAAACCGCGGTTTGAGACCGAACCGAACCAAACCATGCGGTTTGGTTTGGTTTTCAAGCACCAATGGTTCGGTTCAGTCTCAAATATTGGCAAACCACATGGTTCGGTTTGGTTTATGGTTTGACCTTCCCAGACCAAATCAAACCAAACCGAACCAAACCAAACCGCGGTTTGAGACCGCGAGACCGAACCATCAAGCTGAACCGCCAGACCAAGCCACATTACATAAACTAATCCTAACCCCAGTTTCACATCTTATTTAATTATTTTGTATATTTATTATTAGATCAATAAGAACGCCTACATTACATAGACTATTCTTAACTTTCATTTTGTATTTTATTTAATATTGATTTCATCCTTTGTTATCTTCATTGCGATTTGCGATACATAAATTACCAATTTCTCTCCACGATCTATATTCTAAAGTGTTTTTTTCCTTCGGCCTCTCTCTTCCTCTAGTCTCTCTCTTCATCCGATTGTCCTTTTCAAGACCCACATCTTTCGCACTTCTCCGTGATCACGGAAAATTAAAACAAACGTAATAATGGGTTGCGGTTTGAATCGTGATTTTAACCGTAGTCTAAACTATGTCTGAACCACGTTGTTGAACCCCAGTTTGAACCAAACCGAACCAAACCATAGCGGTTTGGTTTGGTTCGGTTTGAAATTTTTCATGGTTCGGTTCGGTTCGGAATTTTCACAAACCGATGACTAGTGGTTTGGTCCGTAAATCCCCCAAACCGAACCGAACCATTTACACCCCTAGGTAGATACTTTACTTTCCCCCTTAATCCTGTTTCATATTAGCATCCAAAGTACGCATTTCCAGACTCATTCCTAAGAAGTACTCGCTCCCGTCCCTTTTCATATTAGCATCCAAAGTATGCATTTCCAGACTCATTCCTAAGAAGTACTCGCTCCGTCCCTAAAGGGATGTCAAAATTTGAAAATAAATGTCCCAAAATGAATGTCCAAAAAAAAAAAACTGGAGAAGTTACTAATTCCTCCCCCCATCATACAAAATGTTGAAATTCACAAGTATATTCTTTCGATGAAATATATTGAGATCAACGAGTGTTTTTATGTGCTTTTGTTACTAAAATTGCTTACGTTCAACATTTTCGCAAATGTCCCTTGAAGTGAAATTCGGACAATTATCTAGGGGAGAGAGGGAGTAGATAGTATGTTTGAACTTTGAAAGCAATCAGTCTTTAATGATGGAACATACAATACTTTGCTGCTTCAAAGATTAATAATTGACTGGCATGGCATACAAGCAATAAGTTGTACATAAATGTCAATAATAAAAAGAGTACAAACTTCATCGCAATAGTTAGTTAGCTGTTTAAAACATAGATGCTGCCAATTCAGACACGTCTGAGACTACTTGATCATAGTCTGCTTTCAACTTCTCTTGTTCTTCTTGTGCAAGTTCCCCCTTGGTTGGCTTGGTTAGCACCAAAACGCAACAAGTTGGCCTCTTTGTCGCCCCTGCATTTGCCAGATCCTGAAAACACAGCGTTCTCACCTTTTTAGGACAATAACTTGATATCAACTAGGATAATACTGAAAAGGTATAGGCCTCCATTTATAAGCATCAGTTAAAAGAAAACACAAAACATTCTTCAAAGATTTGAATATCTTCATCCGCTCAAACACAGGATGGCACTTCACTAAGCCATGTTTACCTACCGTAAGCATAAATGAAAATCAAAAGGAACACAAACACCGTAGAATTTATCATATTGAAATAGCAAAACTGCAACCCGTTATTACGAGTCTGTTACCACAATGTCAAGGCAACCAGCAGATTTTAGCAAGTTATCCATAGGAAACTCAATTTGCATGTGCCCCTACATGCTAGTCAATATTCAAGATAAGTACTTCATATTAGACCTTGCATTTGGGAGGGATGCAGTAAATGATCGAGGTTCTGCTGAGAGGAGCTGGAACTGGAAGAATTGCAAGGCAGCATTTACCTAAGGAGTTTGTTCTTGAGTATTGTTATACACACCGTACATTTATTGAGTATACCCCCTAATGATAAATCCACCCTCGAACAAGTAGACTCAACCTAACACATACCCATTACTCTTCCCCAATTAGCCTTTTCTCCCCAGCCGCATCCCACACCACCGGAATCCGCTTCTCAGGCAACCTTGCTTCTTTCTCTCCCTCCATCCTTTCCTAAATATCAAACCCTAGCCTGTTTTTAATTTTCATTTTGTTTGCCCACTCCCACACCCTTCATCTTCCTCCAAACCCTTCTTCTCCCTCTTTCCAGCAGCATCCAACCCCTCCGGCACCCCACACCAACCGCAATCCTCTCCTCCAGCGACCTCCGTCTTCTCGCCCATTGCGCCGCTTCCTTCTCTTCCGACCTAACGCACGAAAGAGATAAAGTTGGGACTGTTGTGTGAGTGAATGGAGTGCAACATGTGCGTTGATGGAGGATGAATAAGGAGAGGTACCGGCATTTGATGAAGAAGATGATGTGTCTTCGCAGCAGTTGAAGAAGAAGGGTCTCTGCGTTTTAATGAAGAATTTAGGGTTGGGGTTGGGGTTAGGGTTAAGTTTTGGAAGGGTTGAGCGATGGGGGTATTTCGTGTAAAGGTCAGTTTTGGATGACATTTTTGAAAGAACTTAGACAATGGGTATACTCAATAAGTTTACTGGTGTGTACAACAACACCTTTGTCCTTAATTGGACATGCTTGAAAGTATGGCAGAGTAAAACAAAGTTTGGCTTAGTTGGACATGCCTATTCACAAAAATTAAGGCAAAACCTCATTTAAGAAACCCAGAAAGTTTATAAAATGATAGCGGAAATGAGAGCAATTATAGGGGTTCAACAACTTAAGAATGTAAAACGTGAATCATCACATGGATACCAAGGGAATCAGATGGTTTAGAAAGACTGCAGCAGAATAATATTACTTATTGGAAGTCAGTAAAAGAAAGAACATATACTCGTAGAATGTAAATAAAGATCTTTTGTGTTTAATCAAGGCAGAGGGGCAGAGATGATTAGTACTGGACTACATATGAAGCAGAGGAGAGAAATCCAACTTACTTCTTTTGAAGGAACGTATACATAAGGAATTTCAGCCTCTTCACACAAAATAGGAACGTGGGTTATCACATCAATTGGTGATATGTTCCCCGCTATAATGCATACTCTGCATCCACCAAAACAACATCCCTCACATGAGAATTTGCCAGGGCATTTACAAAAAAAAAAAAAAAAAAACTTTCAAGAACATTAAACATGTACTGTATTTCTTTCAAGAATATCATCACAAATAAGAATCAAACTATCAAGAATCTATCTAGTGAACTGAACTAACCCTTTATTACCGCGCCGGATGCTTTTGACAACCTCCTTAACACCCCTCTTTAAGCATTTGTGTTCGGCAGCTAAGAAAGAACAAACCCCAACAGATTTATATACATTATAAACTCAATCAAAAGCAAACAACCATCAGTAAATAGATATATATATATATATATATAGATATAGATAGAGTTGTAGAGAGAGAAAGGAGGAACCTCGGCGAACGAGTTTGAGGGTACGCTTGCAAAGCTTCTTGCCGGCGAGGGGTTTAGCAATGGGGGCCAATGCTTGAATCTTCTTCTTCTCCTTCAGCGCCGACTTCTCTGTCTCACTATCGCTCCCCATTTTCTTTTTCCGATGGCTTTGTTTGTGTGAATTACAGAGAGAAAGGAAACGAGGGGTTTTGGGGGTTGGAGACGAATTTTAGGGTTTAAGCCCTACTACTAGATTTGTACGCCACTTGCTTCTCACGTGCCGCTCTCTAATAATGGTCAGTAAACACGCCGGGCCTGAATAGGTGTCTTATTTCTGTTGGATCATTTAGGCCCTACTCTCTTTTTGATTATTGGATTGAATAAGTATTTGGCCCAATAAAAATCCCCCTCCATCTTCTCTCAAGATTATAGTTTCATTATAAAAAAAAGGGCAAATAGCACATTACTGCCCTGAAGTTTCACATGAATTGCAATGTGAGTCCCAACGTATTAATTTTGGCAATTTCAGTCATTATGTTCACATTTTGTGGCAATTTGGGGTAATTTTGGATGGTTGTTAAAAAGATTGGATGACAAATAACAAAGTGGATGAATATCTTAACGAGCCTCTTTGAAAATGACATTGTACACCCCTACAATTTGATGATTTTCTTTTGACGCCATTCCGTCAATTATATCTATGAAACATACAAAACGGGTTAGATTTAAAATGATTATTTATTTATTTCATCTAAATAATTTCCAGTGTAGAGCAATTATTATGTTTTAAAATGATAATTATTTTTTTATAAATGTTAACGTAATGCAAACAAAAATAAAAGGCTAATATACAAAAAAGACTATTTTATATTATGGTCATATATATCTATTTATTTTGTACCAAAAAGTATCTACTCCCTCCGTCTCATTTCAAATTGCAAAACTTGCCAAAAAGGGTGTCCCAACTAAAATTGCAAAATCCAAAAATGGCAAGTTTTAACCCACTTGCACACTCACATCCATTAACCCACTAACTATTTTCTACCCCACTTTCTCTCTCTCACTCAACTATCAACACTCACAACACATCACCTTTTTCACCTTTTCCCCTAATCCCCGTGCCAACCTAGTATTTGCAATTTGAAATGGGACGGAGGGAGTATTTATTTATATCAAAAACTAAAGGAAAACAAAAAAAAACTAAATAAAACCCACCCATCCCCATCCTCCCCTGGCACCCACTTTCCTTCATCGTCCCCGGCTCCGTCGGATCCAACTTTTTTTCTCATTCCTCTCCCACAATCCCTAATCATCCACTCTTCTTCAATCCTATTTATTTCTCCCTCCCAAGATCCAACTCCCTTTTCCTTTTTCAAGTCTCTATCTCTCTTCCATCCTCCAAATAGATCCCAAGTTCTTCCCTCTCCGATTCCATTCATTTCCCCGTACTTCTATGGATGTTCTCAAGCCGATGATTAGTAGCTCCGACGCCATGGCAGTGTGTCTGATTTAGTCTTTGAGTGCATTATCAAGTAAATCCACCAACCCCGTGATCGTGACGCCATCTCCCTCATTTGCCGGCGGTGGTACGACCTTGATAACTCACTCACAAACATCTATGGAGGAGATTCTCGGTCCTCGAATCCCTCAATTTAAACTGGGTTTGAGTTTAGAACACTTCATTTCTTGGTTTGATTTTAAATCTAGATTTGAGGTTAAAATTGGGTTTTCCTATGGAAGTGCCAGATTTTAAAACTGGGTTGTAGATGGTCTTGGTGGTGGGTTTGGTGTTAGGGTGATGGTGATGATATGATTGATCAAACATTATAGTGATGGTGGTGTTGTGAATTGAACTTTCTTATTAGTGTATGTTTTGTAGACTTGGTGATGGTTGTGATTTGAACATTTTTATTTGGGTTTTTGTATGTTTCGTAAATTTGGTGAGGGTTGTTTTGTAAGTTTAACTTTTTTTTCTTTTTTTAACTTGGGTTAGTATGTTTTGTAAATTTAATTGATGAAATAGTGATAAATGAAAATCGTTGAATTGTAGTAGGGATGGCCAAACCGGACCGGAACCGGAAAACCGGACCGGATCCGGACCGGAAAAGCCCGGAACCGGAGCAAACCGGGGAGGAAACCGGAACCGGACGAACCGGAACCGCAAGGCATGCGGGCCGGTTCAGGGTCACATATATGCCGAACCGGACCGGAACCGGAACCGTACCGAAAATCCCTTATTTTTCAATAATTTTAAAGGAGAGGACCGGAACCGGACCGGAACCGGACCGAACCGGAACCGTATTGTGCCAAACCGGAACCGGAACCGGGGTAAGTGCGGGCCGGTTAAGGGTCACCCATTTGACGAACCGGAACCGGCGGTTCCGAACCGGAACCGGGCCCGGAACCGGTTTTGGCCATCCTTAAATTGTAGGGGTGGATAATGCCATTTCCAAAGAAGCTCGTTAAGATATCCATCCACTTTGTTAGTTTTCATCCACTTTTTTTAACGGCCATCCAATATTACCTCATATTGCCACATAGTGTGAACTTAATGACTGAAATTGCCAAAATCGGTACGTTGGGACTCACATTGCAATTTCTATGAAACTTCGGGGCAGTAATGTGCTATTTGCCCTAAAAAAAACAAAAACTAGGTGTCTTTTTATTTTATTTTTATTTTATTGGAGGTGTTAAGTTTTGAATTCTAAATTCACAGTTGAAACTAACTGAGTTCATAAGAAGCAGCGTCTGAAGCCTGATTTCTGAATTATTTAAATTGTTTGATTATTCGTCTGAATTCACATTTGAAATTAGGATTGACATTTAATGGATTAAAGAAATGATGGAAATCGTTGTTTATATAGTGTGTTGGATGGTTTCTTTTTTCAAAAAAAAAAAAAAAAGTTAAACACACTTAAATTTTAAACGTTTAAACGATCCAGACTTCAGATTTAATTAAGAGCTGGAAAAAATAAAGGCAAACCCTTAATCTCATTTCCAAAATTCAAGTGTCAATTCTTAAACTTACAAGGGCAAATTGCAATTTAGTTACCTGAGTTTGTCACAATGTTTCAATTGGTTATCAAATTTGTATTCGTTACAACTTGGTAACTGAATGTCTTTTTTTCTTTTTTTTTTTTTGTTGCAATCGGGTGTAATTTTGGTTGGCTCGGCAAAAAACTAACGAAAACAGATGAACAAAGTAACAAGCTTCTTTTAAAATTACAATGATCACTCCTACAGTTTACATTGTCCCACTACGCCCCCTAGCTCTTCACGAATAGAAACCCTAAAGCCCGAGTCAGATTTCAAATTTTATTTACCAAAAAATAAAAAATAAACCTCAGATTTGGAATTGGCTTGTTTCAAAATTTTCAATAAACCCCTTAATATTTTTAATATATTAAAATTAAAAAGAAAGAAATCTGCTATTGATCTCCTTCAACGAAGACGGCCCAGAAACTCGCGCCAACGTCTGCGGAAAAAGAGGCAACAGTTGCGGCTCCCCGGCGCCTCGTGGTGTTGCCGCCCTAAGATACGGATGTAAATAAAACCCTTTGTTAGCAATTTCTCTAACTTCCTCCGATGAAGAATTCCCCATCGACGGCGAAGACTTGTCAAATCGGTCTTCAATCAATGGTGTAACTGGGCTAATAACAAGCGAAGGAAAATTGAGAATGCTCATTGACAAGATCTCCTGCATGCGGGGAAAATACCCAGAATTTTGCCCAAATTTAGGCATCGACGGGTTGATCATTAACCCATTTTCAAGCTATTTCTTCGTTCGTAGAGCTTAAACCCTTGTTTCTCATGACTCGTTTTAATAGGAGGAAAAAAATACTTTGGAAGAAGGCGATGGATCTGGTTAAGACGGCTTGGTAATGGATCTAGAAAGGTTGTCGGGTACGGATTGGTAATGGATCTAGAAACGGGTTTTGGAGGGGTGCGGTTTGAGTATGGCCATGGCGACTCCATTGTTGTTGCTGTTGGGGGAGTTTGTAGGGTAGGGGATAGGTTTTCCTTTTCTTGAATTCTTGAGGCGATTTCCATTGATGGGTTTGCTCAATTTGCTTCCCTTACCCACATCTGTGTAACAAGAGCTTGTGTTTGGGTGGAGAAGAAGAGAAGGGAATGAGTGAAAACAAGGTTTTTTTTTTTATGGTGTTTTTTTAGTTTAATGCATTGTGTTTTTGATTTTTATTTTGTTTTGAATGGGAAAACAACTGAAGTGAAAAAGCTCAAGTTAGTGTATAATTTAGTTCATGGTGGTGGCACGGCGGCGACGGTGGCAAGAAAGAGGTGGTATTGGTTTTTAGGCGATGGTGGTGGTGGGTGGTTGTGCAAAAGGTTGAAGATAAATGGACATACATATTTATTTATTTTTCCTTATGTTAGTTTATTAACATTCGTTAAGAGCTAGGGGTTGTAGTGGGATAACCTAAACTGTAGGGGTGATCGTTGCAATTTTGAAACACGCTTGTTACCTTTTTCATCCATTTTCGTTAAGTTTTTGACGAGCCAATCAAAATTACACTTGATTGCAACAAAAAGACACATTCAGTAAAGAAATTGTAACGAACACAAATTTGATAACCATTTGAAACATCGTAACAAACTCAGTTAACTAAATTGCAATTTTCCCAAACTTATAAGGTAACTTTGAAACATTTGAAAAGTCAAAACAGTAACTATCTCTCAAGTGGAGCGAGTAGCACGTCACCACCTCATCATCTCACATCTCAAGATAACATCAAACCTCATCATCTCACATCTCAAGATAACATCAAAATTATTCTTTGATCCAAAGCAAATCTCATTATTCATTTTGAAACAAATTAAGTAAACCTTTGTTCTTTAAGGAAACAAATTTTTAAAAAATTGGAAAAGTTCTTACATCTTGAAAATTTATAAATTGGTTATTATACTGATACTCTCTAAAGTGAGTGTCTATTTTCATTTAAAAACCATTCTTGAAAATTTTACTTTTTGGAAAATTAATTACAAAATGTAAAAATATTTTTAATTCTCTATTGATTTTCTAAATTTGTAGTTTTAAAAGTAAGAGAAAAATACTACCTAATCCCTCATCCTAAGCTAAACTACCACCTAATCCAACCTGATATTTTCTTTGACCATCTAGTCCAGGCGCGTATTTTCTTTTACCACCTAGTCCCTCGGTGTTATTAAATACCGAAACTACCCCAACTATAAATAGAGCCCTACCCCTTCCACCTCTCACAAACACGCCTCCTCCCTCTCTCTTCTGGTACGCCTCCTCTCACTACTTTCTCTCTCTACAATTCCCTCTCTGACAACCCTCCGCTCCCCCTCCTTAGCCGACCAATGTGCTTCCCCTCCTCCGGTGACCTCCCTCTCCATCAGCCGTCCCTTCCCTCACCATTACCGTCCCAATCTCCGGTTGTCTTCATCTCCGAGCACCTCAATCCGGTAAGATCTGTCCAGATCCGGCCACCCTACCTCCGACAGTTACATATCTAGATCCATTCCCCTACCTCCTCCATCTCCGCCACTCTCAGCGTCGCCAGATCCGGTTCTCTAAGGTCTGCATCAGCCCTGTCGACGGCGTCGACAAATCAACACCGGGAATAAGAAATTTTTTGTTGGTCTGTTCCGAAATTTTGATGAGAATAATAAATTTTGCTAGTACTTTCTTTCCCTGCAAAGTTGGATTACTTACAAAGTTCTCATATTTTTGGAGTATCTTTATTTATTGATAATTTCAACTTTTTTTCCCTGTCTGTTTAACACTTCCCTTTTTCATTGTCTTTGAATGATTCAATCCAGTTGTTTTGAGACTATATATTAGTGAAAGTTTTGACAATTTTGGTAGCTACTAAATTTCAATTTGGAATGCCTTTTTCTTGTACTTGACTTGTGGAAAGTTCATTTGATTGTAGATGATGCTTTACGGTTTGGAGGGGATGTTCGCGATTGTTAGAACATCTGTGAACCTGTTCTTGGAACAAGTGTGAACTTGTTCTTGGAACAAGTGCGAACTTACAATTGCGAACTTGTTTTTGGAACAAGTGCAAACTTGTTATTGGAACAATTGCGAACTTACAATTGTGAACTTACAATTGCGAACTTACAATTGAGATCTTACAATTGTGAACTTACAACAGTGAACTTGTTCTTGAAAAAAATAGTAATTTTTTTTTGAAAAATGTGAATTTGTTCTTGGAATAACTGTAAACTTGTTCTGGAACAACTGTGAACTTGTTCTTGAAAAATTACTAGTTTAGTTTACAACTGCGATCGTGTTCTTAGTAGTTTAGATGACAACTGTGAACTTACTGATTAGTTCACAGTTGTTTGGTCGCCGGAGTCGATCGTGTTCTTAGTAGTTTAGTTGACAACTGTGAACTTACTGATTAGTACACAGTTGTTTGGTCGCCGAAGTCGATCGTGCTCTTAGTAGTTTAGTTGACAACTGTGAACTTACTGATTAGTTCATGGTTGTTTGGTCGTCGGAGTCGATCGTGTTCTTAGTAGTTTAGTTGACAACTGTGAACTTACTGATTAGTTCACAGTTGTTTGGTCGTCGGAGTCGATCGTGTCCTTAGTAGTTTACTTGACAACTGTGAACTTACTGATTAGTTCACAGTTGTTTGGTCGTCGGAGTCGATCGTGTCCTTAGTAGTTTACTTGACAACTGTGAACTTACTGATTAGTTCACAGTTGTTTGGTCGGCGGAGGTTGTTGCCGTATGTGGTCGCTGGAAAATAGTTGCCGGATGTGGTCGCCGGAAAATGATCGCCGGAGGTGGTTGGGATGGGTGGTCAAAGGTGGTCAGTGGTTGGAGAGAGAAAATGAGATGATGGGGGAGTGGCATTAATGTAATTTTTTTATTATTTATTAAGGGCATGAGTGTCATTTTAATAACCCTTGGACTAGGTGTTAATATTGCAAATGCCTTGTCTTGGGTGGTAATTATCATTTGGATGATGGACTAAATGGTAGTTGCCCCTAAAAGTATATAATGAAATGCAAAAAAAAAAAAAAAAAAAAAAAAGTTTGGTATAGAATACACTCATTTCGGGACATTTTTAAGAAATAAAAATAAATGAAATTCTTTTTTAAATTTTAACATTTATTCTGTCATCGATTTTTATTATTTACTTGTTGGGACATGGCTTGCAACACAAGTCATTTAGTAATTCCATACATGAAATCATACCTATAATGTTAATATAAAGTGTAGTGAATTAAAATAATGTGTAGAATTCCTGGATGTAATATTACCTATTTTTGATGGGCAAAGTGGTAATTTAACATCACTAAAGGTTGAAAGGGTGTAGTCCCTAAATGAGGAGCCTTTTGGTTTCATATATAAAGGGTTCTCCATCAACCCTAGAAATCACTCCATTCATTTTTATTTTTTCTCCTAAATAATCTTCATATTGCTAGAGACATTAGAGAGAAAAGGCACAATCATTTAGAAGAACTCCGTCCCCTTAATTCTTCTTCTTCTTGTTATTCTCCCTACAACATCTGTAATGGATTCAACAGCATTTCGCCCGGGCCTTCATCTTCTTCCTCATTCTTATTCTGAAAATGAGCGTGGCATTCAGGGATATAAAGAATTGTTCCAACAATTGGTATCAGAGCCCCGTTCATTTTGGTTTAAGTTTGGGTTTTTCTTTGGGAAAGTTTTGTACTTTCAATTTGATTCATTTTCCCTGTTGAATCATTAAGTTTTAATGTTGATTAGGGACTCTAATTCGTTCATAGAGTACTGATAATCATCATCTAAAATTCAGAAAATGGTTTGAAAGTATTTTGTTCATTAAATTAAAATGGTTCAAGTTAGACTATCCCTTCATAACATGGTTTTATGTTTTAAGTACATACCATGTGGATCTACTTACTTGATTCCATTAATTTTAAAAGCAAGATTATCCTAAATAACATGGTTTTATGTTTTAAGTACATACCATGTGGATCTACTTGTTATTCATGCCTTTTGGAACAAAATATGGAAAAAGTGCAGCAAAAATGCATGAAACGGTGGCTTTAGCCCGATCGGGTATTATGTTCCGCCCGGTCGGGTCTTATGTTCTGCCCGGTCGGTCCTCAAGAAAAGACCCGGTTGGACTAAATGTGTTTGTCCGGTCGGGTCTTTGGTGTTGGGTTTCCAAGTAACATGCGCAGCGGAATATAGCAATTAAAATTTTAAGAAAACCCAAAGCCATGGATCCGTTCATATGATTAAATCAAATACAACAAGATGAATAGAGGAATAACTAACCCTTGATGGCTATGAACTTTTCTTCGGTCTTGGTGGAGAAACTTGAAGACTTGATCACGATCACAAAGCTTGAACACGAACTTTGAAGATGATGATTTTCACCTTCTAGCGGTATCTACACTTCGAACGAATATCAAAGGAGCTTCTTTGATCTTGGTCGCTAGACCAATATTATGAAACACACTTTCACAATTTAATAAAGAACTATATGGAATTTATTTGTGAATTATTTTGTTCCTCAATCAAGGATATCTTAGAACAAAATAAATTCTCTCTCAAACACTTTGGAGACTCACAAAAGGCTATTACTGAGGTTCTGGCCGAAATCATCCTTTTATACACAAGCAAGACCTATTCCAAATAGGAACCTTGTGTCAAAAGACATTCCAAATCGAATTAGGAAAGTGCCAGCCGACAGTACTGTGCGGCCGCCCAGAATACACTGTGCGGTCGCACATTTATCTGAAACAAACTGGTACAAAATTTGGGCTAAGTGTGCGGCCGCCCAGTCCACACTGTGTGGTCGCCCACTTCCCCAGAATGTCCAGAATTTCCAAAATTCCAATTTAGTCCTTTTAAAGATTCGTTCTATTGTGTGTGACCCTCTAGGATTATACTAAGTTGGCAATGGGTTCAAACATGAAACCATAAGATATGATTAGGTTCTAGCAAACCGTCACACCTACCCAAATAGTATAACTAGATACAAGTTCGCATTCCTTTAGAATATGTCACAATCCCTTTGTCCACGATGTCATTGAACACAAGTCATGGTCAAACAGTCAACTTGTTTTGTTCAATACTTTCTCGATTCCGAATATGTTGATAATTCAAATGCTATTGATCCAATCAATCCATTTGAGTCCGGCCGAACATTTCATCAACATCATTCCTTCGAGGGGCCCAAGCTTGACATCTTTCCGTGGAGGGACAAATCCATTTAGCTTATTATTCTTTCCAACGGGAATCCGATTATGCCAATCATACCCTTTATAACTACCGTGTTAAGGTAGCGTTTGAATATGTCAAACACAATGTTCATCACGTGGAAGACTATAATAACTTCATGTCTAAGGATTCAAATGACATAACTAATATGAGATATATGTTCGACATAGACCATGACATAAATCTCATACAGCGGGTCATGTCCAGTACCTTGTTCCAAACAAGTACCCATAAATCTAACATGATCATCCCATGATCATTTAGCCTTTATACTAGTGCTTAATATGTACTAGGGACGGAGATTATTATAAGTAAACATGAACAACAATAATAATCAAAACATCTCTTTATTGATATGAAAATAAATGATAACAATTACAACGTTTATTAAACGTGCCTAGGGCACCACTACCAACATTTGGTTCCGCCCGGTCGGGCATTGTATGTTGCCCGGTCGGGTATTAGGCATTGCCCGGTCGCGCATATTCACAGGATTTTTGCCTTTTTCAAGATGTTGCACAATTTTGTTTCCCCTTTTGAACAAAACCATAATTATTTTCAAACCTTAAAGTCCTTGATTAATTATATGCTTTGATAATTTTATTCATTGTTTAAATAATATTGTCGCCTAAGTGATTTACGTTATTTAAACCCTAAAATTGTAAAGTGTTGGACGTTTAAGTTGATATGTGAATGGTTGAATTTTTCAAAGAAGATCTTGACATTTGATTAAACTTGGGCATTCATGTGGTAACAAGTAAAATAAACATTAGGTTATTTTCTTAGGTACTTATGTCGGCCCAAAGGAAGATTAAGTATTTATTAAAATATAAGTTCAAATTACTTGTTGCCTAAGGCAATCATTTATGAGTCAACTCGCAATCCAAAGATTAGTTTTGATGTCATGTTGATTGTCTTGTTGATGGATTTCATTGATATAATTAATCATTATTTATTGTGTAGTTTCTTATTTATGTTTTGTATTCATTCTTGTTTTCAAAATTCCAACAAATTTGTTTATTGCTTCATCTGTAATTACTGCTATGAGTACCGTTGCAATGTGGGACTAATTATAAAACTTGGAAAACAAATAATTATAATCTTGGGCTATATAGAACTCGCATTAAGGGATCCGTTTCTCTTCTTATTGCTTGAGTGCTGAGAAGTGACACGCTCTAACCGCGTAAGCCTAATGATCATAAAGAATATTGTCCCGGAGACCTTTTGGACGGTGTCTCCGAGGATATTGATGCTACAAACATTCCTTGATACCCCTGAGGAAACTTGTTTCCATAAGGTATAAAGGGTACCGGGAATTTAAGGGAGTACATTTTAGAAATAGTTCATCTATTGACGAAACGAAAAGGCACTTAAGTTAAGGGTATCAGATGATATTCTTGTGCATTTAGTTTTAATCTTTCTTCTTTGGTTTGGTTGCTTTGAAGTGACCTATCAATGTCAAAAGGACAAGTGAAATATTAATGAATTACTTTCACTTATGACACAAGAAGAAGATAAGTTAAGAATAATTTAGAACTAAAGGTACTCATTTAGCATCTACCTTTTCATGGGATAAGAGAAGAGGGAAAGAAACTGTGGTTGCAAGTAAAAAGAAGCTTAAGGGATCATCTCATGATTAGACGTGTCCATCCGGTTAAAACCGGCGGTTGACGGTTATAACCGCCGGTTATGTTTTTCGTTAAATGCTAACCGTAACCTAACCGTCTAACCGTGATGTCCGGTTACGGTTTACCGGTTAACCGGTTAATGCGGTTAAACCGGTTACCTTCTTTTTTTTTTCAAAACAGTTTTATTAACAGTTTTTGTTAAAAAAAAAAAATTAAAAAACACTTCATTTTTTTAAAGGGTTTTTTTTTTTCAAGTAAAGTTTTTTTTTCAAGTAAAAAAAAATTTTAAACTGTTTTTTTAAACAGTTTTCTTAACAGATTTTTTTTAACAGTTTTATTAACAGTTTTTTTTCACTTTTTTTTTTTAAACAGTTTTTATAAAAAAAAAAACGGGAGTATATGTATGACCCCCTTTTTTTAAACAGTTTTCTTTTGTTTTTTTTGTTTTTAATTTAAAAACTTAAAATGTATAAATGTATAACTATAATGTATAACACAATTTTTTTAAGTAAAAAAAGGGACGGTACCCTTAAATTTTATTAATTAAAATTAAAATTACAAAGAAGGGGACAACCAATCCTTGCCCTTTTATAATTAAGGGAGGAAAAAATGGAGCCTTATTACCTCAACTAAACTATTACAATGAAATAAAAATAAACCTATTCTAAAAATTAAAATAAAAACTATCTACATTCCGTCCCCTTCCGAACTTCCCGTAGAATCTTCCAAGTCGTATTGATATTGTGGATCTACATTTACTAAATCCTCTTCATAAGACATATCTTGCTCCCTTTTTTCCGCTCTAACCCAATCACCAAGCAAGAGTTGATTTTCCAAATTTTCACAAGTTAGTTGGGAACGTCTTGCATCCAAAACATTTCCTCCCACACTAAATGCCGATTCGACGGCCACGGTTGAAGCGGGAGAAGCTAAGACTTCTTTTGCAATTAAAGAGAGTATGGGATAAGGTTCTTGCCTTTGTGACCACCACCTCAAAATATCAAAAGAAATTGGATTTGAAGTGTTTTGTACAACTTCATGTCTAGTAGAGAAATATGCTTCCAACTCGTACGGAATGCTAGAGGTAGAAGAAGAAGAAGGAGACGTTCTAGGACGTTTTGAAAAATAAATATCATTAACAAAACTATATGGATCGTTATTCACATCATATTGTGTATCAATACCAATATCTTCTTCATTAGGACTTGAGCCATATTGAGAAACATTTCCATGAATTGCACTATACTCATTATAAAGAGTCACCAAATCTTTTTTTGTATTTTCAACAATAATCGCCGGGTTTTCGTGTAATCCGTCCCCATTGGGGTATAAATTTGCATAATAAAACGTTATTATGCGGACTAGATCTTTCAATTTAATACGGGGATCCAACATCTTTGCAAGCAAAAATAGAGACGGAATGTTATAAAAATATTTGACCCACTTTTGCCTCATGGAAGCAATGCTTTCGTTTAAAATGGTGCAATTTTGCAAATTTTTAAAACTTAGAACTATTGCAATACATTGATCAAGTACCAAAACGGAAGTTGGATAATAAACTCCCGACAAAGCCAAAGTAGCGGTATTGAAAATCTTTAATAATTGACATAAATAAGTGCAAGCGTTCCATTGATACGCAAATAAAGGAATTTCATAGCCCATACTAATAAAAAAAATCCATGATATGCTCTTTATACTCAAAACCATCAATTAACATTTTGTAGGTAGAATTCCACCTAGTCGGAACATCCATAGAAAAATATTTTTCGGGAAGACCCTTATTTAGTAAATATTTTATCCATTTTCTTGTAATTTTATTTTTTTTTGCAATAAAAGAAAGAGCCTCTCTAATGGGTTTAACATATTGATCTAAAGCATCCAAACCATCTTTAACACATAAATTTATGATATGACATAAACATCTAATATGAAAATACTTACCCCCAAGTGACGGTTGACAAATGAGCATCAATTCCGGTATACTAGCGGTATTAGCACTAGCATTGTCGAATGAAATAGAAAATATTTTTTGCAAAAGACCATATTTTGCCAAAATGGCGTGCAACTTTCTACAAATATTTTCCGCGGAATGAGGTGGTTCAAAACTATCATATGCAAGTAATCTTTTTTGTAAAGTCCACGAATTATCGATCCAATGGCATGTAACACCCAAATAACTATTTCTTTGCCAATGATCACTCTAACCATCGGCACAAATTGAAACTCTTTGATCTAATTTTGATAAAACATCAATTAAAAAATGTTTATATTCCAAAACCACTTTTTTAATATCGCGTACGAGAGTCGTACGTGGTACTTTGGAGGCGGCCGGATTTAAAGAAAGTCTAATAAACCGTTCATAAAATTCATCATCCGCAAAGTTAAAAGCAAGCCCTTTAACACACACAAATTTGCACAATTCTTTCCTATAAACGACATTATAAAACTTAAATAAGACCGAAGACGTACCTTGGGTGTTAGGTTGAGCAAATTGTAATTGAGCTTGATCACTATCAATCCCAAGTTTTTCAGGATGTGTTGATTTCAAGTGATGGTTCAATGTTCCATGCCCATTACCTTTTGCGAACGGGTAAGATTTGGTGCAATAGTTGCAACACGCTCGAAAATGTACAAAGACGTTGGGGTCAATTTGTACTTTTCGGAAATGGATCGTGAAAGTGTCGGATTTGGATTCTCGTGCTTGACGTTGCCCCCGACCACCTCTTCCCACGCCCCGAGCTCGGCCGGCCCCGGCCCTACCACTTTGAGGAACATTTTCTTCAACATTTTGCTCACTTTCTCAAAATGTGACTCAATTTCCGGGTTAAGTGAGGAAGAATCAACATGTTCCTTGCCCCTCCTTCGAGATGAGGCCATTTTGTTAACAAACTAACTGAAACTGTTTAGAAACTGACTGAAACTCGCTAAAAAACTGACTGAAAATGATGAAAAACACAGATTTTGTTAAAAAAAAACTGACTGAAACTGTCAAAAAACTGACTGAAACTCTCAAAAACTGACTGGAATTCTGAAAACTAACTGGAAAACGATTTGAAACTGACTGGAAATGGTTAACAAAGTGACTGGAATTTTCTAAATAAATTAAAAAAGTGATTTCGTTAAAAAACTACCTGGAAAGCGTTAACAAACTGACTGGAATTATGCAATCTAACTGGAAATATGAGAGAGTGTGAGAGACTTAGGAATTAGTAGAGAGAGAAAGAGTATAGAGAAGATGTGGAACTAAAATGGTAGGAGGGAGGGGTATTTATATGTAAGCAATTTTTGGCTTCTTTTTTTTTTTCATTTAAGGCCGAAAGTTAACTGAACTAACGGTTAGTTTGAAAACTAGCGTTTTTGGACAGTGGTGGTGGTCAGTCAGACATGGGGAAATGGGGGGCGGGGCGGTGCAAATTTTTGAAAAGTAGTCGTTAGGCGGTTAACCGCCGGTTTTATAAACGGTTTAACCGCCGGTTTGTGTAACGGTTACTAACCGGTTTATAACCGGCGGTTTACCGGTTTTGAGAAAGGCCTAACCGAAACCGGACCGGGGAATTGCAGTTGACGGGTGAGCCGGTTGCCGGTTAACCGGTTTCCCGGTTTTGACCGGTTAGAAACCGGCGGTTAGCCGGTTACCGATTTTTTTTGGTCACGTCTACTCATGATCATAAAGAAAAGAAATGTTTCTTTTGCAAGGACATTACTAACATGAAGTTCGATTATCCTAAGTCTCACGCTTGGCGTGAGAGGTATATCATTTGGTCTTGTTTGTATTGTTTTAAGGCTAATTTGGTTTCAGTTCCTAAATTTACATGGTGATTGGATTTTGGTGCAACCAATCACATAAGGATGTTCAAGTAGGATTGCCTAAATTACCGAAGACCTAGTAAAGATGAAGAAATTCATCTATATGGAAACTAGGAATCCGGTTAGAGTTATAGGCATAAGGATCATTTAAATTATTGTTAAGTACTAAGTATTATTTTGTATTAAATAATATATTTATTGTACCATCATTTAAATGGAATTATGATATTTATCACAATATTGGACAAGGAAGGTCACTCTTGTTCATTAATAATAAGTGTGATCTCTATTTTAATTCCAAAGGTTGTTGGCACTAGTACTTTGTCAAGTATTCTTTCTTCACTTGACATTATTCAAACAATAAATGTGTCCCTTAATAATGAAACCAAAACTAGAAATCCAAAGTTATCAAGTAAATTTTATTTTATTTTTCATTAAGGCATAGGCATTTGGGTCATATTTCCAAAAGGAAAATTGATAAGCTTATTTTTCATTAAGGCATAGTATTCTCGAGAGTATCAAGTGTCTTTAAAACTAATACATATGAACATTGTGGGCCATTCATTATTATTTCGTGGAAAGGTCAACAATAGTTATTACGTTTATAAATGACTACTCTCAATATGGATGCATTTATTACTTCATGCAAAGACTCAAGTTATGGACGTTTTCAAGTCTTATGAGGTCAAAGTTGGAAATCAACTTTGAAAGACTATTAAGAACATTAGGTCCAATCATGATATAATATATCATGGTTGGAATGATTGTTAAAGGGAACAACGTCTAGGTCCTTTTTACTCGCTATTTTGAAGAGTGTGGGATTGTCTCCATCTACATTAAGCCGGGTACGCCTAGCATGAATGATGTACACAAGAGACATGATAAAATCCTTAAGGAAATGGTAATAAGCATGTTTTGTGCTTCTTTTACCTCACTCATTATGGACGATACATTAAAACCGCAGCCCTTATTCTCATTAAAGCTCGCTCTAAGCTACTAATAAAAACCCTTTATGATTTTGGGACGAATAAGGAACACGTCCTTAAATCATCTTCATTTATGGGGTTGTCTAACATAAGGGCAGACCTTATAAGTCTACTAAGGGCAAGTTAGACATAAGATTGTTAGTAGTTATTCATGAGGTTAGCCGAAAGATCTAGGGGATATATAAATTTTACAACCCGAAAATTTGAACATTTTGAAACGAGAAAAGCTAGGTTCTTTGAGGATGTTGAATTTAGTGGGAGATTAGGTGTAATATTTTGAATTTGGAAAAGAAGAGGCATCCATTTCTTCACCTCTTCCATAAGTTTCAATTGGATTTCAAATTTTGTACTTGATATTCAAGAAGAACATACAATTCAAAATAAATATGGTTTCCCTATAAATATTGAACAACATGAAAATGTTGATCATAAGAAGGAAATTCAACAACCTCAGAATTAGTAAGAACCGGTGCCCTAAAAAAGATACAATAGAGTAAGAAGGATTGCAATACCGGATAATTATGAGATGTATCTTACCGAGAAATTAACGACACATAGGTTTAGTGGGAGATGAGTCATTCATCTACCATAAAGCCATTAATGGTCCTAATTCTCATAAGTAGATTAATACCATATATAAAGAGTTGAAATCTTTGAAAGATAACAACTTTTGGGATCTTTTTACATTACCTAAAGATGTGAAACCTATAAATGGGTCTCTAAGACCTAAAATGATTCACAAAAGTAATGTTGAAATATATAAAGACCCATCTAGTTGCTAAAGAATTTTCAACTCATAAGAACGGCATTAATTATCAAGAAAGAAACATTTCCCGGTATCTTCTAAAAACCCTTTTAAAATCATTATGGCACTAGTAGCAATTTGTGTCTTAAGCTTCATCAAATGGATATTAAGAAAACTTTTCTTAATGGAGACATTAAGCAAACTATCTATATGGAGAAATTCATTTATGACTGAAGCAAACTTCTCATTAATGGTATTTAGAATCTAATCAAGTTATTCTTTCATTTGGTTTGAAATGAATCTTGATAAATATTGTGTATACCATAAGTTCAGTGGGAGTAAAAATTATAATTTTTGTCTTATATGTGGGTAATATTTGCTTGCTAGTAATGTTTTAAACCTTAATAAAGAAACTAAAAAATTTCTTTGGAATGAAAATTCTTGGTGAGGCATCCTTTTGTATTAGGAATCCAAGTTCACTGTGAGTATTCACGGAGTATTTTGGGATTATCACAAAAGGCCTATATAGAAAAGGTATTACAAAAGGTATAGCATGCAAAACTATAAACCACTTGACACCCCTAATTTTAAAGGAGGCATGCTTAGTCTCAAACAGTGTCCTAAAGTTAATTATGAATCCAAGTATATAGAAAATATCTCTCTTTGCATCAGCAGTAAGAAAGCTTAATAAATGCGTAAGTCTTGCATTCAATGTTGGGATGCTTGATTAATACAAACCAATCCAGAAAGAACATTAAGTAGTAGCCAAAAAAATGATATAGTATTTACAAAACACAAAGATCTACATGCCTATTTTTAATCGGATAATCTTGAGATCATTTGGTATTCCGATATATGTTAAAATTACATGGCTACATAAGTTTTAATGGACTGTGATTTGGCAAAACAAGTGTCGAAAGACCAATTAAGATATGACTATCAGGTAGCAGTTCCGTACTCTAACAAAAGGTTTATGGATTTAGACATTAAGTATCTTGTTATAAAGAAAATAGTACAAAATGAACAGAGAAATACAACTTATTAGAACAAATTCCATAATTTAACGGATCCATTTATGAAACGTTATCATCTCTAGTGTTTCACGAGCATGTTGCTCATATGGGTGTAACAATTTGATAACATTTAATTTAGTGAGAGTTTTGTGTTGTACTTCATTAATTGTTCTATTATTTTTTATCTCATTTGGTTAAGTTGGACTAGTTGGAAGAATATGTATATATTCATTATGATTCCATGCTACACATCTATACTTTTGATATATGTCATTTAGTTGGATTTGTATACGTGATTATTGTGGGTTTAGTTGCGACTCAATTACAACGACTGCCCCTTTAGTCCTATACTTGTATGGCTAATGGACGAGATTGTTATAAATGACAATAAAGTGCACACATTAGGGTTGTCATTTGTGTTATATTTATGATTTAAAGGAAGGACTTTGTTTTGCAACCCAAGTGGGAGATTGTTGGGACATGGCTTGCAACACAAGTCATTTAGTAATTCCATATATGAAATTATACCTATAATGTTAATATAAAGTGTAGTGAATTAAAATAATGTTTAGAATTCCTGGATGTAATATTACCTATTTTTGATGGGCAAAGTGGTAATTTAACATCACCAAGGGTGTAGTCCCTAAATGAGGTGGCTTTTGGTTTCATATATAAAGGGTTCTCCATCAACCCTAGAAATCACTCCATTCATTTTTATTTTCTCTCCTAAATAATCTTCATGTTGCTAGAGACATTAGAGAGAAAAGGCACAATCATTTAGAAGAACTCCGTCCCCTTAATTCTTCTTCTTCTTCTTATTCTCCCTACAACATCTGTAATGGATTCAACAGGTATTATTTCGCTTCCGCCTTCATCTTCTTCCTCATTCTTATTCTGAAAATGAGCGTGGCATTCAGGGATATAAAGAATTGTTCCAACATTACTCTCTCCGTCAGGGGCGGATCTAGTGTATGTCGCGCCCCGACCCGTGGTCCTACTTGGCCCCACGTCCGGGACACGCACGGAAGACGTCATAAAACAATTTAAAGGAAATTTTTCGAAATATACTTTCATAAAAAGGATCACACGACCAACACAACTACTTGAAACTTGACTTGAAGTCATAAAACAAACCAACTTTCACAACGAGTACTGAGCCACTTGGCCACAACTTTACTTACAAATATACAACACCGACATCTACTAAAAGAGATGATACAAAACTAAGTCACGGGTACACTACCCAAAAGGTTATACATTTATGTAATGTAACCTTGACAAAACAAAACCCAACTCTTACCACTTTCAACGTCCTCCCGTGCCAAAGTGTCCTATCCCCTGGACTTGCTTTTATCTAAAACAGTAAACAAATAAGGGGTGAGAATGAATCTCAGTAAGCTACTAAAATGCAACTACGTTACATGCTGATATGATAATCATAAAGAAACAATATCAACAAATAATCATATAGCATATAGCACATAACATGAGAGGCTCCCTATCGCCAACCGTCCCATACCGGTTGGAAATAACGACCAACTCATCATACAACGCATAGTGTAGGAGTAAACACTCCTACGAGAATACCAAGCCAAGGTTTACCGAAATAACATGATCATCAGAGAAAACCATCTGAGAAAACCATCTGAATAACCATCTGAGAAGACCATCTGTCTGAAACCATCTGAGCAGCATAAATAGCTGAAGCCGGGATCCCGAAAACCAACCCATAACCAACAGAACCACAGTAACAACGAGGCAGCATCAATAGCTGAGACAGGTTCCGGAACCATATAACATAACAACAACAATAGTGGGAGAAAATGACACAAAGTCATACCCCTAAATGCTCACGCGAGGGAGCGAGTTCATCCCATCCAAGGCCAATCTGGACTGAGGAAATAGGTCCAGTGGAAAAGCCTTATAGTGCACTTAACTGATGCCACTACAATGCCTTCCACCTCCACTCGATAACATCCCAACCTGGGAAATAGGACCAGTGGAAAAGCCTTATAGTGAACTTGGCTATGTGCCACTATAATGCTTTCCACCTCCACTCGATAACACACAAAACCAGCTGGACTTTCAACAAGGAGCACAGTAATAAATACTTGCTAAAACAACAACCAGGCATGATTCCTTAGAAGGAAACCACACAAACTCATCATAGAGAAGTAAACGCGTTTTCACAATAATGTGCCCAATCTTGACATTAAGTCACCACACAATCCATCTACACAATCACATTAAGTCAAACCCGATCACAAAGGACCAATTCTATCATTTTGATACCTCATAAAAATTATCTAGGCATCCTAGGACATCGCCTAAGACCTAGCTCAATACTTAACGAAAAACAAACAAGTTGTTAAAACTCAGACTGCTCGGCCGCTCTACTTACTTGACTCGGCCGAGCGGATCGGTCGAGTCCTTTACTTTGATCGGCCGCTTTCCTAGAACTCAACATTCGACAATAAGGGGATCGGCCGCTCTAATTTACTGACTCGGCCGCTCCACTGCAGAATGGCCAATTCCCAGGAAAAATCTAACAAAGTTCACTTTCATTACCAAGTTGTTACCCTATCCTAAAGCACAACAACATCATTATAACTTCACAACACTACCATACCAACCTCATCTAGCATATACTCATAATAATAAAAGTTATTACTACTCCCTCCGTCCCAAATTTACAAGTATAATAAAAGTTATTACTACTCCCTCCGTCCTAAATTTACAAGTACTCCCTCCGTCCTAAATTTACAAGTATAATAAAAGTTATTACTACTCCCTCCGTCCCAAATTTACAAGTATAATAAAAGTTATTACTACTCCCTCCGTCCCAAATTTACAAGTATAATAAAAGTTATTACTACTCCCTCCGTCCCAAATTTACAAGTATAATAAAAGTTATTATTACTCCCTCCGTCCCAAATTTACAAGTATAATAAAAGTATACCCAAAACATTATTTTATAACATATAAAGCATATATAGCATACTTATGACCATTTTAACATTTAAAGGGGGGATTAGTAACTTACCTATTTTTCGGAAATGAGTCAAGAAAAATATATTGTTCGGTAGATATGATCTATTCAACTCCCTAACTTTTCTTTCTTTCAACAATGGAGGTTTTAAAAAGTAAAGTGAATGGTGAGAGGGGGTGCAACGCAGGGAAGGGGGGAAAGAGGAGGGTATCAAGAAGAGTTTTTATCCAATTTCCTCAAATAAATCACCCAAATTCTAATTTCAACACTTAGGCCCCCCAAGCTTATAATTTCCACTAAAGCCCCATAATTTCCCACTAACACCCTTAACTCCCCAAATAAACTTTACTACTAACATTTTAACTAACACAAATAATCATATAAAATGTGTAATTCATATAATATGATGCAACACATAAAATGCACACAAAATTTTTAAATTAAAATTCTCAAAATATAAAATAAATATAAAATAAATAAAACGGATTTTGGGGTCGTTACACTCACTCCCCCTTAAATAAAATTCGACCCGAATTTTAGGATTACTTACCTCGACCTCAAACAATCCAAGATACTTCCTTTTATTATAATCCCGAAGCTTCATACTGAGTTCAATATCCTCTAAAACTTTAAACATACAAGAGAATAATCATAAACATCCCATGAAATCGAACTATCTTCTGAACAAATGAGTAACAACTGGAATTAATATTTATACTCTCAAAATAGAAAGGTGAGAAAACTTGGTAACCAATCCGCTATCAGTCAACATCATTTATTCCATCTATTCAGTGCAGCCCCTTCAATGAAACTTTTCGCAATAAATTCATATCCACTCAGAAATCTCAAGGCTTGTCATAAACTAACTGATCACTGATATTCTACTTCAGATTATTCGCAGCTCAAGGACTTAGTTGAATGCTTAGAATTTCGCGGGTCAACAAATCAAAGGTAACTCTTCAAATTTATCTCAATACTCTACATTTACTTGGGTTCATAATTAAATTGGTCTTGTGTATCTCTTCAAGTATCTATAGTTGAATTCCGTTATACATGTTGGTTCCACTATGTGTTGACCACATACTCTACCACAAAAGTTAAAGTTCCATCACTAGCAACGCACAAAATCGGGTTGTCTATCCTCGTTCATTCCACTAGAAATTTTCTATAGTTGAAATCCTTCAATAAAGTAGAACTTAAAGTTTTCACAATCGCAAAATCACCCCATATCTCAACTCACAAAGATTTCAAAATGTTAATTCCTCTAACATTCTCCAGTTAGTTTTATCAAACATGAACTATAAGTCAAGATATCCTCTAACACATTACCTTTCTCCGATGATATAACATAGTAAACACTTCAAATATAACTCCATCAAAGTCATTCACTAATGCAATGGATGTATAATCGCAATAAATCTCAATTTATGGGTAGGATAATTTTTGTTCATAAAGAATCAATGTTCTCAAAGCACACATTGTTACCGTTCCATTCTGAAGCAATAAACATCTCAATCACTCTTTAAGGCATCTCAATGAATAATGAATTGTTAAATCCACTATAATAGTAAAACTCGACATATCCACTAGAAAATAATAACACAGATCATATCCTCTAGATAACGATAATACTAGTCAAATCCATTAAGCAATACCAATACTGAAGTTGTCATCAGCTCTCGTTTCAACAATTAACTCGCAACAATTAAACTCGTTCCACTCTTACCAATCCATCGAGAAAGTATCTTTCTATGCCGAATAGTTAACACGGCAACTACCTGAGAATCCATCAATGAATCTCTAATAATATACCGATCTCAACCACTCAAAATAACTCAAGGTTCTCCTCAAGAAACAAGTACCACTCAAGGGGAAATACACTTAAAATCTCACAAGGAAAGGATATCTTCTAATTTAAATGCAAATATTTCACTACTAACTCCATAAACCAACTATCAGGCACTCGTGATAATAATTTACAAGTTTTGATGCATAAAAAGCATGAATGCTAAACACACACATATGTAAAACTCCACTATAATAACATCAAAATCTTGTGATGGCATCATCACTAAACCGGCAAGTAAAACATGCTCACGAATACGCACATCACAAGTACACGACACTTTATCGATCGTCAAACACTCCCCCCTTAAAGAAGACACATCTAATCACAGAAGGTAAAGACTCAGGAGACACATGTAATCGAGAGACAAATTGCAAAAACACACAAATATGCGAGGAGCCAGGGTCTATAAGTGTATGTGCTCTCAGACTAGACATAGAAATTATACCTTCAGTCACATTAGAAGGATCTGAAATTTGCTGTTGAGTAATGGCAAAGACACGACCCTGCACTTTAGGCCTTCCTGAAGAATCCCTCTTCTGGCCCTGTGAAGACCCAACTACTCTTCCCAAAGACTGATTAGTGAACCTGGGACAATGCCTCTGGAAATGACCCAACTGACCGCAATTCATACATCTACCTTGTTTCTTCCAACATTTCTCTTCAGAATGCCCTTCTTTTTGACAATAGTTACAAACCTTCTTATTTTGATACCCTAAAGTGTTACCCTGATTTCTATTACCTGTCTGTCCTTGAGAAGACCCTTTTGATTGTGAAGATCCACCTTGATTGCCTTTATTATCCTCACGTTGTTGTTGTTGCCTACCTTGCCGCCCTGCACCTAACAATTCCATTTTCTTCTTGTGTTCCTCAATATCATTCTCCACCTGGTAGGCTCGATCAACTGCATCTTGAAAATCTTGCAACTTGTGGGATACTAGTTGAGTTCTAATCACAGTTCTCAATCCCTTTACAAATCGCATAGCCTTCCTCTCCTCAGTTGCCACTAAGTGGGTACAGTACCTGGATAACTCTGTGAATTTGAATGTATACTGAGCCACAGACATAATATTCTGCTCCAAGTTAAGAAACTCCATTTCCTTCTTGTCTTGATCTACCCGATGAATGAAATGTTCCTTAAATTTCTTCAGAAAGTTCTCCCAAGTATATGGTATATGATTCTCATCCCAGTTAATTTTCAAACTTTTCCACCAGTGCTCAGCAGCTCCAATCAACTTATAAGTAGCAAACCTGACTTTTTCTTCATCAGTACATCTGAGAACATCAAATATTTTTTCCATCGATTCAATCCACCTCTCAACCTTGGTCACATCCGGTTCTCCATCATAGCCGGTTGGTTTCATCTTTAAAAACTGTTCCAGACCATACCTCGAAGGTGCATGTTCTCCTCCTTGCCTCTGATCATGTATAGTTTTCATAGCTGCCTCGAACATTCCTTGAAACATAGCTCGAGCTTCTTCTCTTACATTACCCTGGCCTGCAGTACCAGACTGTTCACCCTCATGTTCCGGCATTTTTACTGAGTACCTGCATAAAACACTCAACGTTACTCACTCCATACTCAACTACCCTCCTAGGTCACTTAGTCATTCTAGACCATCTACAACCTAGCTCTGATACCAACTGTCGCTCCCCGACCCGTGGTCCTACTTGGCCCCACGTCCGGGACACGCACGGAAGACGTCATAAAACAATTTAAAGGAAATTTTTCATTATATACTTTCATAAAAAGGATCACACGACCAACACAACTACTTGAAACTTGACTTGAAGTCATAAAACAAACCAACTTTCACAACGAGTACTGAGCCACTTGGCCACAACTTTACTTACAAATATACAACACCGACATCTACTAAAAGAGATGATACAAAACTAAGTCACGGGTACACTACCCAAAAGGTTATACATTTATGTAATGTAACCTTGACAAAACAAAACCCAAATCTTACCACTTTCAACGTCCTCCCGTGCCAAAGTGTCCTATCCCTGGACTTGCTTTTATCTAAAACAGTAAACAAATAAGGGGTGAGAATGAATCTCAGTAAGCTACTAAAATGCAACTACGTTACATGCTGATATGATAATCATAAAGAAACAATATCAACAAATAATCATATAGCATATAGCACATAACATGAGAGGCTCCCTATCGCCAACCGTCCCATACCGGTTGGAAATAACGACCAACTCATCATACAACACATAGTGTAGGAGTAAACACTCCTACGAGAATACCAAGCCAAGGTTTACCGAAATAACATGATCATCAGAGAAAACCATCTGAGAAAACCATCTGAATAACCATCTGAGAAGACCATCTGTTTGAAACCATCTGAGCAGCATAAATAGCTGAAGCCGGGATCCCGAAAACCAACCCATAACCAACAGAACCACAGTAACAACGAGGCAGCATCAATAGCTGAGACAGGTTCCGGAACCATATAACATAACAACAACAATAGTGGGAGAAAATGACACAAAGTCATACCCCTAAATGCTCACGCGAGGGAGCGAGTTCATCCCATCCAAGGCCAATCTGGACTGAGGAAATAGGTCCAGTGGAAAAGCCTTATAGTGTACTTAACTGATGCCACTACAATGCCTTCCACCTCCACTCGATAACATCCCAACCTGGGAAATAGGACCAGTGGAAAAGCCTTATAGTGAACTTGGCTATGTGCCACTATAATGCTTTCCACCTCCACTCGATAACACACAAAACCAGCTGGACTTTCAACAAGGAGCACAGTAATAAATACTTGCTAAAACAACAACCAGGGCATGATTCCATAGAAGGAAACCATACAAACTCATCATAGAGAAGTAAACGCGTTTTCACAATAATGTGCCCAATCTTGACATTAAGTCACCACACAATCCATCTACACAATCACATTAAGTCAAACCCGATCACAAAGGACCAATTCTATCATTTTGATACCTCATAAAAATTATCTAGGCATCCTAGGACATCGCCTAAGACCTAGCTCAATACTTAACGAAAAACAAACAAGTTGTTAAAACTCAGACTGCTCGGCCGCTCTACTTACTTGACTCGGCCGAGCGGATCGGTCGAGTCCTTTACTTTGATCGGCCGCTCTCCTAGAACTCAACATTCGACAATAAGGGGATCGGCCGCTCTAATTTACTGACTCGGCCGCTCCACTGCAGAATGGCCAATTCCCAGGAAAAATCTAACAAAGTTCACTTTCATTACCAAGTTGTTACCCTATCCTAAAGCACAACAACATCATTATAACTTCACAACACTACCATACCAACCTCATCTAGCATATACTCATAATAATAAAAGTTATTACTACACCCTCTGTCCCAAATTTACAAGTATAATAAAAGTTATTACTACTCCCTCCGTCCCAAATTTACAAGTATAATAAAAGTTATTACTACTCCCTCCGTCCCAAATTTACAAGTATAATAAAAGTATACCCAAAACATTATTTTATAACATATAAAGCATATATAGCATACTTATGACCATTTTAACATTTAAAGGGGAGATTAGTAACTTACCTATTTTTCGGAAATGAGTCAAGAAAAATATATTGTTCGGTAGATATGATCTATTCAACTCCCTAGCTTTTCTTTCTTTCAACAATGGAGGTTTTAAAAAGTAAAGTGAATGGTGAGAGGGGGTGCAACGCAGCGAAGGGGGGAAAGAGGAGGGTATCAAGAAGAGTTTTTATCCAATTTCCTCAAATAAATCACCCAAATTCTAATTTCAACACTTAGGCCCCCCAAGCTTATAATTTCCACTAAAGCCCCATAATTTCCCACTAACACCCTTAACTCCCCAAATAAACTTTACTACTAACATTTTAACTAACACAAATAATCATATAAAATGTGTAATTCATATAATATGATGCAACACATAAAATGCACACAAAATTTTTAAATTAAAATTCTCAAAATATAAAATAAATAAAACGGATTTTGGGGTCGTTACAGTGTATGTCCAGGAAGGGCAGCTGCACACCCTCACATTTTGACAAAAAATTACCGAATATTTATAAAAATATATATATATATATATTCCTTTTCTATATAATTTACTCGTTGCATCTAATGACATAAAGTTTTATGCAGCTCAGTTGGTAAGCTATTACTCACCTTGTGCCAACAACCAGCTTTCGAGCCTTGAGAACTACATTTCTCTTTAATCTTTTTTAGCTTTAATATGATAAATGTAATCTTATTTAAATTTTATTGATCATCTTTTTAATTTTTATAAATAGATATTGTTCAAATTAACTTGCAGCCTATATTATAAATTATTAAAAATGGACTTTTTTCCCAAAAAAGAGTTTTGATAACATTAATATAGAGTTGCTCAACCTAATAACTCGTAATTTTTTTATATTGCATTAAATGTTGCACACCCTACCCTGAGTCTAAATCCTGAATACGCCATTGCTCTCCGTCCTAAAACAATTGCACTAATTTCCTCTTCAAGTGTCCCATTAGTAAGTCCATTTTCCTAAAATGTTCAAATTTTATTATTTTTCTATTCTCCTTACCCCACTTATCATACTCACACAATTAATTGTGGACCCCACTTGTAAATCCTACTCAACTTATCTTACTCATAACCTCTTTCCCACTCACAATACTTTTGAATTTATATATTTTTTCCTTAATTCTCGTGAATCTTCATTTAAAATCGTGTAAGTTTTTTTGGGACGTAGGGAGTATTACTTTACGAAAAATACTCCTTCCGTCCCAAAATGATCTTCATACTTTTTTCGCTGTTATTGCGAAGGAACTTTGAGCAATTATTATAAGTTGGTTTAATTGTCCTAATCAAAATCTAAAACTTGTTATTGATAGTATTGTTGATGGTGTATCAATAACAAGTTTTAGATTTTCATTTGGATAATTAAATCAACCTTAAATTTTTGCTCAAAGTTCCTTCGTAATAACAGCAAAAAAAGTATGAAGATCATTTCGGGACGGAGGGAGTATTTGACAATGAAGCCAAATTAATGATATCCATATGCTAATGGCCGTAGGGATGGCAACGGGGCGGGTTCGGGGCGGGTTTTGACAAAACCGAACCCGACCCTAATGTCAAAAGGTGTAACCCGAACCCGGCCCGACCCGAAGATAAGGAAATCCGAACCCGACCCGATCCGATCCGAAGCGCACAAAATTATAAATTTTTTATCTCATATTTGCTTGGGCCCAATCTATGTATAAGCTTAAATTTTAATTAGTTATATAAATTAGTTTAAAATCATCAAACCTCACTAAAAAAACAACTATAAAAATAAATTGAACAACATATGATTACCTAACATAATATCTTGACTTTGTACATGAGGGTGCGGGTCGGATCGGATCACGGCGGGTCAATACCAAAACCCGAACCCGACCCTAACCCGCTCGGGTCATGAAAATCACAACCCGAATCCTACTTTTTCGGGGCGGATCGCCTTCGGGTTCGGATCGGGTTCGGTCAAATTGCCATCCCTAAAAGGCCGTAAGAAATTGACCAACAATGAGCAAGCAGCCAATGAAGAGAACTTATGCTCATGCACGCGGCACGCCTATACTTTCATCCTTTGCTTCTGCCGTATGGATTGGGGCGGCTTTTTATCTATTGTACTCGGTATATTTTGGACAAAAAATATCAAGAAAGAATACTCCCTCGATTCCAAAAAGATAATATCATGGTCAACAGAAATGAGCTTTGACCAACTATTGGTGATAATCTAATCATTCTAGTGAAATTCTAAAATTTGTAATTGATAAATCAGTAAGTGATTTATTAATAACAATTTTTATAATTTCATTGTGATCATTAAATTGAAACTAATGTTTGGTTAAAGTTTATTTTTATTGATTATAAAAAGTCAAAATGAGACTATCTTTCTAGGACAGATGAAGTATATAGACAGCGGGGTAGGGTGTTTTGAGTATAGAACGTAAAGAGGAGACAGAAAGTAAGGTAGGAAATAGTTAGTGAATAGTTATTATGAGTATGACATGTAAAGTTCACTGAACAAAGAAATATTAAAAAAAAATCCTTTTGGAATTTGAAATCTTTAAATTGAGACACCCATATAAAAAAGTATTAAAAAAATGAACATTAAAATAGAACGGAGGAGTAGCCCCTTCGAGCTGTAAAGATTTTTCGCTGAGGGTATTTGGATTGGAGGCATATTCTGATGGGAATTTGGGGTTTTACACCCACCTAGTTCATATAAACAGTCACAATTATATGAAGAAT
The DNA here is from genome assembly GCA_026119855.1 of Campanula takesimana. Taxonomy (NCBI): domain Eukaryota; kingdom Viridiplantae; phylum Streptophyta; class Magnoliopsida; order Asterales; family Campanulaceae; genus Campanula; species Campanula takesimana. Next base: position 2,418,594 of record JAOWBW010000002.1, read on the forward strand.
TAAATAAACATACACAGGTAATAAGATGAAAGACATAACACAAGATTTGATAACTCAGTTTGTCATGCATGACTACGTGGCGTTGCCAAATCAGGATATACTCCCTCTGTCTCAAACAAAGTGAGCAAACCTGATTACACTTTGACTAATAATTTAAATAAAAAATAATTATCATATTTAATATCTGAAAATTGTTATTGAAAATATTATGAATCATGATACAATAACAATTTTAAATTTTCATTACGATCATTATTTATTCTTCAAATTAATTGTCAAAGTGCAATTAAGTTGACCAAAAGTCTCACTTTGTCTAGGACGGAGGGAGTACACTATAATAATATATGATGGTGGTGACAACTTCGCACATGCAATCACTAAGATCTAAACATGACTGCTCTCCATAAACTACTTCTCTCATATGTATTTTCTCTCCTCTACAAAAACACACAAATCTTAATTATGATTAGGTTTTAGGATACCCCTCATGGCTTCCTAGGTCCCCGGCCCTTCCTTGACACTCTGTGTGGCTCTCTCTTGTGTATCCTAGCGCTTTTTCTCAAGCACACATGTTTCGACCGTCATACATGTTTATATGGAGTTTACAAAAGCCCTAAACTTATTTTGAGTCGAAATCCCGTAAAAAAAGAACAAGGCAACTTAAAATAAAAATTGAAACGGGACTATGCGGCCGCACCACGCAACTGCATAAGTTCCAATCCCTCTATGCGGACGCAAAGCTTCCAGATTACTAGAATAGATTACTCCTCCGTGATGCGATTCGGTCTCCTTTCTCCCTTTCGTCCTCAAGTATTTTGGGTCCAACTCAAATTCCTCCTTGATTTAAAATAGAACAAATAAATGAAAGAAGTGAACAAAAAATGCGGCTACATGCATCTATTTACCATTAAACTAGAAAACATATGGAGGAACCAAACCGAGATCTTTCTCTTCCATATTTCGCCACATTATTATAGTCGGACCATACTCCATAGTTGGTCCCTTCACTAACTTGTTATAGTTCCTCCCTCCAAAAATAAATGAATATCCGAATCAAGAACAATTTCATACATTCATTTTGGGTCAGAGAGCTAAAAAAAAAAAGTAGGTAGTACATATTATCACTATAAATAATAATCCTTGGCTATGATATCAACCATACTTTCGATTTCCATAATTTTCTCATCTCTTTCTAATGTTGTACTTTCCAGTCAAAGTTATACGACTTTCACCAAGATCCAAATGCCCTCCGGTGTCACCGGCCCTGAGTCTGCTGCCTTTAATCTTATCGGACAAGGCCCTTATACTACCGTCAGAGATGGTAGAATACTCAAGTGGCAAAGTCCGGCCCTAGGTTTCGTAGATTTTGCTTATACTTCACCAAGTAGGTAAAGGCCACACAAACTCCATTATATACAAGAACATTTTACTAGCTAATAGCCTAATAGGAACAATAAATACGATTATTTCATACCAAACAAGCACTTACCATTTTTTTAAACTTGTACATGCAGGACCAAGGCTTTATGCGATGGTACAACAGACCCAGCGCTGGGACCTGTATGTGGAAGACCGTTGGCTCTTAGCTTCAACTATCTTACCGGGATCCTCTACATTGTCGATGTCTACTTTGGCCTTCTGTCAGTTGGACCTCTCGGGGGCCTAGCAACACAGCTTGCCGCTAGTGCTGAGGGTTTGCCTTTCAAGTTCCTCACTGGGGTTGAGGTTGACTCATTGACCGGGACTATTTACCTCAACGAAGCTAGTATAAATTTTGATATAAGGTATGCTTTATCTTGAATTAAATGTTTTTTTTTATTTTTGTTTTTTTCTCTTTTGATTTTGTTAATATAGCAAAAATTGAATATATACGCAGATTTTCGGGAAGTCCAGAACTTAGAAATGAGTCAACAGGAAGGTTCATGAAGTACGACCTGAAAACCAAACAAGTTACGGTTTTGCTAAGGGGCCTAAGGGGGGGAGGTGGTTCAGCAGTTTGTAGTGACCGCAGCTATGTTCTTGTTCCTGAGTTTGCAGCTGGAAGAATAAACAAGTATTGGCTCCGTGGCCCTAAGGCAAATACGGTTGAGCTACTGCTTACTGTTGCTGGGAATGTGAACAAGATAAAGAGGGCAGCCACACCAGGACAGTTTTGGGTGGCTACACAGTTAATCATAAGTCAAGGGTCAACTACGTTTACTATACCACAAGGGTTGAAGATTGACGGGTTTGGGACTGTGCTGCAAACTGTGTCATTTGCAGTGGAATACTTTAACAAAACAATCAGTGTTGTTCAGGAACAGAATAGGGCCCTCTATGTAGGGTCCCGTCTTACTGATTTTATCGGTAAGTACACAGATTAGCACAGGTCATGATGGGAATGATCGACCGAGTCTGTCTCAAATAATAAAGTTCGAAAATAATGCATCTATAATAAGCAGTTTCTTTTCTATTGATGTATTAATCAAGAAAGATTTAAAAGAAGAAAATGCGAAATGAAATAAATATTCTAAGCAAGTTGCAGCACGAAGAAATGAACTTATGCGCATGCAAGCAAATAGTAGTACTACGGAGTATATCCTTTGAGTATGGTTGGGATGGTTTTATGGTCCTCATTTTTCCGACTTGCACACCATGCAACTGACCCAGTGTTCAAGTTGCACGGGTGCAGTTACTCTATACAACCTCTTATTGATTGCCCTTCTCGCACTTATCATGTAAACTTTTCAATCATTTTTTTTTCTGACAAACTTTTTACGTCTATGATGTGCTCCATTTCTCATCAATTTGTTTAACTGAGAGAGGGCTAAACCAGCTATGGTTGGCCCAAGATCAATTACACTCACAAGCCTAAAAATCTTACACACATCTGTGTATTGGAAAAATTACCAAACAATGCAACGTACCAAGCCTTTGTTTACAATTTATGCAATGTACCACTAGTTTACCACATAATGCAACGTACTTTCAAATTTATTTCAAAATATGCAATTTTTGTAACAAATAATGCAACGTACTTGTCAATTTTTGTTTCAAATAATGCAACGTACTACAATGTACGTTGCATTTTTTGAAACAAAATTACAAAGTACGTTGGATTATGTGGTAAACTTGTGGTACGTTGCATAAATTGTAACCAAAACGAAAGTACGTGGCATATTTTGGTAGATAAATTTTACATAACACGTCTGCTCTCGTCCATGCGCAACAATTCAAACTTATAATCCGTAAACTACTTCCTCCATCTAATAAGAAATGCAAATCCATCCTAAGTTAATTTTCCCTATACTAATAATATGCAAATCATTTATCGATTTATTCGCCCAAAAGACCTCTCTAAGAATAAATATAAAGTACTTATTATTGAAGTATAATGCTAAGTTATCTTAATACAAATTTGGCATGTAAAACTCAAGTTTATCACTAAAAGCTCAAATTTTGCTCTATTTTAACCCAAAGTACTCTATTACTCAGCCTCATCAATCTCCAGAACTTAAATTTGTAACTTCTTACACACTACACAATAAAGATACAATACTCAAATTGGGTTGCGCTGTGATGAGACGGATTTGATACACTTTATTCCTAGGATTTTATGAGCTTAAAATATGAATTTTATGTATTTTAGATAGTTTTTATGTAATTTTGGGCAATTATGTATTTTTGGGGTTTAATTATAATTTGGGTGTTATTTTAGTATTTTTTATATTTTTACCCAAATTAGATATTTTATTATTCAAAAGAAACTCCAAAATGGAATTTAAATGTAAATGCCCAAGTTTAATGAAGAGAGATAGAGGGATTGAAGATTTTCACTCAGTCCTTGTGCCACAAGTACCCAATTCTTGTGCCACAAGGGCTGGCCAAAAGAATTAAATTGAGGAGAAGCAAGCCCAAGTGTTGAGGAAGAAGGAAGAAAGTGAGGCCCAATGCTGAAGGAAGATCAAGCCCAGGCGGATGGCCCAACAACCAGAAAAGGCGAGCCCATCTAAGCAAGCCCAATTCAATACGGCCCAAACGCAAGGAAGTCAAGAAACGCGGGTTCCAGACGCGCTTCTTGCGTTTTGGCCAAACATGGAGAAGGCGCACCTACCAGATGCGTTTTTAAGCATGGCTGGCGCGTGGACGGGACGGCTGGCGCGTGGCGGTTGACTGGCGAGAGTGTGGAGCGCGTGCAGGCGCGTGGACCGGCTGGAAATCCATATTTTTGGTTATTTTTGTTTTATTTTTAATTCTTTTTCATTCCTTATTAGTTTAGGACTTATCCTAGGTATAAAAACTAAGTTTTCTTGATTGTTTTGGGGGCTACAACTTTTAGACAATAATTTTAGATCTAGGTTTTTACTTTCTTCCATGGAAAACTAAAAACCCAAGCTTTGGGTTTGAATCTTGAACCATCTTTATATCAATTTGAGGTAATTTTCTTTTCACAATTTGATTTCTATTCATAATTTTACTTGTTCTTAATTCTAGATCCGTTGCTAGGGTTTATAAACCTGATCAATTTATTTATCTTTGTGATTGGATCTTTGCTAGAATTCTCTGTTCTGTGCCAGAATTAGGGTTTTCACCGTAGCAATTTCATGATTTATGCATGTGCCATGGTAAATTGTGATTAGGGTAAAATTAAGCAATTATCTATATGAAATAATTGTAGAAAGTGTTCTTGATTTATGTTTCTTAAATCGTTCATCAATTAATTTTGCGATCTATACTGTGCCAGTTAGATTAAATTATTAATTAGGGTTTCTAGTGAGTGTGCCACTGCTAGTAACTATTCTGAAAGAAGGAACAGAGATTGAAATAAATCTCGGATCAAGTGAATAGGGTTAAAAGTGAATTGATGTACCGATGATAATTGATTAAAAAGGTGGGGACGGAAACAAATCTGAAGTATTCTTTAATTATTGTTTTTGTTCATATTTAGTTTAATTTATGTTCTTAGGATTTAATAATTATAATTTTCCCCCAATCTGGTCAAGTGACTGTTCGTAAATAAATAACCGTTCTTCGTGGATCGACTCTGGACTTGCCCTAGCTACATTTTTAGAACCTAGTCCAGGTTTAATTTGTAGGTGTGCGATTTAGCCTATCAAATTTTGGCGCCGTTGCCGGGGAACGGTGTTTATTTGTTTACATTCTTATTTTAATTCTTGTTCTTATTCTTTTTATTTTCTTTGTATTTATTTTTTTTAGTTGGTTTAGTTTAATTAATTTAATTTTCTTTTTAGTTATTTTTAATTTTGTTATTTGTTTTTAGTGTGGAACCTTGTAAGGTCCACACCTGTTTTACTGGCAATCTGCTTGGAAGTCTTGAATTAGTAAACAGATGGCAGATCAGACATTGAGGCAGAAAACTGCCCCGAATTGGAGCGGGCAACCTCATGCAGTTCAGTTCCCCACTCTGCCTACTGGGGTTACATTTGAGTTGAAGCCGGGTTTGTTGAGCCAGTTACCGCACTTTACTGGGATGCCCGGTGAGAACCCGAATCAACATATATCCCAGTTTGTGCAGATTTGCCAGAGCATGAAGCCAGCAGCACTTCCGCTTGAGCATCTCCTCCTTAGAGCATTTTCTTTCACTCTGAAAGATGATGCTAGTGCATGGTATTACCATCTGCCGCCTAACAGCATTACCACATGGCAGCAGATGAAGGAGGTGTTTCTTGATGAGTTTTTTCCTCCAGATCAGATCAACGTGATGAAGCGGGAAATTAGCAACATGGAGCAGAAGGTAGATGAGACGCTATATGATTATTATAACAGGTTCCATAAGTTGTGCAGAAGTTGCCCGTATCATGGATTTGATGAGGATCAGTTGATAGTATATTTCTATGGGGATTTGACAGTCATGGATAAGCGGTTGGTGGATTCTTGCTGTGGGGGCAGTATTCTGAACAAGACAACTGAGGAGGCGAAAAATATTATTGATGAGTTGGCTAAGGGCACTCGGACACATGGCAGGAGGTCGAGTTTCAGACAGGTCAGTGCTGCGAATTCTAGTGGAGGTGTGACAAATAAGCTTGAAACAGATGTTGAGGACCTTAAGGGGATGATGAGACAATTGTTGATGGGTCCACCACAGAGTCAGCAGTATCAGACTAATCAGTATAATCAGTACAGACCACCATATGGGCAGCAGCAGCAGTATCAGAGTACCCCTCCGAGACAGTCTACAGATGACATGATTCATTCCTTAGCACAGCCGGTGAGCATGATGAATAGCAATTTCCAACAGTATCAACAGAAGACCGATATGAGTATTGGTAATCTAGAGAGCCAGATTGGGCAAATAGCTGATGCGGTTGGGAGACTAGAGGCTAGAGAGGCAGAGAAGGTACATTCTAGATCAGAACCGAACCCTAAGCAGAGTGCATGTGCCATGACTTTGCGCAGTGGTAAGGAGATTGGGAAGGAAGTTGTACCGGAGGAGCCAGTGATTGAGGTTGAGCAGGTTGTGCCTATTGAGAAAATTCCGGAGGAGGAGAAGAAAGCTACACCAGATCCCACAGTTTTTGAGCCGGATGTTCCATTTCCTGAGGCATGGAAAAGATCGCGAGAACATGAGCCTGACAAGGCTATCTTTGACACTTTCAAGAGGATTGAGGTAAACATCTCATTTTTAGACTTGTTGCAGACTGTCCCGAGATATGCCAAATTCCTTAAGGCGTTGTGTACGTTGAAGAGGGATCAGAAGGCGAGGAGTCAGAAAAAGGTGAAGATGAAAGAGCATGTGTCTGCAGTCTATCATAAAAAGATGCCAAGAAGTGTAGTGATCCGGGTATGTTTGTGATACCGGTGTCTTTGGGTGATGATAGTGAGCATAATGCTATGCTTGACTTGGGTGCTTCAATCAATGTCATGCCTTATGCATTGTTTGAAAAACTCAAGTTGGGACCTTTACAGGATACACGGGTTGTGATTCAGTTGGCGGATAGATCCAATGCATACCCTAAGGGGAAGGTTGAGGATGTTCTAGTCCGAGTTGGTAAATTCATTTTTCCCGCTGATTTTTATGTGTTAGAGATGGATACGGATCCTAAGGCTCCCATTCTGTTGGGGAGGCCATTTATGTCTACGGCTCATACTAAGTTGGATGTTTCCAACGGTTCTTTGACCATGGAGTTTGATGGGGATTTGATGGAGTTCAACATATTTGACTCCAAGAAACACCCTGAGGATGTTCGTGGTTTATGTTTCATGGATGTAGTAGAGCCAAAGGTAGAGGATGTGTCCAAAGTTTGCAGTGGGGATGATGATATAAAGATTGGTTTGGAGATTCCTGCGGTAAAACATGGACCAAGAAAGGTGAAGAATCTTCCTGAGCACCGAAAGCATGCATTTGGAGGTGAGGAAGAAGTGATGATGGCTAGTGGTTCGATGGAGAAGCATGGAGATTTGAGCACGGTGAATAAAAAGAAGAAGGGATTCATGGAGACAATTCGATCTCAAACGGGGTGGAGTGTGCACTAATGAGGTACCATTTATTCCCTTACGTTTAAACTGTCCTTATTTTTATTCACTTTTACACACTGAGGACACTGTGTAGTTTAAGCGTGGGGGAAGAGTTTGTAGTTGTATAGTACGCATTTTATTTCTAGATAGTTAGTTTTTCTTTTTTAAAAAAAAAAAAAAAAAAAAAAAACGCACAAGAAAAGAAGCCCGCTAGATTGAAACCCCGAAAGGGCAGTCTAGGCAAAAACCAGGGTGTGCATAAAAAAAAAAATGGAAAAAAAAAAATGAGTGGCTAAGTGAAAACCCGAAAGGGCGCTTAGGCAAAATGTGAGGTTTGAGTAATAAAAGATCTTTCATCCACCGGAGAGAAGACATAAGGGAGGTTTGGAGTTTCGGGTAGGTTATACACTATTGGAGTAGGAGGTTCGGATAGTGGAGTTTAAGTTAGAAATCCTCGTTCTTTTCTGGAGATATAAGGGGGTGTTGGTGTTTTGTTACGAGGTAAGTCTTGTGCTTAATTATATAAATCTTGCATAAACTTTGTTTTTATGAGGGAGATTGTAGTGTGAGCTAAGCGTGGGGGAAATTAGGACATTTTTAGTTCCCCTTGGCTTTTGAGTGGATTTTTAGTTTGGATACCGTTTATTATGGTGTTGGTATCAAACTAATGTCATTTTTATTATTTCTTTGAGGAGTTATAAGGAGACGGAGTTTCTACACATCGATTTTATTTATTGATGTTTGATTGGTGGTTTAGAGGAGACTATGAATCATTTTTCTCCATGCTACGCTATTAGACCGGTGTTTAGAGGGGAGTTAGGATTTTACTCACGGACGAGTAAAGGTCTAAGCGTGGGGGAATTTGATGAGACGGATTTGATACACTTTATTCCTAGGATTTTATGAGCTTAAAATATGAATTTTATGTATTTTAGATATTTTTTATGTAATTTTGGGCAATTATGTATTTTTGGGGTTTAATTATAATTTGGGTGTTATTTTAGTATTTTTTATATTTTTACCCAAATTAGATATTTTATTATTCAAAAGAAACTCCAAAATGGAATTTAAATGTAAATGCCCAAGTTTAATGAAGAGAGATAGAGGGATTGAAGATTTTCACCCAGTCCTTGTGCCACAAGTACCCAATTCTTGTGCCACAAAGGCTGGCCAAAAGAATTAAATTGAGGAGAAGCAAGCCCAAGTGTTGAGGAAGAAGGAAGAAAGTGAGGCCCAATGCTGAAGGAAGATCAAGCCCAGGCGGATGGCCCAACAACCAGAAAAGGCGAGCCCATCTAAGCAAGCCCAATTCAATACGGCCCAAACGCAAGGAAGTCAAGAAACGCGGGTTCCAGACGCGCTTCTTGCGTTTTGGCCAAATATGGAGAAGGCGCACCTACCAGATGCGTTTTTAAGCATGGCTGGCGCGTGGACGGGACGGCTGGCGCGTGGCGGTTGACTGGCGAGAGTGTGGAGCGCGTGCAGGCGCGTGGACCGGCTGGAAATCCATATTTTTGGTTATTTTTGTTTTATTTTTAATTCTTTTTCATTCTTTATTAGTTTAGGACTTATCCTAGGTATAAAAACTAAGTTTTCTTGATTGTTTTGGGGGCTACAACTTTTAGACAATAATTTTAGATCTAGGTTTTTACTTTTTTCCATGGAGAACTAAAAACCCAAGCTTTGGGTTTGAATCTTGAACCATCTTTATATCAACTTGAGGTAATTTTCTTTTCACAATTTGATTTCTATTCATAATTTTACTTGTTCTTAATTCTAGATCCGTTGCTAGGGTTTATAAACCTGATCAATTTATTTATCTTTGTGATTGGATCTTTGCTAGAATTCTCTGTTCTGTGCCAGAATTAGGGTTTTCACCGTAGCAATTTCATGATTTATGCATGTGCCATGGTAAATTGTGATTAGGGTAAAATTAAGCAATTATCTATATGAAATAATTGTAGAAAGTGTTCTTGATTTATGTTTCTTAAATCGTTCATCAATTAATTTTGCGATCTATACTGTGCCAGTTAGATTAAATTATTAATTAGGGTTTCTAGTGAGTGTGCCACTGCTAGTAACTATTCTGAAAGAAGGAACAGAGATTGAAATAAATCTCGGATCAAGTGAATAGGGTTAAAAGTGAATTGATGTACCGATGATAATTGATTAAAAAGGTGGGGACGGAAACAAATCTGAAGTATTCTTTAATTATTGTTTTTGTTCATATTTAGTTTAATTTATGTTCTTAGGATTTAATAATTATAATTTTCCCCCAATCTGATCAAGTGACTGTTCGTAAATAAATAACCGTTCTTCGTGGATCGACTCTGGACTTGCCCTAGCTACATTTTTAGAACCTAGTCCAGGTTTAATTTGTAGGTGTGCGATTTAGCCTATCACGCTGTGAAGTCCAAATCACTAAACCACAAGAAAAAGAGAGTGCAATGAAGCTGCTGTTTGGCTTGCTAACATATGTCGTTTTGTAGTAGTTACGATGGTACTACATCTGATCCTCCCAGAAACCTTCTTCCTCTTTTGGAAGTGGATGTAAATCACACTCTCTCCGTCCAAAATGATAGTCTCTCTTTTCATTTATGTTTGTCCCCAAAAGATTGTCCTATTTCTAAAATTGGTTGTTAAAACGATTGAACTTCCAAACTTAACCTTGTGATGAATCTATTGTGTAATGCATGGTGTTGCAAGAGAGAGTTTAGTGGAAGTAAAACTGAACTGCAAAGGGTGTAGTAATGGAAATGACAATATGTTGTTAATATCTTTGACTAGTCAAACGAGACTATCATTATCGGACGAAGGGGTATTAATTTTGGTAGTTAGGCCTTTCGCTATCCTTTGAACCAAAAAGAAAAGAAAGGAAAACAGGCACAAGCATCACTCTATATTAACAACAAAGATCTCAAGATCCTCCACAAACTTTCAAGAACACGGTACTATGAGACAGTTATGTTATGTGTGGCTGTTGACATAATAATCATAATTCACAGAAAATCGTGAAATCGCAATGTAGAGATTGATAACGTCATCCCAAGAATAATAACAAGGGTGAAATACAGGTTACCTGACAATTACATTGCTGCGAAAGGTACATGAATTCATCCAAACTAGTGATTCACTTTGATGGAGGTTAATGAGTCCTTAAATCAGCTTTATAAAATTTTCAAGTTCTTTGATTGTTGCATTGGATAGGCCTGCAGCAAAAAAAGTGCTTTGTGAAGTAGGTTTTTAAACTCGAACAAGGGACAAGAACCTAAAAAAACCGTGATAAGTATTACCATTGCCGAGATTCAACCTAAGCAAGTCTCCATTTGGTTGCATCCTCTCCATCCTGCTACGATTAGCTTCCGCTTCACTTCTATTTTTCAGCTTCTCTACTTTCGATCGAAGTTCTAATGCAGCTTTTGCCAACTCTGTAGGAAGTAACCTTACGTATTAATTTTTTCAGAGAGATCATCTTAATCTTAAATAAGAAAACTGAGTGCAGATAAGGAAATGTCAAAGCTTCAGGAAACTGAGAGCTTCTCCAGTGCTCATATAACAGATCAGAACTACACATATTAAGCTCATATTGCTGAACTGCACACCGTGATGTAAAAAAGAGTAACAAGATCCTACAGAGTAAAATAAGGCAGGCAGTTCAGATTTGTTAGTCCAACCAAATTTTCTGATCATTACATGGCCCATTCATATATAAAGTTTATAACTACATTCAAGTTTGAATTTGGCTGGAAGACTAGAGGAAAGAGGACTACCTATATCACCTAAATGAGTGCCACTTTTTGCTCCAAACCAATTAAGCCAATATACTTATAACAGGTAAACCGTAAGAAATTTCATGATACATTTCCTCTCAGTATTAAGACCATTATAGCTTCTGGGACATGTCTTATGATGATAATTCAAGGAGCGTAAACATGTAAATTATGACAGGTAACTTTGACCTGCTACAAGCTCACACAGTCTTAAGTACAAAAATAGAAAGAATTATAGGCACTCAAGAAAATGGAACCTAAGTGAACTATTCTTCTCTTCTAATTCTATAGCATTGATTTCTATTAGGGAAGAAAGTGGGTGAGGGTGGGATTGCTCCTGTCCAAAATCTCCCGGCTTTCATCAAGTGGAACCATATACGTTCAACAGGTATTATAAGTGTTCTCTAACCCTAAATAAAAATAAAATATAAGATTCAGCATTGTGCATGATTATATTAAAAAATACAGAATAGATAAAGTTCAATTTGGACAATGAATACCTTCGAACATATCATGCAGAGAGTGTTGTTGACATAATTGCAATGCTTCAACAACAGACCCTGCCTCATGGTTACTTAAAACAGACTGCCTCTCCACTTCCTGTAGCTCTCTGTTCAGTTCAGCGGACTCCTTTCCCACCTGATTGGAAAATTTACACTTAATATGAATCAAGAAAAAGAGATCCGAGTGAAAAGATGCACATAGACTCGGGCATCCTAGACAAGTCACGTTACCAAAGTAAGCTTCTCTCTCAAACTTGCCAACTGTGCATCCAGCTCCGGGTCAGTAATGGCATCAATATCCATGGAATCGTCACCAGATTGTTCATTCTGAAATTTTAAAGGCTCTTGATTAACGGAGTAGCATAAAAAATGCTAATGGCTGAATTTAATTGAATGAATCCACTTCCCGAAACCCAAAAACATTTAAATGTAAGAAATGAACGAACTTACACACAGAATAATTGTATTGAAAAGGGACAGAGAATCATTGCAACCTAAGCCATAACAGAGAATCTAACCCTCATTCACCAAACACCCATCTTCATTCAAGACACTCATTGAAAATGAAAATTACAGCAAACACTCCCTCCACCCAGAAAAGGGAGACCACATTTAAAATATCAAGGTTACAAACATGAATTTTTTAAGAAAATAAGAATATGTGCAGTACAACTCTTTCTTCATGATGAAGGAAGTTAGACATTTAAACATTTTGGGAGTCTATTTAGCTATGACATTGGAACGTTGTTTATCTAGTCCAGTCCTTATATTAGTAACATAACCCCAAAGATTAGAATTGCGCATTTCAGAATTGTTCACGACTTTATGCAAATGAGGTCTTCAGCAGTATGGCCCCTTCTTTGCCGGAATAGGCATTTTCTTTGACTTTGGTACAATCTTATCGTAATCATAATGAGTTTCCTACTACTCAGTCGCATTAAAAAGATATAACGATATATTTTTTTTTCACAAACTAGCAAAACATGTATCTAGAAATCAAAGCAAACGCAGGGATTGAAATAATAATTGAATTAAGAGTACAAACTGCTTTGGGCAATGCAAATCCTGGTGGAACTGCAAAAAAGCGATGTAAACAATACTTCTCCCAAATATTCAATCGCTTGTCGAGAGCAGATTGAATTATATTCCGGACGTTCTCTAAACCCTACAAAACAAATTAAATAACAAAATTAAAAGTCTAAAATAGAAATCATTCGTGCACAGTGTTGGTGATTTTAGTGTAAATTGTGATTTACTAGAGACCAATGCGATTTCATATTAGGCTCGGATACGAGTAAGGGAAAGTGTGGAGTACACACTCGTTTGACTGTTTACTGCTTCAGTAATCTGTATATAAACAGATTTTGGTCTCATTTGATACTACGAAAAATATTCAACCAATTCTATAAGTTTGCAATCTGTCTTCTTTGCCTAGAAACAGAAAATTTGACTGTCTTATCCCAATAGAGATTTCGTGTAACTCATTAAGGGTCGAAATACTTTATTCGGAAAGTGGATTATACACTATTCGATCAAATATCCAGGATTATCATTACACCCAACCCCAATTTCTAACACACAGGATTACTAGAATGCATTATAACCCTAACGAACAGACAGAATCATTTTAATCGGAGTTAAAGTAAGAGAATTGACTGAATTCTAACATTTGATAGGTGGTGAGCCCTATCTGTGCCCTCAATCTTCAATTGAGCCGACGCCTCTCTGGGGAAAAAAAAAAAAAAAAAAGTCAGTCAGTCAGTACGGAATCGGAATAGAATAAGGTGGATGTAGAGAGGGGAGGAGAGAGAGACTGATGAAGGTGGTGAAAGGCTCCGTCGAGCAAGACGTCGACGGTGTTGAGGACGGTGTTGAGGAAGAGTTGAGGGTTCAGATTCAGGGATTCGAAAATCGCCTCGCTTTCGCTGCCTTCCATCTCTTTCTCTCTCTCTCTCTGAATTGGATGATTTTCCCGCCAAAACTGACGAAGTGACCTTCGCTTGTTCAACTCAAAAAATGTTGAATTTCATTTTGGGGAGGCGGTGGAGGGCTTTATGGGCAATACACGACCACTTTCAAACTAGAGGCGATGAGAATTGAATTTAGATGGATACACGTGAAAGAATTCTTTCAAGAATAATACTAGTGGCACAAAAAAATCATTAAATATTGATCACAAAATATTAGGTGTAATGATTTTATTGATTTTTAAAATTAGAGTGTGGCGGGTCCATTATCGATACAACCAATAAAATATCGTCACCTCATGTTGTGAGCAAGATTTTGTGCCCCTAGCATTGCTATTCTTCCAATTACAATTACTATCCCCCTTTGTCAAAATAAATATAGTACCTAATTTTATTGTTAAGAAATGAAGCACTATTTTGAGATGAAGTTCGTATTTCTCGGTTAAATTTTTTCAAGTCTGTTGTGAGACCTGTCTCACATAAATTTTTGTCTTCACAAAATGGATATTCTTGGGCTTTATTTTGATGTTGTGCATGTGATACTCTTATTGATTAATTATTGATTAAAGTCAGTAAAAAAATAAAAAATAAATAAATAAATAAGAAATGAACCACTATTTTGGATGACAAACAATCAAAATATAAAGCCATGTTTGGATTAGTATGGAACATTGCGCATATATATGAAATGTAGAATATACTACTTGGAAATATATATATATATATGTATATGTATATATATATTGTATTTTGAAAATGAAAATATGCTCACCATGTGACTCATTAATAAAAATTAAGTCTCAATATTTGTAAAATCTAGGATACAATCCCTTTCTTTGTCTTCTGGCTAAAGCATCGTTAAAAAATATTTAAAAAAAAAAAAAAAAAAAAAAAAAAACTTACTTAAGTACTATTGACTAAGACCATCTACTATGGTGGTTGGATGGAGGTGTTTAATAGGGATTAAACATGGTGGGGGTGTTGAATGAGCTGCAATGGGAGTTGAATGGGGTGTTGAATGGGGGTTGGTGTTGAACCCATTCAACGGTCAACACCGTTGAATGGAAGAAGGGGCTGTCATTTTAAGACACGCGGCGGCTCCTGATAGGGCGGCCTTGACGCGTGCGGAACACGCGCCAGACAAGGCCCGTCAAGGCCTGCGGTTTTTTTTTCCTCTGGTTGTGACACTTGGCATTTAATTATTGGTTCTTGGAATTTCTGATTTTAATTTCTCATCCCAATTATTTGAGCTCAATTATTTTACAGTAAATAAATTTTTTTACACCAAAATTCATAATTTGTTTTTCTCTATAAATAGATGCAAGTTTCATTTGATTTGGATACCAAAAAAAAAGTCATTTTAATGAAATGGATCACAATAATAACCATTTCAACACTCAAAAAACCCTCATATTTATTTAATTACAATTACAAAAAAATAATTAAGTGTGAAGTTTTTTTAAAATTATAATTGATTATTTTTATTATTTTTTTTATTAATATTATTATACTAATCATAAAAATAACGAATAGAAAATAAAATTTAAGTGGTGGAGTATAGGATGATGAGTGGGAAGGGTGTTGAATGGGGCATTAAACAAACCATTGTAGTGTTAAAAGTTGAATGAGTGTTGAATGGATGAGTTGGAAGAGAGAAAAGATGATGTGGAGTGATAAAGTGGGTGTTTAATGAAAATTGGTGTTGAATCCACTGTAGATGGTCTAACTAAGATATCATAAAGAGAAACACAACAAACAACAGTTGAGATTAATTTAAATATATATTTGATGGTCAAGATTTTTCTAAAAATTATAATTTACCACCTTCATCTTCCCTCATTTACATATATCCCTTCAAATTTATATACTTACATTTTGGCCCATGATTTCTTTTTTATTTTTAAGTCAATCCCCCGCACATTCATAACTAGTCACTAGAACACGCATACTAGTTTCCCGAAAATACTCATTATTAATGCGTATATACCTGAAATGTAGAAGGAAAATAATAAAGTTATAAAAGATGGCTACAAAATGTGGCTTACAAAATGAGGTGTCATAATTGTATTGGTGTTTTTAATTAGAGTGTGCCGGGTCCACTATCGATGTAGCCAATGAAATATCGTCACCACGTCTTGTATCCTTCATTTTGTAGCCATCTTTTGTAAGTCTAGCATTGCCCAATGTAGAATTGTTATTGTTTTTTAAAGGGGAAAGGAAATGGACAAAACAAGCTCACATTTCAAATGTAGAAATGTATTCAATGACTATAATTAATAATGCTCAATAATTGTGTTATAAATTTAGAAAAAAAAATAAAAATTCTCATGTTCATTAGAAAACTGCTTATGAATGAGGCTTGAACCGTGTGGTGTCAATTTTGTAAAGGGCGAATTGCATTTTGGGCCCCAAAGTTTAGGAGGTGTTCCCAAGTCAGACCCATTCAATCACTATTTACATTTTAGGCCCCAAAGTTGTCATTCTGTTAGCATTTTAGGTCTTTTAACCAGTTTTGTTAGAAAAGTTCGTTAAATTATCACGTGCAAGTCACATATGTTTAACGGAGGATGTTTTTTTAACAATAACTATTTCATTGTTGTTGTAATGCAAACTGAATGAAATTGTATAGTAAAAATAGAAAATTTTCCATTTATAGGGGGATAAATGAAATTTTCTAAATTAACAGGATAAAAATGAAATTTATTTAAAAAATAAATAAATTATTAATAAAATAATTATAACATTGATTTTAAAAAAACTTAAATGAAACCGCCGGAGAACTCATTTAATTTCCGGTAACATATGTGGAAAGCAACATCCCCGACCACTGCCATTTTCTCTCTTCACTTTTTCTAGAAGACAAAGAAAACCTACCTGCTGGTTTAAAGACCCATTTGCCCCATCTCCGTAAATCTCACAGTTATGCGCTTGAAAACCGATCGGAGCCCGCCACAAAAAATGCTGCAGCCGCCGGATAATCAAGAAATTTGTCCCTCCGCCTTCTTCCACCACCATTAAATCAGTCGAATGTAATAAGCAATTAGTCAAGACTCTGTGACTTGGAGCTCAATCAGAGAAATTGGCAGCAAGATTGAATGAAGGAGTTCTTTGGCAAGAATTATTTCAATTGAGACCTTGTAGAAATTTCACCATATTTAAACTACTTACTCAAAAACACATTTGGAAGAATCATGGTTTGATAGATTAGTAATTGGGAGTATTGATCTAGGTGAGGTTTCATTGGGTCAAGACCTCTCAAATTTGCTTAAACTTGCATAGAGAGGTCCGTCTAAGGGTACACCGGTAAGGGTATGCGCTCGCATAAAGAGGTTCGGCTAGGGCTTGGACGGACGATGTTGGTGATGGTCGGAGGAGACGGAGAGAGTGGCATTGACTGACATCGTCGGTGCTAAGGTCGAAGGAGATGGTTGGGGTAGCGATTTGGGAAGCGGGTTAGGGATTTGGGAAAAGTGAAAGATTATGACTCTTTTTAATATAAGAAATTCCATTTAACCCCTTTAAATGAAAAATCAACTTCAATTTAAACCAATCTGTCTAAAACGTCATCTGTTAAGTAACATGTGACTTGCACGTGATAATTTAACGAATTTTTCTAACAAAACTGGTTAAAAGACCTAAAATGCTAATAGAATGACGACTTTGGGGCCTAAAATGTAAATAGTGATTGAATGGGGTCTGACTTGGGAACACTCCCTAAACTTTGGGGCCCAAAATGCAATTAGCCCTTTTGTAAATAACTACAACATTTTTCAAAAACATGCTGTGGTAATTTTGTAAACAATCAAAACCTCTTGGCACTCTTCAAAACTGCAACTGACATTCTGAAGACACGAGTTGACACTTTATAACACACGGAGTAACACTCTTCAACATATAGACCGACACTAAAAACACATTGACTGGTACCAAAAAAATAAATGCATCGACCATCTTAAACACTACAACTAGTCATATAAACACCTCATGAACTCAATTATGTATGTATTGTCATTCCAAAATACATGTACGGGTGTTCTTAAACGCATGTACTCACATTCTTAAAATGAATTAATGATATTTATCACTAAAAACTAGTTGTGTCAACTGTCAAGTGCAAGTATTTTGCTGTGTGAGTTTATGTATTTTTTTATCGTTAGTGCCTCATTCCTGATGTTTTTTTAGCGTCAGTTCAATGGTATTTTAGTGTCAGTTCTAGTGTTTTTGATTGTTAGTTGTAATTGTTGGTCCCAAAGGGCAACAAGGGTATAGAACCGCTAGAGGGGGGGTTGAATAGCGGTCCAAACTTTTTCGTAAAATACCCTTGAAAATCAACTGAGTACTTATCAGTTTGGTCAACTGCGGTTTAAAGCACTTAAACCAAACTGATAAAATGCACAGCGGAGTTTTAGCGGTTTGGCCAAACGGATAGTTAAAGAGTTGGGCGGTTTGAGTCGGGTTGAAAACATTATGATGCAACCAATAAGTTCAACTTAAAGATCAAAGAAAAACAGAATTCACTTTTCAAGTCATTTCGTATATGGATTTAAGTTATAGACCACAAACAGAAAAGTAAATATCAAGACAGAAAAGTAAAGATCAAACACACAATTTGAAGAGGTTCGTTCTTGAATGAACTACGTCCTCTACCTAGATGGTTAGTCTAGGATTTTCTAATAACTACTAGACTTGTATTAATTAGAGGAGATTTTACAAGATGAATCTAAACTCTAACTAAACAATCTAACCTATAGAACTATTATAACAACCGGTGTTTTCGAAATATATAATCTATATGATCATATAAATCGGGTGTGTGTGTGTGGAAAGAAATTAAATGCTCTAAGTATCTAAATGATGGTTGAGCAAGTGAATAACTTTCTGTGTAAAGGCTGAGTATGGATGGTTGTTATGCTTGAAGCTCGATGAAGGAATTTTGGGTTGCTAAGGAGATGGATGAAGGTATGAATATATGGGTTTCAATCTTCAAAGCAAACTTGAACACTTGGGAATAAATCTCTTGAAGCTCAGCAACCTTCATTGTTGAGAAATGAAGGCTATTTATAGACAGTGCACCCTTGTGACCGTTGGGTAAAGATTTGAATCAAATCTGAAGGGTACAGTGCTGTAGAATTCCCATTGGTTGAGCTGTCATTTTCGTCCTTGGTTTGTCTTGTAGTCCAAGGTAGTTGTGGAACCACTACCTGACACTTTTCCTTTGTTGCAGAGAAAGGACTAACGGTAAACAATTCAAACTGGTAGACAAACCGGCATTCCTTGCAGAAACTCCAAGTTAACTTAGAGTTATTTTGAAATGACATAAAACATTCATTTACCAAAAGAGAATGTTTGTCTAAGGAATAAATGACTTAATGAATTCTTCATTTACTGCGCGGTTCCACCAAGCATAGGAGCGGTTCCAAGATTGAACTTGATATGCGGTTTGATGAAAGACCTGTAGCTCCATGCTGGCGGTCTTGAAAATAGAACATGTGCGGTTTGAACAACTTAACCGCTAAGGGTAAACCGAACTATTCACCCTAGACAAATAAAAATCTAGAAATGGGCTTGTCTAAAAATTGAAGTATAACTTCATTACATGCGGTCCTAAAGTCCATAAAAGACACGTGGCATGGATCAATCAAATTAAGTGGGTGTACTAACAATGAATCCTAACAGTAATGTTTTGAATTCCAACGTCCGTAAAGGTTTAGTTATTTACAAAAATGACACACGCACCATATTTCACTTATTTGCAAAATTGTCTCAACACATTTTAAAAACACATTTTTTCCTATGTGTTAGTAAAAATTATTTTTTCATAAGACCAACTCCTATCTTTGTGTATTTGTTTGGGTATATATTTTTCTAAAAAAGAATCCAAAATATAATTTAGTGGGATGTTTATCTATAATTCATAAATGATTAATAATAACTATAAATAAAATATTTATATTTGAAAATGTATTGTATTTGGGTAAACCAATGAAGATGGTTGAAGCTAGGGGTGATCATGGTCCGGTCTGGTCCATTTATTGACAAAAAATCATAGAATCAGAACCGGAACCAATACGCTTGTTCTATAAAAATTTAGAACCGGAACCAAACCAGTACTTGTTAGAACCAATACACTGGTTCGGGTTCTACTGGTCTGGTCTGGTCCGGTTCTAATCACTTGAAGTTTATTTGTTTTCAAATAAACCAATATTTGGGAGGGAGAGAGGCGGCGCAGTTAAAGAATCGAAGACTAATGTTTCACTCTTTGGGTAAATTGAAAAGAGGATATGAATTATGAAATATAAAAGTTGAAAAGTGAAACTGAATAAGGATTAGGAGTCTAGGACTTGATGGTGATTTGGGACTTTGGGGCTTGGGTTGGGTACAAAGTTACAAATAATTAAGTGAGTATTTTTTTTATTAAGCAATTTAAATGGATCTTTGAAAAATTATAATACAAAAATAAGTATATAATTTTATTAACTATATAATAATACATATAAAATAAATATATGTAGAATATATGTACAACTGGTCCGGTCCGGTTCTAACCGGAATTAATTTTACCAAGAACCAGGACCGCACCAATATACTGGTTCTATAATATTTTAGAACCGGAACCAAACCATATGTACTGGTCTGATCCAGTTTTAGCTGGTCTGGTCCGGTTCCACTGATCCGGTCCGGTTCCATAAATTTTTTGCTCACCACTAGTTGAAGCCTCATCACGGTCATATAGGGAGAGCCCTAGTACGGCCTAAAAACCAAAAGGATAGATTTTGCGGACTGATGCCAGGACCAGGAGGAGTAGGAGGAATCCCAACACCAAATTACAGTTCCCTGATGCGATCCCCACTTCCCACAAACTTCAACAAGAGCTGCCGCACCCTTCAAATTCACAGAATCACTTCTTCTAATTCGCGAAATCGAACCATACCCAGTTACAATAATCCTCAAAACATCATGTTCACCAATTATTTCCAAAAAAGAGCCAAACCCTTTGCGCAATGCATCTGTCGAAGTCTTTTTAACATGACCAAGATGAACCCTTCTTCATCTTCGTTGCCGTCCGTTCAAGTTCTGTATGACCTTTGCAAGAACATGTTTAATCCTTCAACGACATACCCTCCTTCGTCTCAAGCTGTCAACAAGCTGTGTTCTGTTCTGGGTACGTTTTCTTCTTTTCTTCAATTGCACTTTTCATTCTGTTTGAGTTTTAATGCTTGTTTTAATTCTGAATTTGGGGTTGAAATTGTGACTCAATTACTGAAGTGGATTCTGCTAGTTATGTGGGTTTCTTGGTTTTGGTAATGAAAATGAGTAATCAAATGCGACGTGTACTGGTTTCGATATGATGTCCTTGTCCTGGTTCTGGTCCTCTTTATTGTGGATTTTGAGGGACTGAACATGATAAGGATATTATGGCAGTGGCTCTCAACTGTGGCTAAGGAATATGATTATAGGCGGGATGGATGGGTTTGCTCAATATGTTGAGAAGATTTGGTTAGTCTCATGTGTGTGGATGACTCTCAGTAGTTCTATTTGTGAGGGATGAATTTACTATGCATATGTACTGGCATTTTGTCTGTGAGGTAGGTTAAAAGTCTCGGTTATTCTCTCATTGTTGATTGACTATCAATTTTTGATGCAATATAAGTACTATGATTGTCGTTATACCAGAGAAATGGAAACAATCAATTCGCAATACCTAACGGCCCTAGTACCATAAAATAAAATTACTTGAGAAAAGTATTCAAGTCTACTTTAGCAGTTTAGCTTTTTGAGTAGCAGTTTATAGTAGGTTGGTCAAAATTCTACATTTTCTCTCTATTAATTGAATATTTATTTGTAATGCAACATACTATTATTGGCGTTAAGAAAAAAAGAAGGAAAAGTAACTAGCATTACCTAACAAGTCCTTATAGCATAATATCAGGCGAGTGACACTACTTATAAATTGGAGAGATGAGCTTTAAGTTTCGTTACCTCGTGCCTGAAGGAGTAATCCAAATGCAAACTACAGCTGTTGATACTTTTTATGTTTGTGTAAGGAGTGAATGGCCGGACCACCATTGGAGATGGTGGCCGGAGATGGAAAGCTAGAATAAAGAAGTTACAGAAAAAAAGCAGTTATGTGTGAAAGGTAGAGATAAATATGATTTGATATTTTAAGTAATAATTACATCAGTAACTTCAATTTATAATGCCCAAATGGGCTTTACATAATTTGGGCCATTATTGGGCCACACATAACAATATAATCTAACACTCCCCCTCAACTCGTACACGGAACTTTTGTGAAGTGGCCGAGTTGAAGAAATCGAGCATGAAGTAGATGCAACAACGAGAACTTTGCCATCAACGAACATTGGTTAATCGTCGATCGAGTACGTCTTGGATAATCTTCATTGGTTAATCGTCGATCGAGTACCTCTTGGATAACACTCCCCCTCAATTTGTACACTAAATTTCTTATGACATGTTTAAATGGGAGAGATTAAGTGAGTAATTTCTTCAACGAACCTGTCCTTTCTTTAAACAATTCCAAATTGAGAAGCCCAAGTAGGAGCCGACCCCGAAAAGCTTTCTCAGACATGGCAATGTAGATGTACTCCATTTACAAGAACTTCCACAAAATGTTACTCCACAAATCGATTTGAATTCATGAAACATAGTTGAAAGAAAAAAAATCAATCTTTACTTTGATGATCAAGGGACTCATTTCACTATAAACTTGTTGTTCAACTTAATTGAAAAAATGGAAAATATAGATATTCAGCCAAGTCATGACTTGTGAATTGAGAAAAAAATAGAAGTTTCCAAGGCAAATGTGCACAGGAAAAAATATAATTATATTTATGAATTATATCCATCTGAAGAGAGTAGAACAACGAAGTCATTTGACTTCATATACGCAAAGAAGTTAGGGTTTCGCTCGGTTTCAACTATTAATCGCACTACACGGTATTCATCTGAAGAAAAACAAAGTACACTGACGTCATTTTCAACTTCTTAATGCACAAAGGGGTTATTGGACATTCATAATCAAGAGATCAAATTGTGACCTCTGACATGGAGTATTCACCGATTGGGTAATGACAATGCAGATAATTCAAATTGGGAAGAATAACAATTTACTCCTTCCGTCCCATCACAAGTGAGACTCTTTTCCTTTTTGTCCGTCCCACTACAATTGACTCTGCCCAAAATGGTAAAGCTGTAATATTTTTTTTATTCAATAGGACCCACTTGTCATACTCACAACAACACTCCACTCACTATTCCTCCCACTCATTCTTTCTCCTACTTTACTTTTCGTACTCACAACTCCTCCACTATTAAAATAATATTTTATTTCTTAATCTCCATGCATACATCTCTAGTCCTACTTGTGCTGGGACGGAGGGAGTATAAAATAAATGTAAAAGTTGAATCTACCAGTTTACGAAATAAAAACATTGGCATAGGAATTGAGATGATTTGAGAGTGACACAAATCAGCATCATGACAATAGAACATTGATGAAGCACGAAATCTCGACATCTTAAACTTTGTCGAGATGGCTAGACCATAGTAATTTGATGTCATGTTCCGGAGTTGAAATTCTATCTTCATGAAGAAGTTACAGAGAAAAAGCAGTTATGTGTGAAAAGGTAGAGATAAATATGAATTGATACTGTAAGTAATAATTACATCTGTAACTTCAATTTATAATTCCCAAATGGGCTTTGCATAATATGAGCCATTATTGGGCATACATAACGATATAATCTAACAGCTGCCCAACTAAAGATCCACTTCCCACAACCAACAACAAATTTCAAATTTACTGATTAAATTCAGTCAATTTTCTGAGTAGGTCTCAAACCGGTTACAGGAATTGCAAAAACAGCATGGCTAATATGTATTATCAAAGAACAAAATGTTTTGTGCAATGATATATCAAAGCCTTTTTAATACGAGAAAGATGAAGTTTGTATTCTTCATCATCAATTCAAGTTCTGTATGAGCTTTGCAAGGAAACATTCACTACTTCCACAGCATTTCCTGTATCTACTCTTGCCATCAGCAGGCTTTCCTCTATATTTGGTACTTTTCTCATTCACTTCTATTGTCAGCTTCTTTGTTTATAAAACCGTTAGCTTTATGAATTTCTTTTTCTTTTCTTTTTCTTGGCTGAAGTTAAGATTGAATTGCTGATTTCTGCCAACAACAACAACATTACAACAACAACATTACCCCAGTGCCGCAAAGGCTCCCACCTATGGTGGGGTAAGGGGGGGTTGGATGTACGCAGCCTTGCCCCTGTATTAAAGCACAGAGAGGCTGTTTCCAGATGACCCATGATGAAAATTGCGTCGAAAATTGCATGGACTGACTGCTGCTTCATCACAAAGAAGCGCAGACAGTTTAGTGACCCATTTTGCTTTATTCCATCATATTCCCAAGCCAAAAAATAGTGAGTCTTTGGCTCCATCGGAAATGATGGAAATTGCTGATTTCTGCCAATTAGGAAATATTTAACTTAACATGGTTTTCCTGGTTTAGTATTTGAATTAACATGGTTTTCTTGTTTTAGTTTTGATATGATTATAGGACAGAGTGTTAAGTTCAGGTACCAAAATTTACGTCATTGGTTGTATAGCTTTCTGTCGATTTTCAATATATGGCAAACTATGTATTCACAAAAAATGAGATATACTCCATCTGTCCCATAACAACTTGCACTATTTTGACTAAAATTGTCAACTTAGTTATATTTTGACCAAGACTTTATAAAAAAACGATGATTCTAATAAAATCTAAAAATTCTTACATATACTACCTCCGTCCGATTTCAAATTGCAAAACACCGTCTTTGCACGAAAATTTAGGAAAAAGTGAAAAAGGTGGTGCTGTGAGCGTAGATAGTTTGGTAGGAGAGAGAAAGTGGGGTAGAGAGTAGTTAGTGGGTTAGTTGTTGTGAGTATGCAAGTGGGTACAAATTTTCTATTTTTGGATTTTGCAATTTCTATGGGACAACCAAAATGGCAAATTTTGCAATTTGAAATGGGACGGAGGGAGTAGTTTTTTTTTATGGTGATTCAATAACAATTTTAATTTTTTTATTAAGATCATCAAATTTTCTGTAAAGCCTTGGTCTAAGAGTAATTAAATTGACCATTTTGGTCAAAATGGTGCAAGTTGTTATGGGACAGAGGGAGTAGTGAAATTATGAGATATCAATGCTCTTAATTGACAAAATCGTATGAATTCATCTTCAGGTGTAGTAGTGACTAATTCATTTGTCTGTAACATCTCAGGTGAGTATTGTTTTCTCTCAAAATAATTGACTATGTCATTTTGCAGACACGATTGGTCCCTCTGATGTTGGGCTGGAAGAGCAAAAGCAAAATGATCGAGGGCATGGCGCTTTTGGACTCAATATGTTTAATAGAGTCGATCGTTGGGCCCAACCGATAACCTATGTGGATGTCCATGAGAATAATAATTTTACGGTAAGTTCCCTAGTCACCAACATTATAATTATTCTCGAGCATTTCAGGTTATCGTGTACCATCAAATACTCCCTCTGTCCCAGAAAGATAGTGTCACATACCATTATTGTTTGTCCCATTAAGATTGTTCCATTTCCATGATTGGGGGGGTTAATTTCGTTGAACTTTCATAATTGCCCTTGTGATAACTATGGATGGGAGGTGAGAAAGAGAGAGGGTGAGGCAATGATGGAAGACAAAGGAAGAAGAGGGAAAGAATCGAAAGATAGTGATGGATATGAAAATGTTTTGTTAATATTTTTGAATAGTCAAAGGGGACTAACACTATGGGACAGAGGGAGATCATGTAAGAGATGCTCACGATTTCTGCTGCTTATGCTATTAGTCGATTGGTGATACTATAGAATCTTTCTGGATTTCCTAATTAAATCCTGGATTTGTTCTCATGATTTGGCTTATAAAGAAAGCTTTCTTCTACAACATTTCAGTGGATAACGTCATTGATTTATATTGGAATGTTTGCATTATGCTTGCAAGAAGTTTCACATTTTCTTTTT
Organism: Campanula takesimana; assembly: GCA_026119855.1. Lineage (NCBI taxonomy): Eukaryota > Viridiplantae > Streptophyta > Magnoliopsida > Asterales > Campanulaceae > Campanula > Campanula takesimana. Next base: position 2,444,338 of record JAOWBW010000002.1, read on the forward strand.
CATCGGAGGCTCAAAATATTATGTTGGCTTATAAAGAAAGCTTTCGTTGAACTTTCATAATTGCGCTTGAAAACCATTTCATTGTAATTTCAGGCATGTGATTAGAAATGGTTTTAATGCAGATGTGTATATTTTGCTTCCCCACATCCTCAGTTATTCCGCTACATGACCATCCAGGGATGACAGTTTTCAGCAAGCTACTCTATGGCTCCTTGCATGTGAAAGCTTATGATTGGGTTGAACCACCCCGCATCCTGAAAAGCAAGGAAACAGGTCATGCACCAGGTCTGAGTTCTGAATTTTCTCCAAACTTATTATTTTATGAATTTCAGGGTACTTGGGATCATGAACTTATTTTCTGGATTATGATTGATTTCCTTTTACTAGTATACTAGCATTTACGTGCAATTAGTGCACCTAAATTTATGATAGATCTCCTTGAACATTTTTGGTGGAATTACTGCACCAGGCTCCGTTTGTTTCGCGTAAAACGGGAAAATGATTTCCTGTAAAATGTTTTCCGGAAAGTTACTTCAACTTGTTTTCGGTTGTTTGGTAAATCTCAAGAAAATGTTTTCCGAAAAACATTTTCATGTGTTTGATAAATATATTAAAAAAAAAAAAAAATCCGGTGGAAACACAATCTGAGATAGGGTGGAGTGGGGTGGGGTACGTAGGGTGGGGTGGGTGGGTACGGGGTATGGGGTGTGGTGGGTTGAGGTAGGTGGAGTGGGAGTGGGAGTGGGGGAGTTGTTAAAAAAATAGTTAATATGAGATTTTTTTGGGGGGGGGGGGGTTGGGAAGGGTGGGGGGTGGTTATAACTTAAACAGGCTACCACTACCAGCATATACTCTTCTTTTTTACTGCAAGACAGGAGCATTTGACTAGAAAAGATCGTCCCATGGAAGGAAGTCATTCCACTACTGTTTTTGGTTTGATAGGGGCATGCATATATAACTGTACCTTAAACCCACACACCTCCCCTCCCCCCCCGAACCCTCACCCGGGTGCAAGCAGAGACGCGGTTGATGAGGCACATTTTAATATGAGGAAAAAGAAAATTGAGGAGGGAGCAGTGTTCTAAAAAGCGCTAGGCGGCGAAGCCGGGCCTAGCGCCTAGGGGCCTAGGCGGGGCCGAGAATTCAAACCCAAAAATTATATTCCCCCGTCTCAAAATGAATGTCCTATTTTTTATTTTTTTTTTCAAATTTACCCTTGATCAACAGTACATTTGTAACTTTTTTGAACATTCGTTTTGAGACGAAGGGAGTAACTTTTAAAATTTAAGTGATAAGCCAAGAATTTTAACTAGTGTTTAGTGTTTACATAAAATCCCAACACAAAGTGGATGAAAAGATACAATAGACTAAATAGACTCATAGAGTAGCATTTGCAGTTACTGTCTTACTGATACAAAAAAGGGAATAACCAACTGAAACAAGTTTGTTTATAGCCATTTGATATACTCAATAAAGCTCCTCAAACTGAAAGCAAGGTGATAAATTATAGAGTCAACAACTGCTGCTTCTACTTTCTGTCTCGTTGGCAACTCAAAAAAAAAAAAAGAAGGTAGCCCCATTAACCCCATTAATCTGCAGTTCTGCGCCATCCATAATCTGTGAACAAACAAGACATGTCAAAATAAAAGTGAAGTAAAAAAAGGCAGACTTCTTCACTTCAAAGTGCAAATACCAACTCATAACAGCAACAGCAAATAGCAATGCATAACAAAAACAGCATTACATAGCAGCAACAGCAGCCAGCAGCATGTATGAAACAACATTACAACAACTATTAGAGAAAGAGAGAGCGATTATGGCTGGCAAGGAGTTATAAAAGGGAAGAGACCAAGGTCACGCAAGCCACCCAAACTGCCCAACTGGACAGTGTACAGGACAGTACACTACTACACACATGAAGGGTATTTTTTAAAAAAATAATTAGAACCAGTCCTCTTTACCAGTAAACTGCTGTAACTAAATGGGTGTTAAAAAAAAAATAGAACTAAAAGAAAAGTTGGAAAAAATTAACTAATCAATTAAATAATTAAAACTTTGAAAAACTTACTTAGTCAAATGATGTTAAGTGGATCTTCTTCTTCTTGCCCATAATTTTCAACCACAAGCTCCTCATCGGACTCAAAATCAACTTCATTCTCATTCACTTCTTCAACCTCATCCTCGGAATAAAAATCCTCCTCCTCAAGCTCTCTAACTGTAGAAGCATCGGCATTCACTTCATTCTCATTCACTTCATTCTCATCTTCACTTTCACACCCGTGAATAATCCATTCTTGTGCTTTGCTTGCATCACTAGTGAGTAGCACATCAACATATTTCTCAAGACCTTTCTTCCGCTTGTTTAACAAACGGGAATTGAATTGGACATAGATTAGATTGTTTAATCTTGAAACATCTAATCTATTCCTTTTCTTAGTATGTACCTATAAACCACAAAATGAAAAAAATAAATTAGATAAGCAAAGTAAAAACATTTTATATTAAGAATTAACTAATAAAGTAAAAGATAAAAATTATATGTTTCTAACACCTTCGAATGTGCTCCAACATCTTTCACATCCGGATGAGCTAGTTGTCAATGACAAGATCCTTATAGCAATTCTTTGCAAAAGAATAACCATATTTTTTCCACCAAGTTGCTGAAATAAAAAATAAATAAAGAATGACTTTATAATTGTAAAAGAATAATTAGAGTTTAATATCATAATTCATAAGCAATTTTATTTACCTGGATCATACTTGTTATCATTCACCTTGCAACCTCTAGCTGCAATAGGCTTCCCAAAAGCTCCTTCTTTGGCTTTGTACTTTGGTAACTCAACATTCATGACATCATTCATCAAGTCAAAGTTTCCATGACAAATAGTCTCGAGACACTCAATAACTCCATTCGACACATCATGATCTAACTCGATGTTGGGATCCTTATAAAAATAATAGGGATTCAATAGATAAGCCATCAAATGTAATGGGGGTGTCAAGTCTATCCTTAATCTTCCCGTCCATTATTTCCAAAATAGGGTCATAGTTTTTTGAATAACCATTAAGAGCCATTTTGATTTCATCCTTCACCTGAAGAATCTCCCCATGTAAAAAACCCATTGCTGGCTTTCTATCCCCATCCACAAGACGAAGCACCCTCACCAATGGTGCAAAAACCGTCAAACAAGATATAACACCATTCCAAAAGGCAATAGACATCATTGTGTTATAACATGCTTGTCCTTTCACAGACTTAGACCATTTGCACTCATCCCACTCAGAGCTACAAAACATTGCCTTTAATTGAACTTTCTTCTCAACCAAGCTTTGCAAACTAAGAAAGGAAGAAGCAAATCTAGTGACTCCGGGCCTCACTATGTCTCTCCTTTTTGTATACGACCTCATCATAGCCAAAGTCTTATGATGTGAATAGATGAAGATGGTCAATGCCTTTGCTTGATCTATAATTTTCTTAAAACGAGGTAGTTTTGCGATGCCCTCAAGAGCAAGATTAATCATGTGTGTAGCACAAGATGTCCAGAAAATATTTGGCCGTCTTAACCTCAATAACTTTGCCGCACCCATGTTGTTCGATGCATTATCCGTCACAACTTGAACCACCTTATCAGGGCTAATTTGCTCAATGCATTGATCAACATAATTAAAGATCATTTCACTTGTGTGTGCAACATCTGATGATTCTTTTGAAGAGAGAAAGATTGTACCTGACTTAGAATTGACACACAAGTTCATGATGCTTCTTCTCTTTCTATCACTCCAAGCATCAGTCATTAAAGAGCAACCACTCATTTCCCATTCTGCTTCATTTGGCTTCACTTTCTTTCTAGTTCTTTCAACCGCGTGTTTCAATAAAGGCTCTCTTAATTCATATTGGCTTGGAGGTTTCCACTTTGGTCCAAATTGACCAAGTGCCTCTATAAAAAGCCTAAAGCTATCAAGGTCACAAGTGTTGAAAGGTAGGCCAGCTTCATAAACCCAATCAGCAAAATAATTTTTCACACTATGTGTTCTCTCTTTCCAAAGTACATCTTGAATGTTTTGCTCTGTCGATGTCTTCGCCACATTCAAAGAAGCTTCAGGATTGATTTCTGAGGCAAATTTGTCCATCGGACCAAGAGAATGGGGTGGTTTTGAGCCTGAAGATTCTCTCAATTCATCTTGATTTTCTAACCCCATGATATCAACACTCTTCGCCAATTCATCTCGATGATTTGAGATATTCATTTTATTGGTTTTAGCTTCGTTGATGGCATTCAAACACTTAGCTTTAGCATCCGGAGAAGCTAAGTGACAAGGTTTAACATTCCCTTTCAAGTTTGCAATATGTGCTTTGAGTCTATAAACACCTCCCGACATAAGCTTTCCACTTGATTTTATCCAAGTTGGATGCATCAACTAGCATCCCATATTCCCAACCAACATCATTAGATTTTCGTTTGGTTGTTGCCTCCCTTCTGAGTCTCCGATGAAGGTCGAGACTGACTTGGAAGACTAGCCGATGCGCACGAAGATGTCATAAAGCTAAAAAACAAACAAAGAGAAAAGATAATGATTTGGAAATAAACTGTAATGAAAACATGGCAGACCTAAGAACAACAATTGCGCAGTCCAAAATTGTAGCACAAAACTATTACATTACTACTACTACTAGCATGGCAAAGATTGTTGGAAATTGTTCATTGCAAGAAAAATAACAATGATTTACTGAAACAATCTAAATTCAAAAGACAAATAAAAGGGGGAGGGGAACCAGAACACCTAGTGCTAGAATAATTCAATAAAATCAATAAAAGGGACGGACCAATTTCAATTAAAAAAATGTCTTCTTGAGCTGAGCAAATTTAATAACCCAAATCACCAAAAGCATACGAAAAATCAAAATCATTCACAATATTACATCCATAATTTGATTGAAACCCACATGCAGTCAAGTGGAAAAAAGTAGAAATCTCACCAAATCAAGTTGGCCGGAGATGGAGAAGACGGCGAAGTTGACGACTGACGAAGGAGAAGGTGACGGCGGCGAAGGTGGAAGACGGAGCCGACACGATCGGTTTTGGGTTTTGGGGATTTCAACCCTAAATTGATTTTGATTTTTCGAAATTACGGGGAGAGTCTGAGACTCATTAGTGTTTGACAACCCCGTCCTTAGTACGGCGTCGTTTGTTAACTTATAAGATGAATTAAAAAAAAAAAAAAAAACGCCTAGAGTTTCTAACCGTGGCCCAAGCCGCCTGGTCCGCCTAGAACCGCCTAGCCCCGTCTAGTCCGCCTGGCGCCTAATTTCACCGATTTGGAGGAAATCGTGGCGGAAGGCCACCGCCTAGGCCGATTTTTAGAACACTGGGAGGGAGGAGGGTGAAGGTTAGGGGGTGGTTGTGGGGGAGTTGTTAAAAAATAATTTTAATATGAGTATAATTTTTTATTTTTATTTTTTGACCGGGAGAGTGGGGGTGGGGGTGGGGAGTTGCTAAAAAGTTTAATAAGAGTAATTTTTTTTTTTTTTTTTTTTTACGGGGCGGGGGTGGGAGGAGGGGAGCTAGGTAGGGTGGGGTAGGGGTGGGGCTAGGTTGGGGTGGGATGGACGGAGGGCGGGGGTGGATGTGGAGTGGGTAGCTTGTGGGTGTATGGGGAGTTGGGTGTGTGTGATGGTGCTAACATTTTCCGGAAAATGACTTACGGAGGAGAAATCCATAAGTCATTTTACTTAGAAAAGTGGGGAAAACATTTTCCTCCGAACAAACGGAGCCTAAATGAGATTTTAAGAGCATCCACAATGGGATCTTTTTTCAAGCTCCTTGTTTTTGTGAAAAAGCTTTATAGAGCTTTTTACCATTGTAGAAATAGTAGAATAGCTCTTTACTAAAATCAAGCTGAAAGAGCTACTGTTTACAAGCATTTCCATTAATGTTCTCCACTTCCCCATATTGGCCGTTGAATAGTAAACAATATTCTTATTTCTCTCTCTCTCTCTCTCTCTTTTTTTTCTTTCAGAATGTTACTGTTAATCATTTTCCTTGCGCCTTTTTTTTCCCCTTCAATTCATGTTACTGTAGTTCGTTGAATTTTCGCAAGAATTTTCGTAAGAAAACATTTTGTTGCTATTTTCTTTTATATGGATATACTTGAAATGCTTATATATATAGTATACATTAAGCATTCAACTTTTTTCAATACTACTACATTACCACATACAAATTAGCCGTAGTTACAGATGTCTATATATACAAGTTAGGAAATTAAAAGTCTTCATCCATGTGAAGTTTTAAAAGTACAGCAAAGCTTATAAATATTTGTTGGGATGCTTTCTAAGAAAATACTTTAATAAAGTTTAATGTGACATGTGGATCACAAAAAAACTACGGAAAAAAGCTCTACCATAGTTGGAAAACTTTGATTTACTCCCTCCGTCCAAAATGATCTTCGTATTTGACTATTCAAACTTTTTAAGGATATGAACATTTGTTCACTAGCCTTGCTTTGTTTATGCATTTTTAAGCTTAAAATGTAGAAATGTGAAGAACTTTTTGGGACAATGAAAAATAGCAAACGAGAAGATCATTTTGGGACATAGGGAGTATTTACTTGTTGGCTTAATAATGATGTGGTATGTGAAATCCATGAAAAAGCTATCAAAAGAGCTCCTACCATTGTCGATGCTTCAAGGAAGTTATTAAAACCACCTTTATAACATATCCCAATATACACGTTCAATATTCTAGGTGGATGCCATTCACCAAGGGTACTTATGTTTATGCACTACTACAACTTCTTAAAAATCAACATCCTTTATTTTCCTTTATAAGTAAAAATTGAACACTCATTTAGTTAAGGAGGAGGAATAAGGAATGTTGGAAAGATCAAGTCTTAGTAATTGCACTTCATCATTTTTCGTTAGCATAGATAGCGGTGTGACTTCTTTAGGAAATTGAAAGTTTGTATTTCAACTCGCCTTAAACCTAGTAAACATGCTTAAAACATACTCCCTCCGTTCCAAGGAAGTTGCAACATTTTGCCATTTAGGGTATTTCACAAAAGTTGCAACAATCCAAAAATGGAAGTTTTTTTTATTACTTTTATAATCCTCCACTCATTCTCTCTCTTCCTCACAACCACTCATTATTCTCCACTCATTCTCTTTCCACCCCCACTAATTCTCTCTCCTCCTCTCTACCTTTCATTCTTAATATAATATTATTTCCTTAATTTCCCAACTCCGAAGTAATTGTTTCAACTTTTCTGGAACGGAGGGAGTACTGAGTAATACACGTGGTGAAAGGTTACTTATTATGAACCCACGAGTTATTAGTATGTTATCCCATACCTTTTTCCGGAAGAGAAGTGGTTTAGATCAGGATCCTTAACCACTCCCCTAAGAACAGGCATCTTCATTTCATACTTTAACAGGTGCTCGTGCAAGTTCTGATAAAATTCCTCGTATTTTCAACAGTTAGGCTGGCAAAGCTGGCTGTTGATAAAGTTGTGACTGCACCATGTAATACTTCAGTTTTGTACCCAAGGAGCGGAGGAAATTTGCACTGTTTCACTGCAGTCACCCCTTGTGCTGTGCTCGACATTCTTGCACCTCCTTACGCAGAGAGTGCAGGCAGGAAGTGCACTTACTACCAGGATTACCCTTATTCCAACTTCGGTAAATAGTGATTCTAATTATTTGATAATGTCCGTTTCATACCTCTTCTTCTATGCAAACCAAAATGTTTACCGAGAATGCATTTTCAGGAACTGGAAGCGAAATTAGTGATGGAAAAGAAGAAGAATATGCGTGGCTTGCAGAGGTGGAAACACCTAAAGATCTCTATATGTGCTCAGGGAGATATACTGGTCCACCAATCCAAATCTAGAATTATTCAATAGAAAATAGTATATACTAGTGCTCATCTTTATCACCTTGGAATGTTGAAGAAGTCGACGTTGAATTGGGTTGTGTGTGGAGGGTGGCGAACAGCGTGTGCCTATGTGGATCCTTAAAGAATTCTGCTTCATTGCCAACTTACTACTACCTCCGTCCCAAAATGCATTTCCATTTTTTTTCTTCTCAAAATTCATTTTGGGATTGAGGGAGTTAGAGTGTAGTCAATCTGACTTGTCTAGTCTCAGATGGTGAGTGCAATCTCATCTTCTGCGGATGCTGCTTAGAAAAGATATCAATTTCTGGAGTCGTGTTGTTATGCTTAACTTATTTGACCCCAAATATAAAGCCTTTTGTGATTAGTGATTTTTGAGGTGGGAATTACACCCTCCGTCCCATATTATCTTTTCTTTCAGAAATGTGCTTTACTTGTTTACACATTACATTGCTCGTACAATGATAAATTCACACTCACACTTTCTTTACTTAGAGATGCATTTATTTTGAGACGAGAGAGAGAGAGAGAGAGAGAGAGAGAGAGAGAGAGAGAGAGAGAGAGGTTTTAAGGGTTGACAAAAGTGCTCTAGTCAAGGGGTTTAAAACAAAGTACAACTACACAGCACAGCACAGCACAACACAACAGATTACAGTTGGTCACTGATGACAAGGTAATCTGCTAAATTCATAAATAAGCCGATTAGATATACAAACAAAATTTCTCTTGATTTTTCCTAGAACCCACAGCTCGAGGATTTCGCAGCATGGTCTGAAACTGCGAAACATCTTATTGGAGACTGAAACAAACACATTGGTATTCCCACTACTTTCAAGGAGATCTGAAAGATTCACCAGCGTAGCGAACATTTCCTAGTTCCTCTTCAATTCGCAGAAGCTGCAATATAAATTAAATAAATTTCACACGCTCAGTTACTTGGTGATAGACCGAATGAAGAAGAATACTAAAGGAAAGGTTTGAATTAATCCTATATTACCTGATTATACTTAGCCAACCGCTCACTTCGACAAGGAGCTCCTGTCTTGATCTAAACACAAAAAAATTATTATAACGGTCAAGAAAACAGAAAAAGCAGTTTAATTCTACTATAAAGAAGAGGTTATGGGTAGTGTTGATGAACCTGTCCACTAGCCAAGCCAACAGAAAGGTCCGCAATGAAGTTATCCTCTGTTTCTCCACTTCGGTGGCTAACCATCACTCCCCATCCTGCTGCCTTCGAGTCGAGAGCTGCTTGAATTGATTCTGTCACTGTACCTATCTGGTTAACCTTCAAAACACAAAATCATACAAGAAACGAGTTAATGAGACAAAGAAACACTACATAAACACATTAGCTACATGAACTCAGAAAATATCAATATCCTCTCCGTCCCATAATAAATGTCGCACTTGGCTTGTCAAGACAATGGTAAAATTGCACTAAGACTATTTCCTTTCTTAGAAGCGCGACATGTATTTTGGGACATGTGGTGCATTTATTACGGAATGGAGGGAGTACAACTTTTTGTACTTACCTTCAAAAGCAAACCATTGCAAGCCTTCTTCTTAATTGCTTCAGCAATTCTTGTAGGATTTGTGACCAGCAAGTCATCACCCACAAGTTGGATGTCAACTGAAGATTGCAATGAAACCCACGACTTCCAATCATCTTGGTCAAAGGGATCTTCAATTGATACAATGGGGAACTCTTTAACAAATTCTTTGTATAGATCACAGAGACCCACGTCCGAGAGAACATGCGCTCCGTCATTTGGCTTATTCTTGAAGTTCAGGTCATATTTCCCATCTTTGGTCAAGAACTCAGAAGCTGCAACATCCATGCCTATTTTTATCTGCATCATAAGATTTGGTCAATACAGGCAATATAAGTAGAAAACTTCAAATGGAAGGGAACTAGAAAGAATGCCATATTTTATACAGTTATACCTTGCCCGTGTAACCAGCCTTCTCGATTGCATCCATGAGCAAGACTAATCCTTCCCTATTGTCTTGAACATTGGGAGCAAAACCGCCTTCATCTCCAACATTACAAGCATCTTGTCCATACTTGGCTTTGATGATTCCTTTCAGCACGTGATAAACTGTTTTGACAGAGGTCAGGCAGGAAGTTAGGACTTAAGATCTCTCTTGTGGAAACTACAAAAGAATAGGTCTATATCCTATTTACCTATCTATAGTAATGAGCAAGGCGATTAAGGTTTATTTCCATCTCTTATAAAAAATAGTTTTATTTCCATCCACTGAAATGTAGGAATTTTTTCATTTCAATAAGACAAAAAATAAATAAACAAAAACAATCAACATGGCTGTATCTTTCAAGTTTCGAGTACATCTACAAAACATTTTGACCTTGATCTGCGCAGGTGGAAGAACACTAGGACGTTTCCAGTTTTATATCTAGCTATCAAGATCTATATTAAGATCACAAGATTTTAAACAAAATTCACACATACCCGTTAAAAGTCCCACCATTGTGATAAATCAAGTAATCAACATCATTAGTTAGTTATTTAGTATGAGCTAGTCTTTAAACATACTTTGTATTATACAATGTAGGATATAGTACAGGCCACATAAAGTGAGCATGTTCATCAGAAGATCGAACATGAATGAGGAAAGAGCAGTTTGCTAACCTTCACTACCCATGCGCAACGCCTCAGCAAATGATGATGCTCCTACTGGCAGAATCATGAATTCTTGCATGGCCAGATTGTTTCCAGCATGGCTGCCTCCGTTAATAACATTGAATGCTGGGACTGGCATAACAAGCTCTTTTGTTCCTGATATTTCTTGAATGTGCTTATACAGGGGGATGCCTTTTGCACCTGCACCAGCTCTACATACACTTAGAGATACTCCAAGTATAGCATTAGCTCCTAGCTTCGATTTGTTTGGAGTTCCATCAATCTCAAGCATTATGGTATCAAAGGCAGCTTGATCCCTTTATGCAGAATAAAGAAGGTGTAAGCCCCCACAGAAATAATTTTCAGAAAAAGTTATCAGTGCAACCCAATATGCAAGCATGAAATGCAAGAAAAAAGCCCGCACCGTCCACAGCAAAATGAAAAGTCTGTCTTCAATATTAAGCTGAAAACTGAGGACAAGCATTATATGGTGTTATAATGTATTGCGTTAAACGTTCTTGATCATCTTGAAAGTAACACGATCCGTGGCAACTCCATGCTAGACTGTTGCATAATTCTCAATCCACCAAAAGTTACTTTGTTCCCTTCACCTCCATTCATCAGAAAAAAAAAGGAAAAGAATAAAAGCGAGAAAGAGAAAGAGAGAGGGAGAGAGAATGAAAGAGAAAAATAAGTCGGAAGATCACAAAGTTTCTGGAGGGAGAATACATCCGATTTCAGGAGGGTCATGGTAGTGATTCAAAACCCCAAACTCTAGTTGCTGGAGCAAATGAAGCGCTGGGATTCAGTTAGGACTCAGATAAATGAAATAAGTAGTCACATTTTGTGCCCTGAAACCTGACTCAACTACCATTAGCCATATCAAGATTGACCTCCATGCTCCACATAGTCCAATTCCAACACTACAACCACAATCAAGTCGACTAAACCTGCATATTCCAATCTACAAACTTCCGACTATCTTATACTCTCTCGACCTCAAAAAGAGAGTCCTATTCGATCAGTCAATTTTTTTGGGAGTATCACTTTAGTTGCTTTCACCACATTCAAATTGCCCGTACATATCTCTTTTTTTTGGGAAATGTGGCCCTCATATTTTTCAGAAAATGTTTTAGACCAACTTTGATTGTGAGCTATTTCTTCACAAGAGATGCATGGTTCAAGCACTTCTCCAACTCTAACCGATCTAGGTGGTGAAAACAGTTTCATTTAATTTCAAGTGGCTGGTGATTCAATTGAACATGTGGGCAATAAGCGTTCCATCTTTTCTAAACACCTAGTGGGTGCTTAGGGAGGATACATTAAATTGCAAATTACTACTCATTTTAAAAAAAGAAGAGCTATATTCAACCCCTGGACATGCCACAGTCTCATTGGCACCACTGAAAGAATGTTAAACTCAGAGAATTTAAACATATTTCCATTGCATACGTAATTCTTCAATGTGTTTAATCTCCTATCTTTCACACAACAAAGTTGAAATTATTGCTTAATGCCATATGCCAGGACTCGTTTTAAAGCATAAAACTACCCACTGGACACTTGAGACATGATTCCGCATTATAGGAATAGTAAATAAGCAGTAACATAAGTTTAAAACCATGTGAATTTGGTGGTCAACATGATAGAACTTTGATCAAACATTAATGTCAATTTTAAATAAAGTCATGCAAATCTTAAATTTGTTATTGTTAGTATGATTAGTGGCTTATCAACAATTAGTTAGAATTTCATACAATTTTGGTCAACAATGAATCAATATTACTACCAAAAGTCAAAGTGACACTTTCTCTCCGGGAGGGAAGGAGTACATAATAAATCTATCTTTGGTACTTGTAATCACTAATCATAGAAGTCACTAACAATTCAAATTATTAAGTTAGCATCAATTTTACTTAGTATATCATCAACATGGTAACAATCCAGAGAGCTTTATGTCTTGATAGTTTGAATTTAGGTACATAGTATTCAATTTACTCAATTTCCTATCCTTTGTGCAAGTATTTCTAATCTCCAAAATGTGGAAAGATGCATTGAGAACTTTCTGATCAGAGGGAACCTAAAATTCCTATTACTGGTTAATTAAAAAATAAAAAAAGAACCGGTCTTAACTCATTCCAATTCAAATACTTGAAAATTTTACCAAATACTCCCTTCATCCCAAAATGATCTTCTCGTTTGTCCCAAAAAATTCTTCACATTTCTACAAATTGAGGCTTAATGTGGATATAAACACAACATAGCTAATGAAGCAAGTGTTCATACTTTAAAAAGTTTGAATAGTCAAATGTGAAGATCATTTTGGGACGGAGGGAGTACTCAGAAATAGGACTACTAAGTTAATTGGAATATTGGGAAATGGACAGTTTTTGGTCAACAAAGTGTCCATTTATCAGATTTTGGGAAACGGACAATTGATCTTCAGAAGCCAAACAAGAGATCATTGATAAACAAACATGCAGCAAAGAAAAGGAAGGGTGTTGATAATGAGGTACCTGACATCAACGCCAATGAGTTTGGGGCCCAAAATATCGTTAATGTTACTGACAGCCTTGAGCACACCTTTGCCTCCATAAACGCCCTTGTCACCATCTCTGAGCTCCAAAGCTTCATAGATCCCGGTGGAAGCACCACTAGGGACAGCCGATCGGTAGAGATCATCGGTAACAAGGTCAACCTCGACGGTGGGATTACCCCTGCTGTCTATGATCTGCCTCGCCTTGATCGATTTAACAGTCGATGATTTCGATGCGGTGATCGGAGAAGGAGCAGTAGCTAGAGAACTCCGGACGGCGAACCGCCGGGATTGACGGGAGGTTGGGAGGGAAGAAAATGGAGTTGATGAGGTGGAGTTGGGGGCGGGCAAGAATGGTTTGGAGAGCGGTGTGTGGGCTAACGCCATTTTTGAAATATATGTATACAGATACGTATAGAGAGAGAAAGTTGAAGGGGGGAATGGAGAGGGGAGGGTTTAGAGTGGGTATAAAAAGGAGACGGGGGGTTTATGGGAAAGTCCGCCGAGGGGGCGAGGAAATCAAGCGGCTTTTTGGTGGTTGTTGGAGGCGGACGTCGTTACTAATGATCGGAGAGTTTGGTGTACTTTCAGCTGTATGTATGCTTAGTTGGTTTTGTGGGGTCCAACATACTCCCTCCGACCCATTTGAAACTTCACATTTTACCCAAACAAATAGGTGTCCCGTTAAAAGCTTCATCATTTCTTAAGATAATTCAAAATGTAGGCCCCACTTGTCATACCCACTCACTTCTTCCTCTCACATACTTAAATTTTGGGGCCCACTTGTCATACCCACTAATTTTCCCTTCACATATTTAAATTGTAAGCCCCACTTGTCATGCCCATTAACTTTTTCACCTCACGACCCTTTTTACACTCATCACATTCTTAATTTTTGTGCCATCACCACATCAAATCAAATGTGGGACCTACAATGAAGCGGGCCAGGTGTATCAGGCTTGATAACAACCTGGGCCGCATTTGTTTGAAAGTGGCCTTCTTTTTTAAGTTTTCTTTTCCAACACTCCATAAACTAACAGGAGTATCTTTGTTTTGTGATTCATTTTTTAATGTGTTTTCAAGAAATTTTTTACTCTCTTGGACCTCAATACTAACCTTAATTAGGCCCAATTAATATAACTGTTAACTTGAAATGTTCATGTTAGTAAATCAGACTTGGATGACAGAAAATAATGAACTCAAATCGATAAATAAGAACACAGAATTTACGTGGTTCACCAACAACCTATTGGCTACGTCGACGGACAAAGGGGAACAAATATTATTAATATGGCGGAGAAACAATTACAGAAAATCTGATCACACTAATCTATCTACACGAATTTTGATCATAAAATTCTTGATTGTGTAAAACCTAGATCTAGAATTATTGATCTCTCTCTTACCTACAATAATGTGGAGGCTACTAGTTTGCCACTAGAATTTATACTATTAGAGTCCTAACCCTGAAGACAGAAAGATTACAAAAAAAACCCTAAAAGTACTTTATTTCTTTCTTCACAAGCCACCGACAATCCCTAAGCCCGAAACTGACTGATTCGAGCGAGTCATGGGGATGTTCGGGCGAACCTACCACGAACTCGCCTGAATCATACTTGCTACTCCGCCGAACTTGTGCTGCTGCTCTGTATTTTCCATCTTCTCAATTTTATGACTTTTCAAAGTCACTTTTCTCTAACAATCTTCACATTGACTTTGAATATCTTTTAATAATTTAGACGTACGAAACACTGACATAGACTCCACCTTGAGCCATATTCCTCGTACCAGAAACAAATTTCTCCTCCTTTGCCTCAGTCTGTCTTTCGTCAAATACACTAGATTCGTCCTCTGGACAACTATATATTTCACTAGCCTCAGATGTATCCGACTAGACACCCGGATCAGTTGTATCTCACTGGATACCCAGATGTGCACATACGGGCAGTCAGAATCCCCCCAACGAGCAACTAACAGAAATTTAGACTTGGCTCATCAAACCGACATTGGATCTTGCCAACCAAAACAGATAAACCTGGTGTGTGTTGATCTTCAATCTCTGGCTTGCCCTGTTCACTCCCTCCTAAAGTAACTCACTGCTCCACCTTAATATCAACCCCATCACCCATATCAGAACAAGTAGTACCTTGGAGGATGTACAAGGAACCCTGTTTTTCACCAGTCAGAATCACATAAGAACCCTTGTTGACACTCAGAACTCCACCTTCACTTTTGAAACTATACCCCTTTTTGTCCAGTCGCTAAGATATATCAGATTCTTTGTTACTCGTGGAACATGTCTAACCTTGTTTAATGTGATGAATTTATTGTTGGTGTTGTATGCTTTAGGCACGTTATTTGGACGATTAATGTTATCTCTTGCTTTATGCTTTAATAAAGATATTGAATGTTTGATTATTATATCATTTGCATGTTTATTATAATAATCACCGTCCCTGATAATTATGATTAATTATTATTATAAGTTTAATAGATAATCATATGATGATTATGTGTATGGGATACAATTAGACTTATGGGTATTTGTTGGAGAACAAATACTGGACTGACCCCTATGAGATTTATGTCATGGTCACAATGTCATAATTAAGTCTCATATAGTTATATCACTTGAATATTTAGACCTGAGGTTATTACAGTCTTCCACTTGATGAAAATTATGTTTGACATGTTCAAACGTTACCTTTAAACGGGTAGCTATAAAGGATATGATTGGCATGATCGGAATCATGTAGGGAAAGGTAATAAACCAAGATGGGATTTGTTCCTCTTCCGAGAGATGTCAAGCTTGGGCCCTCGATGAATAGTATTGATGAAATGCTCGGCCGCGCTCAAATGAATTGATTGGATCAATATCATTTGTGTTATCAATATATTCGGGATCGAGAAAGCATTGAACAAGTAAGTTGACCATTGACCATGGCTTACGTTCAATAGACATCAGGTAACAAAGAGATTGTGATATGTTCTATTTAGGAAACTTTGGATTTCAAAGTTATACTAATTGGGTAGTCATAATGGCTTGCTAGAGTCCGCTTATGACTTACGAGGTTTGACTGGTTCGGACTCGTTGCCAACTTAGTATAATCTTATTGGGTCACACACGCATAACAGATATTTAAAAGGAGCGAAAAACGAGGAAACTAAGGGAGGCCACCGTACGGCTGTCTAAGCCCCGTACGGCTCTAGCCCTGCCGTACGGTGGCCCTCCCGACATACAATTTATTTCTGGCCTCTTCTTGTTGGACAAGAAGACCTAAGTCCTAAAGGGTTTTGGAAACCTCTTGTATATACTGTGTACAGCCGGGAATAGTTCCCACAATGTTGATTTGATCAATTCCAAACTCTTTCTTGAAGAAAGAAAATACACATAATATACTTGGGTTATTAAGTTTGATTATTCCCAATTATCAAACTTGAATAATCGTTAGGAGAAATTGAAGAATCGTTCTTCATCAAAGTTTTTCAATCCGAAGGACCTAGCAGTCAAGTTCAAGAATCGTTCTTGAAATCTGTTCGTTGTGCGGATCACCGGTAGAGGACGTTTCTCTTAACGCCTAATCCAAGTTTTATCTCGATCTACAAGGGTTAGTTTCTTTCATCTTCATATTATGAATTATTGTTCATAGTGGATCTAGGCTATTGGGTTTTATTCATGTCTTTCTTCCGCTGCGCATGATTGCACGAAACCCAACATTTATCACCATAAGTTCTCATCCTTATGAAGCCCATGCCAACTACCATGCAGACAGATTCATTATCCATACGAATATAGCCCCCATCTTTTTGCTCATAAGTTGTAAACTGCTCCTCGTGCGAACACATGTGATACGAAGCCCACGAATCTAGAACCATGCATCTTACTTGCATGTTTATTCTTCAGTCACTAGGGCATAATCACAATCCTCATCCAGATTGTCACTGCTTGCCATCGCAACAGTCGACTCAGATTGTCCCTGCTGCTTTCTCTTTTTCTTGGGACAGTCAGATTTCCAGTGCCCGATCTCCTTGAAATAATTATAGATATCTCCAGGTCTTGGACCCCTCCTAAAAGAACCATTGTTTTTCCTACCATGCGCATTGCTGCTTTCTTCAGACATATGGAAAGTAGTGTTCTAAAAATCGGTCTAGACGGCCGCCTAGGCGCTGGCCAAACGCCGCGTATAACACCTAATCCGGCAGTTTAGGCGTGGGCAGGGGCGGATGTACGTTGGAGAGGAGGGGGTTAATTGACCCCCCTGACTTTTCCGTTTATCCCCACCCCTGAAAAATTACCATTGACCCCCCTGAAAAAAATATCATTGACCCCCTCAATTTTTACATTAAACCCTAGATATATAAAATAAATTTACCCAACAGACCTTCAGTTATTAATTTAGTTTGCCGTTCGCTGTTTGGGTTCATTTTCCTGTTTTCCCTTTTGCCATTTTACGATTATGAGTTGAGCAGACAAATCGGAGAGACAATTGCACCGGCGCCGCCACCACCATTTTTTCCGATTTGAACAGGTATCTTTTTCTCTCCCTTTATCGGCTATTCGTCTCTTCTCAGTATCTAATCTCAAATCCAAAAATCCCAAAATTTTTGAATCCCAAAAAAGTTAGGGTTTTAGTTTTCTCTTAATAATTCAATTTTAGCTTTCTTGAATCTATAGCTGGAGTATTTGAAAGCAAATTCCACTTGCTTCAATTCCTTGTTATGCCAAAATTTCACAGAGTTACCCCACTTAGGATGATGCCAGATGCCTTCCCTTTCTCTTTTGGAATTTATTAACATTTTCAGCAATATTTTTTTTTAACGATTTCAGCAATAGTCCTTTAAAAAAAAATTAATAAAAAAAAAATGCACAGTTTCAAATAATGAAACATAGTTGATCACGAATGATTACTATTTAGTTTAATTAGGTTGATTATGCTTATTCTATGTGGTATTGGTGAATTGGGATTCGAATTTTAGGTGTTGGCTATGTTGCTTGTATTAGTACAGTTGAAACAATCAAATCACCAATTGGTATTATCTTTGTAATACTCTCTCCGTCTCAAAATGATCTAGCCATTTGACTATTCAAACTTTTTAAAAATATGAACACTTGCTTCACTAACCATGTTTTGTTTATGCACTTTTAAGCCCAAATTGTAGAAATTGGAAGAACTTTTTGGGACAATGCGAAATGGCAAATAGGAAGACCATTTTATAACTGAGGGAGTACTATTAGAACTCTTGTAGTTCACAAATGGCCCAAGAAATTTGTTTTGATTGTCAGTCTTGCTGAACATATTTGTTTTGGTAGACGCAAGTTGCAGGTTTCCTATGTGAACCTACTGGAAACTTGACCTTCGAGCTTACTTCCTTTTTTCCTTCAAAAATATAGGGGACTAGTTCAATCACCATGGAAGACCTCGTTAACTCGGGTCACAAACCGTTTGTCCAAAAGTGGTTCGAGTTTGAACCATGATGGAATTGAGTTTTCCATACCAATTGGTCTTAACATAGCTAATACTGTTACCCCTCCGGCCCCAGGGCTGTATGCACTACACATGATTAAAGGGTTTAAAATATAGACTGTTGTTTTGGAAGAGGGAGGAAATGAAGTTTTTAGTATTCTGATGAAGTAAACAGAATTTCACTACTAAATTTTCCATTAGTAGATCTTCCTAGTTAAATTTTTTATTTTCTTTTCTTTTCCTTAACATGTAGGGATTTAAGGAATTAGAAGCACGCAACGTATCTACTAGGCAACATGTTTACTGCTAGAAAACAAGTGCATGGCATGGGTAAATATGGTGAAACCTATCTTCTTGTGTAGTTCAATGGAGGAGGAGAACATTTTAAGGGCTCTCAATGGTTCTTACGACTTCATAAGAACGGTATCTTTAAGTCTGGTTAATTTGTCTTTAATAGAGCATTTAAAAAAAAAAAAAATTGTCCCGTAAAATTTTGACCTCCCTGACCTTAAATCCTAGATCCGCCACTGGGCGTGGGTGCCATTAAGCGGCGACTAGTCGCTCTAGTCGGCGACTAGGCATCCTTAGTGTTGGGTATGCTTATTACTTAACCCTCCTACTTATGTTAGAATTGATTGATACCATCACCTAAGTTTATTTTAAGGACTTTAGGACCCTATGTAAGAAGTTTTATAACTTCAATTTTTAGCCAAGTCCTCTTTATAGACTAGGCTTAGTGTTTAGGGCTGAAAATTTGGATTTAAGATCAAAAGAGCAAAAGGCCAAGTTTGATGCGCATGCCTCCCATGCGCAGCGCATCACCTGCGCACTCCATGCGCATGAGTCTCATGCGCACGCAGACTTGGCTTGGTTTATTCTCTCATTTCCTGACCTCACCTTGTGAAGCTTGGAAAGCGTCATGACAAGCTACGCTTTTTGAATGAGCTAAAGTGCTGATGTGGACAAACGACAAAATCAGCACACTCAACATACACGTAGATGGAGACGCGCCTCTTGTTTGAATTTCAAATATGAAGACAGCTGTCATCTTTCTAGAAAAAAGTTTGAAATCTGTCCACTTACTGTCTCCAACGGCTATGAAGGACACCTGCGCACCAATCACATTGTGACAACGCATCTGTAACGCCCCGAATTCTTAGATTTAATATGAACCATAGAATTCGACACGTCACTACTACTTATAAAGGGATAAAATTCAAAACTAATACGACTACACTCCTTTAATGGTTAAGGAGATACACCACTTAAGATGGTTTAAACACTTTACCACCTTTACAACTTTACATTACCGCTAACTAGTCTCTATTCTTCAATTGCTCGGCATAAAATCCGGCAAACAAAAGATGACAACACACTATATACATATACTCAACTGAACCCCAAAATTACTGAGTTCATCTCACTCAGACTAACCGTCGTCCTCACATAACACAAAGTACATTAACCTACCCAAAAGTAATCTTCCCAGAAATAAGAACTTGCTACTGCGATCCTCACCTCGAGCTATCACTAGTCTTCTTGGGATCTAAGGAAAACAAAGAAACAAGAAACGGGGTGAGATAAAATCTCAGTAAGTTACTATGATAGCTACATGATATGCATACATATAACAATGAAGCATGAAAGTATTTCATATAACAATATATACCAAGTAGCACATCATATGAGTAGCTAATCCTACTCATTATGTAACACGTATAGCTAAGTACACATTACAAAGGATATTTCTTTTCTCCTTATTACTCCAAACCCAATCATAAGAACTTTCAAACTGACGTTCCGTTTATGTAGATTCTCATATTGAATGTAGCTTCATAATATCAAAGGAGACCCGTTACCCAGTATCTCAAACCAAGAACAAAAGAGCTATTCAATCATTGTGCATAATGCTCCAATAATCGAGGAAGCTAGACCCCTACCGTGATCAAGAGTAGGAGCAAACGGTCACAGATGCATAGATTCACGGTTATTACTTAGCCCCAGCACTCATAATAAACGTGAACCTATACACCCCCAAAACACACAAGCCAGCTGGACACACATAAAAGTACACAAGTAATATTTACTTGACATTACAAAACTAGCACTAGGCCCAAAGTAGGGGACTAGTCTATTAACCACAAAAGTCACGTAGGCACCATTGCATCATCATTTTAATTCAACTTGAATCACAATTGATAATTCATCATTCACCATTTGCTCACATACATTAGAGTTGACACTCATAACAACCTCCCCAAACACTCCTACAATTACCCTAGACCTTCCTCTAAAGCTAAACAAAAATCACCCTATAATTCACCCCTTTTGAAACCATGGTTCATTTACAGGGGAGGGTGTGCGGCCGCCCATAGAAGGGTGTGCGGTCGCACACTTAAAGGAAAAACAAGAACAATTTTCTTCAGATGGTATGTGCGGTCGCCAACCCATTTTGGGCCGCACACTACCTCGACAGACCCAAAAACTGGAGATTTCATACTCCCTTCGTTTCACCGTCCCAAAAGTACAACACATACTATATTAAACGTTTGTAACCATTACAAGGCTACAAATTCAGTACCAAACCAATTTTAACCTTTCTTTATACTCAATCCAAACCAACAACACCAATTTTTCCAAAATAAACAACATCAAACCAATTTTACCAAAAATTGACATACTTCATTAACTTTGCAACAAATGATACATAGAACATTTTTATAATCATTTTAACATTTAAAAGGGGGATTAGTAACTTACTTATTCCGGGGAAAGTATCGAGAAAACGGAAATTGAATCGGTAGAAATACTCTATTCAATGCCCTGAACATTTATATATATTTAGAATTTGAAACAGAGTAGTAAATGAATTTAGGGGAATTAATACAAGAGTTTTTCTTACCTTTCTTCAACCTGGGTTCACGAACAAGAGGGAGCAATTTTAAGTGTGTTTTGTTAACACAGAGAAAGAGAGATAGAAATGGGATAAACATAATAAGATCTTTAAATATATCCCATTTTCCCCACTAAGCCCAACCTATTTCCCTTAATACCATTAAAGCCCACAAGTTACACTAGTTCATTGATGCAACTTAACAAAGTTTCTATTAACACATAAACTAACATATATTCCCAATTAGTATATGCAAGCCATAAAATATTATCTAGCATATAAAATGCGCACATAAATCACATAATAGATTTTAATCATATAAAATGCAAAATATGAAAATAAAATTGGGTGGGGCGTTACATCCTCCCCACCTTAAAAGAAAATTTGTCCGCGAATTTTATTTATCTAAATGATCACATTACTTACCAAAGTTATCAAATAGACTCGGGTATTTCTCTCGCATTTCTCGCTCAGTTTCCCAAGTAGCTTCTTCAATTTCATGGTTTCTCCACAACACTTTCACAAGGGGAATCCGCTTGGTACGCAAGACTTGTTCCTTCCAATCAAGTATCTCTACCGGTAATTCCTCGTAGGACAAATCAGGTTGCAATTCAATAGGCTCATACTCGAGAACATGAGATTCATCTGCGATATATTTACGAAGAGTAGAGACATGAAACACATTATGTACCCCGGACAATGATGGCGGTAAAGCAAGTCTATAAGCCAATTTCCCAATCCTCTCAAGTATTTCAAATGGCCCTATATACTGAGGAGTAAACTTCCCTTTCTTACCAAATCGTTTCACACCTTTCTGAGGTGACACTTTCAAGAACACAAAATCACCGACTTGGAATTCGAGATCCCTTCTTCTGTTATCAGCATAACTCTTTTGACGACTTTGAGATGTCCTCAATCTATCCCGAATCAATCTCACACTCTCCACAGACTGTTGAACCATTTCGGGTCCTAAAAGCTTTGCTTCCCCGACTTCATCCCAAAATATAGGTGATCTACATTTCCGACCATATAATGCTTCGTAGGAGGCCATCTCAATACTAGACTGGTAGCTGTTATTATAAGCAAATTCAACTAACGGTAAATGAACATCCCAACTACCTTTGAAATCAACTGCACATGCTCGTAACATATCCTCAAGAATCCGTACTAACCTTTCCGATTGCCCATCTGACTGTGGATGAAATGCTGTACTGAAATTCAATTTAGTACCCATTTCCCCTTGAAGAGCTTGCCAGAATCGGGATGTAAAACGAGGATCTCTATCGGATACTATACTCACAGGAACCCCATGAAGCCGAACTATCTCCTGGACATATAGAGAAGCCAACTGAGTCAATGAATACCCCATGGAAACAGGCAAAAAGTGAGCCGACTTGGTTAATCGATCTACTATAACCCAAACTGCTTCATAACCCTTTCGAGTACGCGGTAAACCAGTTACAAAGTCCATAGTGATATGCTCCCATTTCCATTCCGGAATCTCTAAAGGCTGTAACAGACCCGCTGGACGTTGGTGTTCCACTTTCACTTGTTGACATGTTAAACACTTAGACACATAATCCGCAATCTCCTTTTTCATATTGTTCCACCAGAAATGTTTCTTCATATCTTGATACATTTTTGTACTTCCCGGATGTATAGTATACTTTGTCTTATGAGCCTCCTCCAATACTTGCTGTTTAATCTCTCCATTAGCTGGAATACAAACCCTACCACGAAATGTAAGAATTCCATCATTATTCAAGGCGAAATCGGGTTGTTTACCTTCTTTCATTCCACTAACAATCTTTTGCAATTCGGGATCAATCTTCTGAGCTTCTTTAATCTATTGAAGTAGAACAGATGTAGCCTTTATATTCGCGAAACTCATGCCATGACTCGACTCATAAGGATTCCAATCTCGCAAATCTTCTAACAGTTTCCACTCTCGTGCCATCAAATGTGCAACATAGGTGTTCCTACTCAAAGCATCTGCCACCACATTAGCCTTTCCTGGGTGATACAAAATGGTACAATCATGATCCTTCAATTTTTCCATCCATCTGCGTTGTCTCATGTTAATTTCTTTCTGGGAAAACAAATACTTCAGGCTCTTATGATCTGTGAACACTTCAAATCTAGCCCCATATAAATAATGCCTCTATTTATGTAACGCAAATATAATCGCAGCCAATTCTAAGTCATGAGTAGGATAATTCGCTTCATAAGGAGTTAATTTTCTCGAGGCATAAGCAATTACCTTACCATTTTGCATTAACACACAACCCAAACCTTCTTTGGAGGCATCCGTGTAAACAACAAAATTATCCGACCCACTAGGCAAAGCTAACACTGGAGCAACCGTCAATCTTCTTTTCAACTCCTGAAAACTCGCTTCACATTTATCATCCCATTCGAAGGCTATAGATTTCTGAGTCAAACTGGTCATTGGTGTAGCAATTTTGGAAAATCCTTCAATAAACCTCCGATAATAGCTTGCCAATCCCAGAAAACTACGTACCTCGGTGACTGTAGTTGGTCTCTTCCATTTAACTATGGCCTCAACCTTTGAAGGATCAACAGAAATACCGGCCTCTGACACAACGTGTCCCAAGAAAGAAACTTCTTCTAACCAGAAGGCACACTTACTAAATTTGGCAAATAACTGCTTGTCCCGAAGAACACCCAATACCATCCTCAAATGTTGCTCGTGCTCAGCCTTTGATTTAGAGTAGACTAAAATGTCATCAATAAAAACCACCACAAAACAATCTAGATATGGTTTGAAAACCCGGTTCATTAAATCCATAAATACCGCAGGAGCATTCGTCAAACCAAACGGCATAACTACAAACTCATAATGTCCGTACCTGGTACGTAAGGCTGTCTTAGGTACATATTCTTCTCGGACTTTTAATTGGTGATATCCACTTATTAAATCAAGCTTTGAATAAACCACGGATCCCTGAAGTTGATCAAACATGTCATCAATGTGAGGTAACGG